>BPLQ01007882.1:0-1200000 GCA_021605075.1 Caerostris darwini | reverse complement strand
GCAGGTAGAATATAGAACCATCACTACACTTGAACCATAGTTTAGAAAAACAATAACTAGATTATAGAGCCCTCATTAATGCTTATAGTAATAGCAGCAAAGAGTTTCCAGAGGTGTAATTTTACTTAAAAGATATATAATTTTCTATTAAAATATCTCTGCAATATGCTTGAAATAAACTGTGTATAAAACATTCTAAATTTGAAAGTGGTTATGATACTAGCTGTAAAATATACGAATAAAATTACAGCATGATGGTTAAAGAAAATAGAAGTAGAAGAATACTGTGACCTATTAGACATGGAATATAGTTTCTAAAACATAAATAATTATATAAATGTATAAATGATTATATAAATAAAATTGTATGATTCTGATTTTATATATTAAAAGGTAAATACACTTTGAACATAAGGTTGTTTTTTTTTTTAATAAAAATTATACAGTTATGTAATATAGTTTTAGTATTTATTACATTTGGAAATCTTTCAAAAAATCTTAACATTTGATGTTAAATAGATAACTTACCTCAAATAAACTTGCTGTTAAATCTTCAATTTCAGATCCAACTTCATCTCTAATTTTTCTTAATCTTAATACTTCTTCATCCCGCAATTCTAAATCCTATAGAATATATATATGCATTACAAATGTTTTATAAAAGCATTATTTTTCTATTATTATTTATAGAATTAATTTGAAAAATTCTCAGAAAAATGATAAGCATTAAATAAACAACAAACATGAATTAGTAAAAAAATAATTATCTCTTTTAAGAAATTTAAAATATTTAATGCAAATGCAATATATGCAACTTTAATAATATCACACTAAATGAAATTCCTAATAAATTCTTATTAATTCAAGAACAGAAACAGAGCATTGTAAATTTAACTATAGAATTCATGTATTTATCCCCTTCCAAAGTTTTGAAATATATGACCAATATCGGAAATACCATTTATAACAATACCAAGGACATAACCATTCTGTTTATTCTATTTTTGTATTATGGGTATTTCTGATTTGAAACCAGTCATTTAGTGGCAAAAAAAACAACAACATGGATAATAATGCAGTGAGAGTAAGTAGGTATTACTTAAAAAAAGCAATTTTCAAAATATTACATCTGCACTTTTTATATATTTCTACAGATTTCCTGAATGATTTCCTTTTCGCACTGTATTGGTATAATTGCATCTCTTTTTCCTTTCCTTTTTTAATATTTTTTACTTACTTATGCATACATATGTTTTACTATTATATGTATGTGCATACGTGCATGTTTTTAACTATTGCACTCTTCAGATCTAGAATCATTTTGATGTTTTTTACATATTTATTTTTTTAAGACACATGAAAATTTTGATATAGTGAATGTTAATTTAAAGCAATATTGATTGACTGTACTTTTTATAAGTTTCTTGTCCCCTCACTTTTTATTTGTTAAGTTGTGCTCTTCTATTTCTTATATTTGCTTTACATATATACAACTAGGCTAAAAATATGATGCAATATCATAAAATGCATTTATTTAAAAATATTCTTAATTTCCAGCCTTAAATTCACAGCACCTTAAGACATGCAGGCTAAGTTCTGAAAAAAGAATTAAAATTTCATATAATCTACAGCAGTGGCAATTTGGCCAACATACAAATAAAGCTTTATTTTCTAAGCCCCTGACATAAAACCAACACAACATCATTCAGTTTTAAAGAGCATTTTTGATGCCACCACACAAAAAAATTTTGTTATAAATTTAAGAACTCAGATGAAATCAAAACAGATGACAATTTTTCAATTATTTTAACTTCCATAGTGGTTAAAGAAATAAAAAACTTGATCAGCATCACTGTTAATTATTAATTTGACTTTCTGTAAAATGTTTTTAGTTCTTATTTATAGCTTTACTCCATTCTTTTTTTTATCCACAAACAAACACCGATTTTTGATGAATTTTGCCTACTTTAGTAAAGTCAGGCTTTTTTATATCATGTACAACTATTATTTTTCTTTATATTTATAAGATGGTTTTTTTTCTCTTGCATAAAATTTTATTTTTGAAAAGAATTTGTATGTGATATTTTATTAGAATTAACTTTTAGTGCAGTGGCCTATCAATTCCATCTGAAAATTTTTTATTTTTATTTTTAATATGATCATGTTTAATCCATAGATTTATAGGCAGGAAATTACTGTATTATTTTAGACAAACACTTTTCGACGGATAATTTTAAAATAAGTTTTGATTATTATTCTGATTACAAAATAAATTCAGTGAAATAGAATGTTTTACTTCTTTTTTCAAGTTAGCTTTGAAGAACAAATATCAAATAGCAGAATGAATAAGCTTTTTAAATAAATGAGTTACGTTTAATAATATATAATTCTGAAAATTATAATTAAAAAATTTCCAGATTTTGAGAACTTGCTATCAATTAAAACTTTCATATTATATAAAATAACAAATCTTACATTAAGATGTCATAAGATAAATATTAATGATGTGTTATTTAATATACTTTGGATGAAGAAGTCAATTTCACAACATAAGGACAGAAATTTGATATGAAAATTAATGAGAAATGAAAGAAAAATTCATTTAAGCTAGTTGCTGAGCTATCCAAGGTAACAGAACAATAAATCAGGACAAGAACAATGATAAGGAGATTTAGAAAAGCTGTTCTAATACAGCTATAAAAAAAGTTTCGGCGATTAGCTAAAAACAACATTTTAAGGTTAAAAGAGGCTATAGGTACAAGCACTCTGTAATATAAGATATGTCAAATCTTACACAGCAAAGTTTTTGTACTTGCCAAAAGTTTTATTTTCCAATTAATGACATTGTCAGGTAGATATTTTCATTCAATTTCACAGAATAATAATGTTTCAAAAACATGCAGCAGTTCTTTACTGTAAACCAGCCTCTTAAAATGTGTCCTTTCCCCCCTTTATTTATTTTTTTTTTTTTTTTTTTGTACACCAAGTGAATCATCGAAAGAAATGAAGAACATAAGAAGCCTACAGCTCCAACAATATAATTTCTAAATTAAAAGTTACAAAAAAAAAAGTATAATGATTTGATATTGCATGATGATTAATGGAAGTGAAAAAGTATTTAAAGAAGTCAAATGAGTAATGAGAAACATATCAACTTACTTGTAGGGTCATTAGCATCATTAATTTGTAAAATATTCAGTGACATGAATGGCTCTAAATTTCTGTATATACAACATGAAAATGCAATAAACAATATATCACAGGCTTTAAAAAGGTATATTTAGGGTAATGACAACATTAAAAAAAACCCAACACAGTCTCCATACCTTTAACCCAAAAAAAAATAATAAATAAGCAACCTTTTAGAATGGAATTTACCATTCTATAACATTCAAGAAGTTGTAATAAATATTTTTCAAGAAGTACAGAATGGCATAATTGCTGAAGAGTGCAAGAACTTAATGTGCCAGAGAATTTAAGTGGAATAACACCAATATTAAAATCCTGTACCTATGACTAATGGTGAAAAGCATTATTTTCATTTATTTTGAAATAAATGTTTTTAAAGAGTATCTCATATTTTGGCCAAGGCTGTATATAAATACACAAGTTAAGAAATATCAGAAGGACAAAAGTTTCAAAATGAAAACATACATGTGAAAAATACTGAGAGTATTATGTAGGGCTACTTGTATAGAGCTGTTGTAACCTAAGATTGTAGCCTATAAGGTACTGATGGCTATTGACTTTTTCCTCCAATTAATTATTATTATTTTTTTTTTTTTACATTAGGAATTTTACGTATAAATATATTATCCCTTGAATTTGTTACATAACTATACATAAATTTGTAACACATTGTTCACTTTTACATATTTTCCTTTATTTGTTTCCATAATGTTATTATTTACCATTTTGATATATGTACATGTTTCTAGATATTCAATTTCCTCGTTGCAGCTAATGTACACCTTAGGCATTTAATCAATATTTCTGAATTTGTGTATCGATTTTGATGGGATTGACTAAGGGACACATGAAATTTTTGTAAAATGAATGTTATTTCATAGTTTGTTTTATAATTTGATCATATTTTAATAAGTATCTTGTCCCCTCTTTTGATTTTGTATGTTTCCTCTTCTGATGAATTTTGAATAAGATATAATTTAATCAATAAATTTAATTTATACAAAAATAAAGTTAAAATCAAACAATGAGATACTTATATGCTATAAAATAATGAAGCTAGTGATTCACTCACAATTTTTTATGTATTAAGATATTATATCAACTAATTGCTATTTTTTAAGCAAATGGGTTAGTAAACAACTAGATTCTATTTTTTTTAAATTTTGCAAGGCTTATTAATATATGTTTTTAAAAAGCTTTAACTAACTACACTAAATTACTAAACTTTTATAAACAAATTTACTCAAATAATTCAGAAGTTAATGTATATCTAATCTTTGTAATTAGAAAAACTTATAAAAAATAATTTATTTCAAAATATATAACACATAAACAAATGTTATGCTTGAAGTAGCTTAAATTGATCAATCACTCCCTATAATCCTATTTTTCATACTTAAAAATAAGCACATTTCTTGGATGACATTCATTAACATTTTAACGTTGAATATATAAATTTTTGCTCCATTCACGTATAAAATTTATCTATATATCTAATCAGAAAACACCTTTTCAAAAATTTCTAAATTACATAAAGAAACAGCTATCTATCTACTTTAATTGAAAGTGTTTAGGATAATGAATTGAAAGCAAGAAGAAAATGTCTCATACAAGATAACTTATCTATCATCTTAATTAAGGCTTTTGTTCATATTTATATTAAATAAGAAAACCAAATTATCTGATATTTATCTAATTTCTTTGCAATAAAGCAACTTTTAATAAGAAAAAATTTCTCAATATTTAAAACTTTTCACCAATATGAAAACACACTCAGTCAAACAAATTAAAACTATAATTAGAACTGATATGTTTGCTTTAAGAATAAGTTATTTTACAGAGTTAAAATGAGGTTAATAATTGATTGAATTTTAAATACTTTAATTAATGCTGAATTAACTTATCTATTGATAGAAGAGTGGATGAAAATGCTATCATATAAAGCATTTAGAATAATAAATAATTATGCAGCATTTATTATACCTTTTCAGCCTTTTCTAATTTGGACTGTAGACGATCAATTGTGCTCTGCCTCATTTCAGAGACAGAGCAACTACGAGATCTTTTGGGATCCAATACTTTTATCAAATTGTAATCAGCTGGACTAGAAAAATAAGAAAAATGTACTCTTACAAACATACCATGACAATTTAATGTGTATAATTTTTTAATAATTGGAAGAAGTAACGACAGCAACTTTTTTACATTTCCTTTCAGCTTTATCAGTATTATCCAAAAGTTTTTTCAAGAGCAAACAATGAATGTATGATTTTAAAACATATTTATTTTTAAATATTAATCTAATCTATAATTTGATATAAATTCATTGTTTTGTTCTTATAATTTTATATAAGATATTTTGAATAATACTTTTTAATTTTATTCTTCAAAGCAATAATACAGGGTAACAGTAAGGAATGAGTCTAAATTGATGTGATAAAGAATGATAGAAAATGAAAAGAAATCTTTTTTTTATTAAGTTGGACAAATCTAGAGATTGTGGCAGTTAACCAACTAGTTACCTCAGTCAATTCATATTGCTCTGAAGGTATTTCTCGTGTTTTTTCCCACCTTAACAAAGAAATGAACTGGCACTCTATCATGCTTAAACAATATAAATAGCAATCAATACAAGCAAGATCTCTTTCAGAAAATGCAATAACTGCTGTCATGAATTTGGCATAGATAGAGTCTAATGAGAAAATTATTAACAAACCAACAAAAATAGACACTAGCTAAGGAGCTTTAATTTTTATCTTGAGATAATGAAAGAAAACTTCCATTTTCTGAAAATAATTGAATTTCTTAGATGGTTATATTATTTAAAAATAAAAAAATGTTATTTGTTTTTTTAATTTAGAAAACATGCTTTTGCTTGTATCAATGTTAATTTATTTATTATTTTTTGTGCTCTATAATCTTTTAATGTATGGTTGATAACATCAATTTAGACAATCATCAAGTGAATGTTTCAAAAACAACAATAGCTTTATATAAACAATAAAAAAAGTTGTATTTTTTAATGAAATTTAATAAAATTATTAAATAGATAAAATACTGTTTAAAAGATACAAATGATAATACAGTATAGAAATAGTTTATTTTATTTATTTATTTTTTTTTGAAAAATACTATTTAGCTGATTAAAAGTAAATATTATTAACTAAGGATTATCACTTTATAAGGATAGAGCCTGATTTGCTGAAAGTGACAGAAAAATATATTAATAAATAACTTAACTAATAAAAAAACTGGTCTAACTGGTAACTAGTCTAATAAAAAAACTGAAATTTATCAAGGAAATTTTAAAATTTATTTTGAATTAATTCTATTAAAATGGGAAAGTTTTATAAAAAATATGCTAATGGACGATTGAAATGTCTTTAACCAGGTGATTTCAGAAATAACCAGCACTTTACTATTCAGCAGAATTTCAACACATATCTGATTTATGAAATGAATGTACATGCATATGATATAAATAAAGTTGATTGGTGTCAATTGCTTTCATAACAGGAGTAAACTTGAATTTTTTTAAGTTTCTTAATCTAAAAAAAATTGTTAATTTTAAATGGCAAATTAATATTAAACAGATTGAAATTTCAGTACTTACGTATTAACGGTACCTTGGCGACAGACTTGGCGGTTTTTAAGTGTCGCCAATCCAGCAGCTACTAAGGTTACCAAACCAATAGAATAGATTGGTGCCACTTAAAAACCGCCAAATCTGTAGCTGCGGTTGGCGCATGTGCTCTTTATTGGCGCAACTGTCGCCAAGGTACCGTTAATACGTAAGTACCGAAATTTCTAAATGTACCAACTCTAAAATCGAATTTTGAAAGGGACTGTTATGAAAGATTGGTTACTTTGAGGCTACCACTATGAGAGTCAATGGAATAAATATGTCAAAATATGCATATCTTTATAT
Organism: Caerostris darwini; assembly: GCA_021605075.1. Classification (NCBI taxonomy): domain Eukaryota; kingdom Metazoa; phylum Arthropoda; class Arachnida; order Araneae; family Araneidae; genus Caerostris; species Caerostris darwini. Next base: position 1,192,883 of record BPLQ01007882.1, on the reverse strand, counting down.
TTAAATTACTTTATTTGTATTCAATAAAAGTAAATTTGCAAATATTTATATTATGAAGTGATTTTTGTTCAATATAAAATGTTGTTTTTATTTCAGAAATGTACATAGATTTTCAATTTTTAAATTTAATTTTGAAAAATAATTAATATTTATCCTGTTATACATTCAAAATAATGAAAAAGATCTTCAAAAATAACCAATTGCAGATTTGAGGCTCATTAATAATATGAATATCTAGCAAGTCAGCTTACATCACAGCCACTAAAATAAAAAAAAAATACAAACAAGTTTGATAGGGGTGTCCAAATAAATTCTTCTGTTCATACTCAGAGTGTGGTTTTCACTGAAAATCTTAGTGAACCAAATACAGCTATCGAAAACTTTATAGCACTTGTATGTAAGTGTATCAGTAATATCTCTATAATATCTTAAATATTCACTCAAAATGTGTCTGAAATCTTAAAATTAGAAGAGAACAAAATCTATTATAAACTGACTGCATTAAATTATTTATTTAATTATGGAAAAAGAATAAAAAAATTTGCCAATTTTTGAAATTCACATTTATAATCTAAAAGTAAAGCAAAATTCAAGATTCTTTTATTAAATCAGTTAATTTCTTTCAAGAATTCAGAAAATTTGCAATATTTATTGAATAAGAAAATTTTTCCAAGATCTCCAAGATGCACTTGGCAGGAATTTTTAATCAATAACAGCAGCAACTTAACATGTTTTTGGCATGGGCAATAAAGAAGCTTAATTTATTAAAGAATAAAACAAATAACTTAGTATAAGATATATAGATAGCATTAACTAACTTAAATAATGAGTGTTATTTTAGTTAATTATTATAATATCTGATTTTTTTATGCATAGTTATATAATAAACACTTCATACCTTAATTCCATGTCTAAACTTTCAGAACTTGAATCAAAAGTTGATTGATCCATTTTCTTTTCAATTTCTGTAATTTTTTCTTCAATTTTTGTTCGCATGGTAGATGCACGAGCAACATTTTCAGGAGAATTATCAATTTTCATGCTTAATGAGTTTTTAGCATTAGCATCAGATGAGGATGGGACTTGAAAAGTGGTGCAGGGTTGATGTATTATTTCAGAAATAGTTTGGTCTGAACAATTATCAGCTTCCTCAAATACCTCTTTGTCTTCATTGTTATAAAATGGAATATCTATATTACATTCTTCCAAATTTTTGTCATTCTCCCTATTAGATGAAAGCTTTTCTTTGTCAATAAATGAATCATTATTTGCCATATCTTTTTATATGCAGTTTCAGCTAACCGTCTGTTGAAAGAACAACTTCAATGAATTTAAATCATGAGTATACAGATTTGCCTTAAAAATGAAAAGAAAGTCATTATATTAAAGTGGTCAAATGTAACAATATAGATAAATTGATCAATACTTATGTAGTGAAATAAAATGAGAAATATAAACAATCCAAACTGATTTTTAACACAATTTAGAGATAAAAAGTAACATCACATAGTTTCAGTTAATTGATTTCTCATATTTCAGAATAAAGAGATTAATAAACTTTTATAATAAATATGCAAGATTTTTACACATGTGGCATATTTGTTTGGATAAAATACAATATAAAAAACAAATCAATAAAAAACTCCAGGAAATTTTTTAAAAAATGAAAAATATATCTTGGCTGGTTTTCAGAAAATCATTTTTCTCTAAATAGAGAAAATTACAGAAGGAAAAATATAATACTTATTAAAAAATTTATAATGATTTCTATAATAAAATATTTGTTTCAAATTTATAAGAGGGTCCCCTTTAAATGAATTTTATAAGACTACCTTAAATTTTAACTGAATAAGGAAATTAATATTTTTAATTAATTCAATGATTTAATTATTTTATCTTAAAACTGAAACTTGATAAATATTTTAACAATACTTTTTTTTTTTTTTGGGGGGGTATTAAATTAAATATTGCTAGTCAAATTAATTTCCAACTATGGAAAAGAAATGACAGTACAAAAATATAATTACATTCTGGATCAGTTGAAACATAAAATCAATTTGTATTTAAAAAGATAAAAAAAAATGGTTAAAAGAATAAAAGATTAATTCGTAATGGGTTTAACGCTTTATTGGGTTTAATGCCTTATTTCTCTAAAGGTACAATATTCATTACAATTTTGTGACTTACTATTATTAATAAATAAATAAATAGTTATTTCTTAGAAAGAATTGGATTTTAGGAAAATTATAAATGATAAAGAATGAAAAAATAGTTGGTAGCATTTATTTTATTTACAATAATTAAGTCCAGTAGGATTAACTTTTATGCTATAGAAAAGGGGAAATGATAAGAATTATTCAAATGACTTGTAATGAAAATATAAAATTTAATTAACTTATATAATTATACTAAATAACAAGAGAAATCTAAATAGCCCTATCCCCCTCCCCCCCAAAAAAATAGTAACTAAGCATATTTTGACTTTTCTTACATAATTATAGAACTTTTTTGATTATTTTTTATCCAGTATATTTTTACACACACTAAAAAAATACTCATAAGATTAAAAAAAAAAAAAAAAAAAAACTTATTAAGCATGGAAAAATCTTTTTTATATGACAAAAACTTATTTTAAAGTTAAATTATTCTTAATATATGTCAAACTGACATGAATAACAAATGGAACCTGAACATTATTTTACTAGCTTATAAATATAACCTTTTGAATACTCATTTTTTAATTAGAGTTATAAGTAAAAAAATGAGCTTATAAGTCTGCAGTATTCACATGCAAAAATGTATGCAATTTGAAAAAAAAATATTCTAAATTAAAAAATATACTAATTTGTCAATTTCTTCTGTACCAACATATACTATCATTCCATTTCTTTCTTATATATCATTTTTTATTTACAAGTTAATGCTTAATCAATTTTAATAAGAAATGTAGTAATGCAAACAATTATATTTTGATAGACCACTTTTTCAAATCACCTTTCACTAATAAGAAATTATAATGATTAAATAAGAAACCAATTAGAGCAGAAATGGAAAAAAAAAAAAAAAAAGGTATATCACAAACAATTACTACTTTATTAGATGAATTAACTTCTGCCTTAGAAGTTAAGGGAAAATTATAAAATAGAAACTAGTTTTAAGTTAAAGGTCATAATTGGGAAGTCAGGTACATTAAATATAAAGTATTGTGAATAATATTGTAAGATTAAAATCATTTTTAAGTTTAAAATGTGCAGCAATCCTGCATGACTGATGCTGGATTAAAATATTGTAAATAAAGGTTTGCGGCAGAAATTTAAATCATTGCACTTGTGATTATAGAGCAGCTATAAAATTCATGACATTTAATATTTCCAAATGGTATATCACTTAAAATTGTTTATGAAACCCCCTGACATTAACCAGCAAGACGGAATTAAAAGCTATAACTTAAATTATGATGGGTTTTTTTTGTACATTTTATAGTTCTTATTTGTTTCTTTACCTTTGTAATTTTGTTTTGTTAGTAGGAAATTAAAATATGTATATATTTTGTCGACGAAACTTTAATAAGAGGGATGAAATAATAAAAAAAAAAAAAAAAAAGAAAAGAAACCAAAAAATTATGATTGTTGTTTTTAGTTTCAACAAATGTATACATATTTAAATAGAATATATATATACATATTTAAATTCCCTAAAAGCGTTGGAAATCGAAACACGGAACTAAATATAAATAACTTTTAACATACGCTTCAAATTAACATGATTGAAAATATGCAGCACATTATTTCCATTTTTTTTATTATAATAATATGTATATTTTATTTTCAATATTTTTTCTTTTCTTTTTTCCACAGTAAGAAAACAATTATACAAGCAATAAATAGCTTACTTTTTAGTTTGTAAACATGTTTAAAACACCCACATGGATAAGTTGCCAATTTATGTTTTCAAAATATTAGTTACGAATTTGTGATTTGGTAATCTACGGCCGAATCAGATTAACAAATCAATCGAGTTATTCCTTGATTTAACGAAGTTAAAGAAATGAAATGAATTGAATAAGTTCCGTCATCAAAGTTGTTTGAAAACATTTATTATAAACTGTTTTGCGATTTCTTCAAATATGTTGAAGCTTCAACCTCAGTTCACGTCGATGTGCGAAGGAAAAGTATCAGCAGACAAAATTTCTACATTGTTTGTTGGAGAAGGCAATTTCTCCTTTGCAGCCAGTTATATACAAAATTTAAATAATTCAAAATGCAGAGAATTTGTTGTTGCTACTGCTTTAAACACTAAATGTTCGATTGTTGAGGAGAAATACAATATTGAAATAATTAAAAAGAATGGTAAATCAATTTTACTAATGTTATTGATAAACTGTGAATATAAACTTAATGTTATTAAAGAAAATCTGTTTAACATTGAGTAGAATGTTAATTTAACTAAAATGGAAATTCTTATTAATAAACTTAAAAAAAAAAAAAAAATGGCCCAATACTATTTTTTTTACTGGCCTTATGTTGAGAAATATTTAAGTACACATGGGAAAAAAAGAAGAAGGTAGTTTGTTTGTGTTTTAAAGAGTATTAAATAAAAAACCTAACTACAAAGGTAGTCAAGTTAAGTCTTTATGAGTAAAATATTTAGTTATTCTACAGTCTTTCAATCAAAGTAGATTGATAGCTGTATCTCTGTGTAGCTTAAGAAAAGTTAAGTAATAACAAAATTTAAAAATTAGGGTCTAGTTGTTTTCTAACCAATTTAAATGATGTTCCTTAAAAAATTGATTCCTTAAAAAATCAGTAATCAGCTGATATAATATCTTATATAAAAATAGTGAGTAAATCATTAACACCATTATTAAAATCCCCAATTAAACAAGACTTTTTATAGCATATAATTCTCCCATTGTTTGATTTTGGTTTTATTTATACATAATAAGTTATGCATACATAAGATAAAATTCTTAAGAAGATGAAACACACAAAACAAAAAGAGTGGGCAAGGGACTTGTTAAAACATGAAATTGTTAAACAGAGCTATGAAAATTAAAAAAAAAAAATGTTCATGTATCCCTGAGTGATTAACTGTGATCAAGCTATGTATTGGCTACATTTACATAATGGCTTTTCTGCAGTTTAATTTCCTGTATATTTATAATTTATTCAATGTGAATATTAAATGATAAAATCTTTTTAAGCAACAGTACAATTCCGACTTGTGCTAACGTGCACAGCTAGCAAGCATGAGTGTTGTTGTAGTCTTTGCTTTCAGAAATGAGGAGACGTGTGTAAAGCATCCTGCATCAATAGTCAGGTTGCCTGGACAACACACAATTGTAGGGAGCACTGTTATCCCTGTAACACATTGTCAGTGGACTGTTCGAGTATACATGAAGCCAATGATGTTCAATGTTCCACCCTTCCTTTGTAATTGGTAAGGGGCTATATAGTCATAGGTACTGGGATAAGATGTGGGAAAAAAGAAAAGCAACAATGCAAAAAAGAAAACAAAATATTTAAATAGTATCCAAATCAGTTTATGTTGTTACTCGTTAATTATTTTATTAATTTGTTTATAAATTCATAAAAAATAATAAAAATTCTATATTATAAAAATTTTTTGAATATTAATTTCTACTCCTTACAATTTAAATTTCTCCCCGCTAAACTTGAAACTTAATGAAGAATAAAAAAATATGAGCTTAAATATAGAACTGCTTTATTGATATAATGCTGCTGTTTCATGGCATGAAAATCTGTATAATATAGTTTGGAATTTTTATGGTTTTCTTTTAAAAATGTATAATTATGTGATATTTTAAACTAAAATTTAATTCAAACAAATTTTAGCCTTCAAATCATAAACAAATTAAATTAATTTATTTTAATTTATTACATTTTGGTTTTTATTTATTTGTTTTTTTTCTGTTTTAAATCAATCTTTTTTTCTGTTTTATAATATTTATAACATACTTAATATTTTTAATTATTTGAAAATATTTATTTATATGAGCTTTTAAACAGTTGAAAAATTAAAAATGACTTGTGTAAATGTTTAGTGCATTTTTTTATCATTTTTTCATAAAAATATTTGAGGTCAGATGTAATAATAATTTAACATATTTATTATTATTCATTTTCATATGTATTTTATTTTGTTTTAGTAATAAATTTTCATTATTGAAATAAAATTAATTAACTTTAACATTTTCCTCCATGTATTATTCTTGGTTTCTATATGGTTTATATTTAATTTGAATTTTAGGTGGCTGTGTCTTCACTGATGTTGATGCCACAAAACTTGAATATCATCCTGTTATCAGCAAATGTCTCTTTTCAAAAATATTTTTTCATTTTCCACATGTACCTAAAAAAATGAATATTAAAGAAAACAGAAAATTAGTGGAACTTTTTTTCAAAAGGTTTACATTTCTTATTATTAATAAATGATATTGCTTGTGATTACTTTTTATTATTTATTATTTCCAAATCAATTGAAGCAATTCATTTCTTGTATTTATCAGTGTATATATGCATGATCCTTAACATATAAAAGGAGTTTCTTTGAAAAATTTGTAATAGGAATAGTTGTTAGTTGAATCAATGCTTCTTGGAAAAACCTCTATCTTTCATTGTTATTAATTCATGTTAGTATTTATTCCTTTTTTAAGAAACTCCAAATTAATAAATTTGTTTATTTCTATGCATGTATGGATGTTGAATAAAATCTTAGAATATTAAAAATTTTAATTTTATTCAGAAAGTTAAATATTGATTAAATTGTAAAAAAATTCATTGAAAAAATGAAGTATAATTTAGATACAAATCAAACAACTTAGATTATAATTTTAAAATAGTATTGTACTTTAAATTTTTATTAGTTATTATTTTTTTCGTTATGTATATTCTTAGAGGTTTTTTTTAATTTTTTTTATAGTGCTCAAAAACTTCTTCAGGTTAATGGAAAAATTGGTGTTACTTTATGTTGTAAACAAGGTGGTACAGATGCTGAAATGAAACCTCGAATATTTGAAAATACTTGGAAAATTGTGTATCTGGCTGCCAATGCTCATCTTATATTATGTGATATAGAATTTTTTAATTCTCAACTTTATGATACCTACAAATGCTCAGGTTACAGGTAATTGTTGTTTAAGGGAATTATTTTAATCAGTTATTTGTTAATTTTGTTATTTAGTAAAAGAATTACACTTTTTTATTTTCATCTAAATGAATATTTTCCCATTTCATTGATTATATTAGATGTATTACTAATATTTAACTTAATATTAGTAATACGTCTAGTATAATCAATGTACTACTAATATTTTAACTTTTTAGAGAAAATATTTAAAATATCAAGATCAGTCAGGATAAAAATATAATTTGTTCAAAATATTTAACAAAGATTTTATAGCATTAGTTTCTGTGTGAGTTTAAATTTTTATTCTGAGTTTATTAATAATGATTAGTATGATTCATGTGATAATTTTGATATGATTTCTTTACACTCTTTTTAATGTATATATGAATAATGGAAATCTTAATAGTATATTTGAAGGTTATTATTTTTTAAGTTATAAATTTAAACTTGCTATAGCATCAAAATACTTCATTATGATTAGCACACTTTCACTTTGTTTTAGAACTCTTAAGTTTATTTTTTATAAATTATTATTTTTAAAAAGAAAAAATATAGCATTTATTAAAGGAGCTTTTGAAGATTGATTTAGTCTTTTTTCTCCTCATAATAAACAAATTATAAACTTTTCTTGGTTGCGTAGATATTGCCTTGTTTTTAGGATTTGGTTTCCTTATAATATCTTGTACATTTGTTTTGATTCATGTATTTAAATTTTTTTCAATTTAAAATATTGTGTAAAACTACTTGGAAAATAAAAACATGTCAGAAATAGTTAGTTAATTAAAAATGAATTTAAATATTAGTGACCTATTTTATTTTTCATTTAAAATTTTAAGTATTTCTTTTAGGGGTCTTTCAAAACAATTCAATATTGAAGGAGCTGTTACACATATGTTTTGCAGAAGTGAACTTGCTCCAGTAATTTCTGAAAACCATGATTCCTTTAAAAGAGATATTACAGAAAAATTCATCTTAGACATAAAGAATTTATATCTGTGAGTAAACTTTAAATTGGTGTTAATTAAGAGCTTTGAAATTTTCAAAATTTTTTTAATATGTATTAATAATAATAATTGTGTGATTTTATTTTGCTTGTAAAAAATAGAAATGTACTTTTGAGTATTTTGCCTTGATCTATAGAGACCTTGATCTAGATCCTATTATGGACTATATTTTCAAAATTTCTAAATATTTCCATTCCAAATGTCCTCAGATCCGCAAAGAAGCGATTAGACAAACACCTGTACGCCATCCACTCGACCAGCTCGAAAAAAAGGCCCAGAGCCATTGAAGAAACGTCGGGGAATTTATTCCTCGGCGATGGATTCTACCGCTTTGGCTTGAGTCTTGCTACGTTAACCAATTCAAGTGAATCTGAGCTGCAATTTTTGCCTTTTAAATTTTAATCAATTGCTACGATGTGCACCTTAATCTAAATAATAGCTATCTGGTCTTTAGCTTTTTAATTGTTAATAGTTTTAATTTATTCTATAGCTTGTTTTTACTTTATGTTAACTTTTAATTATTTTATTTATTTTTTGGGGGCATCGTCAACGGACTCGTAATTGTACCTATAGCTTTAGCTTTTTCGGTCTCTTGCTTTAATTGTTCTCAAGCAAGAGATGTTTTTCTTAAATTCTTTATTTTCCTTTTTTATTACTACTCTTCAATTTAAGCAACTTCATTTTGTGCAAATTTTTTAACTACTTTAAGATGTGGAGGTTTCCATGGTTCTTAAAATCACATAGTAACTCTGTAACAAGTATGCCTATTGCCCTAAGTATTATGCAAATGGAAAAAAAAAAAAAAAAATGTAAGAATTGTATTCTAATCTTTAGTTTAGAGTTTTAAAAGTAAATTTTATATTTGTTTTGAGGATGTTTACAAATAATACTCTTTGGTCTATTTTTTTTATTATTATTACTATAAACTGAACTCTCAAAAGTTTGTGTTTGTTAAACATAAAAAATTTTAGTTTAGTAATCACAACAAAGCATAATTTTAAGCAAAGTGATATTATTCAAGACAAATGTTCCCCATTCTGCTATATTTTTTAAGCATATATACCAAACATTTTGGCAAAGTTGTGTTATTTTTAAATGTGTTTAGAATTTATAATAATTAACAGAATTTTTTTAATTATAGTAATTGTTTATTTTAATTGAGCTCATTTATTAAGTAACTTGCCAATTGTGTTTAAGTAATTAAAAATAACTTGGCAGTTGTGTAGCCAATAATGTAACTTCTTCACTATTAGACATATATTTCTTGTACATTTGTACCAAATTTGTGTCTTTTTCTTGTTTTATATAACAAAACATTACAGTATTGAATCAAAATTCAACAAGCATTATAAAAATTTGTGACTGGTCGACAAAAGAGGGTGATGTAATATTTTTTTCAAAAGAAAAATATTTTTCCATATGAACTGTCATGTGAAAATGAACACGGGTTTGCCAAGATATTATATGTAAAAAATGTGTTATAATCATGTACCTTAGTTACTTTTAAGTAAATGCAGAGAGAAAAAATTACTCAAAGTACAGTACTGTTAATTTAAAAGAAAAGTGACGAATTCATGACTTAGTGTAGAAAAATGTTTAAAAAAATTTAAATAAGGTAATTAATGGAAAAATGAAAATAAAATTATCTCATTTGTAACCTTTGGTTTTGTTTGGAATATAATCAAATTATGTTTTGAACCTAATTATTACAATATTTATAGTTTTCATGAAGGTGAAAAAAGAACTATTTATATTAAAAATTTAATAGCCATTTGCAGAAAAAAAAAAAAAAAAACATAACAAAATTTGCATGAAATGTGGTGTAATGAAGTGTTATTGCTTTCTATTTGTCAATTTTCAGCAGAAAATAAATATATATATTATTTGATAAATGTAACATTTATAACTAATAATTGTTATTTTTTCATGTAAATTTTTTTTAGTTTTGCATTTAGGTAATTAAAATAAAACTTATATGTAATTTTTATTTATTTAAAATTATAGTGTGTTTTTTAAATAAGAATAAGAAAAAAGATTGTTTTATGTGTTTATATAACAATTTTAATAGATATAACAATTAAATAAATCAAATGCTCAAAAATTCAAAATATAACAATTCATTCATAACCTATTCATACTTTTAAAGCACTTTTATTACTGTTAATTAATAATGATTTTTCTGCGATAACACTATATACTCAGAAAATTATAACATAAGTAAAACTGTTAATAGTTTAATGCAATATGAGATAGTAACACTTAAAGACTAGTCAAATATTTATTAAAGATTACTTTATTTGACTTTTTAACTTAAAACTAAAGAAAAAAAGCACACTTTATTTACATGTGAATGAATTCACCAAAGCCTTTTTTTTATCATTTATAATTTAAAAACTCCTTTGATATTATATGCTTTAAAATACTTATAAATTGTATTGTCTGTTAATGGCTTGATAATTTTACTTTTATTTATATTTTATTGGAAACTTGTTTACAATGATTTTTATGAATATTTTTAATGTATTAGATATAACTACAAAATTCATAAATATTTGTAATGTAACATTTTTCTGTAGCAATAATATCTTAATGTACAATGATTATTTTGTGAAAAGTTTTTCAATGTTGTTGATCTAAATACTAATAATCATATGGATAATAATATATGAATACTTTTAATTAATTATTTTAATAATTTATAAAAATAATATTTACAGTAATCCACCTTTTTCATCGCCACAATTTTTCCTACAGTAATATTTTATGTATCATTTTGAACCAGATTATAAAGAAAATGCTTGGAATTAGAAATTAGAAAATTTGAACTTTATTTAGTCTTATTTCCATTTTTTAAAATACTTGTATATTCCTCTACATTTCTCTTTAAAGATCATAATGCAATTTTTCTTTATTTCAGATCATTGTCCAAAAAAGTCAGCGTACCATATACAAAACTTGCTTACAGTTTAGATGCTGTTGTAAAATCTGCATGCCCTTCACTAGAAACAATTTTTATAGCTGATTTGTTATTGTGTAAAAATTTTGCTTTGCCTATTACTTCTGTTACGCATAAGAAAATTATTAACTGTGATGAAACATACTTATGTGATAAATGCTTGGACATGATAATTTCTGAGTTTTTGAAATCTAAAAGAAATGATGATGTTATAACATCTGTGATATCTTGTATTTTTTGTATGCATAATTTTAGGTACAATTTTTACCCTTTTATTCATTTTTTGTCTTATTTTAGTTCTTCTGAAGAATCCTTTCTAAAATGTTTGAACACAATTTTAGAATATTTAAAACAAGAATTTCCTTTAAACACTCCTGAGTTTTGCTGGCTTCATATTTCAACCCATTTAAAAGCAAAAGAGGTATCTTTTGAGCAATTAGAATATTCACATTATAATAAAGAATTTATTCAATCTATATATGCTATTTGCACAATCACGAAGGATGATTGCTGTATGTTTTATACAAATATAGATATAGTTATAAGTCAAAAACAAACCTTTCCTTCATCGACAGAAAGGAAAATTTTTGAAATAGGACAGATTATAAGATTTACTCATTTCAACAAACCATACTATGTTTATCTGTTAAATTTAGAAATGGTTTCAGTCCTCAAGTATCATATAAGTGAATATAAAATTTTATTGTTAAATGATGCATATTTTTGCCAAAAAAAGCTTCAAGGAAAATTTAATACAGTTTATCGCTCTATAAGTCTTTACCCACCTTCATATATACATGATGTGAGTTTTTGGACTGATGACCATTTCTTAGAAACAGACTTTTTTATGTTAGCATGGAATGCAGGTGGAGCAATGATAAAAAGTGTTACCCTTATTGATGCATATCATGAAATTTCTACAAACAAAAGAAGTAGGTGTTACCGTTTTCATTATCAGTCCTTTAATAAAGTACTTACAAAAGAAAATGTATCAAAGACACATACTTACTTGAGAAATTTAATTGAAACTAAACTGAAAGTTAAATTAAGATAACTCTTTTACTAATGAGAAAAATTAATTTCAGTACTGTTCTAATGAAAACAGTAAAGAATTTCAAAATACTGATAATTTGTAAAAGATGCAATATAAATTTGTGTTGTTTTTTTCTTCCATCTATCGTAGATGATTGTATATTTGTAAGGCGGTTTATGTTTATTTATTAAAGTTTTTATATTCAGTTTTTGATTTTTATTTATGTTCATAAATAATATATTCATAATAATAACTCATGTTTATGAGTTTTTTTTTTTTATCATATTCTAATTTGTTTTGAAAATTCTAAAAAGCTATAAATAATGATAATAACTTCTGTTATTTTAGAGAACTCTGTCATGATCTAAAAACCTAATTGGTAAAAAAAATACTTTTTAAAAAAAATTATTTTATTGTGAAATAAATTCGATTTTCCCTTGTTGTATACCAGTAGATATGACCTGGCATTATGTAGTTTTAGTAATTAACCTAACATCATTTAATTTTTTTAGTAGATTAAAAAATTTCAATAAATATTGCAAAGATAAAATTTAAAAAAATTCCAAGTGAAAAATTTTCACTTATCATATAATTTTATCATTTTATCAATATTGAACACTTTATATCTCTATACAATTAAAGTATCTTGGTTAGAAGTAGAAAAAATTTATCTAATACATGTCTTAAATTTTATCATACAAAACAACTAAAGTAAATAAGATTACATCAAAAATGTAAAAAAACAAACAAAAAACACCCAGCGAATGAATAGAATTCAAAGACTGACATGATAGATAAATACTCGGAACCCAAAATATGAAAAAAAATAATAGATAATTGAGCAATTAATAATTATAGTTATAACATTCAAAGTACAAAACAAGAATATGGACAAAATTATTTCATAAATTCTGTTTCTTTGCAATTTTAGTATAAAAAATTATAGTCTCTAGAAAACAAATAATTTTTAATTATTATTTTTTTTATTATTATCATCATTGGGAATGAGTGACTTAAATTAACTGGTGTTTCTGACTTTTTTTTTTCTGTTAATAATTTGACATGTAGATGTAAGACATAAATGGCCTCCAAGATCATCCTATTTCACTTCCAGGGTTTTCCCAAATTACAGATATATAAAGGGTATATTAGGTCTATAAAGAAAATCCCTAGTTCTTACTAGCACTGAAAGATGGCATACGTCAACAGGTAGCAGCCAATCCCGTAATCTTCTGTTCCCTGCTGCATCGTGTATAATATCGCAATTCCATTCATTTTTAAAATTTGGTGGTGGACATATTTACAACTACTCAGACAACAACCCGCAGAAGTAGGTGTGATTTGGTTTGTCGCTCTACGGTCATCTTGTGCCCACTTAAGGCTAAACAGACAGGGACCTACAGTTTAAAGTGGATTCCGAACCACTACAAACAACCATCGCATCGCCGGGCCTTGAACCCGAAACCTATGGTACCGAGCGCTAGCCATTCAGGCCCCTCGCAGAAGTAGGAGCGACCTTTATAGTCAAGATTTTGAACTAAATGAATTTCGTGCTAAATAAAATCCAGTATATTAAATCCCACAAAAATATATTTGCCACCAATGAATTAATATAATGAAATATCTACAAACTGCATGACTCACCAAACTGTAGGTCTAGTAGTCGTAATTTACTTTCATGCAGAATTTTTTATTAACCCAATATGTAACAGGAAAAACTTAAAAATTTTCATTTTATATTCGTTGGTTTTTTATACATATTATGAGTTATATTAAAATTGTTAGTTTTGTGGTTAGTTTTTAGTTACAAAAGAGTATTTTTTTTTTTTTTTTAATCTTTTACTTATAAAGAATAAAATTATCTTTTTGAGCTGCTGCGATGACTTCTTGTTTCTTACAGAACACAGTAATAGTATTTTCCCTCGTCAAAGGAACTCAAAAGGGCCAAGTTTATGAAACACTGAAATATGGAACTGAACAGAATTTATTTATTCTCTCCTGTTAAGCATGCATCAGAAACAAGCCTGAAACGATCCTCGAAAATAGTGCTGCCATCTCTTGGGAAATATTGAAGTTTTATCTTTTTTATTTACATATGAAATGAAATTTTGTTTATTAATACTAACTTAAATAATTCTAAAATATTAGTCTTACGTTACAAAATAATTGAATATTTATTTCAAATAAATAAAAGTTCTCTTAAAAATACATTTTTTTTTAATGCAAGATATGATGGCATTTTAAATACTGGTTTTCTTTTTAGTTTCAAGAAATCATAATTTTTGTGATTAGATACATCTTTGTTTGTTCTCTATGCCTGACATGTTTAAATGACTTTTCCCTGATTGTATATATTATGAAATATATAAACACTGGAATATTGACTAAAATATTCTTCACCAATTAGCCATTTCAAACAGTTAAACTTCTATAATCTAATTTTCTTTTTCAAATACAGCTATTTTTATACAAAATAAATAGGTTTTATTTTTTTTTGCTCCCGTAAACTTATGTATATCTGATAATGAAAAATCTGCAATTATGCATCATTAAATACATCCTCCGAGAAGTATAAAAACGAGAAAATATTTATAAATTATGTGTACTAATCACCCAATTCTCTGATTGATTTAATTAAACAAGGACCACTCAAAATCAGATATACTCTCTAACTCCAACTCTCACTATCGCTTCCCCAAGAGACTAATTATAGATTTATCCAAAACTCACTTTCAATGATGTAAATTAATAACATATATTGCATACTTAGTTTAAATATGCAGATAAAAAATTGTAAATTAAGCTGTGCATTTTGTATTTTTAGTAGTAGTTACAAATTTTTATGTAAAAATGATCATATTTGTAATTCATATCAACATAACAACAAAAAAATATTTTGTTAAAAATTTATGTTGAAATACTTGCCAGACAAAAAAATTACTTTGTTTCTGAGAAGGATTATTAAGAGAGATCACACTTCATAGAAATAATGTTTTATTGATACACTTAATTAAAAAAATTAGTATAATTATTTGAACTATTTATCTTATGCATTATTATCACAGATTTAAGGACTGTTGTACAAATAAAAATTTATTAAAATTTTCTTGAACCCTTCTTACTTTGAAACTTTTAAATTGGCCAAAACGAATCAATCAGCTGTCTTAAATGAAAGGTGTGATACCCATTATTTTGCTCAGAAATAAATTATAACTCAGAATTTTTCTTTAGAAGCCCACGGTTGGCATTGTTAATGACAGTGATGCTTAATTAATGATTACTTTAGTGAGATTTTAGTTAGAAATTATCCTTTGCTCGCGCGTGCACATAACTGATACAAGTAAACTGAGTATATCCTAATACAGAAATAAAAAAGCATAATTATTTAATTATTAAACATGTTTTATCCAAAACCTGCTGGTGAAATACATTTTTATAACACTTAATATACATCCGTTTTATTATTTTTAATTCTGCTTAGTACTGTATCAGTATTTGATCATTTTTAATTATACGATTTTTGATAATTTATTTTTTTTATATTTAATTTAAAATGAAGCAGAACAGAAATAATGAGGGCTTTTTTTTGTTTAATTATTTATCACATAATATCGTGCGTTTTATATAAATTTTACTTAAGATTTATTTATAATACTAGTTAATAATAATTAAAAAATAATTTTTGTTTTCTTTTATCATTGTATTCTCATAAGCAGATTTTTTAAAATATAGCAATTAAGTTTATAACTTTTATATTACAATAATAATTTTTTTATTTTGACTATTTTCCAATTATGTTCGAATCTAGTCTTTAATTTAATATAGAAATATCATTTATATTTGTTAAAAAATATTTTCTAAAAATAAACTGGCGACTTATTTTCTTTCGATTGTTAATTATTTAAAATTGTATTTATTAAAAAAATTTGAAATACAATACAATTTTTTTTGAAATTGTATTGTATTTATTAATTACATCTAAATGTATTATAATGTGCCAAAATCTGTAGAAGCATAGGGTGTCATTGTTATTAAGATGTTTACTGATTTTTTAAATATTTTGCTTATCTGAATAAATATTGTTTATTCTTGCATAAGAATTTAGATATTAATTAATTAAAGATATAAATTTATAAAGATCAAATATTGTATTTTCTGTGATTCATCCTCAACTTCTCATACAATTAATGAAATTTTTAGTATATGTAAATATGTTTATTTGAAATAGGGGGAAAACTACTATAACACATTTAAAACAATTAATTAATACATCAATGGTTAAAATTAATCATAAAATCTTGAATGAATCAAAAAAAGATATCATTGCATGAAGGTGAGAATTTTATTAAATTAAGTAATGAAAATGAAATTGCCAATGCAAATTAATGCAAATAAAATTAATTAATACATCAATGGTTAAAATGCATCATAAAGTCTTGTATGAATCAAAAAAAGATATCATTGGATGAAGGTAAGAATTTTCTTTCGCTTTTTATTGCTTCCTCTTCCTTTACTGAAACGACTTGAAAACGTGATTCCTTTCGCTTCTGATGTCAACAAGGAACGGCTACTAGTTCGTCTTTTGCCATCTTCAAAGGAGCCGCCGCTCAGGAGGGGAGATTTTCAGAACCATCCCTACAAAAAAAATTCACAGATAAAAGAGAACGTTTCGTAGTCGATGGGACATTCATGTGTTGTAAATTTCTACTGGAGAAAGGTAGAATGGGAGAAACTAGACAACGCCGTTAAAAAAATATATCGCATGTGCCATTTCTGAAAAGATCAAATTCCTAAATACACGATGATGTTAATAGTTCTTTTTTCTTTTTTTTACTGTACATTTTTAATTCGTTGAACAAAACTAATTAAGTGGGGGTTATAATTCCTAGCTAGTTTGGTTTGGTTTGGCTTGGTTTGTCACCTTACGGTCTTTAATTCCTAGCTAGAGTATGATTTCAAATGTCTTATTTTGAGTATTGAATAACATTTTCCAACTATGAAAAAGCGAAGAAGATATCTTTGAAAATTTGAATCCGGATCTTTAATTTATGAAATTAAATATTGTTTTGAATTTTATATTTTGTTTAAATAATGCCATTATTAAAAATAATAATGTGTTCTACTAAGTAAAAAGTACATTCATATGCTATTAATTTTCCACAGTTATTGTCCATGTGTTATTTTTGCTGTTAATAGAAAATCGCAATACAATATCGCATCCATCTGGGCTTAACATAAGGGTCTCCAAAGATACTTGGCCAAGGGTAATATTGACTTTTCCGCAAAACTGAACGGCCGTTATAACATAAAAATTATTAACATATTAAAAACATAACATATTAAAAAATTTATTAAATTAACATATTTTTTTAAAAATTTTTTATTATTTATTTAAAAGTTTAATCAAAACAAAATGGTATCCAATATGCATCGAAATTAAAACGTGATTTATTATGTCAATGAATTCGTACACCAGTCAGCACACTCATTTACATTTGTATCACAGAGATGATTTAGAGAAGCATTAAATTTGGATATATTTTAATCACTTCGTAACTGACAATACTATAATTTCACGGGTGTTTTGTACGATTTTTCTATTTCTTTAATTCAGGGTTACTCAAACTTTTGCATTTGTCGACTCCCTTTATCCGAACAAATATTATCGCTACCTCAAGTATTGAGCTACATATATTATGAATACATAAATTAGAAATATGAATTAAAACATCTGCTGATAATAAATCATATTGAAAATATAACCGAAAATTAATATGAAATTAAATATCGTTTTGAATTTTATATTTTGTTTAAATAATGTCATTATTAAATAATAATAATGTGCTCTACTAAGTAAAAGGTACCTTCATATGTTAGTAAATTTTTACAGTTATTGTTCATGTATTATTTATTATTTTTTTATTGTTAACAGAAAATAGACAAGGCAATACATAAATTAGAAATATGAATTAAACCATCTGCTGATAATAAATCATAAAAAAAAACTTAACTGGAATTTTGTGGTATGAATATAAATATAATTTTATTATGATTTAAAGATGAAGATAAATATTTATTCTTATAAACTGGACGAGGTTTAATTTTAAATAAAGATTTAAATCTTGGAGGAATATTACATACTTCAGGAAATAGAGCAGCTTGTTTTGTAGCTTTCTTTCAGGTTGTTTTTTTTTATTAGTGTTAATATTGAAAATGTCACTTTGCATAAATAAAATAATAATAATAAAAAAAAAAGGCTAGTATGTTTAAGGTAATTTCAGAAAGTGTTGGAAGTTTTCTTCCAAACCCAAGCCAAAATTTATTTAAGTAATTTTTGGAAAATTTAAATTTTAAACCTGCGACGCTTGATAATTCGAAAAATTCTTCTTGAGCATGTAATTTTAACTATCTCTGATATCCATTTCAATTGGGTATGGCTAATGAAGCCCATTTTCTTTTCAATATCAATCAAAAAAGATTTTTTGAAATTTACCTCCAAACACTTCAAATGATGTATTATAAATTTTTGAATTAAATTAGGTGAATAAGGTGATTTTAAATTATAAAAAAACACTTCCTTTTTTCTTAACAAAATGTTCAGTTTTCAATTTTAACATCGAATATGGTACATTTATTTTCTGGCATATTCATTTTTTGCTCCTTAAAAATAAAAAACCTCATTTTTCAACTGTCATAATTTGTATAAACTTCGCCCTCTTGAGAACCACTATACTTTTGTATGTAGCAATATGATTTAGTAATCGCAGTTCATATCTTTACAAAGGTTGACAAATAGGTGACTGTTAAGAACTTAGATTTTTTTTAAAAATAACTTTGATAGCATTTCAAATCACAGCATTTAAATCTGGTGATGTTTTTGGCTAGAGCTTTCCGATAGATCATGCTGTGAATAAAAGTGATATACTCCTTATCTTAAGCTTTCTCTTTTGATACAAATCCATTATACTCAGCTTTCATTGCCTTAGCTCCAACTGTATAGATGCAGATGCAACAACACTATTGTAAATGTTCATTTATGAAAAATTCACCAACTTTAATATAAATGTCTTCCCTTTATGTGCAGTCCTCTAAAAGACAATTAAATAATTATTATTTCATATGTATATCTTACATGAGTTAACAATTGAGTTAAATTAGAAATTGTTGCATATAACTTTATTGCGAAGTTTTTGCTGTTCTTAATTCTAGTAATAGGCTCTTGCAATTGGCCTTTACTAATTTGAAAAATTCTTTTTGGAAACCAAATAATTCGATAAATAATAAACAAACCAAAATAACCAAATAATTCGATACATGAATTTCATTCCATAGTTAGAGAGAGTGGCAGTGCTCTTTATCATGAACTCAGACATTAAAAATTTTTCCCAAAGGTTAAATAATAAATAAAATTTGATGTGAATAATAAAAGAATAATCCCAGAGAAAGAGAAGTAGGTGTATGAAGTGGAAAGTGTGGGAAAATTAACCATGGAAGGTGATAGGGTTATTTTTCTAAATGAGAAGGAGAACCAAGCAAACATGATGTCCATGTAAGTGTTAAGGATCAAAACTGAGTAAAATTAAAATAAGTGACAAAACCAGAGCAGGGAAATAATTAATTTAGCAAAATAAATGGCTGAAAATTTTTATCTTTATTGAATTTTCTGTCGCAGTACATGCAGGAATTTTCGAATTTTGCTGAAATTTATACGACTCCAAAATTTCGTTAGGCTATCCTAAATTGGGTCGCGATCCAGGCTTGGAAAATCTCTATCTTAATTTGATCAATTGCAAAATTCACAACTTTTAATTAGTTTCTTATTTTGCATCCTGAGATACTTACTAAGGCGGGAAAAACAATTTCTCTAAAATAAAGCATATTAAAAACGTCTACAATTGAAAATAAAGATAAGCACCTTGTATTTCATTTGATAATTGGCTCTAATAAACTTGATCCGCAACTGTAAACAAATGTCAGTCAAAAGGACAACTGCAAAAATCTCATTAACTATTATTAAGTTAAATTGTATTCATTTAATGCATCTTTGTTTGTTTCAGTAATTGTGCTTTTTTCTTCTTGTAAATAAAAACATTGGTTATTATTTTGCATCATTTTAAAATAAATTCAGGGTGCAGAAAATATGCAAAGAATATCCAGCACTATACAGTCAACAGTTTGGAAACCCTTGGATTATAATGTTTCCTATGATATTACTATTTTAACAAATTTTGATTGTAATTAGATTATAATTAATTATTTCTTCTTATTCATAATAAATAATTATTCTAATTGCTATATTATATTTCTCAATAGCAAAAAATTTCTTTGGTGAAGAGACTTTTTCCCCTCTGCTCAGCACATTCGTGAAAGAATTGAATATTATCATACAGTAATTACTGGCAGTACGAAAACAATTACAGATTTGTATAGAGAAAAAGAAATTTTGAATAAGTATCTGTTTTATCAATAACTTTCTCACTTTTTATTTTTATGGTCACTTCAATATATCTTTCGTCTTATGACATAGCGACATAGTTTTTTTTTTTTTTTTTTTTTTTTCTCTTTTTATTTAACTCGACCTCTAAAAAACGAGTAAAATGTGAAATAAGGAAATGAAAATTTTTGTATTAAGTTAATATGTGAAATTGTCAGCAATATAAATTCAAATATTAATTAAAATAAATAATTTATGTAACTTTACACTAAGTTCGCTCTTGGGCAAATGAGGCAAGAAGTTTTTTAGATTTTTCAATCAATTCAAAAGATCGAGCTCATCTTTTATTACACTTACTTTATTACTTACATTAAATAAACTTCTAACGATTTAGTAAGTAAAACTATCTTGATACAAATCAATGATGATTAAATTCAAATGCAACCCGAAATAAAAGAAAAGTATGCTATAAATATTATATTCACCCAAGCACTTGATAAAAAAAAAATCACATTAATACTCAAAAAGGAATTTATCGAAATAGCGCATAAACTGATTTGTTATTCATTTAACGTAAACTATGGATGGTTGGATGTTACATTTATCATGTTGCAACTCTTATTACTAGCAGTATATTTAGCATTTTGATCTTTGAAAATAAACAACCTTTCGGTTTCTCGAAAAAGTTATGATGATAAACGTCCTCATTATTCTCATAAATACTGAAATTAAGGATCTCAATTGGAAACAAATCATACTGTATAAGCATGAAAAAATTTATGTGGATGGAAAAAAAATGATTTCTGGGTTATTACTATCTGATATAAATAGTAAATTATTTGGGTACGCGTTTGATACTCTTTAATTGGTATGAATCTCATAGTTTCCTTTCAAGTGAATATTTTTATTTTAAATAAGTATTTATATATACATACCTCTTTCTTTAAAAAATAAATCGCATATAACCAAATCCATTCTATTTATATCGCTGTTAGTTAAATTCTATTCATCATCCCATATTTACAGTTGCTGAGGTCTATCTTGTGATGCTGAATTTGATTCACTTCCAGATATTGAAGCACTTTGATCGTACTACAATGTCGGTACATTTTCTATTGCAAGATCAATTAAATTATCTCTGTTTTTGTTTTCAAAAGCAAGGTACCTTCATTAGAGGTCATTCGCCATTGGAATGATAAACATGTAGCATTAGAGTTAACCAAGGTGCCCAGGGCAAAGATTCATATTCTCCTCAATGAGCTCAACAAAAGGGTTTTCCGGTCTACAGATTTATCATGCGCAAACTCGACATCAACATGAGAACATTCGGTTCAGTTTCGCTTGCAGAATTTCTAACCAAGCTTTCGTAAGTCCAACGCGATTTTTACCAGGCAGCTCCAGGCTCCTTAAACTAATTAATTAATTAATTACATTAATTAATTAATTAACTAATTACTTAAACTAACTAATTAATTATTTTTACCAGGCAGCTCCATGCTAACAAACTAATTAAACTAATTAATCCTTAGCTAATTTCTAATGATTTTTATGATTTTTTTAATCACAATTGGTGGGTCCAGTTTATGCGTGTGAGTAATTAATTTTTTCCCAATGGTCTGTATTTTGGCACCGTTACTGCAGAGTTGTATAGAGACAACATTCTTGATCCAAGTGTCCGTCCTTACACGGGTGTAATTGGCAACTTCTTTATCTTACAAAATGATAATGACGACACAAAACTCGAGTAATAATTACCTTTGTTAGAACACTATTGTGGGTATGGGCTGGCCAGTACATACTCTGGATTTGAACTCTGTTCTTCTGAGTTCATTTTGTTATGAGTATGCTTTACTCATTCCAGAGTTCAAATCCAGAGTGTGTACTGGCCATCCCAAACCCACAATAGTGTTCTAACAAAGATTCTAGATGATTCTGAGATGATTTAAGGATACCTATTGTTTCAGTTAATCCGCGCCTTAAAATGTTTTGGCGTCTCCAAACTGCCTTGAAGCAGCAGTGGGTATTTCTGTCAAATTAATAAACACCGTCATTTTATGCTTAGAACATAGCTGTTATGCCTGTATAGGTTAGAGGTGATCTAGCTATTAGAGGTGATTACATTCTGTATTGAAGCAAATCAAACATTGAAATTAGATACTATGTTTTGTTGGTATGTTTCAAGACAGAAATTGTTTCAGACCTGTTGTTTTCTATTGTGGCTAATTTTTTGAAACATTGTTTAATAATCTAGCCAAATTCCATAAATTCCAATAAATATAAATTTCCCAATCATAAGTTTTGTATTTTCCCTTAATTTTTAGATACCAATATACCTACCCGCACTTACCGATTCGATGGTTCAAGTACATGAATAGAAATTCGTTTTAATATGATAAAAAGAGGGCCTATACAAAGTACTGCGAAATTAATAATTGGGACATCAAAGTTGAGCTGTTAAAATGAATAACTGTGTTAATATTTATGTTTAATATATTTTCCTTTATTATTACTTTTTGAATCCTTTAAATACCATGCTTGAAAATTATTTAAGATTTCATTTTTTACTATGCATCTTTTTATTATGTAATAACATTTCCAACACTCTAATTTATTTATAGTGCATTAAAGGACAAAAAATAATTAAACATTTCTCTTCCCATAAATTGTTTGATACGATTATAACCTACCCCGAAAAAAAGTTGTTCTGCATTGTAAAAATTTACATGGATATTATATTGATTTTTCAGAATTCCCAGTCATAATGCCCTGAGATAATAAATGATCAAATGTGATAAGATTTTATACTTCGAACATGCCCTTTTTGTGTGTTAGCCTTTCAAGTGATAATTTACGCCAAACATGCAACTTTAGTAACCTCTATCTTTCAAGTGACATAGATGATATATAAGTTCACTTGCAGCGAATCAGAGTGGCATTTTTAAATCAATGAGTCTGTGTACTCTTGTATGTGTATTCTGTGCAATCAAATTTGGTTGACCCCTTCCTTTCCCTCCCCAATTCTTCAATATATATATATAGTCCCCATCCCCCTGTGGCCCTAAACACTTTTTTTGATTTGTTATTATTTAAAAGTATGTATATGAACTAACAAGGAAAGTCCCAGGCTGGTATGATTATAATTGGATGGCAGAAAATACATCTCACTGAAAAAAAAAGAAAAAGAAAACAATAACTACAATAATAAATTTATAAAAAAAATGACTGTAAAACGACCGGAAGACGTGTAAGTCACAACAGCAACTTTCTCATTTGCAACCTAATCCGTCGTCATATTCCGTGCGGGGTTACTGCAATCAGACCTCTCTGCTGTGAAGAAAGATTTCGATCTTGCCATAACCTCAGTTGGTGTGGGTATGCTTTTTTTTTCTTCTTCTTTTTCTTCATTTGAGCTTCTTCTTTTGACTACTGCTACTGTGAGTGATGGTAAAGATGATTAATGTTGCTCAATGAAATGAGCAGTGTTCTTAAACGGGACCTACGAAACGTTAAGTAATCTCAAAAATAAAAAAAATGTATATTCATATAAAAAATAAATTCATTAATTATGCAGTTGTAATCATTAGTTTCTAAATGTATTGGATATATTTTAAAGCAGTGTAATGAAAAAGACTAGATTTTGATTGATAACTGTTAATTTTAGAACATGGATATTTGTGTTTAATGACCAAATGTCATCGTAAAGTAATTGGTTATTTAACATAAAAAAATATTTTAACTAGAATATTGTCGACTGTAAATGATAACGAAACCGATGGAGAATACAGCTAAAACAGCATGAATATTAGTTTTATTAATACTCTTAAACATATATATAATATCAATTAATAAAAGTAATGCTAAACAATAATTGCCATCAAAATCAGAAGAACAAAATCAAAATGAACTAATTAATTTTTTATAATTAATTCTCTTTCTTTTTAGTCTTCATTGCTGGCTATAGAAAGCAAAATGATGTTTTTAATTTTTTAAGCAAATTATGCTTTTTTTTTCGTGGATTTTTTTTTTCAAATATGTGAATTTTAAAATGAGTTATCATTTTGATCCCTATATTTTGTTTTCTTATTCCTGCTTTTCTTAATATAACGACTTAGAAACTCCATAAGAGGCGACTTAGCAGTATTTTACACACATAAAATAATAATAATAATAATAATTCTTTATTCCTTTTTCGAATTAGTTTCTTTAATTTTTTAATTATGAAAATTAACATAAGTTATAAAAATTAATAAACAAAACAAAGCATTCAAAGATAATGCGAAATTTAAAAGAATAAATAGTTCAAAATATTAATATATTTAATTATAGATATTAATTTATGCTTTGCAATTTAACTATGGATTTTAAGCTATTAATTAGTACATCATTGTAACTATATATATATATGGCTAATTATTAAAGATCTGTAAAAATTAGTTCAATATTGTTCTAATAGCCAGCAAATCTATATTATATGCTTAAATTTATGTTGCATTTTTCCTTGCAAAACATTAAACAACCTACGTAAATATCACAACATATTCATCAGAAATCATGAAAGGAAAAGTGTGAGATTAACTTTTTTTTTCTCCCAGAAACTAAATTCTTGATAGATTTTTAAAAGGCTTTTGTTTCAAATAAATCTTTTATCATCTTAGAAATTTAATCTTCGCATAATCTTAGAAATTTTCTTTGAAGGTAAAGTGTTTTACTTAATGCAGTTCATTAAAAATTTATTAAGAAATTTATGTTGTTATTAGGAAAAAATTATAAGTTTTTAATTTTTTTTAATTTTAAATTCTCATATCTTATAAAAATGGAATAAAAATACAAAGATAACACTACCATTCAAAATTCATTTCTCTCCAAAATATCAACAAAAAAAGTGGTAGTAAGCTACCGTTCCATCGCACTTCGTTATGGAGCACATTCGGATACTACACTTTTTTTAGGTGAAAATGAATCACACAACTTGAATCACAGATACACAGGCTTACGAAGACCGCGGACTGCATATACATCATGCCAATTGACCGCAGTCCACGAAAAAAAGGTTAATTATTTTATTCCTTCATTATATACGAGTATGTATTTTTTATTGTCCATAGTTTCCTGTTATTTCCTTGAAGTTAGAAGTATGTCCCCCTTTCGGCAAAAGACATCTCACTTTGTTTTGATCATTGGTCCCCGCTTAGGGGCAGTGCGCTTTGTGTTCAAGATTTAGTGCTGAAATTCGATATTGGGTGGTTATCCGTTCCTAAAGAACAGCTGCTATCCGACTCCTCTGGGCGGGTATTGATACTCCCCAGCTCGCTCGACGCTCTTGAATTTATTTCTTAGTTGACCTTAAGTTCTGACGCAATCTTTAAATTTAACTGCGTCGCTATAACGGCTTATTTACTTTGAAAACGTTCAACAGGCCAGTTCTGTGAAGACCGCTCACCAATTAGTGTTTAGTAGAACTTGAAATTAGTCGATTTTATTTCTTATTTGTTCCTTTTTTTAAATTTATCATGTCAAGTTACAAGAAAACAACCGACTGTAAGAAACAAACATGCAAAAAAGTAAAATAAATAAAATAAAATTTCCATGAAAGAGGAAAAAAAGTGGTAATAAAGAACTACAAAAATCTCTGTAAAATGATTCAGTTTTTCAGTAAGTGTTAATTATGCACTTAATAGCAGATATGACGTGGCGTTGTCTGATTACAGAATATTAAACATTTTTAATTTCGTTAACTTTTTAAAGGAAAACGATATTGTCAAAATTAAAGGTTGGAACATTTAAATAATTTGCCTTATATAATTTAAAAGGGCCAAATAAAGTAATCACTCTTATTCAAGAATTCCCCCCAATCTTTTTCTACCTTTAATCTGTTATCATTTATTTTTAAGAATATAATAGTGTTGGTTGGAAAAATATCTATAAAACTAATACCATAAACTTCATACCTTTATATATATATATATATATATATATATATATATATACTGTAGCGTAACTAGTGGCACCTGCCAAGTTATTAAGGTAGGTGTCATCTGGTGTCGCTGAAAATCTGATGACAATAAAAAAAAAGGTTTGATTTAAATAAAAAATAATTAATAATTTATTAATTTCATTATATTAATTTATTCGTAATTTTTGGCTACAAATGTTTTGAACAAAATTGCAAATTATTAGGAAAAAAACAAATAAACTTTTAAGATACAGTTCTTAAATTATGCTGGAGCCTACATATATACAATTTTTTACATAAATTTAGATTTATTTTTTGCCACAATAATTAGCTCTTTATGAGAAGAATTAAAAAAAAAAAAAAAAAAAATAGTAGTGAAAATTTTGTATGTTAAATCTAGCTAAAATTATATCAAATATAATTGATTACAAATTTCATAAAAATTGAAAAGTTAAAATTTGTAGACTTCATAATGAATTTCTGTTGCAAGATACAACTAATTTTCTAGTGTGGAATAAAACTAAATATATTATAAAAAAATTATATAAATTATAGATAAGGATCATTATAAATTTTCTTCACACAACTAGAATGTACTGAATATTATGTACACTCAAATATCCACCTATAATCCTTATTGAATGTATAAAAGCCATTAAATTATTAGAACGAGAAGTGATTGTATCAATCATTATTTTATAACTTGAAGTGCCACTAATAAAAACCGAAACTTTTACAAATTTTTATTTTAATCCTTTTGAATGGATTTTAAAATCTTCTTTGTTATTTTGCACTATTGAAAATATCTCTTTCAAGAAAAAAAATAATCAAACTCATTGTTAATGACGTGTCTTTTGGCTAATACTTTGGATAATTCAAATAAGAAACTAACGCATTATATAGGATCAAAGCATGATAATTATCGAATACTTAATATTACTTAATTCTCTTAAGATTGCAAAATTGTTTGGAGAAAAGGATATCATAAATTATATGAAGTCAATGGCTAGGACACATAGAGAGAAAGGACGATAGCAGAGGCAAAAAGAAGATTTTCAAGGGGAAGTACCAGAGCCAAAGAAATAGGGGAAGGCCAAAAAAGAGATGGATTGATGAAGTGGAGAAGGATCTGAAGGTCCTAAAGATCACAAATTGGAAAACCAAAACTCCAGACAGGAGACTTTGGACTCGTATTGCTTGGGATGCCATGGTCTAACATGAACTGTAGCGCCGAGGAGTTAGTTAGTTAGTTAATTCTCTTAAGAAAATGTAAAACAAAGGAATAATTTAAAAGACAGCAAGCCAGCAATACAGTTAAACGAAAAATTCAAAGAGAAAAATTATATTTCATTCTTTGATTTAGACAGCTTACATAAAACGTCATTTATCTTAGGGTAATGTAATGCTTAAATACTGTATACATTTTATTTTTTAAAGAATAGTACTTCAGCTGAGAAAAGCGGAAGAGTTAGGAGATAAACAGCTGCGGCTATAAATTAGAAAGAGACTCACAAGATACATTTATTTTAATTTGATACTTGAAATGAATTGATGTTCCTAACCTCTTAAAGACATGATTATTAAGTCTAAAAGTAAGTAGCTTAATTTTCAGTAGTCTAGTTTTCCTGTATCGAATTAAAAAGATGCTACACAACAGAAAACCACGTACAGAATGCTTTTAAGTATATAATTTATAAAGAAAGTGTTCTGAATAAAGTACTGAATTTTTCATAAATTTTTCCTTTGAAAACATTTAAAGAAAATTTTATTAACTCTTTTTAGGATAATTATATTAATTTTTTTATGAACTCTCTTAATAAAAATTTCAATAACTTAATCATTTTTATACAATAGAAATCTCAATTAATTTTATTTTTCTCATGTGTGATGAGATTTCTCTAATAACTGATACATGCCACAAATAAAAAAAAATATATCAAAATGCATTTTTACGCAGTGAGCTTCAGCTGGCGGAATCGTAATAGTCAGATTGTATTTTATTTTCATCTTCATCTAAATTAATCTTGGCCAGTCGCTGATTAATCTAATATTATTTATACAATTTTCGAAATATTTTAACTGTATTGGCTTCTTTCACTTTAGGAAACTGGTGAATGAAGGATTGTAATTTTCGGATTGCATATACCCTGGCCAGCTTCATTATATGTCATTTCTGTTTGAAAAAGTCAAATGATAGGGATTTTTTTTTTAATTTTGTAAAAATTTTTAAATTTTTATGAAAGATCAAAACACGAAACATGATATGATTCCAGTTCAATAAAAAATAAGCATTTGAATATTAGAACAATATTTCATTCAATATATTTTAATTCTTTGCAAAGTAAGAGATCAGAAATTTTGTCAATAAGGTTCTAACTTGAATACAATATTAATAAATACATTATTATTTATATATTTATTTCATATCTATTTCTATTTTTATTGGTTTTCAAAGACATCAATCATTGGCGAGTGTTTGTTTCAAATTTTCATTTTTTTCCAAAACTTGTTCCATTTGAAAATTCGCCACAGAAAGTTCCAGTGCATTTAAACGTGAATATATGGATAAACATATATTTCTTAACCAACATTTTGAGGCATGGATGCAAAATGGTTTCTACTTATTTTATTCTATTAGAATAAATTGTATAAAATAAATAGAAACCATTTAATTTATCATTTTTGAACATAGTTTATAAAATTGAATCAAACATTCAAACATATTAAATAAATATGATATTACCTGTCAAATTCTTTATTTTATTCTTTGATTATATATGTTATTTAACTTTATATTGTTATACATAAGTAAATGAAATAAATATATAAAAAATAACTTGCAGGATTTTATTTGTTTCGTGTGGTTAAATTACTGTGAGCATATGCGGCCCACAGATTTCAGAAGTCTGTGCATCCCTGTTATTAATAGATTTTGGTCTTTTGGGAGAATTATAAAGTAGGAGTGAATCTTCGATTTTATGCTGGAAAAGTTCGGATTTAGTCGTTTCTGGTGAGGGTAATACGTTATGAAATGTTTTTGATAGGTGTTAAATATATTCAAAGAGGAATTCCAGTTTTAGTTCAAGATTGAAATAAAAAGATGTGTTGATAATTTTGAGAGTAAGGCTATTTTTAAATACTTTCGATTTCTTCAGATTGACCTTAATAAAATAGGAGGATCATGTAAGTAAGCTGTGTCTACTATCTAGTGAGTTAAGTGTGTAGCTAGCTAGCTGTAGCGGCTTTTTGCATAGTGTTTCTGTTGTTGGTTTAGTAAGTAAAGGCATTTGATATGTGCTTCCAATAAAAAATTTTACCTTATCATTCAGAATCGAAAAAAAAGGTTAACAGGTTTTTATAATAAAACCCACTCTGACTTGAAATATTACACACCCTCTTTAACTGACAATGTTCTGTTGTGCAATTAGAAAACAAGGGTTCTCTATAGCTAATGCTAAGATGAAAAAGGAGGTTTAACTAGTAAGAGACACCTCCCAAAGTAAGGATATTTGAAACCATTTATTTATAACACTTGTAAAGAGATGGAGTAACTAATGATTAAAAAAAATGTTGACTAGACTCAAGCAATTAATAAAAGCTCTTAAAAAGAATTGTAAATGAAAAGATTTTAATTCCATGCTATTAAAAATATAAAATTATCATGTTGAAATAAATGATCTATTGTTTTCAACTTTCTATTTCTGTTGAAGGGTTTTCAATTGAACATTTTATATGTGACATTAAGAGTTTGAAGAATTTGTTTTTGAAACCTGAATAGAGTTGCGTTAAAAATTGCACATTTTTTTGAGAACTGCATAAAGAATAAACAATTAACAATTATAAAATAAAACAATGAAAGATTAATATTAAGAACGGAAAATTAACAATAAATAATAAAATGATTGAGGAATACAGTTTGATTTTTTTTAAGAAATAAAATATTTCAAGTGAAGAGTGAGAAATTGAAAAAATTTTTTGAAGAATATTTTTTAATCCTTAACTTTAATGCGTAAAGTATCGGATTTTCTTATCAAATACAGCATTCTGATTTACAAATTTTTTAGAATTTATGTTTGTGGAAGAAAATGTGGCAGAAACTAAAAAATAAAAATCGATAAAGGGGTAAATGAAATATTAAAAAATTAATAATTGTTAGAGAACTTTTAAATTTTGAATGTGTACGAATTTAATGTAGCAATATTCTTACCAACTTATTTAAAATTGTCTTATAATATAGGTGGGCTTTTTATATATAATAAGACACATAATATGTAAAAAGATAAGAGACGTATAATATGTTAAATTTAAAGGACACATAATATATTACACATAATACACGTGCTCTATATCCATGTTTTTTTAAAAAAGATTTTACTGAAGAACTAAGAGCTTAAAATACATTGGAATATTTTCCACAAATATAATTTACTTCTCAATAATATATGCATTATTTTAGTGAAAAAAGGTGGTATTCATTATCAAAATGAAAATATCTAAGCCTCACTGAATTTATTAAAACTAATAATTTAGTTTTAATAATTTTATGATGTTAAATAAGAACGAATAAAAATATTAAATTGCATGGTTCAATACTGCTAAAAAGTCCAACTCTGGTTTGAAGTAAGCATCTCAACATCTCTCAGACGAACTTTTCAACTGTTGCACTCTGACAACCCTGTCTTTCCAATCAGAATGCATTCTCTTTTTTTATTTTTATCTTTATTTTTTAATATAATGACGTTAAATAAGAACGAATAAAAATATTAAATTGCATGGTTCAATACTGCTAAAAAGTCCAACTCTGGTTTGAAGCAAACATCTCTCAGACGAACTTTTCAACTGTTGCACTCTGACAACCCTGTCTTTCCAATCAGAATGCATCCTCCTCTGCGCCTGCGCTCTTCCAGTATCTTCCACGAGATGGGACTATCAGATCCCGCGCGAATTCCTCCAATGAATACCCGAACTTAGACTGAAGAGCTCTCTTGCAGAAACTAGGGGGCTTGTTGCTTCTGGCTCACTCGCTCATACAACAGTGGTGTTCCTCGCTCTGGGCTTGAGAACATACCTATCTGCATCTTCCTTGTCTTTCTTTGATGGATTATGACAGGGAAAAACAGCTCTTTTTAGGGACAGTAGCCAGTGATTTTATCAGGTGAGAGCATGTTTTTCAGTACTAATCATTCATTTAAATTTCAGAAACCATTGAGTAATTTATTGCATTAATTGGTCAAGTAAGTTTGTTGCTGGTTAATTCTTTATTTGGTTCTTAATGGAGCACGTTGATTTCGGTTTTTTGGAAAGATCGTTGTATCTTTTTCATAGCAGGTGAGCTAGCATGATTCCAATATTCTTTTCAAAAATTATTTCAGAATTTATTATTGTTTTTTTTAATTTATATATTGCATTTATGAATTGTCTCTTATTGGTATAATGATGTTATTAGATAATAATAATTCTGATGATTTTTTTTCCTTCAAATATTTTCGGATATAAGAAGCTAAACAAAATCGGAGACAAATCATTGTGTTTTGTCAACATCATTATTCAAACCTTAAAAAGGACGTATATTTTTATTCTTGTATATACAAAAATGTATAGTGAATTTAATATAATTAACTGAGTTATTATATTAAATTCAATTATCGATTTTGAATTTAATTTAATCCACTTTATACATTAATAACGCTTGCTTGCTTTTAAGTTTAAATATGTTAAATATTTTAAGTTTTAACAGTTTTTATATTAGAAGTGTATATTTTAATTGCATTCAAATGAATTAATTAATCTGCTGATAATAAAGTAATTCAAATGAAATTAATTCTATAAAATAAGTAATTAAAATGAAAATTAATTAATCTATTGATTATTTCAATCAAAATTTTGAGCTGTTTCTGTTGTTTGTAAATAATTACCAAATTATTTCGGGAGTGTTCGGGATTCCAAATTATAACCGGAGAGTTTAAATATTATAACATTTTTTTTTAAAATTTATTATTTGATAGATAAAATCAATTTTGGATGTTTGGTTACACATAATCGATTTAGATATCAACAATAAATAATTATTTTTTCATTCATAAAAACCATTAATATTTTATTTTAAGCCATAAATATCATTGTGCAAATGAAAAGTTTTGAAGCAGCTTAAGCAGTATTCAAAATAATTTGAAAATAATCTATTAAAACAATCGTAACATATTTGTTCAAATTTTTTTTGGAAAGAATTTCGATTCCAAGGAAATCCAGTTAGAAATAACTTAAAAAAAATATTTATCCATTGGTTAATATAGTTTTGCACTTAATAATATACACGACATTTTTATATGTAAGAAAGTTATCTTGATCAAGAAAGTTATAATCAAGATCTATTACCCACAAATCTTGATCGTTGGTTATCGAAACATTATCCCACAATATATATCTAAAAAACTCGAAATTATTTAACGTGAAAACAATTTAAATTTTTTTTTTTTTAAATTAAAAAATAAAATCTGCTGCGCTGATATACGTATTAGCCATGAAATTTAGAATTATATTTAAGAACAAAACACATAACAACAATCTTAAAAAAAATTAAAAAAAACTATAGATTCCAAATGATTTTCTGTTCATGAAGAATTTCATTTTCACTTTGAGTACATAAAGAAACAAAATTGTCTTTGCTTTCACCAGACGATCTTTTAGAATAATTTTGTGTTATTTAATTACTAGCTCGTGGAAGAAATTTAAATAAATATTATGTATAAAAAGCCCATGAAAGAAATTAAAAAAAAAAAAAAAAAATTACAGATTTTAGTGAAAAAGTCCAAAATTAAAAATCGTCTATTACACTAAAAACCCCTCTCCCCCCAAAATACCCGTAATTTCATGGGTAATAATATATTAGTTAATAAATTTTCATATATTAGTTAAATTATTTAAAGTTAATAAAATAATTTATTAACTAATTTACAGACTGTAGCAAAAGGTGCTTCTGAAATAAATCTTGAATTTGGCATAATAAATATCGGGTAAAGATCAGGTGTTGCACATTGTTCAGTAAGTCATTACCTAAAACGAAAATAAAGACGCGACTCAGTAGCAAGAGAATTTTCTACTTTCGAGTGAGGGAAGTAGGGGAACCGATTGATCTATTTGTTGCTAAAAGACAGTGAAACTGAGGAAATGATGGATAAAGTGACTTCCTAATGTTCAAATGTGAGGAAAAGACGAAAGGCTGCCTAAAGGGAAACCTGATATTGTAGCAAGATGGAGAAAATGCTCGAGCTACTTACTTAGATTGTCAAAACTGCTTTTGCTTAGGTCGCAATTGTTACAGAGATAAATATATATACATACATAAATTTATCAGACTTGTTTAGGTGCCTAAATTAATGCTTTGTTTTTGTGGTAAATGTATATTTAAGCAAAAAGATATACAGGCGATGTCAGCCTTTAATTAATTTAGTAACTGCTTTAGTTCATGTAATAAATAGATAACAAAAATTAATTGTTGTAAGCATATCATGATTCTATAGATTTGATAAAATAATTTAAAATAATAATTTACTATACGCAAAATGCATTAATTTTGTACAGTTTTCACATAATTTAAAAAATAGTATTTTTAATTTTAAGTGAAATTATTGAAATATCTGGAAATTGAAATATTTGAAAGTTATACAAATATCAGCTTCTATTAAATAAAACGATAATTTAATAAAATCAGTGAAACAATAAATAAAACAATATATTTTAACAACGCTTTTCCAGTAGTAAATTTATTTTACTAAGCAATAATAACTCAGAGTAAAAAACCTAAATATTTATTTTTAATGTGTGTTATTTTCTTTTAATAGTAGTATTTTCTGAATTATTACAAAGAAAGATATGTACTAAATAATTTTCCAACATCTAACAAATAAAATTTTTGCGTGAAGAGTTATTGATTAATATTAAATTAAATCTTGTCCTTAAAGAATTTTTTCACACAATTTTGAAGTACAGGTCCCTCGATATAATTCACCTAATTATATATTCAGCATCGGATATTTCACGCGCATTAATTAAGATGAAACTCACAACCTTTTGAAAATCCCTCGTTATGCTTTTTAATTTGTTTACTGACATACGCGATATAACAAAGGGCCACTGTCTTAACTGGGTTGTAAAGTCATAATCAATGAATATTAAGTTTATATAGCTATTGTAAATATAATATTTTCATTTAGGTATAAAAATTTTGCTGAATTCAACTGAGGTTTAAGAGTGTTTCGAAATATTTTTTCAAAAACAATTTTAATGCATTTAGAATGATTTTATGCACAAGTGAAAAATAAGATTAAAGATAATGGATTTCATTTCATAACTTCTAAAGAAATAAATACAAAGGTGTATATTCATTTTTTTGGAATTGCAAAATAAAGTAAAAATTTCTTATCATTATTTTTGGTGATACTTTAATTCGGATTACTTATTGCAACAGTTTTTGGTTTTTTCGTTGATTTAAATCTAAAAAAGCAATTTTAATTGAAACAATATTTTTTCTCAAAGGTGAAGGGCTTTCGTAATAAAAATGGACCCCATTATCCACTACCTGTTAAAATTTTTCTAGGTAGCATGGCTTCGATGTAATGTCTGCGATTCTTAATGAAAAACATGACTTTCTTAAAGATATTGACCCATATTTGTGTTATAGGAAAACTACTTAAATATTCATTCATTTTTCTCGATGAGAGTTTAGCTATTACTGGCAGTCTCTCGACATTAAATGTCTTAGTTAATCCGAAGTTACCAATTCCTGAAAACGTTGTTAATCAATTGAATCAGTTATATGGTCATTTTAAAATTATTTTGTCATTTTAAGATATGACAATTTTTTTATAGCATAAACATTTAAAAATCACATGCACCATATTCACGTATTTGTGAAAAATATATATGATAAAAATAGTTAGTAATCTGCAAACGCAAAGGATATCTTAGTTTAATGGAGTATGCTGATAAATTTAATTCCTGTCCCTCTTTTACAAAATTTATTTATAAGTTTTTACTGATTATGAGAAATTTAACCTGAAAGTAATTATTGAGTATTTATGGCTAGTACAGTACCCGAGTAAAAGATTGATAGATAGAATTATATAATTTTAATAAGGAGCATTGGAGTAGCTTGTTGTTATTGGTATTGAATATATTCAAGGATGAATTTCTGTTTCGGTTTTCCCACGCGGAAATTTTCCATTTAAATAACATAATGCGTTGATAATTTTGTGTGTAAATTTCATGGTATTTGCAATTTCTGTAGATTTGTCCCAGAAGTGTTGCTCCAAACTGTAATAGATTTTATAATGTAGGAAGCTAATAGAGGAAAGTGAGAAGGGGGTAGGGTAAGGGGTGTGTGTTCGTAATGTATAGTATATTGGTCCGAGAGGAGAATTTCCTCCGGCTGTGCCTTTTTGTGAATCTGAAGAGTGGGGGAGAGGGAAGAAACTCTACTGTTGACCATACATTATGTGGGTTCTGTTTAGTGCAGAAAACCTGTCAGTGAATAGTTGCTAATAGATCTTCTTTTCTTTTTTCGGTCATCTTGCATCGTTTGCTAAGAGGGCTCTCATTACGTTGTTTCCGGTGAGGAGTAGCTTGTTGTTATTGGTGTTGAACATATTCAAGGATGGGTTTCTATTTCAGTTTTCCTCATGCAGAAATTTTCTATTGAAATAACATAATGCGTTGATTTGCAATTTCTGTAAATTTCATGGTATTTGCAATTTCTGTAGATTTGCCACAGAAGTGTAGCTCCAAACTGTAACAACACAAATAAGTGCAGCGTTGGCGAAAGCATTATAGAGCAGGAGCTTATATCTTATTTTCAATTTGCTGTGTCTACTAATTTGTAAGTTGAGGGTACAGCTAAATGTAATAGCTTGTTGGATGGTGTTTATGATGCGAGTTGACTAGTTGAGTAACTTGCCTAAGATGGCTTCTAGATATTTGGATTCATCTAAGCATTGTATTTCTTGGTTAAATATTGAATGTGTTAATTGGAGAAGATTTTAATTCTTCATTTTCTTGTGAAAACTAGGCAGGCATTTTTTCAGCGTGTATTATGATTTTTCCGTTATACAAGCTGGATCTGTAGCTTGTGTATGTGACGGTGAAGGGTTTACTATTATTATAATTATTACTGCGTGTATGTTTAGACAGCCGAGTAGTCGGCATATATTGCTAAGCTGGTGACATTATTACATGGAATGTTTACAAAAACGTAGAACAGAAATGGAGAAAGGAGTAACCCATGGTCTTAGTCTCTAATTATAAGTTTTGATGAAGAGAGCGTATCATTAACTTTAATTCGAAAAGTGCTGTTGCTGGAAAGCTATTTATAATATGTATAATTGGTCCGGAAAGTTAAGTTTAATTAGTTTATAAATTAATCCTCTGTGCCACACTTTTTTTATTATTGCAGTTATGCATTAGTAGATGCCATTTTAACTACCTGGTCAGAAAATGGACTTAAAAAATTCCTTTCTGTATCAGATAAGATGATATATTTCGATATACATTGTTTAGCTTTTTCAACAAATAAAAACAATTCTTTATTGATTATTATATTATAATCCAATTTTGGATGCAAAATTAAAAAAAAAAAAAAATTTCATATTTTTTTTCGACTGTACATCATCAAAAGCATTTTCATATTCTTTTAGCGAACGTTGAACCAACAATGTATTCAGTTATTATTCCAATTAGTAGATAATGATTCAGAAGTCAATTTATATAAACAAAAAAGTTAACATTTTGTATTATTATTGTATACTATTTTACCATACTCTTTTCATTTCATTAGATACTTTTTATAAAATGTTTTTTTCTTCTTTTACAAGGAGTACTTTCTTTAAAATTTAATGGCCAGTTTTTGAAAACATTATTTCAGTCACATATTTTATTGCTTTTTCTTTATATCTCTTTTCTGCAGGAGAAAAATTAATATAGTTTTACTATATTTTCAGAGAGATAATTCAAGGCAATTTTGAGAAGTGATATTAGAAATTGTTTATCCAATATAAAAAAGATACCGGTAAACAGATATCAGACAATGGATACCGAAAATATCTAAAATAATAAAATTATAAAAAGTGATTTTTATAAAGGACACATTAGATGAATTACTTATAATCATACTTATTAATAAAATTTCCATGCCAGATCCCAAAAGCTGCTCAATATTTCAAAAGATTACTTTTCATTCCTGGTAGAATATTATTTAACTTTTTTGTACTTTCATGGTAAACAATTTGCAAATTATTATTCAGTTTTCTCTATATTTCATAAATCAATATTTTATTTCCATTTTGAAAATTGTTGCAAATCTTTGTGGTTCAATCCAGTACAAAACTTTATTTGTATGCCACACAGCTTTTCTTCACTTTCGAATATAAATCTGAAGTGAAAAAGAACAATTCGAGAGATTTCTATTTATATATATCGGAACCGAGAACCTGGGGAAAGGAGACAAAATGTCGCCCTACATTAGACTCAGATAATCATCTATGCCTGTATGCATTCTGATTCATGTATTAATCATTCTCTTGTTAACCAACTGGTGTTACGAAGTTGTCAACAGCTACGTGACGAGTGTGATGTTGCTTTGGTTGTGGTTTAAATAATGCGTCAAAAAATTCGGCAAAACATGAATCATTTTGCCCATCAGTGTTATTCAAAGACCACATTCTATGGACAGGCTAAAAATCAATGTTCGCTTTTTTATACATGAAACTTTTTATGACCATGACAGTATTATTTAACATCGTTAACGTCATCCTTCTCATTTTTTAAAAAAAATTGGGCTAGTTTTGTACGAATTTTATTATATTTTACTTATTTACATTATAATCGATAAAAAAGTCCAACTGCGTGCTCTAGGTGCTTGGATAATATAATTGGTTGGTTTGTTATACTGTTATAATATATATAAATTTTTTTCAGTTGTCTTCTTAACACTCGTACAATATGCCTGATGCATTGCATATGTAGAAATATATACAAATATTTATTTCCATTTTTAAACAAATAGTTATAATTTTCTGTCTATAATCCGCTTACGTAATTTTCGACGTAAAAATAAAATGATCTGACTGATAATTTGACCGCAATTTGTGTCTCAATTTCTTCAGCATATTTGTGCTAATACAGTTCCGTTTCTGCATCCTTGACTGAGATCTTCAAATAATATTTTTAAACTTGAAGAGCTTTTACGGAGCCAAAATAACATAAAATATTAATATAGACTTATTGGAAGATGATTAAGTCGACAAGATGAAAAATTCATCGAAGAATTATATAAAACCACTCAGAAGTATTTACCGGATGTATTTCACAGAAATATGTAGAAATGTTATAAATGATAGTTAAATGATTATATACGATATATAAATATGTAGAACTATAAACCAGTAAGCTTCCAGAAAGCATTTTTAGTTATTTTGTGATTCATTCTAGATTTTTTTTAATTCCCTTTCACAGTATACGTATAATTCCATCTTACCTATATATAATGCGTCAACCTTCCATCATCACTATAAGCTGTTCATTTTATTATGCCTATTGTTATATATTTGCTTAATTTAAAATTATATATTCTTTTCTCGTATTGAAATTTCATCAATTTTTTTCGGATAAGATACAATGAAAAAAATTTTTTAAGTAATTTTTATCCACAATTCAAAAAAAAAAAAAAAAAAAAAAATCAACTTCAACAGTATTTTGAATATTGTAGGCAAGAAATTATAGTATTTTTAATAATA
Source organism: Caerostris darwini (assembly GCA_021605075.1). Taxonomy (NCBI): domain Eukaryota; kingdom Metazoa; phylum Arthropoda; class Arachnida; order Araneae; family Araneidae; genus Caerostris; species Caerostris darwini. The sequence goes on along the minus strand of BPLQ01007882.1, from coordinate 1,153,569 downwards.
ATTTCAAAAAATATAGTTTAGTTATTTTTATGTACATGTACATGAAAAAATATGCTGTGTAGTAAAAAAATGCCAAACCAAAATATCTTATAGTTCAATAATAAATTTTAGTTCTGTTATTCAACAATTTTACATATCATGATACTTAGTTATTTAAAAATTTTCCCGAAAGAGCTTGTACAGCACATTCTATTTACATCATTTTTATTTTAAAATTTTTTATTGTAAGAAACTTATATGAAACTCGAAACTTATTCAGGAGGAACTGAATTGCTAGGAATAATAATACACCAGTAACAATCAGTTCAGTATTAGAATTATTCCAAATAAGCCATGAGAATAATTATTGTTGGATCAAATCTGAGCTGAACAATTTGAAAATCTATGTTTTTTACTTCCTAATGATGGCTTCACCTACATAAATGATTCTTTTATAATATATCATATCCGGTTATTGATCATATATTTATTGCCTTGTCAAAACAAGCTCGCATTGCACCTTACTTTCTTTCTAAATAATTTAGAATTAATAAGTGTTAGAAGATAGCAATATGAAAGAGAGTAATAACTACGACAAGACAGATTATTGTATGATTTAAACTCGCGCATATCAATATTGGGCTCCAAGTTCAAGAAATATTACAATTAAATTAGACAAATATAACTTTTGACAGTAGATTAAATAAATATTTATGTTCCTCTTTTATTAATTGCATCAATAGTCCAAAGAAACTAAAATTTCAACAAAATTACACGACTTTAACTATTATGTGAACTCATGAAAAGCCTTGCCCCAAATATATACAGATAACCCTTATTTAGCGCTATTATTAGGTTCTTAAAATAGTGGCGTATTAGACGGATTCAAGTCGTACGAAATTTAAGGATTACATAAAAACAACCAGGACTAAGTTCCAAAGATAACTTTTAATAATTTAACTTTTTAATATTTTAATTTTATGATTTGTAGAAATATGTTAATTAAAACAACAATTGATCAAGAATAATGCATGTTACAATACAAGACGCTTTCTACGTTATGACTATTGAGCATTATTAAATAATGTCGTTTTCTTTTCGGTAAAATATTTTCATCTTTTAATTTTTTTTCAACATCATCTTACTTTTTGCTTTTTACAAAGAAAAGTTTGTTCTTAAAGTATCTTATTAAAAGAGGAAAACGATGAAAGTCTAAAAATTAATCACAAAAATCTGAAATTAATTAGTCATCTAAAAAGTCTGAAAGTCTGTAAAATTCATCACACAAATCTAACATGAAGTGCAATTTTGAATGAAAAATGTATAATTATATGGTGCATGGTTTTAAAACCTATTACAATGTCGTTGTTGTAAGGCGATTTTCCTCATTCTCAAAACTTTGTAGGAATGATGTATTATAGGAATAATATTTCATTTCTTGGTCAGTGTTAGAGCTAAACAAGCGAATTGATGTCTCGTTATAGGAATATTATCCTCAGTTTTCAAAGAAAATGGAACTGTATTGTATAAATACTATGCTAAAAGGGTGCCTGTTTTACCTGTTACCTGTAGTTTAAATCTTCCACAAAAATGAAAAAGAAAAATATACATTTTCTTCTAAGATAACTCCTTTTTTCTATTATTTGTACTTGTAAACTATATTATTAACCTTAAGTGTAAACTCTTAAGTTGATGAACAATTGGTTAATCTTTAAATATTTCTTTCCAAATCAAATTCTTAGAACTACAATTGTAAATTTTATCAGAAGATAAAGCTGGAAATATCCCTCATAAGACCGTGAAAAGAAATGTTATCTTTCCAAATAAAGAAAATGAAAAATGTACATGAAAAGACTTGATTGGCATATCAAATCTAGTTGTAAAGAAATCCTTTGAAAAATATCTCATCCATGCTGGCCCACTTTGTTGGATTGTTATAAAGAGTAGTAGTATCAATCATATTCTATAAACTTCATGAACATGAAAAAAATTAGTACCAATTTAGAAAAAAGGAGGCAAAAAAAAGACCATTTCGACTACAAACAGAATGATGGTGCCTTACAAAACCTAAATATACTCGCTTCATTTGTAGAATGAAACTACTGCAGAAAAAACAGTTTGAAAAATGACACAGTTGTCTTCACCCCTATTGCTTTTGATGAAATGGCCCAAGCTCAATACAAAAACCTAGTTTTCGACTCATTTGACGATATTGATTTGACTTTTGCTGAGGGATGAGCAGGTTTATAATCAAAAACGATCCTTCTCTGACGAGAAGTGATGCATCGTCTGTTCGTGGATTTGCTCCAAGAGAGGAGAACGGTATCCTTCGCTCTCGACATACACTGAGATAGGTTTTAGGGGAGGGTTCTATTCGGTTTTCCTTCCTCCTTGGTGAAAAACAAGATGATTTCGAAGTGATTTTGGCTTGTGTTCATTGGCTTAATTGAAATTATCTTGGTTAAAAAAAAAAATATATATATATATATATATTTATTTTAGTTATGAATAAGAAACATGCATTCCTTTTTTTCAGTTCATATACATATGTTGATACGCAATATTTTAAGATAGAATTTCTTTCACTGCGCATAGGATATGTTTTATTTTAAACATGGGGTAGGTTTTGTAAAATAGAGCAAGTTTCTTGATAAATAGCTTCTTTCACATAGCTAAAATTACCATAATTCGTTTAATCAAATGTCACTATTATTTAACACTTGGTAGGATCATTTGGCTTGTGTTCATTTATTTCATTGAAATTATCTTGGTAAAAAAAGATTATTTCAGTTATGAGTAAGAAACATATGCGTTCCTTTTACCAACTGAAGGTGAATTTTTCAGCTCATATACAAATTCATGCTCATTTTTTTCATATACTCATGCTGATATGCAGTATTTTAAGGTAGAATTTCTTTCACTGCGTATTGGACAGGATTTATTTTAAACATGGTAGGGTCATTTGGCTTGTGTTCACTGATTTTATTGAAATTATCTTGGTAAAAAAAATTATCTCAGTTATGAGTAAGAAACATATGCGTTCCTTTTACCAACTGAAGGTGAATTTTTCAGCTCATATACAAATGTTGATATACAATATTTTAAGGTTGAATTTCTTCACTGCACTGGACAGGATTTATTTTAAACATACATGTAGCTTGTGTTCATTGATTTTATTGAAATTATCTTGGTAAAAATTTTTTTTTTTATCTCAGTTATGAGTAAGAAACATATGCGTTCCTTTCATCAATTGAATGTGAATTTTTCAGTACATATACACAGGCTGATACGCAATATTTTAAGATAGAATTTCTTTCACTGTGCACTGGCCAGGATTTATTTTAAACATGATAGGGTCATTTGGCTTGTGTTCATTGATTTAATTGAAATTATCTTGGTAAAAAAGATATCTCAATTATGAGTAAGAAACATATGCGTTCCTTTTACCCATTGAATTTGAATTTTTCAGTTCATATTATCTCAGTTATGAGTAAGAAACATATGCGTTCCTTTTACCAACTGAAGATGAATTTTTCAGCTCATATACAAATGTTGATATACAATATTTTAAGGTTGAATTTCTTTCACTGCGCACTGGACAGGATTTATTTTAAACATAATAGGGTCATGTAGCTTGTGTTCATTGATTTTATTGAAATTATCTTGGAAATTTTTTTTATCTCAGTTATGAGTAAGAAACATATGCGTTCCTTTTATCAATTGAATGTGAATTTTTCAGTACATATACACATGCTGATACGCAATATTTTAAGATAGAATTTCTTTCACTGTACATTGGGCAGGATTTATTGTAAACATGATAGGGTCATTTGGCTTGTGTTCATTGATTTAATTGAAATTATCTTGGTAAAAAAGATATCTCAATTACAAGTAAGAAACATATGCGTTCCTTTTACCCATTGAATTTGAATTTTTCAGTTCTTATATATATGCTGATACGCGATATTTTAATGTAGAATTTCTTTTACTGCGCATTGGACAGGATTTATTTTAAACATGGTAGGGGAATTTGGATTAAATTCATTGATTTCATTAAAATTATCTTGGTAAAAAAAATTATTTCAGTTATGAGTAAGAAACATATCCGTTCTTTTAACCAAATGAATGTGAATTTTTCAATTCATATACATTTGTTGATACGTAATATTTTAAGGTAGAATTTCTTTCACTGCGCATCGGACAGGATTTATTTTAAACATGATAGGTTTTGAAAAATAGACAATGTTTCTTGATAAATAACTTCTTTTACATAGCTAAAATTACCAAAATTCGTTTAATCAAATATCACTAGGGCAAAAGAAACAAGCATTTGAATTTAAAATGATTAATAAATTAAACTTAATGATTAAACTTAATTATTATAATTCAAAATACAAGGCATATGTTTAAGGTATGTTAAATAAAAGATTTGCTTAGAGATCTATAAAATATTTAAATCTAAATTTTCATATGAATCTGAAATCTAAAAGGAAACCTTTTTTTCTATTGATTTTTTTAATTCATGTTATAAAATTTAAATTAAAAATAAATCTGTATTAATGCGTGAACAATAAGTCATAAATAGACTGCATGCATTTTATATTCGGATATTTTTTTTTAAATCGTTTTATTTAAATTACATCCAGGCTATTGGTGATGATGTCCGATTTATCTCAAAAGGAAAAACTTCAAGACACAACTGTTGCTTTATAAGAAATTTAATTCATTTAGTTACGTATGATAATATTTGTTATTTGTTATAATTGTTGAAGGCCCTGCATTTCCCCAATATTTAGTCATCTGTCAGCAACTTGATTCTAGAATCAATCTTTCTTTTCTAATGTTTTTGTTCTTTGGTTTAGATTATCGGAGGAATATTTACTTTAATGTATTGAAAATTTGCTCTTCATTCATGAATAAAATAGATAAATCTATTGAATGAATTATGGAATTAAATTGGCACGTGTACCAAATACATTTGAATAAATTTAATTTGTTTATCATATAGCTAAATCATAAAAAAATATATTCAACAAATGTCCTCTCAGCTAAACTTCAACATCCGTTGGCAAAACTTGCTTAAATGACTTTTGATCTATTGCATATCTATCTATCGCGTTACTACAACTTATAAAATTTTTAAAGTAGCTAATGATTATTTTTGAATTTCAAGCCAGTTATGAAGGACAGAATATATTCAGTAAAAGATACTATTGATTTGACAAAAAGGAATTTTAAATAGTTTACTTCTCATGCTTATATTACAAATGCATGTTTTTAAAGTTGTTTATCTGAAATTTATTTGCAGAAAAATTGCTTATTGTAGAAAAAATAATCAATAATTGTAACTTTTTGCTCATTTAGTAGCAAAATTATTTACTAGTAATATTATATTCAGCATGTTTCAAACGGAATAAATGCGTTTCTGAGCTTTTATTTATTTGTATACGAATATTTAAATAAAGTTGCCTAAAAATTATGCGATGTTTAAAAATGAGAAAACATTTAATTACGATTTTATTATAAAAAGGTTATAAATACTAAAAGTCACTATAACATATTTATTATAATTGAAAAAACTATTAGGACTCTTCAAACTTTTATTAATTTTTTGGAAATTATACTTAAATTATACAGAAAAATTTGTATACATGGTAAATTTGTTATTATTTAAAAATATAACTTTGAATTTGAACTCCAACAAAATATTTAGAAGTATCGAATATAACTTCATTTAAAAATAAATTTTATTATAGTCATCCTATTTAAATGTTTATTGAAAACCTCCAACAAAATAATTGCTCTAAATGCCATTATATGAGAACTGAGATCAGAAAAATCTTATTAAGAAGTGATAGATATTATAAATTAAATAAAATAAAGCAGTTTGAAGAACGGGGTACAATCTGTTTAATATTAATATTGGCTAAATTAAAAATGCACTTTTTTAAAAAATGAATTGTTGTTTGTGTAAGCGAAAAAGCATAGATAAATTTTAAAAATTTAATCGAAGGAATGAGAGAATTAAATATTAGGGATGCATAACATGTTTAATCTTTCTTGAAAAATAAATTACTTCAACCAATGTGACAACATTAACTTTGAAAAAGTATAATATAAAAGCCACTTTAATTATTTCCTAATTCACATTCATATGTACTTTGAAATCTGTGTAAACCTAATAGCGATATATTTTTATCAAATAACATCTCATTTTTTAATGCATACTAGTCTTTCTGTTAATAGTTTTCGTAAAGCAAATTGAGTAAAACAGTCTTAAGAAACTGTGTTGTAACAATAGATTCCTACAAACCGTCTAGAGAGTTTAAACTCGTTTTGTGAAGTGTTAATAAAATCAAAAGGAAAAATATGTGAAGCAATTTTGCTGTAAATTCTGAAAATTTATTTAAATAAGATAGATTAAATAAATTTGATAACATTGACAATAACTATTATTTAAAAATTACGCGTTGTTTTCCTTTTAATATTAACTATTTAAAGAGTTTAACTACTTTATGCAAGTTTTAACAATCACAGAATTAGATACTCAAAATCACTTATTCTCCCAATGAAATAAAAACATATACACGATCTCAAGTTGTGAGTTGAAATGTTAAAATCCTCAGAAATCTAAAAATCAGTAACTTTAAATTAATATCATTTTAAAGCTGAAATCAGAAATATGGCCAGGGACAAATATGTGTTTTTAAATTTGTAGAAGAGAGTTATTATTAAAATATGCATTTATGAAAAATAATTATGCATGTATTGTCTTAAACTTTAAGGGGGAAAATACACTTTAAACCCTTATTTCTTTAAAATATAAACATGAATGCTCAAAGGTCTGACCAAAAATGAAAATTTTATTTTTTATGAACATAACAGAGTCTAATAGCTAAATACAATAAAATGATTTTTGGTTAAAAAAAGTATACTTATAAACAATTTTTTTCTTGTTTATACTTAACCCCTTGTCTTCCACACCAGAGACGACAGTTATTGATTCAGATTCGCTAATCATTTATTAACCAATTTTTCAAAATGCTCCCTGTATGACGTATCTCGACCCCGCTCCGACCAGAGTCGGTTTTTTTTCCCACATCAAAGGGATTCTCACGTACCCCATTTACGACCAGCTGTTACTCACAACCAGAGATAATGTGGCTTATTTCTCGCGGTCAGGCTGAGATACGGGACCAAGATCGCCTCTAGGACGGTTCGACTCAACTCTTATCCTTAACGATAATATGGTCATAGTTCCACATGCATCTATTATACTGAAGACAGTCTGAGAGTATGTTGTTAATCTTTAAGGTGAGAAGAATTTCTTGCTCAGAAATGTTGACTAAATACGGAAAAAGACAGAGTAGCCCCAAACCCAGAATCTCCTTTCTAAATCTGGAGATCCAGCACGCTTGAAATAGCTTTTAATCATTTTTATTAAGTAGAAAGGTTAGCGTCAAATTTCTGCCTACAAATGCATTCTAAGTTGACTGGAAAGACAGTTCCAAACTGCAGCATGTCTAGCTGTGCAAAGGAATGTTTAAATGTAATACCATCTGACGCTTCTCACGGCCTTTTCTATTCATTACTGAATAATTAATGATCTACAAATGTTGAATCACAAACAAAAATAACTTTAATGCTTTTTAGACTGACAGTTAAACGGTATATATGGTCTCTTTTGTTCTGGAAAAAAAATAGTCTGTGATCATTTTCGTTCTTATTTTAACTTTATAAATATTAAATATTTTTTTTGCATTAATTTATTTGTTATATTTTAATTAAGTATTCATTGATAATTGCAAATTAAAGTATTAAAAAAATACCGAACTTTATACACCACAACTCAATTATTTTCTTTATGAAGAAAATATATATCGCTACATAAATGTTCCTATATGTGCTTATTTGTAATTTAAAATTTTTTTAGCACTTTAAACACATTTATCTCTTAAAAAATATAATTGTTTGAAATTTACATGTTAACTATTTTGTGGAAAATTTTCGTTTTTATAATTTGTTTTAAGATGTATCTCATTAAAACTAGATTTCTGATAGTGCAAATCAAAATCAAATTTTATAATAATTATAAAATTTAATATTTGTGCATATCCTAATAATCAAATGTTTGCATATTTCAAATTTAAATCAAAGTTTTTATAATCAAATTTTATATCATTCAGTTATTTCTATATTTCATATAAAGTCTCTTTTTATATTCTAGCATTTGCCAGATCTTATTACTTATTCAGTCATCCTCATTATAATATAATTACTAATGATTAGTTTATTTTTTTGTATTGTATTTTTGTATTTTGTGTAAGTCTAAATCAATTCATATTAATAATAGAGTCGTTAGCTTAATTTATAACTTTACTGCAACAGAAAACTAAATTTATTGTTTGTAATGTAAAGAAATACAAGTTACAACCATAATTTTCACATTTAAGTGATTTTTTTATAGTATCACTTCATCATTACCTATATAATACAAGTATAGAATATGACAAAAGGAGCATATAAAATATATAAAAGGAGCGTATATATTATACAAATAAAAACAAAAAAATGGAAAGAAACTCACAAAAGCTCAATTTGTCTTCAATATAACGCCAGTCGGAAAAATAACCCTTTCTATGTATGTCCACACACATATACATACAGAGAGATACAGAAAGACCAACTAAACTGATAGAAGAACGGAGGAATCTTTAGGTTTTTGTTTGAGCATGTCTAACTCTAAAAGACTTCAGTAAAAATTAATACATATTAATTTTAATGATATTCATACAGTTAAAAACTGTGTTGCATTCTAAAAGTTTTATACATAGTTCAAAAGAAAATATTTATTCAATTTAACCTAGTGATTTAAATTGTTTTTTTTAGGATTCCTATGCAGCTTTAAATTTGATTAAAAGTACTAATATTTTTACTTTCTTTAATTTATTGTTTCTAATTTTAGATTTTGAAACATTTATTACTTTGAAGAAAAAATTTAAGGACATGGTTTCAGAAATGAGAAATCATCTCTGTAGTGAAAAAGGGTCTTCGCCAGGATCAGAAGCTGCACCGATGTACACTCCAGCGAATACCTTTCCCTTGTCTCCTCCTAGTGGACGAAGCCCACCAACTTCAACTGTTCAAAACGAGAATATCCAAAGTGGCACTGTTCATAAGTGTCATGTTAGTTCATCCAATATAGAATGTGCAACGTCAGTAGATAGATATTCAGGTGATTCAAGCAAACTTTTGTATACATCAAACCAAATTAAGGATAGTTTGCCACAATCTGAACCTTGCAGAACTGCAGAAACATTAAAGTATTCAAGAAATGCTTATGCTATGCATTCAGGACAATCACATTTTCCGAGGCCTTATTTTCCTAACAATGGTAACTCATACTACGATCATTATTGTACGAACACTAAATCGTCTTTTCACCCCACCTCTGATGTACATCAAAATTCATATTACGAAGGGGATCATGATAAAAGTTCTTCAGAAATTGCCTCTATAATCAGTAATAAAATACATAGTGAGCTTGATCAGTATTACGGTGCCAGAAATTCTGAGAGATTATATTCTATGGGATACAATAGTGTTTATGGATCTCTTCATTCCTTTTATAATAGCGCTGAAGCTTCTACGAAAAGTTCTGAATTCCGTGAAAAAGGATGTTCTTTACCTCTACCAACATCTACTATGCCTGAAGATCAGAAAGGAGATAGTTGCTCTTCAAATGAGGTTGATTCTTTTATTGCTGCCAGAAGATCAAACTATTTATCTAAATGTGGTGCAAATTCTGACACTTTCTCGCTCAAAGCTCAAGACACAGTAAATGATTACGAAAATCATGAAAACGTTGTTTCAAACCAATTTAATGCGAGTGTTATTAATAAAAATAGTGCTTTATCCCATGATTCTAAAAAAAGTTCTGATGACAAAGTGTATGAAAGTGGAAAAATAGAAGATTATAATATCAGTAAAGATGAAACAAAGAACATATATTTTAAACGAGAAACTGGTAACTTTCAGAACTTAGAAAAGCTAAATCATTCTGGGCATTGTAAATATCCCTTGAAAGAACGATTTTCCAGCCCTTTGCAAAACAGTATGAGCCTATGTTTAAATGGTGCAATAAAAAATGCTTACCCCCAATCAAATGAACTATCTATGGATCCACACATGAATGATCTGAAGAACATCCCATCGAAAGAAACCGTGTTTCCCCAAAAGCACTGCAAAAAAGACGTTTCCGATCAAACAGTTCACAGCCATCTTGATGAAAATAATCAGAAATGCTTTTCCGAAGGATATGACTTTAGGCTAAAAAGAGATATGCATTGTGAAAAAACACTAAAATCTGCTAGCTTAAAGCCAGTCAAAAAGAACAGCATTCGTGCCATGATTTTTAAGCCTTATAGTTATGATGGTAAGGACGAATCCAGTCAAGATGTCTTTTGCCAAAAGATTCAAGATGAGGAGGAAAGTGATGGAGGGTCCGATGGGGAGAAAGGTTGCTCTTCCGCGGCATCTCAGTACAGTGTTTCCCCATCTCCATCGACTGCTACTTCGGAGGGTGACACTCCTGTTGATCTACGTCGAGCTGCTGCCGATAGCGACGATCAACATGTTCCGCATGTTTTTGTTCCCGGCCAAAATAATCACCAACGAAGATGCCTGTTGTGGGCTTGTAAAGCCTGTAAAAGAAAATCAGTGACAGTGGACAGAAGAAAAGCCGCCACGATGAGGGAGAGAAGACGCCTACGAAAAGTTAATGAGGCCTTCGAGGCTTTGAAACGGGCTTCGAATCGTAATCCTAACCAGAGATTGGCCAAGGTAGATATTTTGAAAAATGCCATCGAGTACATTGAAAGTTTGGAAGATATTCTTCATGTGCCATCTAATATTAGGGAAAGAGATTGCGACAGTGGAGGCAGTGACTATGGGGTAAGTCTGCTTTTTTGATTTAATTTCTTTCAAATTGTATGCAATGCCTAAGACATTTGCTGTCTTAAATGAGTCTAAAGTGAAGAAAAAACCGTAATTTGTATATAGAATATTAATATATAACAAAGTGCAATTGTAAACAAAAGCTCTATGAATCAAAATTACAATAAATATTAAAATGTATTAGAGAAACTTCATGACTTAATATATTTAAATGTATATAAATAATCTTTACATATTTTTTTTTGCCTTTCAATTCTAGAAGACGAAATTATTAAAAATATTCATTTAATTCTGTATAAAATCCTCTGAGTTTTTCCTTTTCTTTATTTTTTATTTCCTTTAAATAAATTTTGAATTCAATATATTTCTATCCTTTTAATTTATATACCTAATACTTAAATTGCTATTTCATTCGAATCATTAGATATAGCAAAAAAATTTTGAGAATTTATGGCAACATATGATTATTTTTAAAAATTACATTAAAGTCGAATTATTCTCAATAAAAATAGAAAATTGCTTTAAATTGAACTTTGCCATTTATTGAACTTTGAATAACGTTTAATCTGCGATCTTTCAATAAAGTTTAATTATAATGCCTTTTTAAATTTATTGAGATGAATGCAGTTATTTCGAAATATTTGTTTGAATAATAAAATACGTTTGATAATGATTACATAATGAATTTTACTGATAGTTTTTTAAGGCCTTTATAAAATTCCTACTTAGTCAAAACACTTTTAGCAATTGAAAGGATGAATGAATGCCCATGAATGAATTTCAATGTTATGCACATTTATTCAATACTGTGATAATATTAACAGTTTTATTATTATATTTTATTTATAACTGTTTTCATTTAAGAAATATACCAAAACATAATAATATTTATATCTTTAATAAAAATTAACATAAATTCATTTACCAGATATTATTTCAATATAAAGAAGGAATTAATAATTTTGTTTCTCAGATCTTAAAATTATGTATTATTATGTCGAATATGTGAGAAGGAACTCTTTATTACTAATTTCGCAAGTCACAGAAAGAGTGTTGATTTTATAAAATGTAACTTAAGTTTGTCTTAAATAATTTAATGATAAAATTACCAATAATAAATTTGATAATGTAATAATAAATAATTTTATAATGTTTAAATGAAAAGATAAAAATTTTTAGCAGACCAATATTTTTCTAATAATTAGCATTTATATAATACTTTTCTCAGAATAGAGTGTATGAAAATGATATATACTACTCATGTTCCTATGCATTAAAAGTTGAATAGTCACACAAATTAGACATAAAAAACTTACTCAAGTCAAAAGAAGTGTTAAAAAAATGCACCGAATTATTGAAATTACACTTGCCAATTCAATGCATAAACAAAAGCCTTTGGAAAATAGATGCCATTCTTATATGCTGGGTAATGTTGGTAATATAGCTGATAGCTGAAGAAATACTATAAATTCAAAAGATTTTCAATATAAGTCGCCTATAGACAAATAATTTTTCTTTCTTTAATAAATAATTTTATATTAAATGTTTTCATTACAAGTTTTTTTTTTTTTAATGACATCTTTATTTTCTTATCTTTTAAACATTTAACTATGCCAAGTTGAGTCAAATATAGCACTAAAAAGAAAGAGGCTGAATATATAACTGATATAAAAATGAAAACATTACATTGCATTTCATTGAGAAATTCTTCATTTAAATAGATCATACGACATTCCCCAGTAGATCTAAGTATAGGAAGTTCTAAATTTAATCTTACATATAACAAAAAACTTGTGACAAAATTAAATTATAAATTTGTACACCTCTGTATTCACCAATGTTGATTATATTGTAAGTTTAAATGGAGTTCTATTCATAATTTTAAGATTAATAGTGATTATAAAATACTTATATTGTTAGGGGTGCTAGTCAGATAGACTTCGCTCAAAACTGCTTTGAAAGAACAAAGTATAGTAGTTAGTGTGGAATTTTTTAATTCTTGTTTTTCTTTCAAGTCTTTTTTTCTTTCAGTCTTTATAATTAATTAAATTAGGGATTAGTGAAAAGATTTGCAAACTTAGGCAGGACTAAACTAACATTAATATTTTTAACAAGAGTACACTTATCAAAACACATTAAATATGTGAACAAAAAAAATTATTTTTTAAGTAAATTAGCAAAATTGGGGGTGGGAGGGATAATGATATCTATCACGCATAGAATTTTTACATAGATTTTTTTTAATCCATGCCATTTGTCTAGTTCAATATTTAGAAATCTGCATCCCTGCTTTATTTCGTCACAAATGCTGACCAAATTATTAAATAATTTTTGATACATATAGTTCTGGAAATTTTGATATATATAGTTCCTATATATAGTTTTATTATTAATATATACAGTTCCGAAAATTTTGTCGTAAAAATATGTTTTGGCAATTGAATCTGTTAATTTTAAAAATGTTTGTTATTTAAAAAATAATTAATTCAAATTTTAATTAATAAAGGTGAACTCCTTCTCTGCTATAATAAAATTGATATACATCGATTAAAAACATTAAGCGAAGTCTACATATTAAATTAAATTAAATTATTTAAGGGTGAATATCTGGACAGAAAAAAAATAGTTCAAACTTTGTGTTATATAAATTATAAATTTGTCAAAAATATGTTTAACATATAGTCTGATCACGGGTAGCATGCAACGATAAACATCCGGTTTATTGGTGGAAACGGACGAATTGATTACTTGTTAGGGGTGCTAGTCAGATAGACTTCGCTCAAAACTGCTTTGAAAGAACAGAGTATAATAGTTAGTGTGGAATTTTTTTTTCATCTTGTTTTTCTTTCAATCAAAAATTCTAATTATTAAAAATTAAATTTTTTTTAATTGTAATTAAAATTCTTTTTATTGTAATTAAAATCACTCCAAAATTAAATTTCTTTCCCTACGACGCCGCTTTTTATGACTTTGCAGTTAGCAAATTTTACACACTATTGGTAGTCGGACTATACCTTTAAAATTCTTTTTTTTACTGTGCTTACTAGAGTTTGGAAAATATATCCATGTATGAATTATATATATCTAGATAAATAGAAATAATTGTTATAGTTTTTTATTCATCCAATATTTAAAATATAAAAATCCTTAAAAGTTTAATTATTATTAGTGGTGTTTTTACCAACTGTGAATGCACCAAAATATATTAAAAGTGAGAACAAAAAAATAATAACTTTTCAAGTTCAATAACGAAAATTTCAAAAATAATATCAAATATAGAATTTTTACATTGATTTTTGAATTTTGACACATTTAGTATTGAAATGTATGTCTCGACTGTTTAATTTTGTCTCAAATGTCAAGATAATTATTGAATAACCTTTGAAATATATTGTAACTCCACGAAATGTCGGACTTAAAAATGTTTTTTCGGTAATTGAGTCTGGCCGTGTTTGTTTTGCTACCGCAGCAGAAATAAATTCCCATTAGCTTCTGTATTTGCTCCTTGCTAGAGCGGCTGATGTTCGTTATTTTTGGCCCCGTTACTAATTCTCCACTCTTTCCCTTCTTCTTTACCTCTTGATACAACGGGAACCGTGATATATTTTGGGGCGTGATAAATCGGCGAACTCACAGGGTTCGCTAGATGTTGCGATCAGAGCCACTTTGTTATTCGGCCTTTTTCTTTCGGGATGGTCCTATATTTTTTGTAGAAACATTATTCTTCACAAATGTGTTCGTCTGTGTAATAGTCTTACTCATGTCTTGTCATCCTTTATAAGAAAGCAAAAAACAAAAACCGCGTTGTATTTTAATTTAAAAATATATCTTGAACAAGAATTTAGAGAAATTCGAGATAAGTTAGAATTGTACTGATCATTGATATATGGTCGTTTATAAAATTCCATTTCGTAATAATAATCGTTACTCACTTGATTCAAACTTATTAGAAGAATTTTTAGTTGTATTTTTTATATATATAAACATAAAGATTTACTTTACAGATTAGATTTACTTTTTTTACGTTTGAATATCTATAATGATGGAAGAATGACAAGTTCAAAATGGTAATTTAAGTTTCTTGACATGTATCAATTCTTGACTGTCGTAGTTCAAAATGGTAATTTAAGTTTCTTGACATGTATTCATTCTTCACATGTCGTTGTTATTCATGCATTTTTATTGTTTTATTATTATTGATGTTATTCAGTCTTCATGTGTTGTTTGTTAATAGTTTAACCTATTAGCATTCTATTTAACAAAACCGAAAGAAAAAACTACACTTTTAGCAATCAACCTACAGGATATCTTTGTCCTTTTATGTACAAGGTCATTCTTCAAGCAATTTATTTTATAAACTTATTTATGCTGTTATACAGAACACTATGTATATCTTAATTAAACCTATAATGAAAGCACATTCTTAGTTAAATCTGCAATATCTGAAATTTTCTATCATGCACGTCTCAAACTATTTATGATGAATGAATAGCTAACATATGTATGTGCACTTTACGATTCTATCAACTAGAATATATTGTTACAATAACATCGAAGGACCTCCAGATTCTTTTCATTATGGACAATGAAAGAAACTGAATCTGAATTCAAAATGGTTGCTAAAATTTATAACTTGAACACAAATTTTAAAAGTAAAAGCTGAAATTAATTTGACAACTTTTTAATGTACACAAAACTTTTAATGTACATGATTTGTTAACTTAAATCTTGGTTGATATGTATTTAATTTACAATAATACATATTTCAACTCATATTATTTTAATTATTTTACATCTTAAATTAAAATTCATTTTTGGCAACAATGATGAAATGTTTTCAAAATTCTATTTTATTTACAAAAAGAATATCGTTTTAAAGAGAGTTTACTTAACAGAATTCGATTCATAAACACTAAAATGTGTTGACTACAAAACACAAAAATTGAAACTCTTCTTATAATTATTTAAAGTTAAAATTATATCCATTAATGATAAAAATCAACGTTCTCTTCAAATTACTAAAATTAATTACCATTAAATTCCAGAAGCTGTTTAGTTATAAAAAAATTTTCAGTTGAAGGTAAACGAAATTTCTCGTATTTCAGAATGCCCCTATAAATGAATACAATTTTGTAAATTATGTTATGGAAACATTGCAACGCGGAAATAGTTGGGCATGCATTTTATTCGATTGAACACCTGTTTTGCAACCGGAATTTGCAAAGTAAGCTTATTCTTATCAATGAGACATCAAGGACAGTGTGAATTATTTAAAGGCCGATTTAATTTATGTTGTAATTGCCAATTATGCTACTAAATGTAAATTAATTAATAATTTAAATAAATTTTCAGTGATAAATATTTAAAACTAATTGCTTATTTCTTAGGAACAACACACAACCGAAAAAGTTTTAAAAAAATGAATAACTAAAGAAATAAAAAAATATGCAGGTAGTTTTAAAAAAAATCAAATATTTTATGTATTAACTTAATAACTCAACTATGCATATTTTTTATCACCCTTTAAGATTCCCAAAATTAAGTGAAAATTTTTTTATGAGTGTTTATTATTTAAAATATTGTTTCATTTTAGATCAGGCATGCATAGACCTTGACTCGCGGTCCTCTTGTGGCCTATTTAATCGTATGTCAATTTTACTTTTAAGATTTATATGATAGATAAAAAATGTTTTCAGAAAGCCTTTCATATTTTAATGAAGGATTACATAGGAAATGCGATTCAACTCTAGCGTAGTAAAAAGGCAAACATTTAAATATTAGAAATTTTTTTTTATTTAATCCAAAGAAGAATTAACTTGTTTTAAAATGCACTAGCCGAATTCAGGGTCCTTTACCTATGCTATTTTTATATTTCTTACTTTCCCAAACACAACAGTGTCAACTGTGTTAGTTAACAAAAAATAAGCTATTGGCAAATGTTTCTTTCAAGAATTTATTATATATTTTACTGAGTTGTCAAAACTATGTACCATTAGCAAATTTAAACACATTTTATTAGGGGGAACATCAAACAATTGTTCGAGTATTAGAATTTCAGAATATTGATTTTTATTTTATCGTCAATTTTCTATAAAAATTTTTTTGCGAAAGTTGCTACGCGTCAGAAAATAAAATCCAAGTTATTTTAGTAGGACAGTGAAAAATTAATTATTTAATATTTCGTCTTACTGCAGTGCTTATAGATAAAAAATATTTTTGGTTTTTGCATTTGGTGAAAATTGTATATTTTGTTGGCGCAACTTTGGAACAAGTTAACATATAGCGGAGTGTATGAGAAAGATATATTTTTCTAATTTAATTCAGCAATGCTTTGTGATTGTCCTTGGGTTTTGTTAATTGTAATTCCAAAAGTAAGGCGCACTGGAAACTGCAGTCGTTTAATATAAATTGGCACAGGTAAGAATCATTGGGAATCAGTTTTCAATCTTGGAATCAGTACATCTTCACTTTTACTTTAATCTTCACTTATACTTTTGCCGCTAATAACTGTCACTTCAAACACATTTGGAATTAATTTTTTAAAGGAAAGTCTAGTTCCGTTGCACAATTATGGCTGATTTAAACTTCGAAGGAGCATTAGCAATAACCCAACTTTCAAAGTTAATATGTGTAGTGGCATTCGAAATGGCTCCAATGAATTAAGACTCTACTGGATAGTTTGCAGCTTGATCCTCACGTATAACTGTGTCAACAGATTTGTACATCATCACTTACAGCTCACTGGGAAGTTGCAATTGAATGTGATCATTTATTTTCCACTTTTGTCGATTCATGTCGTTTGAAATGTTCAGGAAAACCATCTTTACTATATCTTCAATTGCAATAATTCTGGACAAGTAAGTTAGAAATGATCAGGTTGTTCTTCCAAAGGTATCAAATGGTTTTTGCTTTTCGAATAACACATTCTAGGTGGTTCTTTGCGAAACGTCAAAGCATTATAATGCAAAATAAATAAATAAATAATAATAATAATAACCATTTACCCAATCTCAACATTGGGATGCATACTATGATTATGTTTTTTATTGTAATTGAATGCTTCCAACTTTAAATTGTCTTTCAATCTGTCTCTTAATCTAGTCCATCATGAGTGAAGTTTTTCTTTTCATGTGTAGCGTCTTTCGGATGTTTCTTCTGTTTTTGAGGTAACAGTTTTAACTCGAATGTTTTCTAGTCGTGTGTCACACTCTCCAGTTGTTTCAATTGCTCTTAACTCACGATTTCTTAAACAGTTTTCTTCAAGACGAATGTTACGTTGAAAGGGTGTTTCAACTCACTCAGCTGCTTTCATTTGTTTCATTTTCCATTTTTTTTTCCAATAAATATTTTCTCGGTGTCATTTTTGGAAACTGTTCACAATAATTTTATTCGTGTTTAAGCGTAATTTAAAAGGTAAAAAGAGAACTGTTGCCTCATACAATGCCTGTAAACTAAAGATCATTTTCTTTCTCAAAAACATAGGTAATATTACCGTAGATATATATAATAAATATAATATAAAGTCATATTTTAATTAAAAAAGAACTAACGGTAATTTTTTCGCAATTATGATGCCAAAACATACGTTTTTTACGAATTTAAAGATAGTACCTTGCATTTGGCTAATCACAGGCCAGCTAACAATAAAAATCGTTATTCCGGAGGCCTATTATTACGGTGGTTTTACTGTTTTATTTAATTAAAAAAACTCATTAGGATATTATATATATATCATGTTATAGTGAATATATGCATCCTATGCCTTTCTGTGTTTAATTGAACAGAGGAAACAAAAAGGAAGTGTTAAAAAAGTATTAATTTTTAATTTCAACTCTTTAATAAAATTTTTTTATTTATGATATTCTAGATTCTAAATAAAGTTATAGACATTTTTTACACATTGCACTTTTTAATTCTGTGTAAATTTATGTGTTTAAATTCAACAAAATTACTATAAACGAAGGATAGTACTATTTTTATTTTTTAGAAAAAATTTACTGAATTTTAGATTTCGTTCCATCGGTGAAAACAAAGCTTCTTTTGTTTTTATCTTGTTATTCAGGATATAGAGATGTAAAGCAAGGAAATGTGTTAACATTATGTGTTTAAGAAATGGAGTTATTTTTTAAAATACTTTAAACATTTAGCCTTCCGAATACAAAGGAATAGTAAGAATAACAGTTAGCCTTAAGGAAGTAATAACAGTGTCACACATAGTAAGAAAAAACAGTGTACGTTTTTGTAGGACAGGCATGTGGAAGTTACAGCCCTCTTACCATATGTGGATCTTGGAATATTTTAGCGTAGTCCACGACTTTAATTAAATTACCCTGAATCTCACAGCCATAAGAACTAACCTGCATAAAAAATCATGTTGCTTGTATCGTTACATATTTAATTAATAATTCTGAAAATCTTATTTGTTGCTGTGTATTGATAGCCGAATAAAAGTGAAAGGAGGTCAAGTACATGAATCTTCGAAAGAATACACGGATTTTTAAACGTTATCTCTTAATGTCATTTTAAAGATGATATACATATATTTTAAATTGATATGAAATAGTGTATATAAAATTAGCTTTAAATTGAATTCTTGCCTATCTATTTGTTTAAAAAAATTGATACTTAGCAAGATTGAGTTTTAACGTCTCTTGTGTAGGATATTTAAATAAAAAATATTTAATTAGTAACTGGAAATCTATATTTTGCCTTTGCTTAGCTTTAATAAAAATATTTTACATGTTTATTCCCATGATCTACCATATATGAAGTCAATTCACCTTTATAATCTGCAAATTTCTTGCTGCAAATTATATTTTTGTACTCAAAAAAGTTAATGAAAAATAATTTTTTCTTTCTTCTCTGGTCGTGGGAATGGTTAGTGGTAAAGATCTTGTGGAGTGGAAATGTTGTGATAACGATTCCCTGGCGACAGATGGAAATAATTAGCTTATCGTTATATGTTTCTTTAGCGTTGTACATAAGGGAGCATTGCTCTCTAATTCGTTTTGTCAAATTATAGTTTGAATTATGAACTGAAAAAAAGTGAGATATGGTAGTCTACGAGGCGGTTATGTCGTCTTATCATTCGTGCTATCACTGTTGGGAAGGGGGATTGCTGGTTTACTCCACTTTTTCTAAGGGAAGTCCCTGAATGTTTTTTTTTTCTTTCTTCTTTTTTTGTAAAAGAAAGAAGTTCTATTTGAGTTTCTTTAAGTAAGAGGTGAGAAGAGGGAAAGGGTTCATTGCTGGGACTTATCTATTTTATTTGTCTTCTGAATTAAACAGCTATTTTTTTAGAAAGTTGTTTCTGGATATATTTTACATTAAAAAAAAACGATTTTGTTTTTATTTTAACGAAAACTTTTGGGATTTATATCTTATGTTCAATCAAATATACAAATTTCCCCATTTAGTGTGAATATAATATAGCTAAAGCTAACAATCTGTGTGTATGTGTGTATTTTCCATTGTTTTATGGATTGAAAAACTTTTGAAAGGAAAGTCAAGAACTCCAAATAATTTCAAAAGCAGTACCTATAAAACATTTTACAAAAGCAGCTTTTCAGAAAAATAATGCACAAATATAATATATATATATATATATTATTTGTGCATTATTTTTCTGAATTAATATAATACATATATATATATATATATATATATTTGTGCATTATTTTTCTGAAAAGCTGCTTTTGTAAAATGTTTTATAGGTACTGCTTTTGAAATTATTTGGAGTTCTTGACTTTCCTTTCAAAAGTTTATATATATATAAGCATAAAATATATATATAAGCATTTTATTCAG
This sequence comes from Caerostris darwini, assembly GCA_021605075.1. Lineage (NCBI taxonomy): Eukaryota > Metazoa > Arthropoda > Arachnida > Araneae > Araneidae > Caerostris > Caerostris darwini. The sequence continues at coordinate 1,132,827 of BPLQ01007882.1, read as the reverse complement.
ATCTTTTACATAAGATATTCATTGATTAAACTATGAATATAAGAAATATTCGGTTATTTTTTTAAAATTGTTTTTATTCAGAAAAAAATGTTTGCAAAACTATGAAACTTGTTTAAATTCGTCTTTGAATTTATAAATTGTTTGGTAACACAGAGAAGCAGTAAAATATTACCTAAAAAGCAATTTATATGGTCTGTTTTATAAGAATTGTGTATATTTTTTTTATCTTAAGAAACATAAAATATCTATCTCCAGATCTGAAATTCACGAAACAAGTGAAGATTTTATGTATAATAAGGATGCAGATGTTTTCTTGATGATCGAATGAAACGTTGAGACAATTTTATTCAACATAATTCGAAAGTATCCCAAAAGAACTATAATATCACAAGTGTAATAAAAAAAAGTTAACTTAGCAACCACTTTATAGTTGATACCATTATAGTACTTATAATGGCAGCTATAAAAATATGAATAAGACAAATTCAAATGGTAATAGGCAAAAAGCAATCACAAACATTTAACCTATTGAATTGAAGTGGAGAAGCCATATGTTTCTGAAGTATATCATTTTCTCAAAGTATATTTGTTGTTAATAATAATTAACAAATAGGTATTTAGCTGTTTAATAACAAACATTTAAGCTATTGAACTGAAGTGGGGAAGTCATATGTTTCTGAAAACCTATATCATTTTCTCAAAGTATATTTATTGTTCATTATAATTAACAAATAGCACTTTAGCTGTATAATAATAAGGTTCTGATTGTGTTTTGTGCATTTTTTTAAATGATACTGTTTGTACATTTGCAGGACATTTAAAGGATACACAATAGATATACTCCCATTTTAAATCTACACCAACTTAAAGAAATGCGATAGAAAAAATTGCGAAAAATTCATCGATTTTAAGCAAAACTTAATTAATTCAAGATTTGAGTATTTAACTATATCTTGCTTACAAACATGGAAGTTTTGAATTAATCCAAAATAATTTTTATCAAATTGTAATTTATAGCATTTTTTTTCTAAGATTAATACTAAATAAAGCCAGGTTGCTAATTAAGTTTCCGTAACATTGAGTTTTTTAGGCGTTATTCTAAATTTAAGTCTCGGCGTTTCATTTCGGACCACCCATGGGTGAATTTATTCCACTTCCTACTCGAATTCCGATGTCTCGTAAATCGGGTGCGTTAAGAATAAAATAGTTCCACTAAGAAATGAGAAAAGTGGAGAGACACATTCCTGCAAAATGCAGTTATACTAACTTAGCTGGTAATTATATCGTAGATCCAGAAAATATTCTTTCCATATTTCTTAAATGATCACAATAATGTCATAGTTTGCAGTTTTTGTAAAATTGTTCATTCAACATTCTTACATATTTGACTCATATGGTTAAAAAAAAAAATTACATTATTTTTATTTTTTATTTTCAAAATAAACGTCCTTAATGATTATACTTATCATCACTGAATGACAAATTTTTTTATAGCAATTAATTAATTTCAATAAATGATTTTTCACTAACGAATTTGATGGTTTTATATCATTTTTAGGTTAATAATTACAAAAATGTAATTAAATACTTCAATATAATAGTATACAGCGTATCTTAAAGAATATGCAAATTTTATTCAGTACCGGTTTGTATAAATCTTATAACAACTTTTTTTTATTCATTTTTTCAATTTACTTAAAACGTCTCATTTTGCAATTTGCTACCAGAAAATATCATACAGAATCTGCGATGTTTACTTATTAATTAAAATAGAGAAGTTTAAAATTATTTTTTTTATTTAATTATATTTTATTTAAATCAGAATTTCTTGGAAAGATTGTAACTAGCAAAAGAGATAAAAAGGAATAACTAAAATAGATAAAAAGTTACATTATTTTAAGTATATAGATAACCGCCACACTGATGGTGGGTGAGAGGGAGGATTTTTTTTATGCCCACATTAACTATCTTACTCATACAGCAGTTCGGAATCCACTTTAAACTGTAGGTCCCGGTCTGTTTAGCCTAACGTGTGCATAAGATGACCGTACAGCGACAAACCAAACCAAACCATACAGCAGTTAAAAAATGTTAATGTTGAATACAAATTATAGTGAAATCAAAATCTTTTGATTTTTTTTTAATGGTAAAAAAAATAATAATATCTAGAATAAAATGTTAATTAATAAAGAAACAATTTTCTTCTTAGAATTTTCTTTGAGATTTTATAAAAAAAACTTCTTTGACTATTTTTTTAAAACCATAATTATAATTTTATCAAATTTCTCTATTTTCTGATATTTGGAATTAATCATTTTGATAAATAAACAGCTTGTTTATAAATTAAAATATCAAATGAATAATTTGTTTAAAATTTTACGTATCAAATCATACGTAAAGTTCTAAATTTAGTGGAAACTTGTGTTAATAAGATATATAAGATTTATGCAAAACACGAAGTAATTTTACAAGGATTTTGAAGTCCATTCTTTCAAAATAATTTTTCAGACTTTCGTTTTGATTTCAACTGTTTTAAAGCAAATATTATTATTCTCTAATAAAATTATGAACATAAAATCAGCTAAGATAAATATATTTTTAAGTTTATAAATGTATGAAAACATTATAGGAAATACTTTTTTTCGCAATAAAATCATAAGAATTGCTGTATGTGAAGAAATTAATTAAATAATGAATTAATTAATTGAAATTAAAATAGCCAAAATGTTAATTATTTTAAATTATTATGCTTGGCAGCCTCACAATTATAAAATTAATTTGCATGTGCATCAGTCATTTTATAAACTCCTTTTTGAGCTATTTAAAACAATCAACGTTGCAAAGCTCATGTTGCAAGGAGTGATACACAATCTTTCTAATATTGTCCTACTGTTTTTGATTTTCACACCTAATTACTCAAAACAAATGTTTATTTTTCGAGATCGTAAAATTTTTCTATGCGAGTGGAAAATGATATTATTTTACAATCAGCTCAAAAATCTCACTTTAGCATTTGTCAACTTCTTGTTTTGAACTCTCTGAGTAAAAATAAACTCTCTCCAACAAATAGATAAATGCCGACCCTCAAAGATTAGTGAACTTTTTGGAAGATGGCCGTGCTGATAAGACCATGGTATATCTACGAATTGCCATCGACTGTTGTATCAAAAGCACAAACTCATCTCAGCTAAGCTTCTGCGATAAACATCGGTTTTCTTCTGGGGATATTCTTGAAACCAACACCAGAAGCTGTTGAAAAAGCTCTTTGTTTTCACTCTTTAGGCTTCTTTTAAAAGCTATTTCGCTCATTGGGGAAGAGAATTTCTTGCTATGCATAGAATGGTTTAAGGTCAACTGATTATTTCTCCGGATTTAGTTTTTGCCAAAATCGAATAAATCTTATTCCTTAAAGTGACAGTAGAATAAAATTGTAAGCATATTTGATTACAAGGTCATGTGGTCTTAATAGGTAGGCAATAACATTTTTTGAATAATTTGTTGAAATAAACTAGGTTAATTGTTTTTACCGAGTTAGACGTGTCTGAGCGATGACTTCAATCAACTAACTGACTCTATAATCAAATAAGAATTTTCTGCACTTTATTTAACAGAACTTTATTAAATCAAACACACATGATAAAATGAATTACGGCAGTATATAATTATTTCTCATTAATATATAATTCATCAATAAGAATAGCATATGTATCAAATTAAGTCAAAGATTGTTTTTTTAATTTAAAATAGCTGTTTTATTAAATTTTTAACTCTAGTGCCAAACTGAAATAAAAACGATTTTCATTTATCAGTGAATCAATACTTAAATTGAATTATTTAAAAAAACGTAAGTAATAAATAATTCCACCAAAACTAATAATCAAAATGCTTAAGATTATAAGGCGAAACATTTCCTTTATTTCTGGCTTAATTGAGGTTGATATATATTATTGTCGGTAGAAAGTTAAAATAATCTTTGCTATGAAGAAATAGACAGTGGCAAGCTAAATTATTGAACAGTAAACTTTAATTTTATTTCAAGTATTCGTATAGAATTCGTTAAAAATAACTATAAGAAACTTATACTATTGGTATAAAGCATTCGGAGCAAGAATTTAGAGTATTTGTTACTTTTATAAAAATTGGTATTCTTTGAATGTGGCACAAATAGGAGCCAATATGATTATATGCTCTCAGAAAGATTTATAGAAAAGCATTTCACTGTCTTCTTTTCTTGTTTTTCTTGATTATTTTTATTTTATTTAACCTTACCAGTGTTTCACGACTAATAATTTGGGATAAGCATTTTTTACTGAATTTGATATATAACTGCTTGCTTGGCGCACATGGCCAAAAGCAGCCCTTGTGTCATAAATCAATAGCATCCAACAAAACTTTCTTAAAGTAACAGACTCCAGTAGTACTTGGGGTAAATTTAAATATGCTACAAATCTGCCATATCAATGATTAATGAACTCTAGGTCAAATTCCCAGAATTGAAATTAAAAAATTTTATAAAAAAGTATAAAATAGTTTAATAAAAAAATAACTTGCAAATTTTACTATAAATGCTAAATTATTACATTATAAATTTTGAAGGAGCGAGGAAATTTCTCTTCATTTTTTTTCTCCTCGAGAATTGTAGTTTTAAATATATCGCTGAATTAAAAAAGATAACAGATAAATAATAATTAATTCCTCAAACAACTTTATAAACACAAGGCAATCCTAAGCTATTTTATTGCTCAAGTAAAAGCAAGTTTTTCAATGAAAAAAAATCAGTTTAAGGAATTGTCTATAAATTATTCTATCCACGAATCCTTTACCAGATCTCAGAGATTACAGCCCATTAAACTGTAGGTCCTGGTCTAATTAGTCTAAAGTGTGCACAAAATGACCGTAGAGCGACAAATCAAACCATACCAAACCATAGATTACAGCCACAACTTTTGTAATAAGTTCACACATTTAAAAAAAAAAATTGTTTTGTTTCATCCATCTATTTTAAATACTAATTTTGTTGTCTGAACGAAATAAAATTAACTAATTATTACAGTTAAAATACAATTTTGTGAAATGATTTTTTCAAAATATATTTTTTTTGACACTATAAATTGTAAATATTAGATCAGGATCTCGATTATCCAGCCGAAGAAATCAGCCCTAGATTAATCAGTCTAATAAATTAACTTCACCTCTTTCTATTTTTCTCTTGCCTAGAAATGCATAGACTTTATTAAATACGAAGATATATATTCATTTTGAAAGAAATTTATGAAGGAAAAAAAAAAAGAAAAAAAAATTGATATTTCAAGAATGATGTTCAACACAATTTTACTAAAGATATTACTGTACAAATTATAAAAAAATTAGTGACTCTAAATTAAACTTTGTACATTAATAGATAAATTAAGATATGTAATTAATCATAATATTGCAATTAATAACACAAACTGATAAAAAACAAAATATGAAAACTGTTTAATAATAAAGATATATATTTCAACAGAATTTATTAACCTTATGTTGCCTGGTTGAATAATAAAGATACTTATTTTGGCATAATTTATTCCTTTATCAATTTTTAATTATTTTTTCTTATTTATATGAAGGAAGAAAAAAAGTCTTGCAATCCTTGCATTTTTCAAATTTTATATTTCACATCAAAAAATGTAGCAAAATAAATGAAAAAAAGTGCTTTCTAATTCTTTTCATTTTCTTCTTTCGAATATTAAAAATTTTACATCAATCAGTTTAAATGAAACAAATTTAAATTTGAACAGAATTCAAAGTTATAAGAGATCACGCACTGATTTTATGCACTATTTAAAGTATTTGAAAAATCGCTTTTCCTAACGTATACGGTAAACAAAGTGACTACTATTCCTTGAAATATTTCTTTCATCAGAAGTTGGTTAAAACAAATTTCAAACATTGATGCCAATCTCTAGTTACCAACCAATTAATTGAAATTTTTATGCAAAGTTTGATTAAGCATAAAAAAAAACTTTTTAATAAGCAAAATCGTATTTCTGTGGCTTAATTTATATTTCACTGGAAGATGTGGCCTTATGCGCCTGGTTTCAGTAAATATTGCTGTATATTTTAATGCTTTTTTTTTTTTTTTTTTTTTTGTGAAAAAATATAAAAGAACAGTGAAAAATTCAAGTACGGATTAAATTTATTTAGAACTATAGATACTTATAATTAAGTTTGGGTTTATCGCTCTACGATTATTCTTTGCATACGAAGGCTAAACCAGAAATGGACCTACCATTTAAAGTAGCTCCCGAACCACTAACAAACTTCCACGCCACGATTTAGATTCAAACTTAGCCTGTGGCATAAAGGTCCAGAGCACTAGCCACTTGGTCATCAGGTCGCATTAGTAGTTATGTATATATAAATATATTTAAAATGAATGTATAAAAATAGATGATTTATTTTACAATTTATTTATTACATATTTCTAATCATAATTTCTACAATTCATTCTTGCTTAATTTATCTTTTTTTATGATATTGTATTTATATAAGTAATATGTGTATAAATGGTAATCAATAAGATATGATGTGATTTTTAGTTTAGACATAACAATGCAGATAGTTCAAATTTTGTTGATGCCATTTTGCCATGAAAAAAAAAGTGACGATATTTGAAATGAGTTGAACAGATATATCTAAATGATATAAAAGAATGATAAGTTCAGCTGGAGAAAAGAATTTTCAAAAGTTTGATGAGTGATAACAAGGAAAATGAAAATTGAGTAATGAAAAATAATATTAAATATTTAATTTCAAGTTTATTCAAAAAAAATATATATTACTGTAATTTAACATAATTTGCTTGTTAAATTATTAATTAACTAAACTGAAACACTTAAACGCTTCAAGAAAATCAATGTAGAATTGGAAATGTCCAATAATTGTTCTTTAAAATAAGTCTATAAATCTATAAATCTCTATCTATATATCTCTTCTATAAAAATTGAAGTCAAAATAGAAGATTATTATTATTGATTGATTATATATTTTTTGTCTGCCGGTAAACTCATACTTTAAATTGTCTGAAATGATTAAGAATTGAAGAGTTTATTACGTTTCTACACATGGCTACATGAAACATGTGGTACTTTTTTATTGCATGTTTAATATAATTCACACTTCTCAAGTAAACAATTTTTTTCTAATTTTTAAACAATTTTTGCTTGCTATTTTTCTTTCAAATTTCCTTTTTCTTTCTTTACAAGTTCTACATATGTAATATAAATATATTATAATGCATTGTAATATATTATATATTTTTATATTTTTTTCAACAAGGATAGCAAATATTTTCGTGTTGTTCGTGCATCTATTTACAATGCGATCATTATTTAAATAAATCCCTACAACTCATTATAACTTAGATTAATGATCATATTTCTCTAATTTGAAAATGCTGTTACTATCACAAAGATATCAAAAATCACCTAAGAAAAAATTATTTATTAAATTTGACAACTTTGAATTTTTTTTGCCAAATATCTCATTGCATTTAACGCTTATTATATTAAACATATTTCACTAAAGAGCACTGGATAATTTTGTTATTTAACAGTTTTTTTATTTGATAAGGCAACCATATTATCATTTTTTCCAATAGTGACGAAACTTTTGGAATTCTGCAAAAAACACTTACTAAGGATTCTCTACATTACCCACCGTTGAGAATACAAAAATTTTTATTGTTTACATATTTATATGATTAGTTAGTTGCTTATATTTTTATAAAATTAGATAATTTTATAAAAATGTAATCAAATAATTTCAGAATATACAATGTCCCAAGAATAAGACAAAATACAACATGCATATGGAAGTATTTATATTGCAACACTTGATAAAAATTACAGCAGACTTTTTCTGATCTAAAAATCTTTTCAAAAAATCACAAACATTTTTTTTTATTCCAAAATTTATAAACTTCACTTCCATACTTTGACATTGTTGAATGCCCATTACTTATCTAAATATCTTCCTTTCAATTTTCGGGTTAGATAATGAATATTCTGAGTTTGGTTCTGTAATCAATCTGAATTATGTATGTCAACGGACAGCCTCTTAAACATTCAGATTCTTAATACCATACGTAATCAATATGGTCAAAAAATGTTTTATTCAATAAATACCATTCATAGATACTTAGAGCTGAGTGACTGTGCTGCTTAATTAAGTGTTACGTGTGTCTAACATGTTTAACGAGAACGCAGCGTATCACTCAGATGATCATTAATGAATCCAGAAAAGTAATGCTTGTGTTAATGGGGAAACTCTAAGGCCTGTCAGAAGCTCTAGTGTCGCCACATACATCATCAGCTACGCATCTCGTGAGCGAATCTCGTGACAAATGGGCTCTGGGGTCAAATAAAGTCACGGTTCGTCGATGCATGATTTTGGAAACACTGCTACTAAGATGCGTTCTTAATTGAAACCTCATGAAACTGATCCAGATGACATTGTGGCAGGAGAACCCCCTGCCGGTGTGGGAAGAGGGAAGATTTTTAACTCTCACCATTTTTTCTATCCTGTTCCCTTTCTAAAAGAAATTTTCATCGATTTGATCTGTTTTGTATCATTTGTAGTATCGTTACTGAGATAATAGTCGTTTTTTCATAGGTATTTGTTCAATGAGTTTGAAAAGATAATCAATCGCTTTTATAGTCCACAAAAGATTGTTCACGAAGAGAATAATATTTAATGTTTAGTTATTTTAGTGTTATTTACGATGAATGAATAATGATAATGAATAGTTATTTTTAACGTTTTGTTACAAAGATAATGCTATATAATTTTGTGTTCGAATTTTTCTATGTGTCATTTTTGCTATGTTGTTTACCCACATTAAACTAGTTTTTGGATATCATCAATAAAGTCATAAATAGAAAGTTTCGTTGACGACAAAGCGATATAACTTCTATTAGAACCAAGATTAGTTTACCAACTATAGATTATTTTCAGATGAAATTGAATTTGTTTGTTTTCCGATATAGCTATTTAATTTACTAACTTTCACTATTCATATTTTTTGTCTTTTTTATGATTAATTGTGTTGAACTTAATTTTATATGTTGTCTAAATTTTAAAGAGATATATTTTAGGCAAATTTAATAAATCGTGTTAGCAGTGAAAATAATATTTTGATGTTTGATTTAAGAAATATTATTTTGAAGTTTTATTTAGACAACTAGATTGTTTGAAATATTTCTTACTTTTTTAATTCTAATCTAAAAGAATAAGAGTAATTTTTAAATGGCACCAATTATTTTCACTTTGAATTCTTCATATAACAAGGAACAATATGTATTTATTATGCAATTTTAGAAAAAGTGAACTTAGAACATAGTAATATACTTGTAGTCTGAACAAAATCATCTGAAAATAATTTCGTCTTTTATAACTATGTAAACATCTACTAATTTGCTTTTAAAGAGAATAACAGCAAAATTTTCATATATTGTTTTTCTTGTACACTATGTACATTCTTGTACATAGTACACTATTTCTTGTTGTGTACACTATTTCTTGTGTTTTTGTTGTACATTATCTTATATCTTGCAAATCACTTTATTGTATGCTCAGTATAAATTTTAAGAAGGTAATTTAAGGCCCTACATGCTTTGTTTGGCTAATATTTTGAAAAAATCTTTTTTGTACTTACTTTATCATCTCCTTGTTCTAATTGATATCCCTATAAAAATACAAAATAAATATAAAATATTGTTTGAATTTTATTGTAGACCTAAAAACGAAATCAAAGTTTTAGAAAAAATATTATAATAAAATAATTTATAAACATTAATATTAGAAACATTTTAGGACTGTATTATCTATTAAATAAATTACTTAGGAGATTACAATATGTTTTTTTAGCGATATAATTTTATGTTTACAATAGATTGGATTAAATACAATTTGTATCATTATTCCTTCTTACCTTTTTTTACCTGAAATATTTACAGTTTTGGTTGTTTTCTTGAATTAAATATTACAGCTTCTATTCATTTACCCTGTTTAAAATGCTATTTAAGAATGGTCGAGATTCAAATGGGTGCAAATAACAAGACTACTTTCTCTGACTTGTAACTAAACTCACCGATAAATAATATTACTTCAATTTAAATCTTGCGTCATATTAACAACTGAAGGTTATTAAAAACGATTAAGTTGCATAGATCTAAAGTAATTTGTATCTTATTTATTGAAATTTAATATATTTATATCTTATTTACATTATACATCCATCTGAACCTTCTGTTTGGGTTTTAGCTACATAAAAAATCGCAACAATGAAAATTTATGGCGGATGATTTTTAATATTTATTTTTGATTATATTCAGCGCAATAATCTTCGAACAAAAAGAAAAAAACGGTAAAATTTTCTTTCAATTGCAATATTAAAAAAATCAAGAAAATTTCTGAAATAAATCCAATCAGCTATTGTTTGTAGGTGAAAACAAAAATTGTATCAATATACTAATATAGTTTGAAATATTTCAGCATACAATCCCAGGTATTCTAACCATATTTACGAAATATTTTGCTAATAAAGTGAAAAGATATTAATTTTTATGATTTGTTTATTGATAATAAGTTTTTGAGAAGAAGGAAATCGGAACATTTTCTGTCAATTGATATTTAACTCAAATTTGTACTTATAAATGAGATTTAATTATTAAATTGTCTGTAAATAATACATAAACTACCTTATTTAAAGTATTAAAATAAAGAAGAGAAATGGAAGGGCATAAAGGATTAATTATTAATTATATCTGATCTTCTTACTTTTTAATAACTTATTATCGATATTTGGTATAATTAATACGTAGTTTCTTTAATATTTCCTTAGTGTGAAATTAAACGTGATAAAATTTTAAATTATTCATTTATACAGAATAAATTACATACATTACATACTAATATATAAATATATAGTTATATATTAGTAAATCTGTAATCGAATCATTATCTAAAATTAGTAAATAATCTCTAAGAAATTATTATCTTTAAAAACGTTTTGCTTATAGTATTTTTTATAAAAATATTTTGAAAATAAAAAAAAGGGCAAGGTATATGGTGAAAATTTTTGAACTCATGTATTTTCTGATTAAAGATATCTGAATTTCTCATCTCGACCTTCAATACAGATTGTAAAATTCTGAAATTCGTGTTACTTCAGTTTATTGCAATTGGAAATTCAATACAGCCATCCGGTGAATCGCGCATATTTATATAAACATCCTTAACGTCATAAACGCTTATCTGCTAAAAAAAATTGTAATTTTTGACGAACATTTCCAACGTAATTTTCCCGGATTTTTCAAATTTCTTAAGTCTAAATTGTCTGTTTTTTGAGAGATAAATTGTCAGCAGTCAAGAGGAAAAGAGTTAAGCTCCGGAAGACAGCCAAAAGCATGTTTTGCTTTAGAAAGATATTCTTAGGTATATAAAGACTAAAAGACAAGGGGGAAAAAATTACGCTCAGTGTGCGAGTAGTTCGTGTCAAACCGTCAGGTCAGGATGAACAACGATACTTCACCTTTGACCTCATCCTGACAGTTTGACATCTAACTGACACAGCAACGATGCTGCTTGAGCACTCTGAGAACACATCAGAAAGCAAAGTTTTGGCTACCATACAACGGTCCGATTACCAATTATTACAAAAAATACGCCCTCTTCAGTCATGAAAGAAGCACTTCATTAGTTTCTTCTTGTAACTGGAATCAATGCAAGGTAGAATACATCTCCAAAATATTTCTGTTTGCGTCACGAGAAATTAAAAATCCGTATAGTATTTCAAAGGCATTTAGTATTTACATCATCTGCTTTTTCTTTCCTTTCAATAAAATGTAAAAAACAAAAAATATTTTTTTTGAAACTATATCTAACTAAGCTTTTATTTACTAAGGATGTATGGCTTCAGAACTTTTTTCTTTTTGTGGATATCCGTTGAAAGTAGCTGTAAAAAAAAAGAGAATAAAATTGAAGGATTATTTTACTACTTGTTAGTAATACTTTTATGTTAGAAATTAGAATTATGATATTTAGGTATAAATACCTATAATGCTTCAATGAATGCATATTTCTTTTATGTATGAACATTTTTTAACAATTCACAATTTGTATGATAATGATGCAATTAAATTTCTTAAAATGGCATCATTATCATTATCTAATTTTCAATTTATTTTGTTCATACGTTGGTTTTTTGGCAAATTACCAACACAATTATTTCTTTATGATTCAGATCTTGCAGAAGTTATTTAAAGGAGAGGGGAATCTCTTATATAAAAAATAATTTGCTAAGTGCAATGGAAAATATTATAATTTCCAAAATGTATTTAGTTAAATATATGACAATAACTCATACACCGCAAAAATAAAAATATATCCATTTATTATTTGAATATTTCGATTAATGATTTTCTTTTTCAAATGAAGATAAAATATATATTTACGTGTAGCGTAGGATAAGTGTAGGATGCAAGATATCTTGCTGCAGTTGAATTTTTCGACCACACTTTAATTGTATTTTGAGATTTGACTCTTAATTTGCCAAAATCCGTGCTTCCTTATTTTTGTTTAATTATTAATATTTTATCTAATTATTATTTTACATTATTTCTGTTTTTCATGAATTCTAAATTTAACAATGGTTATGAGACACTTAATCTTTTCAAGTAATCTTATAAACATATTAAATAATTAACGATGACAAATTTTTGTGAAGCTATTCAATCAATTATTTTATCAAGAATTAAAAATATTCCTAAAATTTTTTAAAAATGTTTTTATTTATAAATAAGACTAAATTATTATTGTCGAGGAAAGCACTGTAGTTTTCAATAATAGTGAAAAAAACCTTTTAATACATTTTTGTGATCAGGAAAAATTCTTAATATTCATTTATCAAGTTTTTGCTAGAATGAAATTTTAATTATTATTTTCCAGAATAAAGTTTACTGATTCATTTATGTTTAAAGATCAAATGGAATTGACATTTATGTTAAAAGTACTGGTACATATTGATGTACCAATACGATATTGCACAAAGAATTAATTTGATAGCAACAACGCATTGTAAAAAATTATAATAACTAATAAATTATATTTATTATTGTCTTCATGCTCTTTTCATACATCATAAATTTATTTCTGTGACGAATATATTTTTTCTAATATATATTTAATTATATAACCATTAATTATTTATTTTGGAACATAAAATGCAATGTAGAAAAAATACATTGCAAGGAAACCATAAAAGATCACAAAATTATTCAACACATTTCGGAAGCATCCTTTAGCTGAGCGTGTAAGCAATTCAAAAAAGGATTATTTTACTTTGAAGATTACCGTGGGTTGTGACCGATTTCTCTACTCTGTTTTCTTTCCTAATCCTAGGCTTAAAAGGTACCGCTAGGAAAACAGATATACAGAAGCTCCTGTCAATTTTGTGGCAGATTGACAATGAAGATTCTAGGCTCGTCTATTTTCTTTAGAAAATCCGCGCCACTTTTTTGTTAATCGTAAGGGTAATTGGTCTTAGATAAATATCTAAATACGCAGTGTTTAAACATAAATAAATATTTTAACAACAGATTTTTGCATAGAATAATCATACCAAATATTGAAATATATCATATATACTTATACTTTTATATGTATTTACTTATAAATTTTGTCTACTGATTCAATTATTTAATGTAGAGAATAATTTTATTTAACAATTATTCTTTAGTGAATAAAATTTTACTCATTAATTTCATGACTTACAATTTTACTTGACATGTATTTTTTAACCAGATAAGCGCGAAATAATTTTATGTGTTTTACTTAATCTCTTTTAGTAACAATTTCAAGTCTCTTTTAGTGATTAATAAGAATCGAGATGAAATTTATAATCCAAACTAAATCAGATATACTTTCCTAATTTATATCGATAAATTTAATTATTTTAATTGTGAGTTTAACAAAGAAATTTAATCAATTTCGATTAGTAACAATATGAGAAAATGTAATCATTGCTTTTATAAAGTCCCGGTAATGCTATATGCTTATCTCTCAATTGAAAAAGTCTTAAAAAAGACAAATGTCTAATTTCATTTTTAATTTATTGCATCTAAAAATTCAGTTTCTTAACAGAGATATTTAATAATACATTTTCATTCTCAATATTAATTTAATTTTCATTTTGCTTTTTTAAGTTAAATATGCTTTTAAAATATCGCCTCCTTATTCTTTATTGGCGCAACAGCCCCATGGTGGGCCAAGGCCGTCTGCCTACTGACAGATTTCGAGACAGGTGTTTTCGTTTTTAGAATATTGTTAGCAATAAAATAAAAAGAAGGTTTGGAATTTTTGAACATAAATTTAAAATGTTTGAGCTAGAGTAAGTTTGTTTTAAAATCCTTGAAAATATTTTGAAGAGTTGTATAATTTGTAAGTATAAAAACATATAACGACAAAAAAAATTATTTACATTTATTAAATTTATTGTCGACAGTCGTAAAAGACATTTTAAACGCCCTTTTATTTCTAAGACATTTGAGATACTGCTTCTTCATCACAATACTTATAATCAATAAATCAGTGAAATTATTGGTAAAATTTTTAAAAATATTTCAATTATTCCCCATTAAATAAAAGATTTAGACATTATCTTTCTCTTACACATGAATGAAATTTTTTGATAAAATTCATATTCATCAGCAATGCGAATTTTATAAATCTTAATCATGAAATTGAAAAATAAGTTGGAATCATAAAAGTCCTGAGTAATTAAAATCCAAAGTATGCATAACATCTACCAAGTCTGATACATTCTGTGTAAATCAGGGATTTGATATGATCTGATCCAAGTCTGATACATTCTGTGTATTGGATTCTTTTATACAATATGTAAAATGCAAATACAACCGAACAAAAATTCATTACTGATTTATTAAATAATCTGTTCGAAATATTAAAATATATATGTAAAAGTTTAACATTAATTATGTATGCATATATAGAGAGAGATGTTAGCAATATCCTATCTCTTGAAATTCTCTGACAATTGAATAAATAATTCCTCTTATTTTAAAAAGTGTAAGATTTTCTTTCAGAAATTAAAGATTAATTTTGAATAAAATTAATGTTATTTTAAATTGACCTTTTACTTTATTTCTCTTGCTTATTAGCATTTGCCATTCAAAAAGGATAGCTTCTAAATATTTTTTGTTTAGAAATATAGACTCCAAATTTCAAATATTAATATACATAATCAGTGTATAAATATTAATTATATGCTAAAATGGCATTTATCAAGATTATTATATTAGATCGAATAAACTACAAATCTACCTACATGATCCGAAAACTAAGGAAATAATAGTGCATTATGATAAAATTGGCAGAGTTTCATATCCTTTCGGTCTTCTGCTAACAAGTATTTTGGTTTCGGTAAACCTAAGGTCTGCAATCAAAGGAACCTTTATAATGTTTTGGCATGATTTCTTCAAAATAAATCAAACTTCACTTCTCTCCAACTGTAATTTTAAAATGTAAAAGGGGGTCTGTATAGGATTTGTAACCCTATGTCATAACTTCCGAGGAAGTATTTTACATTACCTCTTTTTGTTCGGCCGATACGTAAAAGTAGACAAAGACGGATGATATATGCTTGTTTAAACTCTTTCATAGACATCCTACACTTGTTTTGCAACTTCTGAAGTTTTTTTCCAACAAAGTGTAAAGAGTTAGTACATTTTTCAATTTTTATTTTAGTCAGTATGTAGATACGTATGTACAATTTAATTTGGAACATACTTTTATGTGAAACAATCTGCAAAAATGTAACATTTAACTGGCATTTTTGAAACACATACATACATAACTAATTTTTAATTTTTACATAGATTTTTTAATATTTCGAACAGAGGATTTAATAAATCAATAATGTACAATAAATCAATCATGTTCGGTTGTATTTGCACGGCCTACATACTATATAAAACAATGTGTTTGTAACTCCCTGCGTTACACAGAATGTATCTATCTAACTAACTAACTAGCTCCCTAGACTACAGTCCATGTTGGACCATGGCCGTCTGCCACACAGAATGTATTAGACTTGGAAATTTTTGTTTGTATACTTTTGGATTTCGATTACTCAGGACTTTTATAACTCACTTAAATTTTTCAATTTCATGATTAAGATTTAGAAAATTCACATTGCTGATGAATATGAATTTTATCAAAAAATTATATCCACGTTTAAAAGAATGATAATGTCTGAATCTTTTATTTAATTCGATATAATTGAAACATTTTAAAATTGATGTCTGGCCTATTTGAAAAATAATAAAGGAAATAAAATAAAATAAATCTTTAAAAAAAGCAAAAGTAAACCTGCACAATAATGGGAAAATTTCCATGGTCTCATAATAAGAGATAAATAAAATCAGTTGATTATCCGTGATTCTAAACAACCAAATTAAATTTAATGCAGAAATAAAAATTTATAATTATAGCCATGTGCCTGTATCTACTGTTCGATCTCTTACACAGTCTTCAATGCAGCTCAGTTTATTCATTTCTGATTTTTAAGCTAGAATATTTTTACTTTTAAATTAGAAAACAATTTAACTAATTCCCCATACATTGCAATAGGAATTCAAATTTCGAGGCCTAAGTCATGACTAGCAACAAATTAAATTCGTAAATCAAGGAAAAAATTACTATATAAAATTTATTGATTTTCTGCAAAGAATTCCCTTTAAATCAATATGCCATAATTGTGAATAAGGAGATTGAAATATAAGTTTATTAATGTGCTTTAAATGGAATTGATTCTTATAAATTTAAAAGTTGATATAAATTTGTAAAATATATTTTATTGCAATATTTTGTAAATGCTGATTTGTTTCTTATGTATATTTTAATTGTCTAATATATTTTAGATTAAAATACTATAAAGTTTGCTACTTTTTTTATCGTTATCTGAGTCATAACTGTAGTCTCAAAATTACTAACCACAATTTCATGATTGCAATACTAACAGAATTTCTGCTGAAATTCACTTATTTTAAAAGCTATTCTTTGGTAAGCACTTTAAAAGAAAGGTAGCTAAACATTTTAAATCCTGAATCTTTCTAAATATGTTTATTTTAAGACACAATTGAACAGAAAACATATCCTACATCACTCACCGAGAAAGAGCAATTGTATTGCCTCTTATCAGACTACAATGCCTATGTTTTAAAAACATAAGCACTTTAATGTCTGTGATAAGTATCTGTTTCTTAAACCCAGTTCTCCCATTCCCATTAAAGAAATGATAAATTAATCTGTGAAACATTGTAATGCGTGGGTATTAACACTGGTGTTGAAAAGTTAAAGCTATTTTAGTTATAATTACTTAATCTTGATAACATCTCTATTTTAACAGCCTAACTGAATTTCACTAGTCAAAATGACTAATACTTTTATCATTATTTTAAAACATCTGTTTGCTTCATTTTAAATTATTCGTTTCTCTATTATATACTTACTACATATTTTGTAAAATTTTAAGCGAGAAGTTTTATTGTTTTTGATATCATTAGTTTGTTCTTGAGCAAAGTATATGACAGTTTATCTACAGAGTGTTTACTTTTAAAATAACAGCTCAGACATAGTATAAATAGAGTAGCTTTTGAAAAATATTACAGCTAAGAGCAAGAAAAGAACAGTGCGTGACTCTGCACTTCCATAACTTTTCCATTCCTTATCTTTTTGTGTGCTAAGTGCCCAAATAAATAAGGCAAAACACCCTATTTCAAAACTACTCCCATGTCTTCACAAGCCTATATCTTTCGCTCAAATCATACATTTAGCGTCTTCTTCCCACTTTTTACCCATTTTCCCTGCAAATGACACGCAATAATTCGCAAAAGCAACAGTTCATCCCTCAACCATTCTTTACCCTGTTTCGAATTTCTAGTCTTCTCACCCTTTTTGTTTCCATAAATACGACAACAACAGTAAATATATTCACAAACTGTGGAAATAACATGTAACCTCGCGACACAATCGTCTGCTTGTGATACAAGTAATGTTCAAAATGTTTCGTTCTCAGGCTGATCTTCGACTTCCGGTAGGCCATCAGTAGCCATAATCTTGTCATCTGAGCTTCCTGCGTTACGCAGCCATGACTTCACTTCTGGAGGAATATTCAACGCTAGAGTTATTTAACACAGCAGAGTATTAGGTTTCGTCTCAAGAACAAGGACTCTGCTGATAGGGTTATTACGTATGAGGGGGAAAGTAACAAATAGTAATAAACTAATCACTGAATCTAAGCTGTAAATTACGCCTTTTTTGTATAGTATATTTAATTTTCGAATAAAATTTTTCATCGAGTGTTAATTATAAAAATAAAAATTATTTACAAATTTCATTTCAATCATCGACCTCGTCATTAAATATCAGGCAGAATATTAATAAAACTTCTTTAATTAATATATCATGCATTGCTGTCATATTGATGAAAACAAAAGCTTTACAATATATTTTTTTTCAATCATAAAGTTGTAGTTAGTAAATTTGAGACTACAGTTATGACTCAGGTAACGATATAAAAAGTGTTTTATTAGTGAACGATACTCATAAATAATAGAAGTAAAGCCTTGATCAAAATGATAAACAATTAAAAAAATAACAGAAATCTTCACCTATTATGCTATACATTCCTATAACGTACTAGGTAGTATACTAGGTAACATAACATACTATAGTATAAATAGAGTAGCTTTAAAAAATATTACAAAGAAAAAAACAGTATGTGACTCTGCATTTCCAAAACTTTTCAATTCCTTATCTTTATTGTGCTAAGTGCCCAAATAAATAAGACAAAACACCCTATTTCAAAACTACTCCTGTCTTCACAAGCCTATAATCTCTCCATCTCACTTTCAGACTCCTACATTTCTTGTCCTGTAAGTATTCTTTTTATGAACACGAGTTAGGATATACTTAGTTTAGAACATCTTGAAATTTGAATAAAAATTTTATGTACCAAAGATTTGTCAAAAAATATGTTTTATTAGAAATATGTATTTTTTTTATCCATATTCGCTTCTTCAATATAGTTATATCTCATTTAAAAAAAATTAATTTGATAAACAATGCTTGTCAAACTTTTAAGTTAAAGGATTCTTTTGTTAATAATAAAATGTAGTCAATGCTTGTTTTGCTTTTTTTCAACTAAGAATGAAGACACCTTATGTTTAATTATAGGATTGGACTATATTACAATTTCCTACTTGTGCATATGTACTACCCAGATTTATTTATTTATATAGCCTGAAGTCTTAATATGCTAAATTTCAAATTATCATAAAAAACTTTGTAATTACTCCGATATACCTTACAGTTTGAGATATTTTTCTTTCAACATTGGTCATTTGTTGAAGTTTTTAATTTATTCTATGGGTATAAGTAATCAATAGTAACGATTATCAAAAGTCAAATTTCCCAAAA
The DNA here is from genome assembly GCA_021605075.1 of Caerostris darwini. NCBI lineage: Eukaryota > Metazoa > Arthropoda > Arachnida > Araneae > Araneidae > Caerostris > Caerostris darwini. The sequence continues at coordinate 1,113,285 of BPLQ01007882.1, read as the reverse complement.
TTAAAGGAAATAAGGAGATTTTAGACTGATATAAGTATTTTAACTTCATTTAAAACCTTTTTCACTCATAGTTTTCAGTCACATTTTTTTAACATCTAATTTAACTAAAAGCTTAAAAAGTTAAACGATCCTATTTCTTTTACATATTAAAATAATGCAAAATTTAGTAAGGTATCGTATAACGCAAAACGTTCATTCATTGCGTGGCATATGGTGGTTGTATCCGTTACGCGCAGGAACTGTTATCGCATCCTTTTAACATGGGTACCCGATGACAACTACCTCTTAGCCTATCTCCCACAAAATGTCACATTGGGGATTTATCGTCATTCATATTGGTGAGGCCATAAAGCTCCGCTGTCGGTTAAGCTTATCTGAACCGTTTTATTTCAAGGCAAATAGCGCCTACACAAGAAAATTCTACGATATAATTCAGTTGTTGCTTTTTCAACGGAAGCTCAGGTTATTACTTTAGTTTATAGTTCTTTTTTCGATCTCTTTAGATTAAACGACTTCCTTTTCGTTCTTTTTGAGTGTGACTATATTTACTATATTTGAGAATTTTTATATGGAACTAACATTTTAGATACTTTTCAATCAGTTTAGAAAATATGTGACATTCTAAAGTTATGAGATGGTAAATCTTTTGTTTGATACTCCATGCAGTAATCAATACAGTTTTAAAATCATTCGTTTTCACTGCATTTCTTCCTGATACAGTGTAATTGTTTAGTATGTGTAGTCTACCTATTTTACTATTCCACTCACTCTACTATTCTATCTATCTATTCTATCCAACTTTTCTTTTCTTTCTTCGCTTATTTATGATAAAATCTTAAGAATATTTTAACAATGCAATTTTAGCAATAAATACGATTAAAAAAATTTAAAAAAGCTTTTTTAGGAAGAACAACAAAAAACATATAAATATGTTATAAATGTTTAAATGTTCATAAGAATAAGAAGTTATAAATGTTTCATAGGAATTATTTTCGTTTGAAATGATTTTATAAGAACATATTATAAACATTTACAATTAAAATATGTTAAGAAAATATTTGATTCCTATTTATTTCTTAAATATAAATCTTACTCTAAAAACCTGAATTTTAATCTGTTAAGATTGGCTGGTGTGTTTTAAGAAATGTAGAAAATCTCGAACAAGAAAATTTAGTTCTTGTATGTGTAACAAGAACATTTTGCACTTTTGTTTTGCAAAATTTTTATAATAATAAAATGAAAAATTTTCTATATGATAGTCTATACATTTACATCAAAATACAAAAAAATTCTATGTGATAATTTTAAAATATCCCTCTGACGCATTTGGGGGAAATTAAAGCATTTACAATAGCGAATTATCAAAGATAATTTTTTTTGACTGCATGTTCATAAGCCTCATAAAATATATTTTTTTATTATTCAAAAGAATATTTATGATGTGTACAGAAATTTGAGGATATGAAAATGAATACAAAAATAACTTGTAAATAGGTTTCTTTATTTTTATATTACTATATATTAAATAATATCTTTATATTACTATATCTAACAAATTTCAAGGAATTAACTTATCTTCCTTCATGAAATTTTAATTGAAAAACAACATTTTATGTAAGTGATACAAACCAATAATTATGAATGCATAAATATCTAAAAATTTAATAACGTAACCCATTATAGGCAAATAAAAAATGCTACTTACTTTTGCAATATGTCTATGTCGTTCAGATAAAATATATATGATAACTGAAAATTTTTGTTTCATATTGTTACACCGCATAATTTTTCTTCTTGCGAGATAAGGTTATTTGTTTTCTCTCAAATTCATGGAATCGAAAATATTTAACACACATTCATATATATATATACATATTGTTATCAAATATATAAAATTAAACTTTAAACAGATTTTATTATTATTATTTTATGATTTACGAAAAAAAAATTTCATCTTTTGAAATTAAAAAGTTATCAAATTATTTCAAAAAGAAGTATTATGCATTAATTAATTTCTTTTTTTAATAACTTTGATAATGATTTTTTTAGTAATGTATTATATGTGTTATTTATTTTACAGGCTGTAAACAGTCCTCCTTATCTCAGTGAACATTACCAGCATTTTTCTGAAAGAACTAGTTTTTCTTCAATTGCCGGTAAATATCATTTTTGTTTTATTCCTTTTTCTTTATAATCTATATAAACTTTTGTTGAAAATTGAAATTAATTTATGTAAAAATACTTTTCTTTATATGTATAGATGTATTTTATTGCATTCTAGTACTGGTTGAATTAAATCAATTTCTATATTATCTTCATGTATTTATATATAAATAACTATATATATATGAAACATTTGTCCCTATTGTAGGGCAAACTTGTTCTTAAAAATATTATTTACTTCGGTAGACAATAGTTAAAAATTAAAAGCTCATTATATATATTTTTTTCTTTGTGTATCATATGAAGGAAATTTTTCCTATTTCTTCGAAAATACGCAGAAATATTTCATATCTGTTTTTAAATTTTAAATATGTGCAAAGTTACAAATTATACATAAAATACACAAAATTTATATCACAGCAGAATTATCTTGTAATTAATTTTAGTTACAGATTTAGTTATGGAAAAATCATATCCTCATGAAAGTTTTAATAGTTCTAAAATTTTTTAGAAATTAATCGCTGAATTTTGTAATTCACTGAAAGCAGTTTTTTTTTACCACATTTGAACAATGCAGCTAAATGTTTCATAAACATTTGAAAAACAGCTTTTACTAATAAACGTAAATTTTAGGAAATGCAATGAATTTTTGAAAATACTTTTAGGAAAACAATTAAGTATGTATCTATCAATTAAACAAAGCATAAATACTTGATGTATACACTAAATTTTTTTTAACCTTATATAATCAGTGTAACTATATATATTTATTTTTCATATGAAATATAAAATTAATTTCATTAATGGTGTATAAATAAGAAAATGATATTACTACGCCTCATTTTAAGCCATAATCTGAATTCTGTTTTAAATAATATGCTTCTTGAGTTAAATCGTCAACATTCAAGTATACTTATTTCTAACTTGAAACGCATCCTCTTAAACCCATCGTAATCTGCTTATTATTTTTGACATATGCTGAAATGAAAAGAAACACGAAAGTTGACGTAAGTTGAAAGTTTGGCACATACCCTGTTTTTCACCAGTTCTCTTCTATTTGCTCTACCTTATCTTTCGGTGGGAGCATCAAATGTTTCGTTAAGTACGATGCCAATCCAGATTAGCATTTGTAGGAAAAACTGAATCGCACAGAAATTTACTTGACATCTAACAATTTTCTACTCTTATCTCGCAGAGGTTGAAAACCTAATTTTTCATAAGCAACAGATGCAGCGTGAAGTTGATGGATTTGCCTTCATGTGATAATCTTAAAATTTGGATCAGAGGCAAGTTTAATAAGCACAATATCTACGGTCAACCACCTTTGGAACATTTAGTGCTTACATCGAAGTATAAAGTAAAACCCTCCGAAAAAACTTAATGTTATATTACGTTGTCTCTGTACCATTAAGAAACATTCCTAACCACTCTTCAAGTGGAATAACCAAATTGTGGTTGGTTGATAGTGCGATTTTGTTGCACAAAGTCTAGTATTGTCATCGCTGAACAAGCCTCTGAAGTACTAGGCCAATCCTTAAAAGTAAAAGAGGCACCAATTTAAAAACCAATTTAAAGTATAAAACTATATAAAGTAAGCTTAAAATACAGTTAAAATACATAACAAGATATTTAATGCATAAAACATTGCAGCAAGTCACATCAATACCATTTGTGTAGAAGTTTCCAAATATCTCGTGTGATGTCTCAAAAACATCACACAAAATCACAAGGAATACAAATGTGTATTTTATACTGTTCACTGTTATTCAATATTCTTCCACATAGACTCCCTCTTGTAGGCAGAAAGTTATTTTTCGTCTATTTAATTTGAAGTTTCGTTTATTTTTTCAGTGTGTTCATTTAAATAACATCTGGGTTTATTTTTTATTTTATTTTGCATAATAATTGGGACTAGGAGTTGTACCATTGGAGATATGCAATTGCTGATTGTTTAAAAGTGAAAATGGGTAGTAGTAGGTAGTATAGTTAATAGGTAGCTTAAGCTTGAGTAGTGGTGGATATACCCGGTTATATCCGGGTCATAACCGAAACAGTTGCAATTATGAGACTTCAGTGTTGAAAAATATAAATTTAGTATTTGTGATATCTAAGTAAAAAGAACATTGAATGGTTGAGTAATAATTGGCTTCGGAGTAAGATAAGGTTTCAGTGCTTTTTATTTCCTGTATTTTCTTTTTAAGCTACCATTTAGGATAAAACTTGGAATTTTATCTATTTAGATGTTGACAGTTAGCACATTTTGGTTCGGAATGGCAATCCGTGTGTCAATTGATGAACAACTAAAACTAGTTTTTCTTCCACGGCAAGCGTTTTAAAATGACCATAATTTTGATAATAAAAACATCTTAAAGAATTCTGAATATGAGGTTGAACACGGCAATTAAGTTAGCATGGTTTTCAAGAATTTTCGGAACAAGAGTTTTATGTCAGAATCAGATATTTAATTGGTATTATATCAGATCCTTTTTTTTAAAGCTACCTTACTTTTTAATCAAACTACCCAGAGTATAAATCCATGCCTGTTTTAAATATACGGAACAAATTTAAATTTTTTCTCATTGAAAAAATTAAGAATTTCAAATTGTTTTTGTAAAATCCTTTTTCTAATCCTTTAAATAGTCGACGCTAGAATGCAGTTCGATAAAATGTCTTCCATTAATAGAGAATTTTTGCATACCGTATTTTTTCTCCCTAGCGCGGAAGCTCATAAGAAACATTATTACAGATACGCATGCGCAATTAACTATGATCATGCGCGCTAGGGAGAAAAAAATATCGGACGATAAAAATATGGTATGAAAAATTCTCTAATAACAATATAAAAACACTTTAACCGGAATCTATATATATGAAAATAAGTGTATATATGGTATTTCAATGAAACTTAAATTTTTTTTTTCTCTTAAGTTATTATTCTTCAAACTTGTGTCTAGCTGAAAAATATTTCATATTCTTATTAGCTCTTTTTCAATGAAACAAAAACCATTTTCTATCATCTGGTGGCCTTAAAAATTTTCTTTAATTCATAGAAAGTTGTTAAAAATTAGTTAAATTGAAGTTAATTGTTGCAAATATTAAATTTTTTAAGTTTGTGCAATGACAATATTTTTAAATATATTTTTGTTTCTTTCAAATAATCTGATATACAGATTTATATATTTTATTTTCTAATTTTTTTTATTGATAAATCTTTATTCACAATAATTTTTTCCTAAGAATTTGTCATACACAATTCTAAATCGTTATCAGTGTTGTGAATCTGCGATTGAAATTTCCTCTTGATTCTTGTGCACTTTTCTCTTTTTTCTTCCCTAATAAAATTTACCAAAACTAACTTCAAAATAGTTGAAATTTCGATAAAATTTTAGTGAATTATTTTTTCATCGGAGTATTTGTTAAAAATAGAATTTAATAGGAAATACGAAAAATTTACTGAATTATAATTCAGGAAATACGAAACATTTAGTTGGAGTTATAAGATATATTTTCATGAATACATTAATTCTTAATGATTGAGTTTCCTTGACAGAGCACTACAGGGTCATATCTACTAGAGCAGCTAATTTGAAAAAAGGAAATAATTGGAAGATCAGCACTGTGGAGTCAATAAGAGGATTCAGTAGAGGATCTTTCTTTTAAGAAATCAGTTAGTCCAAAGTATTCCTCTACCTCAACAAATATCTCTTACGTAACGGGTTGTAGTTATGCGGGATCAGCGAGGTAGGGGGTCAATCATTCCAGCTTTAAATAGCAGGAATGTTGTTTTATTCGAATCAGTGAATTTTTCTACTATTATTTGACAAACTACTGCAAATCGGAAAAGGTATATTAGCAGTAGGCCATCCGAAAATTGTCATCCGCCATAAAACCCGTTGCGAGAGAAGGCTATTCCTGCTGCTAAAAATAAAGAAATCCAGGAAATAACGAAATGCTTATCATGTTACCAGGCATAGCCACTGAATACAAATCTTTCTATACTGTAATAGATGCTTATAAGGTTAACAATAATTCACCAGAGTTCATAAACTCACTTAATTAGACTGGATCGCTACCACATCACCTTTTATTTAAAGTGGTAATGTAATTTTGTAAGTCTTTTTTTTTTAATGACATCTACTGCATCTATTATATTTAATTTTTTTAATAATTTAATTTGTATTTCAAGTTTCCACGTAAGTGAAATATTACTTTTTTTTTGTTTGACATAGAAATGATAATAAAAAGGATAATTAAACTGAAAGTCGAAACTAAATGATAATAGAAAAGAAAATTCTGTTGATGATTACTATTGACAAAAAACGAAATAAGTTAATTGCAATATTTAAAACTACAGTTAATTAAAAGTACTAAAGCTCTAAACTATATTAAACAGCGAAACAGAGATGTACAACACCGTATTACAAATACACAAAGAAAATTATTTAATTTTTCAAAACTATCAATCCCATAAAATTAAAAATTAAAAATTTTACTCTATCGAGCTACATAGTCATATTATAGTTATTTGGTTTCGTTATATTTATTTTTGATTTTATAAACTTGCGGGTTTTAGATGGTGTTTTAAGGGTCTAAAAGATATATTTTGGTATCTTACTTATTATTTTTTTAATATAGGATGATGGTATTTTAAAGCTTTTATGAAACACACTGAGAAAACTAGAAGCTTGCTTTTTTAAAGTTACAAATGAATGTGATTTATATTTCACTTTATTTTATAAAAAAGAAAATCATAATGATTTCGTAGTTCCCTTATTTTTTAATGAAAATGATAAATATTCCTTTAAAAACCTAAATGCTTTTTTAAAGTAACGCTGACAACTTTCATACATAAAACACCTTTAGGGCAGTTATTTATGCTTTCCTTTTGCACCATAAACTCCAAGAGTCATTTTTCATCAATGTTTCAATGTTATTTTTTTCCGAAACGCATGTACAAGAAGCGAACTTCAAATAAACATCCTAAGTAAACACGCCTTGTATTTGATTTTGAAGAATGCTCCGCGAGATTCGAAGCGCTCTCTCCTAGTCAGGATGATATATTCCTAAAATTAATAGATTTGTTTACCGTTAAGGAGCTCCCTTAATGAAAAGGGACCGAAAGATGGGGTTGTGAATGTCAAGCGAACCTTGGAATTTCAAGCTTTGTCATTAACTTTCATCTGCCGTCTTGTAGGAAGCAGTAGGTTGTGGGGGAATGAAAAAGGGGGAGCGAAAAAAAGGTGAGATGAAGGGAAAGAAAAAAGAAATAATCTCTGTTTCACTGGGAAGTTGCCAATCCTCTCTGTATCAGAGCGCCCTTAAACTACCTTTGGCATCTTTTGCTACTTCTTTGTCACTCCGCCGTAGAGAACACTATTAATAACGTCAGATCCTTCTTTAAGGAAGAGATTAATATCCAATTTGTCTTTATCTCATCCTCTTGCGACCTTACAGCAATGGAAGCATTTCATTTATTTACAGGTTGCTGAAGGGTCTGCGTACTTTTGAACAATGGTGGGATTCTTTGGTCGAATCCTTGTGTCATCTTCAAAATTGTACTTAAGATTCACTTATTTCAGTTGCTCAATATTAAAAGATAAATTGATCGCAGGTCTAGAATAGGAATTCGTAATAATTTAAAAGGAAATTTGTTGTTTCAATCGTTGAATGTTTACAAGGAAGTTTAATTCAAAGAGTGAAGTTTCAACTTATTTTCTATGTCGTTGTCTATTGGATACAAGAAATAAGGAGTGGGAGGGGTATATGAAAAATTGCTAGAAAAGACGATTTCTGTAGGCTAAATTTTGTGAGGAATAAATGTATTAGAAAAGATAAGCAATTTTCTCCATTAATCATTATTGAAAAACATCACACATAATTATAAAAACAAATTTTTTTTCCATGAATGAAAAAGAAAAAAGAAACTAACGAGATTTTAATTCTTTTTTTTTATTCTTATAAGCTGATGTGAAAAATCTAATTTATTAGTAAAATATATTTTCGCTTTAAATTTACTTATATATCTCAATTTAATTGAAGAGGAATACAGGATCTTTGGATGTATAGTTAAAAATAAAAATTAATGTTATGATGTGAGTTATTCTTAATGAGCCTTACATTGAAAGAACAAAAAAATTTAGGATGCTCATGGTGTTGTTTACGGATAATATGAGCGAGCATAAAAAATTGGAATACTTAAAAAGGAATTATATATTATTTTTTTCAAAGATGCGAAGCTTACGGATTTCTTAGTCTACTATGTCCCAACAAAAATCAATTTATTATTAACTATGAAACCATATATCGGAAAAAAAATTAACTTCTTTATAGGTTATTAATCTATATAATCTTAACAAATACAGTAATCTTTCAGTTTCCATATTGCTATTAAATAACCCTTATTAAATCATCAGAATTTTACAAAAATCATCGAAAATTCACTTTTTGTTCTAGACAATCTATTGTCAAAAAGCTGAAAATATTATATAAATTTATTATTATGTCTGCTTCCACTAAATATTTTTAGTTGAATTGTAAAGCTCATTCAAATATTACCCATCATCACTATTTTTTCACTACAGTCTCCTAAGATCAATGAAAAATTATCAAAAATTCACTTCCGCTTCAAGTCAACCCATTAACGAAAAAGCCGCAATATTATTTTTTTCCATTTGTTTATATTTGCCGCTGTTTCCTTAAATACCATTGAACCACTGTCAGTATGTCGTTAAGTCTGTGACAAGGAGGAGTGGAAATGTAGAAAAGGGGAAAAAAGAGTTTGGGGGATGTGTTTTTTGGGGGACAGCAAATGCACGTGTTGCTTGAGCGTAATCCCCACTTTCGGTAAAGATAAAGGGAACTGCACCATTCAGACTAAGAATTATCTTGTGTCTTTCTACGCGTGAGAAAATACGAAATAGCGTAAATCTGGAAAAAGTATCCTAACATTCGACAGCACATAAATTACCTTTACACAGCGGGGCAAAATGGTCGAAAAACTAACAAAAGAGTGAATTTGGATATCAGAAATTATATATATACACATGTGTGTGTATATTGGTAGGCTATAAATTACGACACTAATTTCTCCACATATCCAAGAAAATTAACAAACTTGTAAGAGTGTAGGTATGGTCGTTGGAAAATTTTGCAAGTGGTAATTTTTGGCGTTAATTTGCTTAAACTAATCTTTTTCACTAATTTAAATCCTACTTGCAATTAATTTTTCGTTTTTGTATCGTGTTGGTTTTTATTGTATTAAATTATGCCAAATTATTACTGATTAAAAACAAATTTATTTTTCGAAAAAAAAAAAAATATTTTTCTTTTAATGGAAAGATAAAGTTTTCTTATGAATTTTTTGTATGCATATAATCTGGAATACTCGATTAAAATGTTGTGGAATAAAATCTTATTCAGATTTTCTCATTTTTGAAACATTGACAATTTTATATCAGTTATTTTTTTTATTGTTTTATTTCGCATGAATGTTATTTAAACTCAGTATTTCTATTAGATCTTGATGTGATTCTATCGTTTTGAACGATTTTTGAAAGGTCTTTTTATTTTCATAAAACATTCAGAAAAAAGTCTTGAGACTTATCGTTCTTAAACTGTTAGGAGCGATATCGCGATATTTTTATACCACGAATAGAACAAACTGTCCATAGGAAAGATATGGGGAATCTTCACCTAAATTTGTCCATTTTTCCTCCAAAAATTTGAAGACAATTAACGCTAATGCAAAATAATTTATTAGTATTAAAAATTCAGAATTGATTAAATGTTACCATTTAATTTATCTAAAAAATTTATTTTATTTGTTAATTTAATTTTAAAAAAAAAACTAAGAAAGCAAATTCGACAACTGAACTGTCTTTTGAAATACAAATTTTAAAATCTCTTTGTAAAATAGAAATTTTCATTTAGTGAAAGAAATTATGTTAGCAACATGAACTCGAGCAAGGAAATAAAAACAAATTTAATATCCAGTTTGAAAACAAACATGAATACTGTCTGGAAATGAAAACTTTTCTTTAATGGGTATGTTAACCTTAACCGACATCAGTATGTAATGTTTACAACAAAAAATAAACATCTTTTCAATCTTGCAAAAATCTTTTTGATTCTTTTTCAAGTATAAAGAAACGCATACATAAATTATCAAAAAGAAAAATATAGATTAATCATCATCTTTTTTTTCTACAATTATATTTTTTCTTCTTTTAATTGAAATAACTTCAACACCGCAACAAGTAAAGAATTCAAGTGCATAAAAGCAATTAATCAAAATTTTTAATATAATTTAAATTTTTAATTTTTAACCGAAAATTTAAATTTTTAATTAAAAATTAAATTTAAACTTTTTATTAACTCTTTGATTTCGTAGATTTGAATATTTTTTTATTTATAGCTTTCATACTTCCATTTCAAAAAATTACAGTCTCGTGGTAAGGAACAGAAAGCAATTGAGGACACAATAAAATTTAAATAAAAAAATTCAAGACAAAGTTAATTTAATTGTAGTAAGAATATTGGTAACAGTGACCCACTGTTTTTGTCCCCTCTTTCTTAAATTCTGCAGTATCTTAAGAAATAACTGGTTTTAAAAGATCTTTGAATAATGCGTGCCGTTTTTGTCGCTTTATCAATTGGATGTGCCATTGACACAAAAAAAAATCTAAAACTATGCTCTAACAGCTGCCAAAGTAATTAAAAGATATGCATACCTTGTGACATTGCTTACTATGCACAAATTATTAATACATTACGCAGAGAAAATTCCCCTGGCATTGCTACGTATTGAATAATTATTTATAGAAAATCAAGATGCAATGTTGATTGATGCAGGGGTTTAAAAGATAAAAAAATATTGCAAACTGGCATGTTTTAATATTTTTATTCCAAGAAATGTAATGAAGATATCTCTCATATTCTTCTGATGTCCTAAGATTCACTTGTAACGAGCCTTAATCATTATTCTAGAAATAAATATTATTTGATTTAAAAAGAAATTTGGCCCTTTTCCATATTTTGGAGATTTCAGAATCTTTCAATGAAAAAAGTGAATTGAAATTAAAAATTGATGAAAAGAATTAGAGTTCGACTATTGTTTATTGATTGTATGTTTCGTTTTTTAAAAAATGCTTTAAAATTACTTTTTAATTTTAAAATCCATCATCAAGATTCGTTTTAGTTAAAATGTAGGACCGTAGATTTAATCAAGATTCTTTTTGTTAAATGTAGGATTTTGTATCATAATGAATATAAAAGTAGAAAATTATAATCAATTCCCCAAAGCAATTCGTTTTCTTCTTTAAAATGAAAATTATTTTGTATTATTGTTATCTATTATTTACCAGTGATAAAAAAGTATTTTTCAGAAAAATAATGTAGCATCAAAATTAATGTAAAATAGCAGATTTTAAAAGTAAATTTAATCACATTTTTATATCATGGTATATTCCAAGTAAAATTATATGATCTAATTAACCAAAAATTATATTATAGCACATATATTATAATAGATTAGTTATTATATAACTATTTATTATGAAATTATATTATATAAATACAATTTAAAATTATAACTTTAAATAATTATGCTATTATCATCATTCATTAAATATCTTGAAAAAATAAATTTCATACTATCATATTAGAGTTCTTTGCTCTTTTCCGAAAAGCCGAAGGAAGTTTTAATAACAATAAAATGTTTTTCAGAAAGCTATAATATCTCAAATATGAATCTCTCATTCAAAAGCCCACGAGATACAATTTTCTGAACAAATGAATCAAAATCTGTTCTTAGATCAAAGTTGCTCCACATTGAATTGATCATGCTTATACACCGAATTGACTATATTTTTGCAGAGAAATGCATCTTTTTTTGTTTTTAAAACAAATTTTTTTACATATAACAATCAGCACACAAGAAAGCGCTGAGAATAAATTGATTTACAAAGTGTATTAGATAATTAGGAAAGAAATTATTTTTTCCATGATAATTTATTCAAGGGTTCATGAATAAAATTTTACTGTTGGCTTTATTTCTGGAAGGCAAAGATTTATTTTCAACATCGTTTAACATCTATTTAAAAAAATCTAAATTATGTCTATATCATACAATTTATTTAACTATTTCATTATTCAGAAACTTAAAATTTATTAAGAACACATTGTAATTTGGTTAATTAAATTGGATTTGCATTTCTTCAAAAAGAGCAACAAAGATTTTGAAAATTTTTTTAAATTACACTCAATGATTTTTCTTTCCTATATTTTTCTTCAAAGAATATAAATTTTACAAGAATTATTTTATTCGGTTTATTAATTATATTATTGTTTATTGTATTAATAAACTTTTGGTTAATTTATCATATTATTGTTTATTATTGTTTTATTATTTATTATTCGGTTTATTTCAAAGTAAGATGAGCGACTAATTATAAATTTTAAACCAATTCTAAGAACTTAAGAAAGTAGGGTATAAAATTCAAAATTTTCAAACGATAATTTGATTCCGAATATTTCCTTCTTACTATGTTTATGTCTGAAATGCCCTTGCATTTTGATTACCTGGCTAATATTTTAATTTAAGGACATGAAGTTCGTACTTAAAAGCAGACATAAACATGTTTTGACTCTTACTATTAGTACAAAGAACCCGATAACTGGCGTCTGGTTTTGCAAATTATTTATGATTTATAAATCACGCGTCGATTAATTAAATTTTTTAAATAATATTGCATCAAATAATTTGTGTGTCTAGACTTGGTCATGTCTTCCAGATCACAGATTTTAACCTTGCAACTATTCCACCTAAAGTGTAAACATAAATTCCTAATCTATCTAAAGTCCTTTGCATAAATTTATAAAATGAGATCAGAAGTTTTCTATTCTTTAAAATAAATTAAAAATATTTTTCACGTTCTTTTATTAAAATACATGAAATTTTTAATATGATTTGGCATTACATATTTGTAAAACTTATATACGGTAAGAGTAGAAATTGCTACAGATTGGTCTGAAATTTCTGCACTGGAGAATTAAAAATTACTACAGATAAAGTCATTTGTATAAATTTATAAAATAAGATCAGAAGTTTTCTATTTTTAAAAATGAATTAAAAATATTTTTCACGTGCTTTTATTAAAATACATGAAATTTTTAATATTATTTTGTATTACATACTTGAAAAACGTATATATGATAAGGGTATAAATTATTGCATATTGGTATCTTTTGAAACTATAAATTTAAATAGATGTTGAAACACTTTAAAAGTTTATCTATGATTTTATTACAATGTGAAAAAATGCTAATTATTAGTTAAATATTTTCAGAAATAATAACATACGTCGTAAAGAAAATTATTTAAATATTTATCACAATCTTTAAAGGACTATAATTATTAAAAATGTTGATGTACATTACATTTATTCAAATACATAATCACTGCTAATATCGATGAAAAAAAACCTACGAAATTTTGCAAGCACTTTTATTTTAACATCATAGTTTTTTTATTATTCTATTCATATGTATAAAACATATTCTGAGACTAACAAAGACAAAGCAATGACATTTTGTTTGTTACTACTGTCATATATTATAATCATTTTATATTCTTGTTTTAATCTTTTACGAGATCAACTTATTACTGAAAGGAGATTTTCCTATCCATTTAAAATTTGAGAAAACTAAATGTTACAAAAAGAATTGTTCCATTAGCCTCAAAATCAATTATTTAATGATTCAATTATCAATAATTCAATTATTCTTATTGTCTATTTCAGGTAATGTTTAAGAAATTTAATTTAAATTTGAAACTGATGTTCGTGATATGTAAATATACAAATTTTATAATTCTATAATCTATACCAAAAACTTCCTTTCTAAAATAAATAATATAATGAATTTTGCAATTTTAAAAATTCACAAGAAAACTGGGTCTTTTCTTTAAATAAATAAACATAAAAAATGAGAAAATTAAAATTTAAATATTCATTCATCTGTCTTCTATCAGATACGAGTTTATTTCTCTTTTTTTTTTCAATTTCTAAATTAATTGAAATAGCAAAAAAATGAATATTGAGTTTATTTCTAATTTTCAACATATTCTTATTAAAATTCCTGTAAGATGATGATAGAAAGCGTATAAGAATCATTGATTTATTTTCAACTTTTTTAAAAAAATTGTTTGTCTATGAACTATGTCCATTAAATTCTACTATAAATTAATAATTTAAACTAAAACAGACGCTATTTCACAGCTTTAATAACTTAGTTAAGATTTATATAAGAAATTACTGTTATAGAAATATCTACTAATATAATAAGTAAGTAATTGACAATTATCAAAGTTAAATAATTAGAAATATGCATAGTAAATTCTAATCAAAATAGAGTATGTTCTTCGAAAAATTAACAGGAAAATATTTAAAGTAGAATTTCCATGTTAAAATAAAAAATATATAAATTATTTTAATGGTGATTTCAAAATTGATTTTAATGAAACTAACAGTGGAAAAGTAATATTCAATCGAATTTGAAAATATACAGTCGAAACAGTAAATATTCAATCGAATTTGAAAATATTGAAGAAAGTTTTATTAATTCTATCCCCATATCTTATAAATTCTATATTCTTAAGCATATATAGAATAAAAAGCTTGAATTTCAAGAGAGTTTCAAAGGGTTCTTAGTGCAATAGATGTTTGTAAAAAATATTAAATTTTTTAAAGTTAAGAATAAGTTAATAAAATTTATTACTAATTACTTTAATTTGAAATTATATCAATAAAAGCAAAAAAAATCTTTATTATTTTAACAATTTTGTCAGATTTCTTTGTATTTTTATATACATAATTAATAAAAGTAAAAATTCTTTACAATTTGAGACCTTTCAGCATATTAAGTGAATATTGCTTTTCATTGGCACCTTAAAGTAAAGTTTCTAACTGAATACTATTCGAAGGTCAAATTTATTATAAGAGCACCATCAGGGGCTAGATTCACCGTACATTTCAGAAGAATGGTCATGGAGGATTGCTCCTCCCTCTCCAAGCATTTCATAAATTCTTTTTACTACTGTTTTTCTTCAGTAGCATCCATCGTCTTACTGTATTAGAATTGGAGAATTTATCCTGAAATTTTCATGTCATGAACTTAGTTTTTAGAAAATAGTTTGAACTTAGTTACTCAGTAAGAATGCATACAATCAATCAAAAACGTTGTTAACTATCAAATCGTCAAATCGAAAACTAAATTATATGTTATTACAATTGTGAAGCTAAGATTTTTGAAAATAAACCTGGAATTTGACGGTAACTTGAATAAATGATGTCACCGGCCTCCAGTTGGTCTTTGCTGTCTTGAAATATTTTCACGAAATCGCATATCTATCTTCCGAATTTCATTTAATTATGAAATCTAGATTGATCCCACAATGTTCAAACAAGTAGTGAAACCTTTCATTTATTACATTAATTCAAAGACGTATTATACTTTTTTTTCCCTTTAAAGAATATTCATGAGTGGCTAACAACCATAGTTCCTTGTCTAAATTTATGTTCGTGATAGAGCTCCTTGTCTGAAGACGTCACGCATTTTTCCGTCATAAATGACGGCGAGCTTTGAAAGCAGTCCTGCTTACTCCTTCACCTTGTTCCCCCACACCTCCAAAGAGTCCAAAAGCAGCGAAGGAGGATCGGGATTCTTGGATCTATCTTTGCATCGCTGCCCCTGCTACGTTCCGCTTAGTTACTCACAAATATTCCACCTATGTTTTGCAGTTATTCGCATTAATCTCTGGAGCGTCATTTTGCATTCACCTTACATTTGGAATGAAGCAAGCATTTTTGGGAGAAGGTATGGGTTTAAAACCTATAGGTTTCTCCTTTGAATCTTCAGAAAGGTTTTATGAGGCCCTTGACTTAGTTCAGAGATTCGCAAACTTGTAAATTATTTTGCTGAATAATTTATGTGTGCCCAAAGGAAAGATAAACAAAGATGCTAAAAAACACATCTGTTTCAGTAAAATGTAAAAATTTTAAACTAGTAAACGTAAATCTTTTCGTTCTTGTGGATTTAGAAGTTAACCTGTTTTCACTATTTATAAATATTATGTAAAACTGTGCCTTAAATAAATAGTAAAGCAAACTCTTATTTTACATATTGCTTTATTTTAAGGGGAATGTAGTATGAATTATACCCAATGTCTTTGCTCTTACCTAAAAGTAAGATACATAAATTTTAGCAAATATCTTTCCTGTGACTGGATGATTTCGATGCAATGGGTACTGGAGCGTTATTTTGCATTCACCTTACATTTGGAATGAGTCAAGTATTTTTTGGAGAATGTATGTTTTTAAACGGAGGTAAATCGATAGGTTTCTCCTTTGAATCTTCAGAAAGTTTTCATGAGGCCCTTGACTTAGTTCAGAGATTCGCACACTTTTAAATTATTTTGCTGAATAATTTATGTGTGCGTAAAGAAAAGAAAAATAAAGAAGCTAAAAAACACATTTGTTTCAGTAAAATGTAAAAATGTTTAAACTAGTAAACATAAATCTATTCGTTCTTGCGGATTTTGAAGTTAACTTGTTTTCACAATTTATAAATATTATGTAAAACAGTGCCTTAAATAAACAGTAAAGCAAACTCTTATAAATATTGTTTTATTTTAAGGAGAAGGTAGTATGAATGGTACCCAATGTCCTTGCTTTTACCTAAAAGTAAGATTCATACATGTTAACATAAATCTTCCTGGGACTGGATGATTTCTAGGCAATGTGAACTTGTGACTTGAGTTACCTCTTTGGTTTGAATATGTAACATGTGTACTTACTTCTTTACCGGTTAGCAGTAAAATTCGTAGAAAGTTGAAGGACTTTAGTAATGGTCGTTTATTTTTAATTCAGAATCGATTTTTGTTTAAAATCTGATTAATTTGATAGATGGAGAATTCTGAATCTTCCAAAACAATTAATATTTCTCGCATGTTCACTTATGTTAAAAAATGTTTATTCTGTGTTTAATACAAATTGATTAAAAGTCATAAAATACTCCAACAATTATATTTTCTTCATAAATCCAAAATGTGCATTTATTAAAATTATATAAACTCATCATTAATAGTACCAGTAACTAAATTGATCTATACTCTAAACTGAAGATAAATTGAACTAAGGTTGTAGATTAAACCTCGTACGCATGTGTTGAATCTAACTTGTTCATGATTCCAAATTTGTTTCACCATAAATCAAAATTTCACCATATCTAGCCCTGATTTAAAAGTATCGTATCTGTAAAGTTTTTTATTAATCTAATTAATTCAGTAAACTAACGCACAAATCTCTGAATGGTAAGAGTTGCTGTGTTACTTAATACTAATGGATTTTGTCCTTATTCCTGAAAATGCGAGAAATTGTCTTAATTTTGATTAAACTTTTTAAAACCTTTTTTTTTTATTCTTATCTCTTAATTTTAATTTCGGGAATCATCAAAATAAATATTAATATATATCATTAATAAATATTAAATATTATTAAATTAAATAAATATTATATTATATATTTAGATTATTTAAATTCAGAATATATTTCTGAAATAAGTAATAGTACATGCAACGATAAGTTGTTCAAAGGCATGGCCTTTTTATGCAAATGAATAAGTATTCCATTCCTATACAATACTTGTTCCGAGCATGAAAATATATTCATATTTCCTTTAAAAGAAAATGATAATATTTAAAAGAATAGAATAGTACATAAGTACTATTCCTTTATTTGGACTTTACACCAATATATAAAGACAAAGTATTGACCTTTCACTTGAATTTGGCATGACTTTTCATTTGAATTTGGCTTGAATTAAAGAACCCAAAATTATTTAATTGAGTCTCATTACCCCAGCAAATGACTTTAGTCTTATAATTATTGTAGAAAGATTTTGATTGTTTTATATTAAATATTTTCAGCAGGAATTACAAAATTCATCATTTAAAATTACAGGAGACCTCTTGTAGAATTGACGTACCCATGTTTTTTTAAGCAACATCTATTTAACTTTGAAATCAATATATTTTCTAAAATAATTAAACTTGTTAAATTGACTTACCCATGTTTTTTAAGTAATATCTACTTAACTTTGAAATCAAGATATTTTCTAAATTAATTAAACTTGTTAAATATTTTAGAGTTAAAAACTATAACATAGACTTATTTCTCTTTTCATTCTTTTTCAGAGACTTCTGAAGCATCAACACCTAACGTCTCGAGCTTAGATTGTTTATCATTGATCGTTCAGAGCATCAATCCTGATACTAGTTCTCTTCTATCAGCTGTTACCATGGATACGGATGTACCTAATTTAGAGTAAAACTTTACTCTCAATCAACATCTGAAGATGCTTTGTGGATTATGAAAATATTAAGTTTCAAAAACTTTATTACAAATTAACATTTTGTGTAAAATATTTGATATTTTAATTTCTGAGAAATGTTCCAAATTTGAAAGAAAAAAATATTTCAGAATACAAAATGTCATTCGGTCAATCTTAAAAAGATGACAATGCCTAAGACAATCGATTGAATGTCTTTAATATGAATGATTGTTTCACCAAAGTGATTTATAAGGAGCTTTAGCCTTAAAAGTTTTTATTTTAAAATTAAATTTACACCATTCATTTCTCATAAGTTGCCCTTTATTTGTTCATATATGCACAACAAATAAATTTTTTTTCATATCAATGTATTATGCTTCTTCAGGTCAATTCTAGAACTGATATAATAATTAACGTATTTTAATATTTATGTTATTTATAACTTAAATTTTTTTTATAAAAAATTGAAAAAAATTAAGCAATTGATAGTTAAAGATAAGTATTCTATCATTTAATAAATAAAGTTTAATCATTTTATGAAATAAATTTAAGGAACAGAAAATTATCAAGAAAAATATGTCAAGATTTTTTTGTTTATTAATGGAATTGAGCAATTTTTTTGTAAAAGTAACGGATTTTTATAAAACTGTCCATACAAAGAATATTTTTCATAAAAAAAATGTCTGGAAGTGCCTTATACGTTTATTATACGCATATACAAAAAGTTACACTATATTATATTTACCAATGCACAATTAATAAAGAAGTATTCAAAGTATATTTTATAAAATACTGAAAAATATTTCTTTATTTTAGTGTTAAATTGATTGTAAGATTTTTAGCTGTCAATTACAAATTTTTTTTTTTGCTATTTGGTATTAAAGCATGGCTTGATATAATTTACTATAATTAAAAATATTAAAAAAAAATTGTTGTTATCACAGTTACAGTCAAAGCAAAAATAAATTTTTTGCGAAATATATATATATATATATATATATTATTTTTGTGGATCGATTTTTGATATGGGTTGTCAAAGTTATTAAAGAACATTATATAAACAAAATTTAATATTTTATTAAAATTTAAGTTATCTACTTATTAATTTTTTTTATTCGATAAAATTTTTTCTTTTCAATAATCTTTACCTTTTTTTGTGCATATTCTAAAAAATAATAATAATAATAAATGCGTATTTGTTTGTATTATAAGCAAAATAATCATTTTCGTTCATAATTGGTTTAATTATATTTTTTTCGTTATTTTTGCTCTATTTGTATATATTGTGATCATTGCTGCATTATCAGTCTTTATGCATTGAATTGCTGTTATAAAGAATATGTAAAAAAATTATTGTGTATCAAAAATGCATACTTCATTACATTTGTAATTGTTAATGTTAATCAAAAGTTATGTTTACTGGTTATTCGTAACTATTACCGTGTATTCTTAAAAAGATAATAAAACATATCTTTTTATGGTGTATATGATTTTCAATTTATAAAAACACATCATACCAACATTTATACATAGTTCATTGATATGCATGCATTTCAATTTTCTATTTCAAATTGCTTATACTTCGAAAATAAATTCCTTCAAAATAAAAAAATTATTTAATATTTAAAATATTTTTAGTGTTGCAGTATTGTTATAGGAATTATTAAATCATTAATAAATCATCTTAATGTTTTGAAAAACTTATCCTGCCTTATTTATTCTTATTTTGAAAACATAAAGAATTTAACTTAATAATATATTATAAATCATTACTGTAACTTATTTCAGGACATTTGCAGTTAAATATATATGAACTTTCAGCATGTCTTATAGCACTTTTTTTAACATGTATATAACAAAAATTTTTTAGAAAATTTTTAACAATTAAGTTTAAAAGAAATGTTCCTAAGTTTTCGAAAATTACTGACAATTGTTTTTTAAAAACCTATTGACACAAACAATTATTTATATGCTTATTATTTATAAAATTAAATTGTGGGTTACCGTATTAATTTACAATTGAGTTATTGTGTTATAAAACTTTAATAAAAAATTTACAAAAGAGAATTTTTACTTCTAACGAGAATTCTTATGTATAACATGCATCACAATAAAATTGCTATTCAGCACATTTGGTAAATTGATGGAAAAGAGAAATATCGTATCTGCAAGAATTCAGAAAAATCTGGAATAATAATTAGTTTAATTGAGAAAACAATAAATAAACATAATGAAACGAGAAACCTTCTGTCTTTAAGTAAATTTTCTTTTATGTAATTTAGGTGCTAATAAGAGAAAAATGCAAATTCCTAGTAACAACAATGATCAATTTTGAAAAAGTCAAATGTAAAGAGATTTTAATTTGGCATTCTTTTGAAAAATACAATTTTAACAAATGGTCTTTGGATTTGGTTAAAAATTAATAAATTCTGAAGATGCAGATTTAAATGTCTTGCACAGATACAATAAAATTGAAAATAAGTGCAATTGAAGCAGATTTTTCTTAATACCTCCAATAGAGAAATGATGCACATTTTAATCCATATGAAAATATCTAATCTAATGCAAAATAAATTTAATCAATGAAAAGAATTTATCTAAACACATCATTACAATTGTTTTATTCAAGCCTCCTTTTTATTATTAAGGACAACTTAAATTTTATTTGATTAACATTAATTCTCAAATCATAAATTATAATAAATAAGCAGAATTTTTTTGTAGATATTTGTCAATATTATTTTATTAATTTTGAGAAATAGTATATAATTTTTTCGAAGTTTTAAAATATTTTTTATTTTTACACTTTTTTAAACATCTTTTATTTTAAAATACAAGTAAATAATACATTTATTTCTTATTTTAGTTGGGTAATATTTTAGTTTATTATCTTATTTATAAAATGAAGATAGTCAAGGGATAAACAAGACGCATAACTTTACACAATTAGATTTAATAATTTAACATGTTTTCTAATCAAATACCAACCTTAAAAAAATATTCCTCTTTAAGATCCTCAAGATGTCTTAAATCAAATGTATTTAAACTTATTCTTATCAAATAAACACTCAAGACATTAAAAAAATTCAGCTATAAAAATTGTTTGATTTATTTCCTACTAAATGAAAAGGTAATACCAGTAAAATATAAACTTAAAGATTTTATTTTATTTGTAGTATAATTTATCTAGAACATAAAAGTGTAGATCTACTTTTTAAACATCCATTATCCATTTTAAAGTTATATTGTTGCATTTTCATATTGCTACTTAATTATTATACAACAAACTTCTGAGAATACTATTTAAGACCTCTGTTTTAACCTTTTATGTAGAATAAGTTTTAATGTTAGCAATCGCTGAAATTAAATCTCCTTTTACATTTATTCTTTTAAAATTATATTCCTTAATGTAATGAAAACTTAAGTAATTTTTAAAATTATTCAACACTTTCAAGTTTTGAAGAATTAATTAATGCTAATTTATAAATCAAGACAAATTGAACGTTGTGAATCATATTTAACTTTCTGAAATTAATTTTAAATTCTTTTACGCCAAACTAGGAAATAGTTGGCCCTATGTTGATCCCTCTTACTTCCATTTGCTTATTACTTTTCAGAAATCACTTTAACTTTACAAAAGTTTATTACTTTTCAGAGTTTTCAAAATTTTAACCCCAGATCTCTACCAACTTCTTTATTTTTAATTGTGTAGACACATTTTCGATAGATTAATTTTATATTTTTGAATTTCTTTTACAACATGAGTGTGAGAAAATGAAATTTTAAATATATGAGGCTCGTAAAGAAAACAGAAACAATCAGTAAGAAGTTATTATTTTTCTAATATATTACAATAGAGAATTCAAAGCAATGGTTCTAGAAGAGAAAGTCAAAAATAAACTTTTGTATTCAAAATAATAATAATAATTTTAAAATAAATCTTAAGTAATAAAAACTAAATTAGTTTGTAGCATTATTTTACATAAAATGTGCTGTAAAACACAGAGTAATTAAGGATAAAATAAATGCATTTTATGAGGAAAATAAAGTTCTCTTTTATTGAAGCAATTAACACGTTACCGAAAGAATAATAATCAAAAGATTTATCATATTTTACATTTATTTTCTTGTGGTTTTCCTGTTGTTTTATACTGACATAAAAAAATCGTGTGTAAAATTACTTTAATTTTCATTGAATAAGCAATAAACATCAGAAAAAAGTAAAACAAAATCTTGTTTTAGTTAAGGTGCCCAAAGAGATAATTTATTATCATATTTATTAAAGGAAGATAGACAAGGCATAAAAAAAGAGACATGGTTTTTACGACTAGCTTTAATAATTAATGACTTAAAATGTTTTCAGTTTTCTAAATGAATACGAGGCTTGAAAATACTATTCATCTTCAAAATTCTTCTATCATAATGCCAAGACTTTGAAGTTTTCAACTTCAACTAATGAGACTTGAAATAATTAGATGGTAAATGTTTTTTTTAAGCTACCATCTCAAATTTTGCTTTTTTTGTAGTAATTTTTTTAAGAGAATATCCATCTCATTTGTGAACCCTATGACCTGCATTTCTTGTCAGTGTTATCATCATACGGTATAAACTTGACAGAGACGGTTAGTTAAAAACCTGAAAGAAGACCTGGCTAGAAGCCATAAAAAACAGTTTTCGTTTCACTCAAACGCCTTCGATTTGAAAAAGAAGAGAGGGAGTATCAAGCAGACATGCTGAGTGAGGAATTTAGTGCAGTTTTTTTAAAAACTTCGTTGAAGCTTCAGGTGTCAGTCGACTGTTTGTAACCGTCACACTTAAATTGTCTCTATTTTAAAAGTATATACACTATAAAAAAACAACAAAAGAGTTGATTTTTTTTGTTTACCATTTACCACTAAAAATAGTAACGAAATTAATGATATTAATGAATTGGCTGTGTGTGTATTTTTTCCGTTTTTAGACATTAACTGTTCCATGAATATTGGAATGAATTTAAAAATTGAACACCTAAAAACTATTATTTTTTTAAATTAATAGGAATGAATTTAAAAATGCATCCTTGTTACACTTTATTGAGCTGTTGAATTGTTAAAAGTCGATTGTGTGTATTTTTTCCGTTTTTAGACATTAACTGTTCCATGAATATTGGAATGAATTTAAAAATTGAACACCTAAAAACTATTATTTTTTTAAATTAATCGGAATGAATTTAAAAATGCATCCTTGTTACACTTTATTGAGCTGTTGAATTGTTAAAAGTCGATTGTGTGTATTTTTTCCGTTTTTAGACATTAACTGTTCCATGAATATTGGAATGAATTTAAAAATTGAACACCTAAAAACTATTATTTTTTAAATTAATCGGAATGAATTTAAAAATGCATCCTTGTTACACTTTATTGAGCTGTTGAATTGTTAAAAGTCGATTGTGTGTATTTTTTCCGTTTTTAGACATTAACTGTTCCATGAATATTGGAATGAATTTAAAAATTGAACACCTAAAAACTATTATTTTTTAAAATTAATCGGAATGAATTTAAAAATGCATCCTTGTTACACTTTATTGAGCTGTTGAATTGTTAAAAGTCGATTGTGTGTATTTTTTCCGTTTTTAGACATTAACTGTTCCATGAATATTGGAATGAATTTAAAAATTGAACACCTAAAAACTATTATTTTTTAAAATTAATCGGAATGAATTTAAAAATGCATCCTTGTTACACTTTATTGAGCTGTTGAATTGTTAAAAGTCGATTGTGTGTATTTTTTCCGTTTTTAGACATTAACTGTTCCATGAATATTGGAATGAATTTAAAAATTGAACACCTAAAAACTATTATTTTTTTAAATTAATAGGAATGAATTTAAAAATGCATCCTTGTTACACTTTATTGAGCTGTTGAATTGTTAAAAGTCGATTGTGTGTATTTTTTTCCGTTTTTAGACATTAACTGTTCCATGAATATTGGAATGAATTTAAAAATTGAACACCTAAAAACTATTATTTTTTTAAATTAATCGGAATGAATTTAAAAATGCATCCTTGTTACACTTTATTGAGCTGTTGAATTGTTAAAAGTCGATTGTGTGTATTTTTTCCGTTTTTAGACATTAACTGTTCCATGAATATTGGAATGAATTTAAAAATTGAACACCTAAAAACTATTATTTTTTTAAATTAATAGGAATGAATTTAAAAATGCATTCTTGTTACACTTTATTGAGCTGTTGAATTGTTAAAAGTCGATTGTTGATAATCTGTTTAATTTGTCTTTGTATTAAAGGTATTTTATCAATCAGTCCTTTAAAATATATAAACTATTATTTTTCTTCTTCTATTAACTCGACAACTCATGGTGGGCCAATGCCTTCCCGAGAACCTTCTTCCATTCTAATCTCTGCTTTGCAATAGTTTCCCAATTAATAACTCTTAAAACTTTAAAATCTGCCTCCACACAATCGGTCCATCTCAACTTGGTCATACCTCTAGTTCTAGTTCCAAAAGGTTGTATATAGTTGAATATCCTAAATGTCAAGGATGAGGGGTCCAAACTGCAGATGTGGCCCGCAAACCTCATACGTCTTATCTTGATGCATTTAATGGCATCTACCTTCTTAAAAAACCTATATAATTCAAAATTACGTCGTTGCATCCACAATTCATTCTCATTCACAGAGTCAAACATATTTCTAAGAGCCTATCGCTCAAAGATGGCCAAATGTTCAGCCTGTGATTTAGTCAAAGTCCAAAATAAACTATTATTACTAATTGCATTTCTTTAAAGTTAGTTAATTAGATACAGAAATATTTTCCAGTAAACAATGATACTTTATGAATTATTAATGTATAAAAGTAAATAATTTAAAAAAGTTTCTGTCAAAATTAAGTCTTTCTCAAAGAAAAGTTATTTTGCAAGATCACAAATTATTATTTACTAGTTAAAAAAAAATACGTGATTCTTTAAGTTATCATGCCAATAAAATTTGTCCTACATTCATTAAAAATTTATAAATAAAATATAATAAAAGTAAAGTAACCATTTTCTTTTGTTAAAACCTATATATTAAATATGTAATTTCAACTATAAAATTATGTAATATTTCTTTTCTAGACACATTTCTAAAAGTGCAATGTTAATTTTTTAGTCTTTTACAGAAAAATGTAGTAATATATCTTAATTTTAAAATCAATTTATATGTATTTTTCCATTAATAACAAAAATAATGTTTATATACATTAACAAAATATAAATAATAGGAATATTTAAATGAACTTTGTACTTAAGTAACCTTCATTTAAGATTGTAATATAGACGGTTTTTTGCTTTGTTTTTGTTTCAGGCGATTATTAAAACCACGGATCTTTTCAAGTGATCATCTTAAGTTGAAAGCTTGAAACTCGATACTGCCCGTTTCATTCGATGACAAGTTAGTCGTAGACTTTTTTCCTACTCTTTTTACTGACACTTTATGTATTCAACTGTTTTCACGAGCTTCTTAAGTATCTCTGAGTTTGATAAGTAATTGCATTATTTTAACTCCCATGACTTCTTATTTATATATTTTCTACTGTGAGGTTACCACTTTAAAATAAAAGAGCAACATGACTTAGCTATAAGATTGTGAATTCATATGCCTTGGTATTCAAATGTCAGAAGATTTTCTTAAAATGTGTTGTTTTATATGTCTTATAAATTCTATAATGATGCTTTTAGGTGTTCAAAGTTCAATTTGTATTTGATAATAAATTTTCTGTTGTTCTATTTATTGATATCATTACTTTATTAATTATATTAATACTATATTAGCTCCTCATTATATCATGCATTATATCATGTGATATAACCTATGACCTTATAAAGATTTTGTGACAATTTTCCAGAAAAGTATAGTGTGAAATATCCAAATGCGTAATATATCTTGTAGCTACTGTAATTTACTAGTGTTTTAAAGAATAACAATTTGTGTGATGGTTCATTACCGATTTGTATACATATAAGTAACATCATACATGGTTATATGAACTTATTGACAATATTGCAGACTAATTCGTTAAAAATCTCTTATTAAAATGAAAGTTTTATAAATATGTCGATAAATTACAAATTAAAAGTCAAATTTATTTCACAATAAGACAATTATCTGAATAAAATAAAATTCTGAATAAAATGCTGTTCTGAATAAAGTAATAAGTTTTGAATATTATTCTGGATAAAAAGTTGTATCTATTAAATGATGGTCCAAAATATTTTGAAATTTCCATAGCTTTATTTAAATTCTTTAAAATATTTAGGATGTGAGTTGAAAAGATTTCTGAAGGAAATTCGTAATGATAAATACAAAAAAAATTGAGTATCTTCAAACCAATATAAAAATCTATGAGATTTGATTATAATACTGTTCAATTATATGATTTTGAGTCTGCAAATAACCAGAATACCATATATAAAGGCAGTAAAATATTAGAGCTATCACCTTTATATGAATTGTTAAATTTTTATGATATCTAAAAAAATGACTTAGGGTATACGAATTTGCATTTTAAGTTTATTAAATATAATTTTTATACGTAACAACACATTATAACTGTAAAATGTCAATTTAAAAGGATTTCTTGAGGTTCCACTGTATTTGAAACTTTAAAAAGAATTTCATTTACAAAACTTTTAATTTGGACGAATACATTTATGACTCACAGTATAAAGTTTGATGTATCCTACTTAAAAAAAATTAATATTAGAATTAGAATATTAACAAAGGGTAATTTAAAACGTCAGAATGATATAAACTATTTTACTGGTCGAAAATACTAAATTTAGACAGCTGAGAAATTCATTTTTTTACGAGGAATAATATGTGTTATGCAGCTTTTGCTAGCAAAACATACGTGAATCGATTGACTTCAAATGAACAAAACTGTGATCTACACTCCATTTAATATTTAAAAATTTTCTAGCTAACATTAGTCTCACAATTAAGATAAGGATATAAAATCAACCATTGTAATGACAAAATCACTTTCAGCAATGACCACATAAAAGGACATTGAAATTGTAAATACAAATAACTGTAGATCACTGAAGTTCACAATCAACTATATAGTTAAACTGATTCATATCAAGTTAAGGCTAGTTTTAATTCAGCGAATTTAAGGTGAAATCTTTTTAAAATACTGAATAGAAATGGAATTGAGTAAGATGTTATTGAATAATGCCATTATAATTGGATAGCTGAGGAAAATTACCACCAAGAGAATAATTATTTTTGTATAATAAAAAAAAATTATGTTTGGAGAATGAAAGAAGAAGTCTGTAATAAAGAGAGTATGAAACAAAACATAAAATATATAATGAATATAATGATGGAAGATTGTGTAATGGTATAAAGTCCTGAAAGTTTGTGCTCATAAAAAATTTAAAAAAATCAATGAAAACATTTTTGGAAACCCTGTGATTATACATATAAGCTATTTTATCTTGAAAGACTATTTAACTTCTTTTGATACTCAAAAGCTTGGCGAATATATCAGCTCTAAATTTAGTGCCTCTGCTTATTCGATAAGTTAATTAATTTTAAATCGTTATTTTTGGTACTGAAATTTTATATGGATGTATCAAGAAAAGACTTTCATTCTACATTTCTAAGTATTGCTGTGATCAGAATCGATCATTATAAGTAATAAGCAAAATTAGTTACTAAATGTAGTGCAATTAAATATGATGTTAAATTAATATTAATATTGTGCTACTATTACTGCAATTTCCGACAAAGGCATCCAAGAGTTTGCACTGTCATTCCTTCCTCCCGGAGCCTAAAGGGAGTCTATTATTATATAACAGCTCTAATGCGCTATTACTAAATGAATTTTCCTGCTAATTTTAGACTTGTATTTTTTTTTTTTTTTTTTTTTTTTTTCCCTGAAAGAAACATTTGATTTACAATAATTTTTTTTTTAAGTAAAAAACATTTATGTTTTAACATTTTATATATCTTTAGATTTAAATAACATTAAGTTCTATAATATTAAAATTATTTTATGTGTAATATATAAAAATCCTTTTTGAACGAAGTTGATTTTTAAATATCATTTTAAAATTTTTTGAAGATGTGTAATAGAATTTCTTAAACCTTTTTTTTTTTTAAAGCACAATTCTGTCGCGTCGTCTAGTTTTTGCCTATAAATATAATTTAGGGGAATATATTTTTGCATATGTTTATTTATCATAAATTTTTTTAACAAAATTGGGGCAATACAACATTTATTTTATTAAAATATTAGAAAAATTATGCTTTTTAATGTTAAATTTCAAACCTAGAATAATAATTATTGTTATAAACATTGCTTTTTAATCACAAGGGTTTCATAATCACCAATACGATTTTAGAAAGTCTGGATTTGTATTACATTTTTCAATGTATAAATGTATCCAAACATGGGGATTATATTAAAAAATTAGTCATTCTGTAATTATTCACATTAATATGACTGTGTGATATCGATAAATATCGATTTCATTCATTTTCTTAATGCACTGAGAAACTCAATCTTCCAGATATTTTGCAAAGGAAAAGAACAAAATTCCATCTTCAATGACTTCTCCAACACTTATACTTTTAAAAGCCACATACCTTCTACTGCATAACAAGGCACTTAATACAAAATTTCATTTTATTAACCTTTTTGAAAAAAGTACTTTAGATGTCTTTTATTAACAAGAATTCATTTTAAATTTCCTTTCTGATTAACCAAATCGCCAAATTGAAACGCCAGGACGGCTGCTTTTGCCAAACGTTACACCCGTGATATTCCAAAGCAAAAGGAAACGCTTATTGAAAAAGAAACCTTGGAGAAAGTACTTTTTTTTTTAACTCTCTCCCCGACGTTTCTCCTGGGAGGTTAAAAAATGAATGAGCTACGTAAGAGAAGCGAAATTTAATCTCGTGGGGTTTTCTGTCCGCTGTGCAGGGAAGAGTGGAACAGATCAGCAGGCACTTTGTCTTCCCCTTCCCGCGTCGTACAGGAAATGACCCCTGCGAATTAAGGTCAACACCCGACTGCCACCACGGTAACTTTTAAGATAGAAGGTACCTTACTCCGAGCAAATGCCTCCTGTACTTGTTGAGTAACGGCATTTAGCAGAAGATGCAAAGTATCCAAGCCTGCAGTCAGTTATGAGGGAATGGAATTATTTTTGTTAACAATAAAGTACATAATAGTTTGCAATTTATGATCTGTAACAACTATTATTAAATGTATCGCATTTCAGTTATATCGCGTGCGTTTTTAGGGGGAAAAAAAGTCAATCAACCTTTTACAAAGCGGCACCGTTATATCGTGTTTTCAGAGTATTGCTCTCTTTCATTGTCTCCTTAAAGTATCCAAGAGTGTAGTCAGTTGTGAGAGAAGGGAACTATTTTTGTTACAAATAAAGTAAATAATAATTAGCAAGTTATGATCAACTATAACAATTATTATTAAATGTATCTCGATATATTGCATTTCAGTTATTTCGCGTGCGTTTTTTAGGGGAAAAAAGTCACAAAGTCTTTTACAAAGAGGGACCGTTATATCGTGCTTTCAGTGTATTGCTCTCTTTCATTGTCTCCTTAAAGTATCTAAGCCTGCAGTCAGTTATGAGAGAATGGAACTATTTTTATTAGCAATAAAATAAATAATAATTAGCAAGTTATGATCAACTATAACAATTATTATCAAATGTATCTCGATATATTGCATTTCAATTATTTCGCGTGCGTTTTTTAGGGGAAAAAAGTCATAAAGTCTTTTACAAAGAGGGACCGTTATATCGTGCTTTCAGTGTATTGCTCTCTTTCATTGTCTCCTTACATGCGCGATATAAGAAAGGGAATTTACACCTTAAAATATATTAAAAACCTTTAGTAATTAATAAATTTTTTATCTGAAATTAATTAGTCATTACCTTATTATGTCCTCATTAGTCTTATTTACAGTCTTTGTCCTTATTAGTTATTTTTATTATTATTTCGTTAATTAAGATAATCACTTCCTTTTCAAAAACAGGCGCTAGAAAAGATGCTTTAAACATTTAGATCCCCAAAGCAAAACAATAATCTATAACTGCGAAACCAGAACAGACAATTAAAAAAAATTTTTTTTTTTTTTTTAATAATTATTTTAATAACTAATTTTAACAATAAAAAATGTTGAAATTAATCGTAACAAGCTTTAAAAAAAAGTTTCATTTAAAAAAAATTTAATTTTACCAAAAAAAAAATCTGTCAGGAATCGGTGGTTTGTATGCTTTTTAATGTCGAGTATTGAAAACGCATCCCAGAAAGGGAAAACCATCATCAAAAATGGTCATACATAAATTTACAACATACAAGATGGGTAGAATATTGATCCATCGTTCCCTCACCTTTCTTTTTTTTTACATCTTTGTAATTCAAAGATCTATAGTACAAATATTATTTTAACGATGAAAATAAAATCCGCTTAGATGTTACCCTAAAGAAATTTTTTGCATCAATAAATAAAAAATTACTGATCTTGAGAAAAATAAATACATAAACAAAAAATTGATCCGAAGAGCTATTTTAAGCGATTCTCAAATAAATGCTCAATGACTGCCAATCCTGCTCAAAGATGTTTTAATAACAGTTTTTAAGAAAAATTGTTCTAAATGTGGTCTTTCGGAAACCGCAGGTGATGTTTGTTGTAGTCTATGCTTTTAGAAAAGAGGAGATTAGATGACGTTTGTAATAACATGTATATGAATCTCACATCGACAGTCAGGCTACACGGGGAAGAGTTTTTCCTTTTTTCTTCTCTAAAATATGTAAATAAGAAATGGTTAGTACAAATATAAAGTGGAGATGATCACTACAATTAACGTAAATGATGACGTAATTGTTGTAGATAGATTATAGGTTATAGGCGTTATTAGGTTGATAGTTATGATTCAACTATTCTCCCCGCATTTAAAGAATTTGAAACTTATCTTCTGAAGCTTATCTTCTGACATTGAATCTTATCTTGTGATTTCTGTTTTAGATAAACTAATGAAATTATTGAAATCGATTAAAAAAATGTTTTAAATATTAAATTTTTTTGTTTGATTTAAAAAAAAAAAAAACTCGAGGTATACAAATAGAAATTAACCAGTATTTTAAATAAATGTGCAGATCTGGTTATCTACGATTTAACTTATTTGTATATAGTTTGGTAAGTAGCTATTTTTTTTATTTTCTTTTACTGTATGTGTCTACAACATTATCTATGAGTTTGCCATAGGATAGCAAAACTTAATCATTGAAATTCTTTTTTGATCCGCATTCGTTGTTTCTTTCAATGAATGCTGAATTAAGATTTTACTGAATATAAAGAGATTTTAAGTAAAAAAATTAAATCTCCTAAAGAACTGTATTTCGCTGTTTTTATAAAATTGCTTAAGGAATTTTGTCTAAAGCAAACATTTTACGGAACGTATTTTGTATGGATTGAGTTTAATAAAGCCATAGGTAACAACAAAATTTTACGAAAATAGTTGTCAATTCTCAACGTATAATTTTATTCATATTATAGGTATTATGCTATTTAAAAAATAAAAACCTGTATGCATTAATTTCTGATATATATATATATATATATATATATATTAGATATATATTAAAAGAACGGTTTATGGATCGTTTATTTTTTTTACTACTTTAATCCTAGAAAATGAATATGAACTTAATATGAATCTTTGCAGTTGAACTGGCATATGCAGGTATGCTTCACTATGTATAATGATACAAGAAATTTACCACTGAAAAATGAAAAATATAATATCGTTTATATCATTTTAAAATGGGTGCGCAGTAGATCTACCTCCTCGTGGTGCACCTGGTAACACTTTTCAGTGGCTAAAAGATCTACAACTTGGCATTATGTCTTCCTCCTCACTTTGATACTCTTCGAGTCCTACAGTGGAATGCCGGTGGACTGTCTCAATCCAAGCGCGCAGAGCTTTTGCTGACTCTGTGTGAGAAGGATATTGATGTCTTTACTATTATGGAGGTTAATTTAACAACCGACTGCCTGCTAAACCATCTTTACAGACTCAAAATTGTTCCTTCCCCGATATGCACTCTGTGCAGCTCTGGAGAGGCCATGGACTCCACGCATCTACTTCACTATCCTGCTCTGAGCAAGACTTTTCTCGCCGAGCCATATTAGGAGGTTAGAGATATGTTAGATTAATGAACTCTATTTCAGCATGTTTTGTTGTATTCTCTGTTCTTTTTTTTTTTTTTTCGTTATTCTTTTTATTGCTGTAATTGTTCATAATCTGCCATTGGGGAAAAAAATATATCATTTTAAAATTTTATATTAAGTATCTCTAGACTAAACACAAAGCAACATATTCACAATTAAGGTTTTTTATAATCATGTTAGTTTATTAAAGACTAATTCTCGGACAAACACCAAAGCACCCACACATTGGTGCATCTGTAAAACATTTCAGCAATCAACTAGACAAGTACCGCCCTCTATTAGCTATGTTTGTAATATAAGACCGAAAAAGAATATTCACACGAAACATTTTTAATTGAAAATATGGAGACAACTGATGGAGAAAGTTAAATTAATTGTTCATACCAGCAGATAAGACATTAGGAGTGAATAATATTTCTATTACAGAATCAACGTTATACTCATTTTAGTAAAGCTGTCTAACATGGTATTTATCCTACTGTAATGTTTAATAACATATTTCGATCTTGTCTCTAAAATGATCATCGTGGTTGGAGCGATCCTTCTACCATTTTAGAGCTCTACTTGAAGGCAATGAGTTTCATAGTTTTATTAAATAAAGCAATTGGTTACCATTATGGTACTGGTATGCATCAACCATTATGGTACTGGTATGCATCAACCATTATGTGTAAAAATGTTCAGTAATGCTGCTTGGTGCTGATGAGATTATGCTGCCTTCAGAACAACTTTTCCCTAAAGCAAATAAGTAGCAGATATTCCGTGTTATAATAGACAACCACTTAAAAATAGCTTCAGTTAACATGATTTGTGGGGCCTGATGGCTAGTGATAGCGCTCTGGCGCTTGGTGCCACAGAGTACGAGTCTCGGAGGTGCCATGGATGTTTGTAAGGGTTCGGAATCCGCTTTAAACCGAAGGTCTCGGTCTAATATGACTGTAGAGCTTTGGACGTAGGGCTGACAGTCCTACCTTGTAAAAAGAAAACATCTCCTGTCCAGAAATCGGCTAGTAGGCAGACTGTCTTGGCCCACCATGGGTCTCTTGTGCCAATGGAGAAGAAGAAGAACGCTATTTGTCGGATATATTAGTCATTTCTAAATTTGAACAATATTTCGATTTCTATCTGATTGAAAACCTGAGGGGTAAAATTATAATTTTTTACTCATTTCGAAATAAATTCTTGAATCAAATGAAGACAATAGGCTGAGAGAATTCAAATATTCAATGATTTAAAGTCCTGTTGCAAAAACAAATCTATTTCTTGGAGTGGATCCACTATTTACTTATTGTATCTTGTATCCTCAGCTATCGGATATGTCTGAATTATTTTCTTTGTTTTATTTTATATGTGTACTAAATTTTGTCTAGTTTCATGAGTTTTTTCCATAGTATTAATTTTGCCGTAGAGTTGTATATATCTAAACTTTTTGTCTATTTTAAGATTCTATTTTATATTTCTAGGGTCTTTGGTTAAAGTTCGGAGAGGATTTTTAAATTATAAGTCTGAAAAGAAAGAGAACAAGAATGTACAAGATACAAGAATAAGATGCAAAAATATGGAAAAATAATAAGAAAACGAAAAAATTAGAATTATCTCTAGTAAAATACATAGATTGAAATAGCAATTTACATAATAATATGTTTACAAAACTTCAAGTTTAAGATTTCTGATAATCAAAGATACATAGTTTCAAGTATTTGAAAAGAAATTCTCTTTAAAAATTTAAATGGTAAGTGATGCTACTTACATTAAAAGGATGAAAGGAAGATTAATAATTATAGACACATAAGATTTTTTTTTTTAAACCGGGGATTTTGTATTCCACTAATATACGACATAAATATTTTATCGGATGAAAATAGGACATTGCTTTACAGGAGTATTTTCCAGCTACACCTTCTTTAGGTGTTATAAGAGAGAAAATTCTGAATACTCCCATAAGGTATTGCCGAAGTGAGACGCTTATATATGCTATCGCAAACGCCATGGAGTCTCCTTGTTTCCTAAAAAGATAACTGAACACATCACTAGACCACACAGCACGTTATCACTAGACCACACAGCACGTTATCACTAGACCACACAGCACGTTATCACTAGACCACGGTTTGTGATCTTTTAAAAAAAAAAAAAGTCCTTAAAAGAGTAAAAGCTTCCAGCAAGATCTAGTATGTAAATAATCTTCAGTTCTTTGAAGACAACAGGAAATTAACCATTTTGTCAATTGCATGTTGATATGAATAATAATAATAATTAAAAAAAAATAGAGCAGAACTTTAAATCATTAAATAAATTATTTAAATGAATCATTAAATTAAATTTCCAAAATATTTTCGAAAAAAATTCCATTTATTTAGGAATTTCAAGTTCTCAAATATAATATTAAATATGATTAGTTGAAATTCCTTAATAAATAAATTACCGACTGAACATTTAATTTCTATGAAATTATATAGATGGCAGCACTACAATATGAACTGAAAACTTTTTTTTTTTCAAAGTTTGCATAATCACAAATATAAAAACATGTATATTATTTAATTTATAGATTCATCAAATCCTTTATAGATTAAATGAATCATTTATGGATACAAAAATCTTTTTATAAAAATCTTTTTATCATTTATTGTTTATCTATTCGAATAAGTTTTGATATCATCCAATCAATGTGGTATATATATACTTTTTTTTCATGTATCATATATTTTTTTTCATACATCATAATCAACAAATAAATAAGTGAGAATTGAGTGAAGAATACATAATTTTCAACAAATATTCGAGTTCTTTTTTCAATCACAGAAATATTATACAAATGTAAACATATTTTTATATAAATTCACTTTTTATCTCTTTTTTTTTGTGTGTGTGTGCTTATAAGAGACTATGTTCTAAGTAGAATATGAATTCACGAACAGTTCTTATCGGTACAAGTAAGGGAAAGAGATTAATGGCATGGGGTTTATTTGCATGGATTTTTGTATTCCACGGAGAAAGACAGGAAATCTCCTATCCTAATATCTATCCTATCCTATCACCTGACTGTGGATAAGAACTTCTTTCTGCTATAAGCTTTCAGCTTCCTAGTGTTCTGAAAACAGTGACTGAAACTCAAACCGCCATCAGGATATCAAAATGTCATTTATGACAAACATGTGAGTTACACATACGATTTCCGTGAAGAGAATTAATTAAAAAAGACAGACTTGTTATAAAAAAATGTATATATTCTTAGGAAATATTTTATTTTTCAATTTTCTTTTTCTGTAATTTGTAGTGAGGTTGACGAAGGATCACGATATTGTTGATATAGATATCTGCTGAGGTCAAAGTTCGAGACACTAAGTTAGCTAATTCTAAAGTAATGGTGCGAGAGTTTCGTTACTTTGAAAGTTCTGAGGTTCAAAATATGGGCTTGACCAACTGTAAGTTAGCAATGCAAGAAAATTGTTTTATTGGGGTCATATAGCGAATCAAGTTGAAGATATGTAGAAGTTTACGAGATGCAGAATTTGTGCTGGGTTTTTTTTTTTTTTTATTTTTTATTTTTATTTTTTTTATTGTGCAACTTAATTGTATTGTAATTTGGAGATGCGAAAGGTAAAATAAATTTAGAAAAATAAATAAAATCAATGATATGGCCATTTAATAATAAAGAAACTAGATTAATACCTAGGTTACATAATTACTATTTTTTTATAGTCACACCAAGCTAAATTACATATTGAAAGACTTAGGTTACGTCAAGGAGCCTTATTAGTAGAGAGCAGATAGTTGATTCTACTAAAATAACTTCCAAAATTAAAAAACTTCAAATGCAAAATTTAAATATATGTTAAGCATAAATACTTGAAATTTGTGAATGTGAAAGAAAAGAACCAAATTATAAAAAACTATTCTTGAAGGGACATCAGCATTTAAATATAATATTAAATGTCAATAATAATTTACATTATTCAGTAATAATAATCAATATAAGAAAATTTTTACGTATATTTCAATAGTTATGCAATGAAAATTATAATATTAGGCATAATATATTATCGATGTTAGTATTAATAAAATGCAATTTTTTTTCATAATTTGTAGAAATTTACCACATTAAAAATATGAGTAATATCTGTAATAATATTAAATGATTAAGGTAATTTCACTGCTGAAATCGTTGACAGCACAACAAAGTAGCTTCTTATATTTTAAGCCAATGATACATTCATAAACAGTTATATTTGGATATTTTTTCTATGTAACCTTTTAGTTAGATGAATGTAACCTTTTAGTAATGAATGTTTAGTTAGAACTTTTTCAATGTAATTTTTAAGTAAGAACTTTTTTTAGGGCAATTTGGCACCGACTTCTCACTTATTAACTCGTTAAAGAAAATGTTAAGTTTGTATTTCACAGTAAACAGATTTAAAGTAAATACAAATTTGATTAGCTCTTTTTTTTTAAGATAATATTCCGGAGTAGCCGGAATTCTCTTCTACTTTGCAATCTGGGAAAATTTGCGAGAAGGTCTCACAGCAATTGCTGCTCATTCAGATTTTAATGATAAATTATATTTTTAATGCTCATATACAGGTATGCGCAATACTTTGCGCACACTTTAATGTTAAATTACTCAAAAATATATCCCCAAAATATATATGCTCATTTGAAAATGCATATGTGCATACAGCCTCCCAAAATGGAAGGAAATAATCTTTTTTATATATTATTTAATATCATTTGCAGTTTCAGGAGATTTTTCAACATTTTCAAAAAAGATGAAAAAAGAGGAGCATGTAGAGTAAACAAAACAGTAAATAATAAAATAAACAATAACACACACACACGTACACAAAAGAAGAATCGAGCAATGTTAGAAGCACGGAGAGTAACATTATACTCTCAAGTAAAATTGATTCACTATTTTAAGTCATTGAATTTTTTGTTTCTAAGTAACTAAAACTTTTGCTACATGTATAAATCTCAAAAATAATCTGCATTATTCATGAAAACACATGATGTTAACTCTAAAATATGAATAAATCAAAACATGAAAAAAAACCATTTCAACATGTTAGAAAAAAATCATTTAATTATTCTTATTACCACATTTAGCCATTTGCTTTCTGAATTTTACAGATTTTAAAATTCATTTTACTTTTTAACAAAAACATACGTTAATATTCTAAATGCATTAAACAAATATAAATGAGGAAATAAAAAACATTCTTATTTTTTTTCTAAATTTAATATTTTTGTATGCATTTCGGCTGATTAAATTACGAATAAATAATTTTATATTTATAGATAATATAAATACCATATTTAAATTTTTAACATCGAACGATGCTCTCGATATTCCAATAATATGGTAAATACTGTAAATATATAAATATTATATTATAGTAAGTATATAATATACATAATTAAAGAATATTTAAATAAATTTTAATCAAATTAATATATTTTAATAAAGCACTTTAATTAAATTAATTACACTTACTGCTTAGTTCTTTTTATGTGAACTAATACAAAAGAATACGAGACAAGTAATTTAAATAATTAAATTAAGCAAATTATATTTGGTACTCAATTGTTGCTAAGTTTTAAATAAATAAAAAGTCTAACTACTTCAAGAAAATTTAGACATATTTAATTTATAAATATCATTAAATTTAGAAACAATTAATTATGAACTTTAAAAAAATAGAACTAATGTAACTTATGCTACATTCTTTACACTATTTTGTGCCAGGAATGCACACAAAGTGATAGATGCAGATTTGAGAATTTCGAAGAAATTTCAACAATAGAAGAAAAGTGAGATCAAAATAAAACTTATGATTGTTTTTAGTAGTGAAAATAAGCATTTCTCGAAAATTCGAAATATATGTATATCATTGAGTAATTTATAAAGGTACAGAGCATTTTCTATTAAACTAATTAAGTACAAAGTATTGCAAGGAAAAAACTTTGATTGATGAAGTAAGTATTGTAGCTAACTCTTAAAAAGGAACTGAGGACAAATTTTAGTAAACATACAATGCTTTCCATCACTTCAAATAGCGCTACCATCGAAAGTCCAAGCCACAATCCAAGTTCTCCCCCCAAATGACTGAAAAGTTCCGATTCTTCGAACATGGCTTTCTGCATGAACACGCTTCTTTCCAAAGTCGTATAAAACACTTTCAATTTAGCGTGATTTTTACGAAATTTCCATACGTCTCGAAAACAGCAAACAGAAAATTTTTGCAGCAACCAATTTTCAGAAGGCCAAACTGCCTGGGATATGACCTCATTGTATGATATGGAGAGACAAGGCAATGGACAATCGCACAATTTTCTTTGTATGTACCCAGATTCTTGGACATCTTTCAAGCAAGACGTGTCACAAGTTGTTAAGTTCTTTATCTCTAAGTGATGGTCTCGGTCAGTGCAACCACACATTTCTCGTTTCAGATTTTGAAGGCAGGATCGCACGCAGTCATTCTGGCTTGTTTGGTTGTACCGTTCAGCAGTCTTGTAGTGCACGCAAAGATCTTTGTAAGGGGCTGGTAGCCGATGAATTAGAGTCTGTCTCAAAGAGAATGAAGTTTCAAATCCTGGACTGATGTTGAATCCATTTTCTTCGGGATTAGGGTACTCCGAAGGATCATGAATTACTATTCTGGATCCTGTCCATCTTGTTGGTTGATCGTGCTCCATGTTCAATACGACTTCTAAACCACTGCTATATCCAGTTTTCGAAGTTGTCAAAGGACTTCTACCATTAGCAGCTACACTTTTGAAAGTGTAGCAATTTCCGTATCTCAAGCTTTGAAAGCGTTCAAAGTATTTGGAGGAACAGTATTCACCATTGAACGAACAGTTCCCAATAAATTTTTTAATTTGAACATCTAGTTCTTCACTCTCATTTGCACTTATTTTAGAATAATTTCTATCAAAAAGCATATCTTCTGAAAGATTATGGGCTTGCATATTATCCAAATATTTTATATCAATGTTGTTTTCAGACTGCTTTTTTATTTTATTTAAATTACAAATAGTGATAGCGGGAAATTCTAGCTCCATTTTTCGTTCTACCTCCAAATTGACTATTATTGGGTATTTGAAGTAAAGATTGAAGAATCGATAAACTTGAAGACCACAACCCATGAACCCAATAATTAAAACCAATAACCACATGATCCTACGAAAATTGTTACGAGATTGTCCAATTTTGGCAACAGCATAAATGGATGAGTTTTTAAAAATGTCCTCCATAGTTGATTTAAGACCATTGTTGACATCTCCATTTTTGTCATGAAATCCTTGAGGTTCTCTGTTAACTTCATCCAATTCATTAAACATTGAAAAAGTACTTATTTCTTTGGTCATCACAATTTTTAACTTTTTGGTCTGTTTTCTTAAAATTTTTTAAATATATTTTCTTCCTCTTTTTATGAGACTACAACAATTTATTTAAGCTATGTTACAAAAAGCAAAAAGTTTTAAGTTATTTCAGAATTTTACTTATCAAGAATTATTACTTTTCTCTAAAGTTTACAGAAGATTCTGTTTATTATTATTATTTTTTTTCAAATGGCACAACAGAATTGAAAAAAAAAAAATACCTACCATCTATGAATCATTTTGAAATAAAAGCACACGAAAGAAGTTCACAGGAATTTCGTATAGAAATCCGATGATGTTTTCCAATTTTTCTTTGTTGAATTGACTCAGAAGTATTAGAAATAGAAAACGGATGAAACAGACTTGTTGAAAGTACGAATGAAATAGCAGAAATGGTTCGATAGTGAAGCTTCCTTTCAGACTAACAGTTTGAGTTTCATCTCGGAATTAATCAACTGATGTGAATTAATTTTTAAAGATTTAAT
This sequence comes from Caerostris darwini, assembly GCA_021605075.1. Lineage (NCBI taxonomy): Eukaryota > Metazoa > Arthropoda > Arachnida > Araneae > Araneidae > Caerostris > Caerostris darwini. The sequence goes on along the minus strand of BPLQ01007882.1, from coordinate 1,072,626 downwards.
ATACTAATTGGACGTCTGTTTTCTAAAATTGCGTGACAAACATTTATCACGTATGACTGGCACGCCTTATAAGATTATTTATTTACCTGCACGGAAGATATTTAATGGCAGGGCGTGATCATCAGTAGGATGTGCGTGAAGAGATTGAAAATGAGTCATAAAAGAAAAAAATTAAATTACCTTAATTAGATGAGAAAATTAAGAAAACCAAATAAATGTTGAAACATTATGATGAAAACCAACTTTAATTATCATGAATTTCAAAACTATTAATAATAATATTAAGATTGGTAAAGAATTCTCAATTTTAAATATAAAAACTTCAAAGATTTTTTTTTCTTCCATAACAAATTATTTATAAAGGTTTTTTTGTTTTATTTTGAATATGGTGAATTTTAAACACTTTGGTCAAATCGCAACTAAACGCTAAGTATTTTTTAACAAATTAGAGAGAATTTTCTAATAATATATAATGTTTTTTTAAAAAGAATTAATAAACAGATTGCAATTTTACTCATAATTTTCTGGTTTTACAGTATACAACAAATGGCATATGTAGGAAAGTTACATGTTAAAAGTCCTTCCGGAAGGTAATATCTTCCTCTCAACATCTGTTGATGGTCTGTTTATGGCATATATAAGAGGAACACAAGCCCTTAATCTTAAGAAGCAATAACAACAAAAAAAGGTATACACTTTCCCTGTACTCAATATAAAAAATATTTTTGTTAAAAAAAAAGCACTTGAATATTAAAATTAATTTAATAATCATTAAAAGCATCTAATTTAAAAGAGGAAACGGAAATAAAGATGATGAATGTTGGATTATGTGTTGAATGCAAAAAAGTTGTAGGAACAATAATTTAAATCCAGCCAAACTAAAAAAGACATTTGGAATTCTCTCATATCTACGTAATAAAACTATTGAATATTTTCAACGAAAACATGAAGAACATTGCTTTTTAGCAAAAAGAACGCATTTTCTAAATACATGTTTTCTGATTATAAAGCATTTTTTGAGGTTTCTATTCGAATTAGTTATCGAACCGCTAGGGAGGACGTAGCACATATTATTACTGAAAAATGGCAAATAAAACCTTCTTATTGATGTAATTTGATGTAAACCTTGTCAATAAACCTTGTCTTATTGATGTAATCTCTTGCAAATTTGGAGATAATTTCATTAAAGACATTAATAACATACCACTTTCTGATACCAACGGCCGTACCATGCTGAATATACCGGTTCTCGTTAGATCACCGAAGTTAAGCATCATTGGGCGCGGTCAGTACTTGGGTGGGTGACCACCTGGGAACACTGCGTGCCGTTGGCAAATTTGGGACCTGAATGGCCGAGTGTCTAGCGCTCTGGCGCTCGGTACCACAGGTTTCGGGTTCGAATCCCGGCGGTGCCATGGATGTTTGTAGTGGTTCGGAATCCACTTTAAGCCGTAGGTCCCGGTCTTCTATGACTGTAAGAGCGTCACGGAGCAAAAGTCAGGCTTCTACCTACGGGTGCTCCATCACAACAGAAGCTGCTTCCTTCCCCTTCAATCATGAGTCCATATGGGCTCGTGGGCTTGGCCAGCCAAGTGGGATAAGAAACAACAACAACAACAACAACCACTTTCTGATACTGCAGTGGCAAGGCGAATAAAAGAAATGGCACAATTCTGTGAGCGTGAACTTTTGTGTCGATTAAAAATTTCTTCGCATCGTTTTGCGTTGCAATTAGAGGAATCTACAAATGCTGCTGGATTAGCTATTTTGATATTGTTTCGTTACGTTTTTAATTCTTCAATCCAAGATTATATATATATATATTTGTAAATCATTTGTAGGAAGAACTATTGGGCAAGAAAATTTAAAACTTATTAATTGATGCATGTATGAATACGATCTACGCTGGGATTTAAGTTCACATATTTGAACTGATGGTGCAAAATCTTTATTAGATCGAGGAAAAAGAGCTATATCACGAGTTATTGCAATATCTCCACATATTGAACATTCTCGTTACCTTCATCTTCATCAGTTAGTAGTAGTAAAAAGAATGTCAAAAACATTAAAGAACATTCTGAATGAAGTTGTACAGATATTTAAGATTATTTAGTTTATTATTTAACTGTATAAAACCTTATTGTTACATACGGAAGGGAGTTGGTTATAGTGGGATAATCGATTTTTTGAATTAAATTAGTTTTTTTAAAAAACAGTAAACATAATTATGCTCAAAATTTTAATGAGGAAATATGGCTACAGCTACTGGTATATTTGGAAAACATATTTCTAACTTTAAATGAATTTAATAAATCTCTTCAAAGCCTTAAAGTTAATTTTATTAAACTGAATAATAAAATCAATGCTATAATATTAAAATAAGATTTGTGGGAATCTTATGTGAAAAAAAATAATACACAATGATTTAAAAACTAAGTGATTTCCTAATCTAAAATGGAATAAATTTGAATAAAGGTTTTAAAGACATAATTCAGAAGCATATTTTACGATTAAAAACCATTATCAGGAATTACTTTCCTCACAAGATTAACCTGACTGGATTAAAATCCACTTCAAAATTTCAATAAAAATAAAAATTTACTTCTGACAGAACAAGGACAACTGGTTGAACTGTCAACAGATTCTATGTTAAAATGTAGATAAGATAGAGAAGATCTTGAATTTTGGTTAAAAATTTACTCAGAACTTTTTGCAAAAGCTATAAAAACTTTAATGCCCTTCGTTACAACATATTTGCGCGGAAAGTCGTTTTTAACATATGTTGGAACAAAAACAAAATACAGAAATAAATTGGATGCTGAACATGAAATACGTTTACAAATAACGGCAATAGAGCCCGACTTTAAAGTTTTCTGCAAAACAAAATAAATATTAATCAAAGTAAGATCATCCCTGAAAATTTTATTTGTACATATTAACTTTATTTTGTAATACTTTAATTTTTATTATAATATAATAAAATAATATTAAAACGGTTTTCTTCATAAGTACTATCTAGATTAGGAATATTCTATTGTTTATGATCCCGGTTCTGCGAAATAATTTTATTATCAATAGTATTCCTTAAGTAGACTAAGTTTGAAGACCACTGCCTTAAACGAATAGCTTATATTCAGACTTCAGAAAGAAATATATGCTACCGAATAAAAAATTAAAATACATTTGTAACAAGTAATAAATTTTTTTTTTTTTAAAGTCAATTCCTACTTTTTTTCCACTATATTGCAGAAAGTCCTTTATAAATAAATGCAACTTAAATCTAAAAAACAACTACAATTATTTAATTAAATTTAATTAATGAAATAATATTTGAAAAAACTGTATTAACATCAAGTGTCATCCACTACAAGTTTAAAAAAATGTATTTGAATTTGAGTGAATGAATAAAAAGTATTTTATTAACGATTGAAAATTTGAACAAGATATACACTGAAGTGACAAAAGTCATGGGATACCTCTTAATATCGTGTCGGCCCTCCTTTCGCCCGGCGAAGTGCAGCAACTCTACGTGGCTTGGACTCAACAAGTCGTTGGAAGTCTTCTGCAGGAATATTGAGCCATGCTGTCTCGATAGACGTCCATAATTGGGAAAGCGTTGATGGTGCAGGTTTTTGGGCACTAACAGACCTCTCGATGATGTCCCATAAATGCTCGATGGGATTCATGTCGGGCGATCTTGGTGGAAAGATCATTCGTTGGAATTGTCCAGAATGTTCCCCAAGCCAATCGCGAACAGTTGTGGCCCGGTGACATGACGCATTGTCATCCATAAAAATCCCATCGTTGTTTGGGTACATGAAGTCCATGAATGACTGCAAGTGATCTCCAAGTAGCTGAACATAAGAATTTACAGTCAATGTTCGGTCCAGTCGCACCAGAGGACCAAGTCCATGCCATGAAAAAATAGCCCACGCCATTACGGAGCCACCACCAGCTTGAACAGTGCCTTGCTGACAGTTTGGGTCCATGGCTTTGTGGGGTCTGCGCCACACTCGAACCCTACCATCAGCTCTTACCAACTGAAATCGTGACTCATCGGACCAGGCCACGGTTTTCCATACATCTAGGGACCAACCGATATGCTCACGTGCCCACGAGAGTCGCTGCAAGCGATGTCGTTCTGTCAGTAAAGGCACTCGAGTCGGTCTTCTGCTGGAAAAGCCCAAGAAAGCCAAATTTCTCCGCACGGTTCTAACAGACAAGTCCCACATTGATTTCTGCGGTTATTTGACGCAGTGTTGCTTGTCTGTTAGAATTTACGACTCTTTGCAGACGTCGCCGGTCTCGGTCGTTAAGTGCAGGCGGTCGACCACTGCGCTGTCCATGGTGGGATGTTATGCCTGAAATTTCATACTCTCGGCACACTCTTGACACAGTGGATCTGGGAATGTTGAATTCCCTAACGATTTCCGAAATGGCATGACCCATGCGTCTAGCTCCAACTAACATTCCGCATTCAAAGTCTGTTAATTTCCGTCGTGCGGTCATCATCACGTCAAAACCTCTTCACATGAATAACTTGAACAGAAATGAAAGCTCTGCGAAAGCAGTGCGCATTTATACCTGTTCTACGCGATGCTACTGCCATCTGAAAATTTGCATATTGCTATCCCATGACTTTTGTCACTTCAGTGTATAAGGAGAGGGTGAACTAATAGTAGGAATTGAAAAAAGCCTGATATTTTTTTGGATTATGTAAATTTATCAAAATTAGGAGATGACAGCTAAGTAAAAAAATATAAGGCCGTCTACTGATTACATCATCTGCAAGAATAAATAAATTTAAAAAAACATTTCTCTCCTGTTCTAGAAAAAAAACGCAGGTTTCGTGTATACAGAAGTGTTTTATTCTTTTGTATTTTAATTCCACGTCTAGAGGATTACACTTATCAGAAATTGTACAAAGCAAAATAATAGATTTTAAAGATGCTGGTTACAATGGTGCTGAAATTACATGACAAATTGAAATATCGAAGGCAGTAGTTAATGGCTTTCTCCTTAATCCGGTTGGCTATGGCACAAAATAGTGAACAGGAAGACAAAAGATAATTTCTTGGAGGCAAGAAAGGCAGATGCAGATGCTTTCTTGGAAGGAAAAACTGTCTTCCTCACAAATTAATGACGAGAGGTAGCTGCCCTGCCCTGCCCGAGAGGTAGCCGAGGTAGCTGCCCTGCCCAGCAGAGCAATAAGAAAGGTGCTGCATAAAATTCTTAATGTTGTGTACAAGAAGTTGGGTACCATGCTGAATATACCGGTTCACGTTAGATCACCGAAGTTAAGTATCATTGGGCGCGGTCAGTACTTGGGTGGGTGACCACCTGGGAACACTGCGTGCCGTTGGCAAATTTGGGACCTGAATGGCCGAGTGTCTAGCGCTCTGGCGCTCGGTGCCACAGGTTTCGGGTTCGAATCCCGGCGGTGCCATGGATGTTTGTAGTGGTTCGGAACCCACTTTAAGCCGTAGGTCCCGGTCTTCTATGACTGTAAGAGCGTCACGGAGCAAAAGTCAGGCTTCTACCTACGGGTGCTCCATCACAACAGAAGCTGCTTCCTTCCCCTTCAATCATGAGTCCATATGGGCTTGTGGGCTTGGCCAGCCAAGTGGGATAAGAAACAACAACAAACAACAAGAAGTTGGAAGGAAATCTTCACATTCTAAGCTACATATTGATTCACGTTTAAATTTTGCTAAGAAACATTTAACGGTTGCCACCAACTGGAATGAATTGCTGTCTTTGGATGAAAAACGTTTAATTTAGATGGGAAAACGGATTTAAGTTTTATTGGTATGATATGCATAAAAAACACCACCTATTTTCAAAACGCCAATTCGGAGGAGGATCTGTCATGGTTTGGGTTGCATATGCAACCGGTGGTGCAAATAAAATTGGTCTTTGTCGGAAACAAAATGAATTCCGTGTTATTTCAGGACAGGCTGACAGACACTTGCTGCCCGCTGCTCCTCTGATTGCATGAGAAGATTGAACATTTCAACAAGACAATGTATTTGTGCATATTTCATGCTCTACAAAATCCTTGATGGAGGGGAACAAGGTAAAATCTTCTTCAATGACCATCTCGGAGTTCCGACATGAATCCAATGAAAAACTTTTGGGGCATTCGGGCTCGAAATGTGTACAAGAATGGGCGACAGTACATTTGCAAGTCTCATCTAAAAGCCGCAATTAAAAATTGCTGAACAACATTCATCCGCACGTCTTCCAAATTCTGCCTGGTTCTCTAAAAACTCATAAAATTTTACATAATGTAACTAAACTTAAAATGTATTTTGTACCATGACGTATTCTTACGTTACATCAAAATATGCATTTTATAAAAATATGAAATAGTCTCATGTCATATATTTTTGCGACGTTATACTTTATTTCCATGGCTGTATTACAAAATATATTTTCCAATTTTTATTTATTTGGCGAGCTCAATTTATCTCTTCAAATTGTATAAAAAATTGAAAGAAATAAAATTTAGTTTAATAGAGGAACAATTTATTTCAATCCTAAAAATTTATTTGAATGCCAGAAAATTATTTAGTTTAACAAATAAAGTATTGATATTACAATAAATCATTACAACTCAATAAGAAAACCATTCATGATACAACATTAACAAATAGTTAAATTATTTTTCAAGAAATAAGCATTGCAAAAAATACCATGTGTAGTATTTCAAATTTCGAATCAGTTCGTCTTCATTCGTTACTTTATATGAAAGCGATGTGCATAGAATGCTGCTATTTGGGGACCCACCCTCAACCGCCCATGCCCCAAACATATCTATGCACATAATGAACAGTATTTTTTCGCATCTTTCATCGTCAAGTAAGATACAATAAGTAGAATTCTTAAGTACTGACGGACTCATATAATAAGACTTTAACTCAATGGCATTAAGTATGTTGGTTTGTTCGATTTTATCGAAAAAAATAACAAATAAAGCTACATATATTGATGATATGACATTCCTTAATTATAATTGTCTACTATGCTGGAAACAGCAAACCATTTAAGAGGGAATTGAGTGTTTAATTCTGATCTTGCGACTACCAAAAACTTGAAATTAAATAAGCTTCTTTTAATTGCTTTTATTGAAATAACACATTTATGTCCAAGTCTACGCTTTTAAAGTCATAAATGTCAATGCGTTTCAGAAATTCAGTCACCTTGACCATTGGCCTCTCAAATTTAAATCCCAGAAGACGAATTTGAAAAAAGACAGTATACTATATGAGGGAAGAATTAATATAATGAAATTAAATTTATTTTATCATACCTACCTCAAATAATAGCAAAAGTCCTCTTAAAATTAAAACATTTTAAGAGGACTTCCAACATTTAACCATGGTTTTAGGAGAGAAAAATTAACTAATCTCGCCGTTCCATGTGGGACCCAGGAGGTCGCGAGGTTGCCCACTCGTTTTAATAGAGGTAATCACCATCTTTGTGCATTCCAGCTTTTTAAAAATCCAATTAAATAATTTTTTTCTTACAGAAATTTTAGAATACTGATGTTCGACCAAAATAGTAATTTCATGTACACAGAAAATGTTTGCAAATAAATTTAAACGCATCATTATTTTTCAGAAGCAATGTGTTTTACTCGAAATAGAATTCTATTCACAAAAGAAAATGCGCTGAAAGATACGCAAAAATTAAAAGTAGTAATGGGATATGTGAACAGAAAACTGTTCAAGAATGCACAATTATAGTCCTAGTACCCATTTAGAAAAGAAATATTCACCTGTGAATTCTCCATCTCCATACCGTCATCCAGGAATTAGGGGTATGAACTTTTTACCAAAATATTATTATTATTAAAAACTATTAATATTATATTAACATTATTAAAATTACATTTACACTGCTTCGAATAAAACTTAAACGAAAGCACCTATCATAATTCAATATATCTTAAGGGAAAAATTTAAACTAATATAATTATCACTATTTAAAAGGACACGCCAAAATCGAATTTCTAAAAACCTTTACATGTGAAAAAAAAAATTAATATAATTTATAATTCCTTTATATAAATTTGATTAAAATCTTGTAATATATAACGTAAAACTACAATAATTTATAGTCAGGCTTAATAAATCAGAATAATAAAATAATAATAATTGTTTACCTTGCATACATACCTAAATTCAGGTAACCCAAAACAATAATAATTTTAAAGATATAAAGATATGATCCTTGTCTAGCAATTAAAGGAAATCATCATAATAAGAAACATGCAAACTTTAAATATTTAGTTACGTTTTAAACAGTTATGGAAACAAAATTTCGTTACATCTTTATATCTTTAAAAAATAAAATGGAAATATATATCTTTTAAACATGCTTAGTACTGGAGATTTAATCTCACCTCACAAATACAGGCCAATCCTCATCATCGAAAACGAGAACAACCCCTGTTTAACCCCTTCGCCCTACCCGTGAAATCCTATTCCATCCTATGCTAATCCTAATCCATTTCAACTGCACACGCATAAAATGTATAAATAAAATACCGAATTTATTGAAAGGATTACTTTTCACCTTGATACAAAGGAATAATACGGTTTAAATAATATACCGAGTCTATTTCGTTTAGAATTAAACTATTAATATTATTATTTTACACCTCTTAAAAAACTGTTTACGAATTAACTGATTTGAGGAAAAAGTTGCCCATTACAATAATTACGTACATAAATAAAAAATGAAATTTTTTTATGCTATTTGGGGAAAAGATCTTAATCGGTATTATATACTAGTAAACTTATTATGTGTGATTCATGATAAGAAAGAAATTCGAAAAATATTTTCACCTCCCTAGCTGCTCACATTAACAAATAGTTAAATTATTTTTCAAGAAATAAGCATTGCAAAAAATACCATGTGTAGTATTTCAAATTTCGAATCAGTTCGTCTTCATTCGTTACTTTATATGAAAGCGATGTGCATAGAATGCTGCTATTTGGGGACCCACCCTCAACCGCCCATGCCCCAAACATATCTATGCACATAATGAACAGTATTTTTTCGCATCTTTCATCGTCAAGTAAGATACAATAAGTAGAATTCTTAAGTACTGACGGACTCATATAATAAGACTTTAACTCAATGGCATTAAGTATGTTGGTTTGTTCGATTTTATCGAAAAAAATAACAAATAAAGCTACATATATTGATGATATGACATTCCTTAATTATAATTGTCTACTATGCTGGAAACAGCAAACCATTTAAGAGGGAATTGAGTGTTTAATTCTGATCTTGCGACTACCAAAAACTTGAAATTAAATAAGCTTCTTTTAATTGCTTTTATTGAAATAACACATTTATGTCCAAGTCTACGCTTTTAAAGTCATAAATGTCAATGCGTTTTAGAAGTTCAGTCACCTTGACCATTGGCCTCTCAAATTTAAATCCCAGAAGACGAATTTGAAAAAAGACAGTATACTATATGAGGGAAGAATTAATATAATGAAATTAAATTTATTTTATCATACCTACCTCAAATAATAGCAAAAGTCCTCTTAAAATTAAAACATTTTAAGAGGACTTCCAACATTTAACCATGGTTTTAGGAGAGAAAAATTAACTAATCTCGCCGTTCCATGTGGGACCCAGGAGGTCGCGAGGTTGCCCACTCGTTTTAATAGAGGTAATCACCATCTTTGTGCATTCCAGCTTTTTTAAAATCCAATTAAATAATTATTATCTTACAGAAATTTTAGAATACTGAAGTTCGAACAAAATAGTAATTTCATGTACACGGAAAATGTTTGCAATTAATTTAAACGCATCATTATTTTTCAGAAGCAATGTGTTTTACTCGAAATAGAATTCTATTCACAAAAGAAAATGCGTGAAAGATACGCAAAAATTAAAAGTAGTAATGGGATATGTGAACAGAAAACTGTTCAAGAATGCACAATTATAGTCCTAGTACCCATTTAGAAAAGAAATATTCACCTGTGAATTCTCCATCTCCATACCGTCATCCAGGAATTAGGGGTATGAACTTTTTACCAAAATATTATTATTATTAAAAACTATTAATATTATATTAACATTATTAAAATTACATTTACACTGCTTCGAATAAAACTTAAACGAAAGCACCTATCATAATTCAATATATCTTAAGGGAAAAATTTAAACTAATATAATTATCACTATTTAAAAGGACACGCCAAAATCGAATTTCTAAAAACCTTTACATGTGAAAAAAAAAAATAATATAATTTATAATTCCTTTATATAAATTTGATTAAAATCTTGTAATATATAACGTAAAACTACAATAATTTATAGTCAGGCTTAATAAATCAGAATAATAAAATAATAATAATTGTTTACCTTGCATACATACCTAAATTCAGGTAACCCAAAACAATAATAATTTTAAAGATATAAAGATATGATCCTTGTCTAGCAATTAAAGGAAATCATCATAATAAGAAACATGCAAACTTTAAATATTTAGTTACGTTTTAAACAGTTATGGAAACAAAATTTCGTTACATCTTTATATCTTTAAAAAATAAAATGGAAATATATATCTTTTAAACATGCTTAGTACTGGAGATTTAATCTCACCTCACAAATACAGGCCAATCCTCATCATCGAAAACGAGAACAACCCCTGTTTAACCCCTTCGCCCTACCCGTGAAATCCTATTCCATCCTATGCTAATCCTAATCCATTTCAACTGCACACGCATAAAATGTATAAATAAAATACCGAATTTATTGAAAGGATTACTTTTCACCTTGATACAAAGGAATAATACGGTTTAAATAATATACCGAGTCTATTTCGTTTAGAATTAAACTATTAATATTATTATTTTACACCTCTTAAAAAACTGTTTACGAATTAACTGATTTGAGGAAAAAGTTGCCCATTACAATAATTACGTACATAAATAAAAAATGAAATTTTTTTATGCTATTTGGGGAAAAGATCTTAATCGGTATTATATACTAGTAAACTTATTATGTGTGATTCATGATAAGAAAGAAATTCGAAAAATATTTTCACCTCCCTAGCTGCTCACATTAACAAATAGTTAAATTATTTTTCAAGAAATAAGCATTGCAAAAAATACCATGTGTAGTATTTCAAATTTCGAATCAGTTCGTCTTCATTCGTTACTTTATATGAAAGCGATGTGCATAGAATGCTGCTATTTGGGGACCCACCCTCAACCGCCCATGCCCCAAACATATCTATGCACATAATGAACAGTATTTTTCGCATCTTTCATCGTCAAGTAAGATACAATAAGTAGAATTCTTAAGTACTGACGGACTCATATAATAAGACTTTAACTCAATGGCATTAAGTAGGTTGTTTTGTTCGATTTTATCGAAAAAAAGTAACAAATAAAGCTACATATATTGATGATATGACATTCCTTAATTATAATTATCTACTATGCTGGAAACAGCAAACCATTTAAGTGGGAATTGAGTGTTTAATTCTGATCTTGCGCCTACCAAAAACTTGAAATTAAATAAGCTTCTTTTAATTGCTTTTATTGAAATAACACATTTATGTCCAAGTCTACGCTTTTAAAGTCATAAATGTCAATTTAGGGACTAATTAATTAATTAAATTGATAGTGACCGCATAAATTGTTTAGTGACTAAAATAGTAATTAGTCACTAAATATTGTGACTAATTAGTCTAATTTTAATTAAAATTTATCATTGTTTATATCAGATTTTCTCAAACTAACTCTATATACACCATAAAAAGTCATTACATAAATTTTCAGGATAGCAGGATGCATTAATATGTTTTGGTGGACATCTTTTTTCCCTTACAGTATAGGTTACTTGCATCCCTGATACTCGCTTAAAATACTGTATTTTGCGCGCTGTGTAAATTAGATGATTTATAAATTTAATTAAAGATAAGTACTATTTAATCCTGCACTTCGGTGGCCATATATTTAGAAAAGATGATCGATTTTTCTGGACAAAACATGCAGAACCTTTGTTTTGGAATTAATTTTTCATAATTGACGAATATGTTTAGTTAGGGAATCACTGAACCCCCTATTCTTCGAAAAGTGATAATGCAAATACCGAATTATATCTCAAATTAAAATAACAGTTAAAAATGGTGGTGAAATGGTTAAATGGGACTAATTAACTTAAATATCTCACCTCATAGTGAGAATTCTATTCGCAGTTCTATAAAAGTGAATTTTTTTAACAGGTTACTAACGACAGACTAAATATTTTTATTTGATCTGGAAAACTAAAGATAAGTTCATTAATATATAATATATAAAATGATATTATCAGACACCTAATATAATTCCTTAAAATATTCTTTCGTGCATAATCTACCTCCATATCGGAAATCTCAAAAATCACCCTACATACTTTCTCTTTTGAGTGAAGACAACATTGTTTTTCAGAATTAAGGTATATTATTCATTACTGAGATACAACAGCATCTTTCAAAGATAACGATGAGAAATAACATTTGGGTGAATCGCATATTATCTGAAAGAAGAAGTGAAACACCTAAATTTTTCCAAAAGAATGTGGATCAAACATAAATAAAAAATAAGTGAAGTGATTACATATGTGCCCGAAACATTTTTCAAAGTGCACAAGGACAATATTATTATCAATGAATATAGTTATGAAACCTGAATGTCATAAATCATATGAAAAATATTTTCTTGTTCAATTTTTGTAATATTTCATATAAAATTTCTTTAAGTACCTTAGTGATAAAACAGAAATCTTAATAACACTGTAAATTAGGAAAATGTTTATACTGTTTCTGAAGGAGATCATATACCATGATCATGACGCAAAAACAATAACAGTACTTAAATTCTAGAAGGGCCACGAAATGAATAACATACTTTATATTGACAGAAAAATAAAGCCTGTAAAAAAAATAAAAAAATAAAAATATAAAAAAAAACTGTGACGTATGCAAAAGTAAATTTTATTTTCAATGAATCAACCTAATTCCTAATGTTGGACTAGGAAAGTGACAGAATGCAACAATGGAAATAGTAAGCCCGAATGCATCTTATATATGGCTGCTAACAATATAAAAACAATTATTTTTTTCGAATTAAAGATAAAAAACAAAAAGTTATAACCAAAAACGGATAACAGAGTTGTAACAAAAAACAGGTAATCAAATAGTGCTAGATGTATTTAACACAATTAACAAATTCAGTTATCCAAACAGTGAAAAAATAATTGACATGCATCGAAAAAAATCGGAAATTAAAATAATGAATATGTATTAAATTTCACATTACCATCTGTCAATTATATATGTGAAGAAAAACTTTTAACCTTAATTGTTTTTCACCCCAAATCACTAAAGCTATTTAACATATTTTTTTAAAAAAGACTTTTATTATGGCTTAATAATTGAATTAAATTACCTACAGATAGACAATGACAAAATATTTTTTTAAAAATCCGATTAACATATCTTTGTAGCAAATGAAATAACTAAGAGTAATTAAAATAATGAATTATAAATATAAAAGAATTATCACCAAACAAAAACCAAAAATCATTTTTCTAAAAGGTCTTTATAAATAAAATCTAGTTAAAACATAACACACATGTTGGAATCAGCCAATTTCAAAACACCTCATAATACAGGAGTTCTGGAAAAAAGAGAATATGTTATTAGCTTTTGAAAATGCACGAAAAATAAATTTCTTTAAGATTTCATTTGGCTATATTTTTTTTATAAGTAAGTTTTTTCTGCGCATTTTCTGCTTCTCTTCACTTGTAACTCTTTCCTGAATGTCAGATACTTTCGAATAAAATTAATTAAATAACGTTAGTGTAATGAATAAATAAAAAATAAATCTACATTCGTACAAGAATTTTAAAAAATTATTCGCATAAATAATATGATGATTTATTCGCACTTTTTATTACAAATATATCTATTCAAAGTATCACAAAAGTCTAGAAGCATTTAAAAACAATCAAGTCAAAATAATCAATATATCAATGGACCGGAGTGCAGTTTGCACTCCGCAGCCACCTCTAGATTTGGGTGTGTGAGCCGCAAGCATCTCTCACGGAGACTCTTTTGGAGCATTACAATGCGACCTTTAAAAAAAAAAATAAAAAAAACTATCTCCTCTAACCAACGAGCCCCTATGAAATCGTGTCCCTATGATGCACAACCTCGTCGTGTCCTTATGATGCACAACCACAAACCGAATGCATTTGAAGCTGATGTTTTCTTTCCCTGAAAGTTCCCTAAGTTCTCGTAATATGCTTTGTCCACAGTGGAACAAACATTTCGTAAAACTTTCGCGAAAGTCGTTCCAATCTGGACGCGGCTTTAAACTTGTCAAACTCAATTTTTTTAACACAAGAATACAAAGTTATCGCGGATAGGTGATGTAACAACTACAAATGTTCAACGTTTTCTTCACACGTAAAAAAACGTTCAGCAATCAGATAAGAGATCCGCTCATACTTGCGTACAAAAATGACAGGGTCTATAGCAGAAATCTAGCAGCGTGTAGAAACTTTCAACTCAGACAAGGTAGGTGCACTAAACCCATACATCCGAGATTTGAAACCGCTCTAATAAAAAATTAGCAAACGTGTAGGACCTGCATGCCGATACAACGTATTGTTTGTTGTTGCCGAAATGTATTGTCCAGAAACTGCTTTGTATGCTTTGTGATATAAGAAAGCACTCTCCCTTGTATAAAAGTAACGGTGTAAGAAATTGCTTTTCAAATTTCTTAATGTTTCAACTGCTCATTCATTGCTGACATTAAAAAACTTTTGACAAAAATGCTTTTTCTATCAGTGTCGACATTGCAGTCACACATTAATTCAAGAAAATTATAATTCAATTTGCGAACACATTTATTCAGGAAGTATGTGTTCATAAACTAGCAGTTGAATACTGTCTCTTTTAAATGGATCAACTACACTTGTATAGAGAATGAGAATTAAGATAAGCAACAACACAATTATAGATAAACATAACTACAAATTAATGGTTTGTATGTAAGGTATAAAAATAAAATATTTTTTAGACATTACCTTCTTTTTAAGGTAAAATAAATAAACATTCGAAATTCATTCATTAATTCTTCCTTAACATACCAAATTTTTGTCTTCTCGACATTCATTGATATTAAAAAAAAAAAAGAGGTTACGAATTGTCAGTCACCGATTTGAACAAATTTTTACTGTGAATAGATCATGACTAGGATATTAATTGATCACAGTAGAACCCCCCTACACACACATTAATTTTCGAAAAATAGAGTTTGAAAATTTTAAAAGCTTTTATCCGTTAAAATTCTGCGCTAATATGTGATTTCGTAATGTATAGGTTAAAGTCATGCGCTAGCAACCCGATTATACTCTCTTGGGGTATCTTTCTTTTTTCCCCCATTTTAATTTCATACTTTATTTTCATTATACACTGGTGTCCAAAAGTTAAGCATAATTTGTAATAATGAAGGAAATCTATGTAGGAATGACAAAAAATGTGATATGGGGATGTAAAATGGTTATAAAATAAGGAAAAATTCAAAACAATGATAACAATCTCCTTTATTATCTGACGATACAACACTGGGCATAAGAGGAGTTCACACTTTAATGAGAAACAAATGAAATAAAAAGATGCTGCTGCAATTTAATAAGACGTGTGAGCACCTCTTTTAGGCATGCTCCATAATGATAACTGGTTAGCGCTCTGACGCCGAGTACCACAGGTTTCGGGCTCGATTCCCGGTGGTGGCATGGATGTTTGTAATGATTCTGAATCCACTTTACACCTTAGGTCCTTGTCTAATATTATCGTAGAGCGTTGTTGGGGTAGTGTTACTTCGCGTTTGTGACTTATGTTCAAGCTACACGCGCCCCCTGGTTAATGCTAAGTGAATAACGTCGGGGCAGCCTATGCTTATGTCATAAAGACAACTGTCTATGTTTTGCTAGCTGAATAGGTTTTTTTTTTTTTTTTAGGAAAGCTTCCTTTACACGACGCAGCAAATGTGATTTGAAAAATTTATAATAGAAAGGGAGAAAAAAGTTTTACGTAATGTTGCATTTTTCCAATGTCTGCCTTAAAGGAGTTAACAAGCGTTTAAAATTTTCTCAAATTATTTAATGGTGCGCCAGTTAATAATTAGTTATGACATACTAGTTGTATAAATTTCAATCAAGTTAGTGTGAGACTGCTTATGATTTTACCTTTGTAGTGACAAAAACATTTTAAATGCCTTTAATATTAATAAATTAAAGTAAATCAAATTGTATTTCATTGTTGTATATTGATTTGATAAACAAATTATTATAAATGTAAAGTAATAAATGGTAATTCAAGTTCATTCATTACATTATCAATAAATAGTCTGTAAAAATAACTATTTAATTCAATGATTTTGTATTTTTAAACTGTCATTTAAATTAATTTAGCTTTACTATACCAAAAATTCAACTACACTCGAATTTTTTCAATATTAACAGATAATGTTCTCAGTGAAATAAATAACTGCCTGAGAAAAATTGCAACAACGAACTTCTATATACCCTTTAACTTTTTTATATTTTCAGGTATATAAATTTTCACAAATAATAAAAAAATTTCTCTCTAAGCATCAAAATTGTCTTCTATAAGAGCTATTCATATTTTACAGACCCATCAGGTGATGAAAAATTCTGAAGTTAAGAAATGCATTTTCCATTAAATTGAAAATTCTCGACAAACCGTTACAGATAAATTATGTTAAGCATTATATATATATATATGTACTAGTACAGAAGTGATTTTTTATTTAGTTGAAAATTCTTTAAACATAATATTTCTAATGATAATTTTTCAGTGTTGTTTGTTTGTATATTGTTCAGTGTCGTTTGTTTGTATATTGTATATAGTTTAACTATTTCAAAAATGCGATATGTATGCTTTAATTTACAAATTACTTTTGTTTCATCATCAAATGATTGTTAGTTTTATACTGGATCAGGTGGCTGCACTGTGAACATAAAAATATATCAAAGCTCAATGAAATTATACTAAAATGAATTATACTATATATAATGATAAATCGGGCTACATTTAGTGGAGTTGTGATCATCCTATTATGATAACTAGATACTTATAAATAAAACCTTTTTTTAGGTTTTTTGATAATAATTAAATCACTCATATTTCATAAATGTCTTCATAATGAAACTGGCTAATCTAACTTAAAAAAAGATTATTCACTACTTTGTAGCAATAATTGTTAGGTAATATTCATAGAATACAATGGAGTCAAAAAATTGCTACCAGAGTTATTTTTCACTCCTTTTTTTAACACATATATTGCATATTCATCAAATTTTAAAAAATATATATGTATATTTAAGAAAATATGTTGCACTACATATATCCCACAAATTACTTGAATATTAGAATAATGCTATAATAATTATTTCACTATTTTGCTTTCGCATTTTTTAAGACATAATAATAACATTTGTATGTATTATGAAGACTATCACAGCATAAACATAAAATGCTGTAAAAATACTACTATAGTTTTAAAAACGAAAAAATATTATTTTTTAAAATCGATTGTAGTAATGTTAATTGTTAGTTTTCTCTACAAATAGAAAAAAAAAGTTGTCATACTATTTTATAATGTTCCAAAATAAAAAATATACATCATGTACCTAGGTTTTATATAACTAGAATAATTTACAAATTAAAGAAATCTAACCGGAAGACAAAATATTAGTATTGTCGTGGGACAATATTTTCCTACAACTAGATTACAAGGAATTAAGTTAGTTTGTGAATGATGAAGAAACAATGTCTAAATATTTTTATGATATGTGAAAGTAAAAAATAATTTTAAAGGCAATAATATACCAAATACCATGAATATTTTTAATAAATTCATTAGCAAGTACCATCCACAAATATTTCTGTATCAGTGAAGAATAAAAATTGAATCAAAAGGTTCTGAATATATATATATTTTACAAATACCTTAGTATATTTTGACAATATAGCTGCTTATTAAAAAATTTCTGTAAGTCAGAATGTTATAAGTTAAAGGAGGGAAGAACGATTAATAAAAGAACATGATGATTTGTTACATACAAACCTGCCATATTTAGCTTTAACTATATTCTCAAGTTAACATGATTCTAAATTTACACTTATCTCTAAAGAATATATAAGGGCATGATATATATGAGTGTAATAAATGATTCTTGAGAAAGAATGAAAAGTACTAAACTACAATATGTTTAGAAT
This sequence comes from Caerostris darwini, assembly GCA_021605075.1. NCBI lineage: Eukaryota > Metazoa > Arthropoda > Arachnida > Araneae > Araneidae > Caerostris > Caerostris darwini. The sequence continues at coordinate 1,054,298 of BPLQ01007882.1, read as the reverse complement.
TCACAATTGTGTTCAGGCTTCAATGTTTATCCGAGAAAAATTATCCGTACTTCATAAATTATTCAGTAAGAAATTTATCATTTTATATAACACATTTAATTGGTATAAATGAGATAAAAAAAAATTTTTTTATAAAAAACTGTATTTATAACTTTAAAAAGAAATATATCATCTTTTACCAACAATCTTGGATATTATCTTATAAAGTACAATTGTATTGCAAATTTTAAAAAAAAAATTACTATCAGAATTTTTTTTATTACTATTATTATTTTAAATTAATTTAGAAAGCTTAAGATATTTCCAAACTTTACACATAAAAATGGCAATTATGCTTTAAAATTTTTTTGAAAAATTAAAGTTGTAGATAAAATATTTAATTTTGGCACACTTTTTAAAAATATTTTGTAAAAGTCAATAAAATTAAATCTCCTTGCTTTGAATTCAAATCTCTAAAATATTTCAATGATTTACATATAGGTAACTTTAAATGCGATTTTTAATCAATCTATACTTCATTTTCAAAAATACTTGATAATAGTTTTTATTGTTACATATCCAATTACATTTGAAATCCAAGTAAATGTAATAGTTATATACTTATTTTCACTGTCAGTTATTAATTTATTTTCAATTCAAAATGTATGATTCTTTTGAGTATTTTGTACTAAATCAGACAAAATTATTTTTATAAGATTTTAAAATTATATCAAAACTAACTATTTAAAAATTGAAATTTATATATTTTTTATCCAAAATTTCACTTTATTTTAAATCTAATTTATAATTTTTTTTCAAATTGTTTTTAATATAAAGCAATTATTGTCATTTTATTCTATGAGGAAATAAATTCAGTATGATTTCCTTTAATTTTGTTAAAGGATTAATTTCCTCCTTGTTATTTGAGATAAGCAAAGTTATAATTATTGATAATCAGGTGTTAAGTAATTACTGTAATATTAACTATAATGATAATTTAAATCTGCATAAAACATTGGTAAAAGTTAGCATGGGGTACAATGCACTGCACTGGATCAAGTATCCTTATTTTTAATAATGACATTAGCAAAGTTATATTATTCAGAAAATTATATGCAGTATATTTCCTTAGGAAAAAATACAAAAATTAGATTCAAAAGAGACAATATATTTTTGCAGTTCACTCATTGAATATGCTAGAATCATACAAAGAAATCAACAGAATATTGTATGAATGAGACCAAGAAATTACTAAACTCTGAATAGAGAGTAAATGCTATAATGCTTGCATACATTTATGAGTTTAAATTAATATTAATTTTATATACTACAGTACATATGTGATTTTTCTGCTTTTTAAATAATTAATTTCTAAAATGCACTTTAGAATGTAGCTCGAAACTAGAAATACAACTCAATTACAGTAACTATACATAATTGTTATTGAAAATCACAGCATCAAAACATAGCCAACACAGAAATTTTTAATCTAGAAAAACTATAATATTATGCACTTTCTTCTTTAAATCATGTTGAAATTTAAGGATAACAATTGGCAAGCAAGTTAAATTTTGTTTTCTTTAGCACTAATAGAATAAGTAAAATTTTAAGAAACTTACAAACTACTTATTTTCATAATAATGATGAAAATATAGAAACCTTACTTTATCTTTAAATGATTGTTTAAAATAAAATTTTCAAATAATGAGTGAATTTCAAAAAATATTTTCAAATATATATATTTAGATAAGAAGAGCAGTTCTAAAAGATTTTATTTCTAGCAAAAAAACAGTGAAAGTACAACAGCTTCAAGTATTAAAATTTGGTAATAAAATAATAAGATTTAAATATTTCAAAGTTTTACTTTTAAGTGAGGAATTACAATAATTAACAATTTATTTTAATGAGCATATAAAATACCACTTGTGTTTTACACAAAATTGTTAATAACTATTTTGAAAGATAAACATATTTCTTATTATTAAATAAAATCTAACCAACTTTTTAAATTAAATGCCCTCATAAAATATTTTCAAATTTTCTACCTTGTTTGATATGCTAAACATAAAAGACAATTTTTCAATTATGCTGCGAGAAATATAAAATAATTTTTAATTAGAAGCTTTAGTTTCTATGAATTTATAAAGAGAATATCTATATTAAGTCTATTCCTAAAAGTAATTACAATAAATCTATCATTTTAAAATTGTTAAACTATCCAAACTGCAACCTCATTGAAAACAAATATAAAAGAAATTTCAATTTCATTTAGCTTTATTTGTTTTATTTTAAAATTTTATCTGTTTCTATTAAAATTATTCACAGTTTTAATTTTAGAGGAATTATGCATATCTTATAGTCTTCAATATAGCAACTAAATTTCTTGAAATTAACATTTTTCATTATTGTGCTCTAAAGTATGCAGTTGTGTACACATTTATAGTGTGACTTATTTAAAATTTTAATTATCAATTTCCCTCTTTTATTTTTTTTTTTCTGTTGTAGATATTTTTATCAAGTCATTTTGTACAATCATCTTTCTTCATTTAATTGTATTCTACAATATATATATATTCCTGTTTTAGCTTAAAATGGACTACAGAAAAATTTCTAATGGTATAATTTTTTTTTTTGAATTGTTTTATATATTGCTGCTCTAAAATATGTTTTTATTTTTTATATGTATATATATATTTTAGTTTCATGTATTGTGCTTTGATAAGAACAGAAGAGGGGAAAAAAAACCAGATTTCATATAATACATATATTAATGAAATGGGGAGAAATTTACAAATTTTTTTATTTTATGCATTTTATACTTAAGTTTGTACGTATACATTAAGCAATTATAAATTATTTTTTCCGGTAATTTTGCTGATAATAAAATTGATGATTTCTATAAATGAGGCAGAGGTAAAATATTCCCAAGCAAGAGAAGGATTTACACTAAATCGCACCAACAATAATGACAAGTTACATTAAAATTGACAATGATGTGGGGCATTTCAGAAGTGTTTAAATATTTGATAGAGCTTGAAAATTTTTTGGAGCACCAATTACTAATTTAAATTAACAAATTGCTTTTATTTTCAAATGCTCATTGTTACTTCTATTAATTACTTTCTAAAGCCCAAATATTAACATTTTTCTTTTTGAATGACGCTTTCTGTATAAATAAAAAAAAATGTGGTTGATAAATGGTTATAATTGTCATTTTCTTTAATAACCATAGTTTAGGGGATATTTCCTTTGGAGGTGCCCCGGGATTGTTTCGCCGAATTTAGTCAATTGGCGACGATTGTTTTGCCAAATTTAGTCATCTGGCGACCTCTAAGCCGATAAACAGATAGTTCCTCCCTTTTTGGCGCGGGACTTGGAGGTGTGGGGGGGTGCGAAAACAAGTCAGTTTTCATATGGCACCTTGTAGGGAAATCTCCCCGCAACACGTTGTGAAACATTAAATCATTCATCTTCCTATTTACTAATTTATTCTTTTTCCAAATGCCTAGTATTTGCCTTAATGATTTTTATTAGAGATCTTTATCGAGGATGAATCGGTGGGTAGTTCACTACACCTGTGAAACAATTCGCCAAATAATATTTGAAGCAAACTATCTCGCATTTGTGTTACGCGTGAGGGGGGAAAAAATACCCATATAATCAGCCAGCGAACGAATCAGTATAATGATAAAAAGCATGTTTATCTTGTAAAAAAAAGAATTTTTTTAAAGTTACGTTTAAATAATATTAATAGAAAAAAACATAAATTCAACCAATTTTTAAATATTCAAAGTAAATAAAACATTTTATCAGTTAATTATGTAAAATCAAATTATTCCTTTATTTGTAATAATAAAAAAATGAATTTAAAATTGTTTGAGAAAGATTGAGATAAATGTATATTCTGTTTTATTCTAGGGAAGGAAAAATATCAAAATGGAAAAACGCAGCAAAGAAATGAAAGAGGAGTGAGAATTAGCAAACTCGTAGTATAAGAAATAATTTAGCTTCTTTTACTACGTATTACAGTTGTGATAGCAAACACAAACTGATGGAAAACTGAAAATCATTTGAGATTCTGTGTTCTTTAGTTTAAAAATTTTTTCAAATAAAGAGAAAATTTGTTCATATATAAAAAAAAATTACAAATGAAACATTAACATTTAATGCTGAAATCAAAACTGAATTTAACAGAATAAAACAGACTGTTTTTACCAATAAAAAAAAAATCTTTCTATGGTAATTAAAATATACAATGTATTAAAACATTTTCTCTCTTGTTTGTTTTAATATTAAAATGACTAAAAAAAAAAAAAAAAAAAAAATGTAGATTTATGTACAGTAAAACCTCACTTGTCACCACTTTTTGTATTTTTTTTTTTTTTTTCTGTTCTACTTCGATGTTCAAAGTCTTGATCAAAAATATAACGAAATAATGGTACTTGATTTTTAAATAACTGAAATTCTCAATTAAGCATATTTATTCTAAATTTCGTCTCAATGAATTCGCGTTTTAAAGATCTGATTTTAACTAGGGTAATAACTACTTTTTAAAGTTTTACCAACTATCTATATGTATGTAATGTAAGTAAGGTAAATATTTTTTCTTTGCATAACTATCTTACTGTTTTATTTAAGCTTTTAATTGTTAAAATTTACAAAGCAAAACAAATCATCGATGTTTTTTTTTTTTTTATATTTTTAAATGTCATGTGATATTTTATACGTTTTAAAACGATACGGGTAAAAAATAAAAAAAAGTGTTTTTAGGCGGTCCCTTGCAATGCTAAATTAGTAAGAGATTACTAGAATATTGTCAATCAGTAATGAATGAAGTTGTTTTTGAAAGCTACACTCATAAATATATGAAGGATACTCAAACGATCTTAAACAAATTTTAAGGGTAAGTCAGAATAGAAAGGTTGGTCCTTTTTTACTTTCAGACATGTGAACGAAGATACCTAGAGGGCGCTGTTGAAGTTATTTTTATACTTCATACATACATTAGTCAGTTCGTCCCTCTCCTCCTATTTCATATAGATTTTTAAAAATTCAAGAGAAGGCACTAGATGGTCAAAAACTTAAAAGAAGTTAAATATATCAAATAATATAAATTATCCCCCAAATTTTTTTTTTCATTCATGTTTTTAAATTGGGATTGCTTTATTTTAGGATCCGAAATTAACTTTCCTTAGAATACACGTGGTAATCGAATTTCGAAATGTTATTATAATCAGTAGTTACATTTTTATTGACAACATTTATATAATAATAATATTACATAATTTATTTTACCAAAACTTAACTTCATAGGATTAATTCGGCATCATTTAAATTAATGAGCAGTTAAAAGTATTTGTGATCAGCCAAGTTTAATGAGAGCAAACATTTTTAATTAAAAAAAATAAAGAAATGTAATTAATGTTTTTTATACAACTAACAGAATCATCTTCGGGAAAGTTTTCTCTTTTTTTACATTCTAAGAAAAAAACAAGGGTGTGTGGAATGAAATAAAGATGATTAATTGTTTAAATTTTATGACACTAAATCTTCACAAAAAATACCCATTACAAAATTTTATATTTTTCATCGATTTAAAGTACTTAAAATTTTACAATATTGTCAAATAATACATCGTCAAATATTAGCATGACAAGTAGAAGATAACGATAAAAGAGGAAAAGTTAACTGGGGCACTTCGGGAGTGTGATTCTCAAACACATCTAATTATGACGATACTATAAAATACATTTATTCGTAAGAGAAGTTTCTGTTCATATATTTTTAATGAAGATAAATATTAAATCTAATATAATAAGCATATTTTTACCATAACATCAACATCATAATTTTTAACCAGTCTTACAAAAACAATAAGGCAAATATCTGAATGAAATCTGTGAAAATTCATAAATTAAATAGTAACAAAATATAACCATAGTAGTAGAGTCTCAAGAAATTATAAATTAGTTCTCAAATTATTAAAAATATTTTACAAGATTCTTTCTTCGCACGAAATATTTAAAAAAAAATATATTTAAAAAACGATTTTTCCTTCCTAGGTGTCTCTGAAATACGATCTGCCGAGATGAAGAATAGCTATTAAAGTAACTTCAAATGGTAAATAAAAGAACACTTCGAAAAGAAAAAGGCTTTACTTTAAGTTCCAGTAACTTTACAGTGCTTTATCTTGCTTCGATTCAGTATGCCTTGCAATTCGCAAAGTGATATTTTAGACAGATAATTTTTCGTTTCCTTCACAAGAAAATTCTAATACCTTACTATTTCTTCTGTGTAACAAATGTATACTAACATTATACAAATATACTTATGTGTTTATTGCATGTATGTTTTGATGATAAATAATTTTTATTTTCGAAAAGATGTGAATATATACAATATATCTTTTTATTAATTTTTTTTTAATGAAGTTTACAAGAAATCCTCGTGTACCACAAAGTATCACAAGATGCTTACAGAAGTAAGTAACAAACAAGCCAGTGACAAAATAATAAAAACATCAAATAAACTTAACTTTAAAAAGACGTCATTACAAAAGAAAAAGAAAATAAGAGATAGAGAAGGTATTTTAATAAACATCAAAGTTAAGAAATAACAAATTTACACATTACTGTAAAAGTAGGCTTCTTATTAACGAAAGCCAGGTGGCCATTTGACTTTTTGGAGTGTTAGATCCTGACAACTGACCTTTGCCACTCCACTTAAATTGCAGTGGTAAAGGTCAATTGACATAGTTTAAGTCTGTTTAAATAAAGAGTTAAAATTGCCATGCCGAGTCATAAACTAAATGATTTTGAAATAAGTAAAAAAATTATGAGCGCCAAGATTATGGGAAATAGAAGGAAAGTACTTCTTTGAGATAAAGACATTGGATTATTCTATGTATAATGAATTCCATAGATTATTATTCATTTTGTGTCTTTTTAAAATAAGATTTTGGTATTTTAGCATTAATTTCAATGTCTCGCTTAGTGGCTTCTTTAGAGAGAAAGTTAGTTCTTTCATTGCTAAATATTCCTGTATAATCACGAATAATGAAGGGGAAAAAAATATGGTTATATTTTGTTCAGTAAAGGTACTAAGCGTTCTTTGAATATTAACGATAATATTATTGTACGATGTAATATCTTTAAGTAATTTTAAAGAAGACAGCGAATTCATGCAAATTACACATTTTTAATTGAAAATCATTTTACACAATGGTTTAATGCAAAACAGTTCGACAATAAACACGGTACATTCGTTATGAAATCTGCATTGAAGGTATTCTAGTTCATGGCCATTTTCATAGATGACAAAGAACCAAACCAACTTTGTTATTTATTTTACTGCTATCAGTATAACGAATTACTGGAAAGTCTTCTATAAAATTGTTATAGGTTGTATTGTTCATTGGATTTTTCTTGGAAATTGGCAATAAGAAGTCGTAGTTACTTACAGAAGATTGGGTGATATTTTTACTTAACTCTGTGTTACTCAAATTACTGATAACTATGGGTTGTAAACCGGAAAGGGTAATAGTATAATCATAACTAATTATAAGTCTGTCACAAATAATTCGCAGCATAATGCGTCTCTGTATTCGTAGAAGTAATTTAAGATTGATCTTTTTGTGTAGTGCAGAACTTCAAACATAAGAAATAAAAAGCACAATACCTTGTTTATAAATAATGAAAGTAACATTCGAGTTAATTTCAAGAGTTGCGAGCAATTGGTTAAATCCTAACTGCAATTTATCACATATGTTAAAAAAAACTTTTTCCAGCAACATTTGCTATCTAGGAAGAGATCTAGATACTTTAAATTACTCATGATGGAAAGGGACAATCAGTTGAGAAATAATTGATGAGAATTTTTTTTTCTTTTTAATATGCATTAATTTGATTTCAAAATTAAAGTTTCAATAAAGAAATTAACTTGCAATTTCCCTTGAAATCACGAAAATAATCGTGAGCAAAATCAATAGTTTCACAACAATATGTCTTGTCCGCCGGAATTAGTTTAACAATCAATGTGATCCTTGTATCGAAAAGTTTGGAGACCCGTTTCTCTAGAAAATCATGTAATGTGAAAACTTGGAGTTCTGAACTTCTATTCTCATCATCTGCATCTTGACCTTCGTTAAAAGAATATGCAAGTTGATGTATATTTAATACAACATATTCGATTAAAAAATTCTAAAATCCTTTAATATATCAAAATATTTCTTGTACACTTGAATATATTATTAAATATAAAATTTTAAAAGTTGTATCAGAAATGAACCAAACAGATATGCAAATTTTACTATTATTTTTTAACTAGAATTATACAGTAAAACTGAGTTAATAATTAACAGCTGGAATACAGAACAGAAGCGAATACCTCAAAGCACAGTTTTTTTTTTTTTTTTCTACTTAAGCTCCTTGCGCCAACACTTTACAGCGCCGCGCTAATAAGATATATTTCAGTAGATATACTACAGAATTGTTATGGCAACCGCGAGTACAAATTTATAGTAAAGTGATTTAATTTAAAAGTGGTAGATAATATATTTTTCAAATCATACTAATTCATAACTTTAAACACATTGTATTTTAAAGAATTATCACTTAAAAATAATTTTTAGAAAGTAATAATGTTTTAATTTTGAATAGTTCTACAAAATTCTTATCAGTAGATTCATTGCTATCCACACAGAATCATTAGTTGATATTTTCACAAATCTTAAAAAATAATTAGATGTTTCATTTAGTTTAATTTAATTCATTATTTTCATCTTCTAAATGAAATGTGAACTTTTTTCAATGGAATCAAGTACAACGAACATTCAAATTTTCATTCTAAGCTCTTAACGATATCCAACTTTTATAGAGCTGACATATTCAATTCTTTAAAGTTTTAACATATTAAAGCTCGACTTTCAAGATTTTCCTCTTAAACATTAGGAACAGATTTTAAGTATTTTTTAATATCTTTTATCTTCAGAAAACAATTTTTTTAAAAATGGTAAAATGTAGGCGGCGCTGAATATCAAACACTGATAAAATACATTTATTTATGCTGCTAAGTATAGCTAACAAGTACATCGAAATTATCTACTTTCAGGACTTAGAAATCATTTTCCATACTGTGAATGTTTTTGTATGAAATATTAATGCTCAATAGTGATGCACATCAATCGACTAATGATACACAATTCTTCAACTCCGACTAAAGATTAAATTTTTTTGTCATTTTCATTTTAACGGCCTAGTCACCAATCGACTGGCTTTTGGCAACAACATTCTGACATATATTAAAATATAGTTTAAATAAATTTAATCTATATAAATAATCAGCAGGAGGAAAAAAATTTCTCCCCGGCGGGGAATCGAACCCCGGTCTCCCGCGTGACAGGCGGGGATACTCACCACTATACTACCGAGGATTCACAAATTTACCGCTGGGAAGTCATGTTAGTTATGAAACATTTGTTTAAATGAGCGCGATCATTTGTGTATACAAGTTGCTCACGGAAAATGGGCTCTAAAATAGAAGCTGTGAATAGAAGTCTGCGAAAAATTATCTTTTTCTATATCTAGAGACGGGGGCGGGGGGAGATTGTAAAACAAGCGTGCTCACTGAAGATCTTTATAGATTGTTGGCTGAATAATACGAACTGTTCCGATATTTATTGAAACTGCAAGTATTTTTATTATTATTAGAGAATGTAAATAAATTACTCATTATTTAAATTATTACATGTATTGGGTTATGGAAACGCTTCTTTCATACAAATTCGAAAAAATAATGAATCTATCAACAATCGCAAGGATGGAGCTAAAAACATGATTTTTTTTTCTTTAATAAAACTTGGATTTTAATAGAAAGATGTGCATAGCTTTAATGAGAAACAGTTATTCAAAAATTTACAATGAAAAATTAATTTGGTAAAAATATAGGATGTAAAAATTTTGTTTATACATTTAAAGCCTAATAAAATTCTGACAATTACTCAAAATCAAACTGATTATTGTCCTTAAAACTCAAAGTATATCAACTTTCACAAGCATTTAATCTATTTACTTAGTAATTTGCTTGCATCTCTTTAACTATAACAGAATAATAAAAAATATTGCAGTATTTGTTATTTAATATCACGTCTTATGTAAAATTTGTTTGCAAACTTTTTCTTTACAAGTGTATCTTAATACAAACAAAAGAAATATATTGTACTTTGAGTTTTTCAGGAATCAGATTCCTTCTGCGGTTTTATGTTAGTTATGATATCTGAAAATCATATTTACAATAATTATTCAATAAGAAAAGGAAATTAAGCTATAATTTTACACAAAATCTAAAATAGTTCAATCACAGAAGTAGCATCCTCAAAAAACACGTGGATAAGTATATTGCACAGTATTTGAAAATATATATCTTTGCAGTGAGTTTTGATTATTTCTTGACAGTAATCATTGCATGCAAATGTTTAACACGAGCAAGTTCTCTGCCATGACTGAAGAATCTAATATTCAGGTAATGCCTGTAAATAATTGCATTTTGTAAATATGTTTGCAAAACTAACAAAATGAAAACTTTTATAGACAATGTAACCTAATTATACATACACAATTTAAGGAAAGAATTATTCTTACGCTCAGACATTATATATTTATAGTAACATACATTATAGCCAAGAAAAAAGATATCGATAAACAAAAAAATCTCTTCCAGCAATAAAATTATATAATATCCAACAAATTTTCAGTATCACTTTTTTTCCTTATATGGTAATAAACAGTTACACATAATAAAGTATTAACTGCTAAAATATTGAGACATTTAACTGACAATTCATGCGAGATCTAAACAGAGTAATTCATATTCCTGGTTTTGTTAACTTTGAATTACACACCATATTTTCAATTATTACAAGGAAAAGAAATTGATGAATAAATCCCAGTAATACCTAATGATATTCTTGAAACAAGCATTTTTCATGAAATAAACATTACAAATAAGAAAGAACAATGCATAAATAGAAGAAGTTTAAATTTATTTGAGAATATTAGGATTAAAAGATTAAAGAACTTAGAAAGCCTACAATAAGACAAAAATTGTGGTTCTCATGCTGAGGACCACAGTCCTCTAGGAGAATGTGAAGCAATTTCAGAAGCACTGTGAAGGGATCACTTAACTGAAATCTTTGGCTATTTGCAATTGTAGCCAAAGATTTCAAATAAGTAGCCACATCCCATTTTTCTTTTTCTCTGCAAGATTTTCTTTTCTAAATGATGGTTATGTTTTGGATTATCTATTATTTAAATTATTAAGCCTACTTAACCTAGATTTTAATTGATTAATTTAATTTCTGCTGTATTGTCAGTTTAACAGTTAAACTGATGCGAGAATGGTAATTTGCTATTTTAAAAAAATTACATTTAAAAAACATTTTATTCATAATTTTTATACATAAAATTAATTAATTTATTATTTTTGCCTTGATTTATATATTTTCCTGCATTAAATAAAAAAAAAAAAATGAAAATTTCACAATTCTTTTTAACTTCTAATTGATTGGTAAATTAATATAAACTCACAAAAAATAAAATAAAAAAAAATTATGTTTTATCAAAGGTTTTTAAATTATCACAAATTATAAAGTGGACAGGGAAAAATAAAAAAAAATTCACGAGACCATTACACAATAAACCCTAAAAGATTTCAAGAATCACTGGTCTACGATAATACATAAGGCACAACAGATTGAGAAATTTACTTTTATAAAGAAAATTATTTAATATAACATCGATAAAATAATTTAATTTTTATAGAAAATGAAAAGTAAACTTATATAAAATAAATCAATTAATTTTTACTTTAATAATTTTATGATTAAAACATTGATTTTTTTTTCTGTCTTCTCCCTTTATTTTTTTTTCAATAGAATTATTTTATAGTTACATTAAGATTAAATATTTAATATTATTTATAAATGTAACAGTAAGTTCTTCCTTAAACTTAACCGAGGAAAAGAAAACTGTTTATTAGAATGTATTAAATTATATTCGTTGTAGCACACGTAAGGAATTTTTAGTTTTATTTTAAAACATCATTTAAAAAAAAAAAAAAAAAAGATATATAAATAAACTTAACCAATAATTTCATTTTTAAGATTCAAACCCTTTTTAATTTCATTTATTTGTTTGTTTATACTTACAAAAAACACATTTGATTTATAATAAGCCTCAATTTATCTAGTTCATGAGTTGAAAAGAATATGTGATATATAAGAGGAGGAGAAAAAAAAAGGCTTAAAAATTCTTAATTTGTATACCAATTTAAAAGTAAGTTTCAATCAGCAAATAGTGATGATCAATAATTTACTTATATTATTTCATTAATTAAAATTTAATACTTAATTAGTTTCAATTGATTTTTTAAAAATTACAATTACACTTTGCGTATTTTCAACACTTCAAAACATTAATTCTATTCAAAGTATAATATAAAAATAAATTGTGAAGAAATAAAATGTCTAAATTTAAATACTAATATTGCATAAATATTTGAAAAATTAAAGAGGAGTAGTACTAAAAGAATAGTAATAAATACTAGAAATATATATTAAAACAAGATGTTTCTTAAAGTAGAAAAATAAAATTCAGGCAAATATAATTTATAAAAAAAAAAAAATTGTTGTAATCTATATAAATTTAACAAATAAAATTTACTGAATCAAATCACATTTAGATTAGTTAAAAAATATCGAGATTTTTATTATAAAACTAAATTAATAAGAGTACTGAGATATGCAATAATAATTGTTGTTAACTTATAATATATAGGGCGAGTCAAAAAATAGAACAAACCAACAATCATTCTTTGCTGTAGAATATATGGTCAAAAATGAAATGCGAAACTAGTAAAATATCTTGTATGTTATTGTGCAAAAAATTCTTTAATACAAAAATGCCATTCTCTATTGCAACTTTGGTTTCTGAGCTGATGGCCCAGCATATAAAAGTAAAGAAAGCCAATAAACATTTTACATAATCCTGCCAGAATTTCCAAATATATTTTAGCAGTCGTTCAGTGGTACATGTGGCTCCAGCACATTTATTTTGACAAGATGTACAGAAATATCTAAAAAAAATTTTTTTTTGCAATTGGATTTAAACTATGCATTAGTTGAAACTATTGCCTAAGTTTGTCTTGAATACATTTTGCAAAAAATATCTTGAAAAAATTTTATGAAATTCTGTTTGAGTATGATATAATATACCTGGTATGTTCTAGGATGCTAGCCGAACCCTTCATCACTACTGTTGCGAGGATGCATTATTATGGTTGGTCTTTGGAAAAATTAATTACTCTTGAATAAAGTTGTTTTTGTCATCTATGTGATTTTTAAGTTTGACATTACTACCTTGGTTTCCCCATTTATGGCTTTTTTGTACTGTGCATTCTATGACAAAAAATAAATAAATAATGTTGTGATATGATCTACCACTTCCTAAAGTACAGTTCATATTTTAGGAAATACTCCATATAATGTTGTATTTGATAGTCATTCTATAACCTAAAAGATTAGCAAAAAAGAAAAACAAACATGTTAGTTTATGTTTGCTTATCATTTGTTTGAAAAAAAGATAAAGAAAAATATTAGTTCTGTAGATTGAATTTTATGATTTTGAAACAAGGAAATTAAAATAAAAACTTATGTAATTAAAATGTTACATCAAACAATAATTTTTTATTTAACAGAATAGAGTTTATTTCAATAATTAATTTAAACTAAAAAATTAAGAATACCTAAAAGTAATTGTAGAATGACAAGAAAACGTTTTGATTTAATGCTTTTTTTTTTTTACAAGAATAAATTGTAAAATTAATTAATTTTTATTTATTTACAAATAAAAAGGGATTTCTATTCTAAAAATTATTTATCATATTTAATTATTAGTTAATAATTAGGTATTTTAATCTGTGTTTTGATACATTAACAAAATAAAAGATTAACTTATTAATGTTATTTTACTTAGTTGCTTTAACTTATTACACTTACTTATTAAATACATGCATTTTTATTATGCAATTTTTATAACGATTTTTTTTACATAAATATGAATAGAGAAATACATATATATATTTTTATACACTTTTATTAATTCTCTTATTTCTGATCTATAAAACCAGATGACAAAAAACTGTTAATGTAAAACCTTCCATGCACAAGCGATTTTCAAAGAGAAGCTTTTTAGTTATATAAATCAAACCTATTGTTTTCAATGTAGACTCATGCACTGGTGATTATTTAGTTGTAGCAACTAAATAGATGCAACCCATTCTTTTACAATGGTAAAAAATTGCTTAGTAGTTTGGGACTAGAATATACAGGTTAAAGCTTGTTCTTGTGCATAGGTGATTATAATTCACTACTTGCCTTCAACAACTGGACTTTGTATCATTTCCCTTCATAACTTTTTTAAATTGCCTGAGCTGAGTGGCAACTGTTTAGTCATGTAATGTGTGCTAAATGAGGAATAAAAACACTTTTCAGTGTCATAACTATTTTAGAAAAAAATAACGCCTGTGTACAAGAGGCCTTATAATTAAAATTAAGGAAAATAAATAACATGATTCTGATGAGTTGGAAATCAAGATAACAGAAAGAAAGGAATTCTTCTTTTAGATACATAGTCTGAAACAGAAAACAAAAATGATGGTTGGGAAATGAGCCTTTGTAAAGTGGCAAATGTGTATAGCCATGTGTAGCAAATTATTTCCTTTGCAATAACAAAGAATTTCTCTCTCGTGAGTGTATAAATTACAATAAACATGATTGAAGATATTATAATTCAAATCCAGTTAAATCTTTAATTTACCAACAGATTATTTATAAAATTCCCATCTTTTAAAACATCAATACACACAAATTTGGATAAGCAGATAGGGAAAGATTTAAAAAAAAAATATTTGGAGATAAAATATTTAAGCTATATTTCTTATTAGAAACAATCTTTCCTCGATGAAGAAAGGAGTGGGCAATCCAACTAAAATTATAATTGTTTTTAATTTGATAAAAAACACAAACTTTCATATTTTAATTAAAATGTGCAAGGATTAAGATATTTAAAAAGTTGAAAATTTTTCTGATTTACATGAACGAGACAAAAGTAAAGTCAATATTTTTAACCACTCAAAAGAAAGAATGGTTGATCTTTTTTAAGAAATTAATTGCATAATTTCTCATTAAAATTGATTTTTTCCCTAACATTAATATAAAATATTGAAATTAAATCGGACATTTGGAACTTCCATGTTTGGATCTTTCATTGTGTATGTGTGTTTTATTTTTTATTTACGCAAAGTGTTTCTTCTGTATTGTAATCTACAAAAGACTAAGTTTCTTTAAAATCTGTCATTCACTTTATTTAATTGAGTATGAAATAAAATATTTCAGACAAAAATATTCAAGTTGTTATTGCAGATTTATGTAACAAAATAGATTAATTTGGATTTAAATATATAATAATATGTGCATAAAATATTATTAATGTATAGATATTTTTTAATTTAAATATTTTAAATTAAATTACATTTTTTTTACATCTTAACAACGATATTTTTTACGATATCTAATACAATATTCAAAAATAAGAAAATTTAGTATAGCTTTTCCTTTTATTCAGAATTAAATTTAGTTAATGTAGAAAATAGAATTACAAGCTCAATCTTAAGTTATATAAAATAACTTCCTTAAGAGATGTTTTATTTTCTTGCTCTCCATTTTTCTGTTAGAACTACTCTTAAACAAATATTTAATTATAATTTGGATTTTGCATAGTCAAGTTTAAAAATCTAAGATTCAAGCAATAAATGCAATATATATATATATATTTATATATAACTTTTAGAATGCACTATTATCTCATAGAAATATATAACAACATAAATAAGTGAAAAATAATAATCATAATAATGATTTCTTATAACAGTTATTACATATATATTACAATTGACTTATACCTCAAGAATGCATCTTCTTAAGAAAATATTCACATAAAATTAATTTAATGTTTATATATGCATATTGAAATAGAAATTTAATTTTTATTCAAATTTATCCGATTTACCACTCATAATTGAAAGAATTATTCAATAATATAAATCATTAATAAGTTTTTATAATTTTTTGATTTTAATGAAAAGGAAAATTCAGAATTTTAAATTATTGAAAATTCATTTCAAGAATGTAAAATATGTACAAATCACGATATAAAAAAAATCTGAAAATTTCAAGTGCAAATTTAAATAAAAATTGTGAACTGAACCTACATTATGTTTTAATGATTGCAGTGAAATAAAAAAATTAAATTAATTTCAAATTTTCAAAAGAAAATATCATAAAGCAAATTTCATAGTGAAATTAAAAACATCAGTTGTCAAGATCTCTATTATAAATAACTTTAAAAATCTCTGTAAAATAATTCCTATTGTAAATAATATATCTAAAAAGTGTAACATTTGTTATTATTCAACAAAAGAGAAGAAAATGGATAAGATAATACTACACCATTAGGAATCAGAATATTTCATTTGATTAAATAAATTGATTTTTTCAAAATCAAAATCTCTAATATAGCTGCTCAAATTAATTTAAATAAAAAAAAAATAAGATATGGTATATATGGTTTGATTGAAGGTATTTGTATAATTTAATAATATTTAAATGTTATTTAATTATAATTGTATTTCTATATTACAATATTTTAGCTTTATGATTTCAATGAAATACGCATTGCTAAATTACACAGAAAAACATAACTTAAAAATAATATTCCTGTCTCAATGAGTTATTGAATACTTTTCTTTTTTAAAGAATTTGACTAATTACTTATGGTTTATTATAAATGAGTTACAGAAAATTAAGCAAACAAAAAAAAAATATATATATAGTTGAAATAATTTAACTACAATTTCTAAATATTAAAGATTTAATTTCAGTATTCATGATAGTTAATATCAAACAGTATTATATATTTCCCTAATTGTAAAAGTTTATTTTCTGTTCCCATAAACCAAAGAAATAAATGTTACTATAAATCAGTGAAATCTAGAGTAAGAAATCAAGGGCAGAATATATATGTAAAGAGAGAGAGGTAGAAGAAATAAGTTACTAATGAAAAGATTTCAAATAAAGAATACATGAAACCTGGACTGTAATTCAATCTATCCTTCATTTTTAAATCTCACAAATTATTATCTCTGTTTGTAATAACTTTAAAAAAGGCGAAGTATTTTTTTAATAAGATGTTTTTAACAGCCCAATAAAATTAAATTTTGAATGTATATATATATAAACCTACTTTCTTTTATTCTCAAAACTTTAAAATATTACATTTAAAAGGTACTAAACCATTACTTAAAAACACAATATTAAAAATAAGGATCCTATACACAGTGATTTTAACTCTTTATATATCCAAGTTTTCCATTAATAAAATAAATAAATGACTGAGTATTCTTTGATTGGGATTGAAACAGTAATTTATAAAGAGTATTTTATCCTTACTCATTATCTTCTTTTAAAATTGAAAAATATTTCAAATTACACTTAAAAGAAAAATTATGAAAAAAAGAACTTTGATTAGTTAAAATAAAGTCTTTGTTCACTAAATTAAAACTTGCAAGTAACTAGCTTTTAATAAAAATTGTTTCTAAATAATTTAACAAAAATTCTTGATTAAAAATTTCCTATTTATTAAAAAATTGTTAATGCTCTAAAATTTTTTAATTGATGTCAACAACCATTAATTTTTAATCTGACCGAAAATTGATGACTGTTGCAATGTTATAACAACACAACTGTGGTATAACTTCTCAAAATAAAAAAAAATTTTTTTTTTTTTAGACTAGAAAAATTACAAATAACCCAAATCCATTTTCACTTCATGCAAGTTTTTACTATTAGATCTAAATATCGAATGCTGTGCAGAATCTTTATAAGAACTAAAATTTCAACATTTCTTTATTGAAACATAACATCACGATTTCTACACAATTTAAAACAAGGACTTATTGTGTGACATATATCCATAAAAGCTTTTTTAATGCTATATATATTAATAATATATAGGATAATTTTTATTCCTTAATGTAATATTAGTACATACAATTTTCTGGCATAATGGGCAAAAAAAAAAAAAAAAAAATGAACAAATAATTCGTTAACTTCTCTCTTTTTTTTTTTTTTTATAGAGAAGTGTGTATTCTAGAAACTTTAAAGACAAAATATTTAATTTCAGTAAACATTTCTGTTAAATATTTTTTAAAAAAAGAGTGATCCTTTAGTTTAATTAAAGGAAATATAACACAGAAATGAGAACTAGCAATTCTAGAAAATACGGCGGTTACAGTTAAAGATAAATATGCGTTGATTCTGTGAAATACTAAGAAGTTATATTTATTTATTACACTTTTGCGCAAAACTTCTTCAAAGAAATAATTTCATAAAAAAAAAATTTTTTTAATACGAAATGAAAAAAGAAAATAATAATTCCGAAAAATTAGCTGTAGATATACTATCTCGTAATAAAATACAACTTTTTTTCAAAGTTGAAATATGTTATTTTATTATAAACCGTAATTGATAAAAGTGAGAAATTATTGGAGAAATTTATGATTAAAACTGAGAAATAGAAACAAATCTTTCACTGATGAAAGAGTTCATACAAATGCATACCACTCAAGTAGGATAACCTTGTTTTGCTGAGTCATCGTGTTTGATTTCAAAAATACGCCGATCCATGAACCCTAAGTGGATCATACTGATTTTTGAATCAAAGAAGATCAGGTAAAATCAATAAACGAATGCAGAATTCTGCCCCACTTTTCTACATGTGTTACAGTCTGTGAATTGTTAAACAAAAACAAATAAGTTTTTACATTTGGAAAGGAAAATTAAAGTGAATGATTTCATGCGTTCAGTGTACCAATTAATTATTTGCCAGCTGCATTAGGAAAAAAAAAAGTGTACCAATTAATCTATGCAATTTATTCTTCCATCAGAAAACAAATACGTCTGAATACTCTACTTCCTAATTCAAGGTTCAAAATTGCTTATTTTCTACAAAAGCTAGAAGCAAAATAACTGTAACAATTGAAAACATTTGTTTTAATAAACCTGAATAGAATGCTTAAAATTCCTCTAACAACATAATGCTTTTATTCAAGAAGTGCTTAATTTCGAGAGATATCTTGATTGATGGACAAACTAACAGCCATTTTATTGGTATTTCAATGTACATATTTTGCTTATTCTATTAATTTCAACAAACTATCTATATTCATTTTCTATTATTAAATACTAATTCCTTTTCTCCTACAAGCTCAAATGTCACTCACTCATTGTAAAAGGGTTTTTTTTTTTTTTTTTACTTAATAAAATTTTATTATGATTACTAATTAAAATTTTATTAAAGATTTATTTCTTGAACTTTTCCCTTTGGCAAATTCATTTAATCAAAAGATCTTTAGAACATTCGTGCATCTTTAGTCCTTTGACGCTTTTTTTTAAGTTCCAAGAACCATTGCAACCCGTAAGGAACAGAAATATCTCCCCCCCCCAAAAAATGAGGCATTCTTAAAAATGCTAAAGAAATATTTGTCTTGTAAAACTGGGTCGACAAAAGGAAAAAAAAAGTTGCGTTCCAAAATCAGAGGCCTAGAGATGGATAGGATTCATATTTTGAGGGTGCAAACTCTGTGTATAATTAAATGCCATCATATTTAGTTTCTCGAAGGCAAAAATTATATCTAGTTTATGCATATATTTTCACGTAGCATTAAATTTGTTAACCCGCATAATAACGCCAAGACTTCTTTGGATAAAAATGATCTTCGGTGGAAGTAGAAACAGGGACTTTCCTATAAAAATAGAGATTTATAACTATTATTTTCTAATGCATTAAAGAATTATTTTCTTGCTATTAAGATGAGGAAGCTTAACAATCATAAGTAAGCCAAAACGTTTGAGAATTGGCATGAACATTGATTATACAACGAGGGCTACTGTATTAAAAAAAAAAAAAAAAAAAATGGGCTAAGAGGAGGAATGTTATGAAATTTTAATTCAACAAAACTAGCACAATTAATCTTAAAATATACACATTTTTAAAAAATAATTCAACTTTTAACACAAAATTGATAATAACAATCGCAACACTTGAAATTAATTTACATTAAAATTGCTGCTTATTCAAATACTAAAAAAGTTAGTAAAATAAACTTTTTTTCTTCATGTTTCAGCCAACATTGTGAACGTAGTATAAGCGAAAACCCTGAAATATATACACATGAAATATAGAAAAAAATTATTTTTAAGGGTCTATATGACAGAAAAACAGAAGGCAGCCTGATCATTTGCATGCTATAAAATACACATCTTGTTTAACAATTGAAATTAAATTTATAAGTGATTAAATTTATATATTCAAGTAACGAACGTAAAACAAACACGCTGTATTTAGCAATTTTCATCTATTTGAAAGATATAATTAAATACTAGTTGACTAGGATTTATTGAATAGTGTACATTTTCTACATTAGCAATTTATAGACAAATATTCTAGCTTACACTGGTAATTTTAATCTTATGAATAGTTCCTTTTTTATGGTTGTCATAAGTTGGACTGTTTTAACTCTTGATTTCAACAAATGTTTTCTAAAATTAGATTTCTATTTAACTATAATTAAAACGATTGAAATGTGCAAATTTTGAAGAAAAAAAAGTAATTGCAAAATTAAAAGATGTGGTGGGCGGAAATTAAACTCTTAAAAACGGTAGCCAATATTTATCAAAAAAGTTGTAAAAATTAAAAAAAACCCGTTAATCTTAATGAAATAAACATGTAATTGTTAACCATATGGTTGTCGCTACTAGTTTCTTTTCCTTTAAGTCCTTTGAAAACCAAACAAGTTTTATCAAGAAGTTCACTTTCTTCATGACCTGCTAATTTTTTTTTTATATCTATAATTAAGATTTGTAAATCAAATTGTTTTGTAAATTCATAGGTTCTTAATTTGTTTCCAGATACTTTGAAGACTTTTTTAAAAACATACATACGAATTTTTATTATAGCGTTTTCTTTTAAATTAGCATGGAAATTGAAGCATTATCAAGCATTTAGAAGATGAAAGGAAAAAAATTAAATGACAAAATTATTAGTTTGTCTCAGTAATAAACAGTCTTTCTAACTGTAGTTACTCTTATTATGTTTAAAATGTGGTTACAGATTTTCACAATTTTTATAGTAAAAGTTTAATTTTTAAATTTCAAAGTCTACTTTTAATAAAATCTTTTGATGCATTATAGTATTTCCTTTCCAAAATATATTTTAATACTGTATCTATGAGGAAACAGTATAAATTATGGATTTTTTTTTAAATAGTGTTTTTCAAAATGAAAAAAGTTTCTCAAATTAGTTGGAGTATGGGGGAGGGACATGGAATAGTTAATATTGCTCAGCTAATTCAATCATTTTTGCAAGTTGGGGGGGTCGGGGGAGATTCTTATAATTCGTTTGTTGGAAGGAAACAGTGCTTTGCATAAAATAAATTTTGGTGCTACTATTTGCCCCATTGTTTTAATTAAAAAAAAAAGAACACTCCGACGAGAGTCGAAAAAGTACTATCTCTCTAAATATATTTTCCGTCTCTATGTATATTCCGATATCTTCACATTTTCATAGATCTATGAGTAGTTTAGGAAAACGAAGAAGTCACACAATCAGTTCAGTATAGAAAATGTTGAGACACCAGAAAACAGGAATGAATCGAATATGGTCAATGCTAGAGCTGAAAAATCGATACTGCCTTGAATAGAAGTGAACCTAAATGAAAGAGTTAAGCTTTATTTTCTGAAGCCGTGCAACGCTGGGTTATATGTGTTAGTTAAGTGTAATTCAACCACCGATTGCGTGGAAAATTGGCAAACGACCATGTCGAACGGATTCAAACAGAGAGGCGCAATAAGCGAGAGAGGTTTTTTTCGTACAATTTTTATTCTATGTAATCGGGTTCGAATTTTTGCAGTTTTTTCGTTTCATTTTATGATTTCTTTCCGGAAATTAAATTTTTTTTTTTTTTTCCAAAATTGCTTTGAGCCACATGTGTCTGACTTGCAATCTTAACAAGTAAAGGCTCGTGCTCACCAAGGCGACAAGATGCAAGCGACCAAAATTTGACGTCACCGCGGTCGCCTGAAACCGGTTTGCAGCTCGCCGCGTGGAGTAGCCCAACTTTCAACTTCAAGCGGTTTTTCACTATGCGTAATGCTATTTCTGACGTTTCGCTGTGAAGGGGTCGAAAAATTTGGGCGCTTGCCTCTTGCATCTTCACGTCTCTCGCCTCGGTGGGAACGAGCCTTAACCAATTCATCCGTTTCCACTATTCAAATGGATGATTACCTTTCCTTACAATCAGTAATCGAACTATAGAAGAGCAGAGAACAGAATTAAATGTTCAATAGTTTGAAAAAATAAACCCATTATTTGGGGAAAAGATGCTTTTTTTTTTTCCTTCTAGTGAATATTTGTGTGATCCCAAACTAATAATTCTTTTCAGTTTCGAGATAGTGACCAATAAAGATCAGACATAACAATCTAGGAAAAACCAATCAAGAAAAACAAACATAAGGTATGCGCAAGGGTGATTGTGGATACTAAAGAAATTTTTTGAACTACATGTTAAAACTGTGCATGAAATAAATCAGCCTACGCCTCCATATTTCCAGCAAAATTACCACAAAGTTTGAAAGAAAGTGCCATATGTTCTGCTTAGTCTGTTGTATTATACCGCTACTTACAGAAATTCTAAAGAGTTTTTAAGCATATTTATTTCAGAAAAAACAAATAAATATATTAACACGGAAAAATGAACATTTGCTTCCGCAAATGTTCATTTTTCCGTGAAACATAAAATCGCAAAGTCATTTTTAAACAAAATTACTTAGATATATAATAAACTCTAAAGTTCTTTCTTATTATTTATTTATTACATTAGACAAATAAAATTTGTAGAAAACTGCAACCTCTTTTGGTCATCCAGATATTTCTAGATGGTCTTCCAATCATATGTATATCGGAAGCATATATAAGAAATGTATTAAGATATATAATTTCAAATAAATTCTACAAATATATTCAGCTAAAACATATAATATGTATAAATAGAAAAAAATAAAACAAGATAATAGGAAAAAAAAAAAATATATTCAGGATAAAATTGTTGAAAGAAATAGTTAGGAAAAAATTCAAGTAGGAAGATTTACGGTATTTTAAAAATTTATGATTTCAAATTCAACAGTTTGTGACAACTCATATTAAATAGTTTCAATTTCGAAAATCATGGCAATATATTGATGGATGAAACAGTATGTTAAATTTCCAAAAAATTTTATCACTTAGCATTTTAAATAGTTTAGATTTAAATCGTTTATCATGCTTAGTAAAAATTTATTAGGTATTCACAGACCACAGTCCCTATATGTACATTTAATTTTTAGAAGTATAATTGAAAAAATTTTTGGAAAGATTTTCAGATTTTGATGAAAGATTAAAACAGGGAACAGTTTTAAATTAATAAAAAAAGTAAATATTTATATTTATAAAGTACTTATTACTATTTAAATATTTAATAATATTATATATTTAGAAATATTTTACTCAATGTTTTCTATTGTACTACAGACTAAAAGATCAAATCCTCTGTCAATAGTGCACTAGTCTGATTTCAGGATATTTATTGCCAAAAAACAATTAAAAATTGCACTGAACGAAGTAAATGTGGTTGTAACTAAATGATATTTAAAAAAAAATGATAGAAGATTAATTATTACAAAATAGTTAATTTATTAAAATTTAATTTAAGTTAGATAAAAGTTAATTCTGTTTGGATCAACACATATTTGTAAAAAAAAATTTTAAGATAAAAACAAAAATCCGAATAAAATACTAAATCAATTTTAAAATGAATGCAATATTGTGCATCAAATTCTTAATTTGTAAGGATTCTTAATATATGAGGAAATTAAATATATAAGCATTATATAATTTTCATAATTTCAGTGTATATGTGCAGCTTGCTGTCAAGTTAGTCAGTATATGTAACTAGCCTTCACAAGCCTGTGCATCCCTCGCTTACAGACAGAAATTAATAATGGTTTAAAAAAAGTCATTCTAATATCGATAATATATTTAGAATAAATATGTTTCTCACTGATTATTTAAAGAAAAAATAATAATTAATGTTAACTTCTATGAATGCACTCTCTTTCTCTAATGTTATATGGAAGCAAGAAAAATGTTTTTGTATCAGTCTTGC
Organism: Caerostris darwini; assembly: GCA_021605075.1. Classification (NCBI taxonomy): domain Eukaryota; kingdom Metazoa; phylum Arthropoda; class Arachnida; order Araneae; family Araneidae; genus Caerostris; species Caerostris darwini. Next base: position 1,029,950 of record BPLQ01007882.1, on the reverse strand, counting down.
ATTTTTGCTGTTTGTTAACTAAATCAAAAAGCTATAAAATAACATTAAAAATCATGAATTTCAGATACGGAGAACAATAAGTGAACTTTTAAGAAACTTATTATTTTTTTTCTATTCATGCATAATCTTTTACTCAATCTACATCACATTTATAATTAAAGTAATAATTTGAATTTACTTTCCCTACAAGCAGAAATAAATAGGCATTCTCTTTCTCTGCCTACCGTTAGATAGATAAATACATAAATTAAGAAAAAAACATTTCAACTATTTCTTAAAAATTTTACTTGCATGATTTTATCATCAAATTCATTTTTAATATTCTAAAGGGTGGAAAATCAAAAAATGATTTAAGTAGCAGTTTTGTAGCAGGGCAAATTGCATTTTTGTAGCAGCTTACAGGGTTTCGTAGCAGGGCAAATTACGTTTTTGTAGCAACATTCTCTCTCTGTGGTTTCGTAGCGGTATATTTTTACATTAACAGTTCTTCTTCAAGGCATATACGAACTAATTTGATATTATTTAGCGTTTAATCGTTTGATTGATATGAAATAAAATCGCATAATTTATACCAAAAATAAATTACACTGAATCATTTCGTATGATATTCGAAATTCAATACGAAACTAATTTAATGATGTATTCATGAGAAAATTAGAATCAAATGTTAAAAATTAATTTTTATTTAATGCATAGATATTTTTTATTTAATGTATATTAATAAAAACATCCATTAATGAATTGGATACATTTCAGTAATAGATGTATTTATTAATACATTTTGTATTTTTTAAAGGCTAGCAAGAAGAAAAAGAAAAATTATAACTTAGAATATTTTGGAATTCTCAGCAATGAATATTTTTAATGGATTTCATATAAAAATATGATTATTAAATTATTTAATAGAAAAAAATATATTAAATTTTCCCCTGACTTTTCTTTTGGCATGCTATTTTTACATTAAATATGTTATTTAATTGAAATACAAATTATTTTAAATAAATGGTAGTAAGAAATAAAATGCTCTATAATATATTTACTATAATTTATTTCGATTTGTATAAGCAAAAGTGGTGTTTTTTATAATTTTAAAATGAAATCTAAAATTATATGTATCCAATTTCTGAAAAAACACAAAATGTAGCAAAAAAAAAAAAAAGTCATGCAAAAGGAGAATGAACAATAATTACGCATAGGTAAATAATGGATAAATGTCATGAATATGTTTTTAAATACTATGCAACAAATCTTATTTTTGAGAATTTTATTATTTCTAGATATAACATAGTGGTAGATTTTCTGTGGAAAACAAATGTGCTTATGAAATTCAGTTCAAGTAATAAAAGGGAAATAAATTGCTTTAATCCTTCAAATAACAGATTACAGCTAATTTGTAAATTATTGAAAACTAAAATTATTTTAAAATTTGAATATTATACAAGATAATAAATAAAAAAAAGACAAATAAAACATGAGTGTTAGAGAAAAATTCAAAAAATTATGCATGATGGTGAATAGTTTATAAATGTAAAATATTAATAAAATTTGAAATTAATTTAAATTTAATACATTTATTTGAAATAATTATTGTAGAAACATTTAGTAGTATATGCTCACAAACAAATTATTTATCCTATTTGTTCTTATAATGAACAATGGATGGCGCCACGATATAGTAAACTCTAATTATTTAAAAGTAAGTTTTCGCCCTATGACAAATACTGACGTACCCAAACCCTATCGACAGCAGAAACTCAAAAAAGTAGAATTCTTACCCCTTATCTTAGTGAAATCTGAAGATAACCTAATATGAATGAGCCTATTTTTTGGGGACAATAAATCAAAATAAAGGAAATATCTAACTTTTGGCGCAGTTTGAACAGAAATGCGAAATTAGCCGTTTTTGTAGCAGAATGTAGCAACGGATGAATTTTGGCGCAGATTTTTTCCAACCCTGTATTCTTGATGATTAAAGAAAAATAGATGAAATAAAAAGAACTTTATCTTGGGCGTTCTATCATAAGAAATCAATAAACAGTAATCAACAAATATTTCACTTGAAACAAGTCCAATATTATAATTTTTTATAGTAGCTAATTAAGCCTTTATTAGTTACTAATATATACTACTAATTACAGTTTTAAATTATTTAATTAACTAACAAGTATGAGTCACTTATATGAAATTATATACTTTATTTTTGCAAATTTAATTAATATAAAATATTCAGGAAAATATGCTTCTATCATTCAAAATGCATTAATTAATCAAATAATTTAATGATAATTAATTATTATTAAATTTCTATCATTCAAAATAATAGAAAGCCTATTATAATCTGTTACTAACCAACATTTTGGAATGGTGCAATTTTAATATCACTATAGGAAGTTTTAATATAACAACAAAATTAAAATACCTTAAAAAACGCAGGATTATAAGAAATAAATTATAAACAATAAATAATATGGAAGAAAATGCTTCATTCCCAAGAATGCTAATAGAATACAACGGACAAAATTAAGCCACCAACTCAATTGATTATCTCATGTCAATTGCTGACATTAGTTCTAAATAATAAACACATTATTAAATAAATAAAATCTATTTACAACGGCATTTTAATGTTTTAATTAAAAAAGCATTTCTTTTATTCTGAATTGTTCTGGTTATTCAAATTTATCAAAGTTCTATAAAAAAATTAATAGAAAATTTATTATTTATTTCAATATGGAAAAATAAAAATAAAAAATGTGACTATAAATAAAACAAATTAAATATTATATAATAGAATATTTAAATAAAAAATTATTAAAATGTAATACAAAATAATTAGTTTAATTTCAATCAAATTTCTAAAACAAATAAAAATTCCACATCTTATTCACAATATTTATATACTTCTTATCATCAATATTTATGATTTATTATATTTGAATAACTAAAAGCAATGACTAAACCTTTGATGTTCCAAAAGCTTTAAAATCATTTTATTGCCAATTTTATATCAAAAGTTATAATTTTACAGAACTAATCAGAAAATTTTTGTGATTGTAGTAATATTATCAAGGGGGAAAAAAGATTTTAATATTTCAGTTAAAACTTCATGCTCATTAATTTAATATAAATATTTATACATTTTTATAAAAGAAAATGCTATTCTAGCAGATTATTCTTAAATGAATAATTTAAAATTGCAATTTTACATCAAAAAGTATGGCTTTTATATAATTAAGGAATAATTAATCACAATTATACAGTTTGCTATAAAAAGGAGGTTTTTTGGCATTTTAACATTCTATGTGATATTTTTCACAAAAAAACCTATTTTGATTGATACAAGAAAGATACACCTCAAAGTGTAAATTCTCATATTTAAGAAATAGAGCTGGCTGTCTGGATCTTTAGTTGCATGAAAGAGGTACTTCCAGGAGCTGTTAATAATCAAATATCCTTGCAGATATATTTTTGAGTGGGCATATTATCTAAATATGCAGGAAACCCTAAGGAATTCATTAAAGCATTTTGCAAAGCTGAAAATTTCAAATTTTAACGAAGACTTGAAAAAATTTATAAAAGTGGAACTTTCCCCCTTTTGGATCTTTCAATTATTCATGACCTTTGGCTACACTCCCCATAAAAAAAATAATAATGGATTTAGTGAAAAAAAAAAAATTAGGTCAACAAGTGTTACAAGTTTTAAGTTATAAAAGATTTATGCATATGCACATAAAAATCTCTTGCTTTATGTAAAGAAATGTACATTATAACTTTAGTAAATTAATTTATAATATACATAAATGATTACAATACAAAATGAACACAAAATTTTTATATAAAAAAGTACTGTTTTTATATAATTAAGGAATAACTAATAACATTTAAAGGGTTTGCTGCAAAAAGGAGGTATTCAACGTTTGGCAGTTTTAACATTCTATGAGACATCTTGCGCACCTGCACACACCACACACAAAGAAACTCTTTTGATTTGTACAAGAAAGATATACCTCAAAGTGTTAGATAATATTTAATGAAATAAACATTTAGTAATTGAATGTATTTATCACTTAAAATTAATGGGCCTTTTCTGCATTTTGAAATCTCTTGAAAGTTATTTTTGCAACAAGATTAATTTTGTAATTTTAAGTTTTCTATACCTATGATGAATTCAGCATATTTACAGCCTCTTGTTAAACAGAAAGAATGTTAAGATATTCATCGATGCACTAAGAATCTTTTACAATCACATTGCTGTAAAGTACAAATAATGTGCAGTTTTAAAGAGCCAAAATTATATTACTTAAAAGATATCCCTTTAAAAAGTAAAAATTACATTGTTATGAGTTTCTACCTGAAGCTATAAAGGAGTAAAACTAGAACAGGGATGAAATTTGAGAATTTGTAGCAATTGAGTTAACACTCATAATCTGTGAAGAAAGATCAAATTCTATAAAAACAATTGACAGAGGTAGGCAATTATGTAAACATATCTTAATATTAAGTATTACATGCATTCTTATCCACAACATACTTGCAGATTTTTGAATAAAAATTTATCTGCAGTTTGTACAGTTTGAGCCAAACAATTTTTGTTGGTTTCTGCAGAAATAAAATTTACTAGCATAAGTTTTTGTGCCAATTTAATAGTGCAATAGAATATAAAGGGGAAAAAATACAAATTTACAATAAATAAAAAATGCTCAATTGAAATAATAAAAACATGACCTTGACAAAACCATATCCACAATTTCCTAATCAAATGAATCTTATGATCTAGTTGAAGGACTTTGAAGTCGAAATCAAGACAGAAGGATTTAAATTGTCAGTATTATGACTTATTTATTTTGAGGCAAGAAACTTTAATATATGGCAACAAGTCTTGCTATAACATTCAACCCCCAAAAAATTTATTTGGAACCACAGTTCCCATTTTTTGTTTCTTCGTTATCAATAATTCCTCTTAAAATTTAAAATGTTTACTACCAACAACATTCAAATCATCAATGATGAAGTAGAAAATGAACAATTGCACTGGCATATGCTGTGGCAAAAGGCATTCATATTGGATATTTATCATATTCAGAAGAAGGGTGCAAAAAATTCCCTACAGTTAAAGGGGAAAAAATTATCTCAATTTCAAATGCAGTAACTTTTTGAAGTTTTGATAATAATTTCGAATAATATATTTAAAAAAAACATGCTTCTTGTATCACAGCGGATTATCAACAATTGTTATAAACAATCCTGATTCAAGAATAATATTTTTTTTAATAATTATAAGTTGGCATTTATATTGTTCTGCATATATTTAACTAAAGTTCATTTTTTAAAATGATATATAATGCAATCAAAAACATGAATAATATTTTGAATGTATGAAATTTAAAATTTAAATATGTTTTATATTTTGATACCACAAATCAAATTAAATCTGTTGAACTGAAGTATTTTCAGGATAAACCAGACATTCCATGGTTTGTACCAGTTTTAACTCTCTAAATGAACAACCATAAAAAATAATGCATTACATTTTATGTTTTTATTTCTTGAAAATTTCAAGGAAATTCTTCCTGTTTTGAGCTATCCAGAATATAAAATACTTTATTAATCTAAACAATAAGATATTTTTGATACACAATAAAATAGAATTTTAAAATATATAAAAGAAAGAAAAACTTGAATAATAAGTAGACAGAATAAATGAAAATTTGATTAGTAAGAAATTTTTATTTTTATCTTACACATCAATACATAAAAAATAAATAGTAATTAATCAAAGAAGAAAAAAATTTCCACAGCTCCATGAAGTGAGAGATATATTTCACCTGAAATTTTAAATTCTGTTTATGAATACTTACTTTTACATAATTTAAAAAGTTGACAATCCAAACTCTCTAATGTTAAGAATTTGGACAAAATAGCCTTTACATATATTTTACTTACTTTGAAAATCTAAGTTAAAATAACTTATATATATTTAACCAGAGATATGCTTTATAAAGACTATACTTTCTACGAATCATATTTCCTAGATACACTTTTAGCAGTTTAAATTAGAAGAATCTATAAATGGTTTTGAAAATGAAGTGAAAATCTATTGACTTTATACTGATAAATGCTTAGTTTGAAATGCAACTTAACAAAAACTTCAATTATAAATACATTATAGTTCAAAATTAAATAATAAAATTGCATATTACTAAATAAATACTGCTACAGTTAATTTTTTCACTTACCTTGATCACTTCCAGTGAGAGCTATACCACAGAAAAAATAATTACAAATATCTTATAAAGATATGAATCCAACAATAAGGAATCCAAACTTAAAAAATGTACACTAAATAATGCTTAAAATGGTCGAAAAGCCTATTTTAAATTGCGATTGAAAATAATACTTGAGCTACTGTATTAAATCAATAACGAACACTAGAATACCCTTTAACATCATTATGATTTGGCAAATTATAAAAAATTTAATTCATACATTTTCAAACAACTGTCTAATTGAGACTTCCATAAAATTAGGAATGTGTGTAATTGTAAAAATATAAATCATCTAATTCAATTTACAATGTATTTGATGGCTGTTTCTTTTATTTAGGATTTTGATCTAGTAGAATACTTTTGAAATATTTATATTGACTGTTTTTGTTTTTAATGAACTCACAGGAATATGTAATTAAAATCAGGACCTTAAAAAACTCCATTTACCAGAAAGATTTTGGTTTTCATATCTATACCTACAGATTAACACTGATAAAGAAAAAAAAAATCATTAAAAGTTAACACTGTAATATGGGCGGTCAAATATTTTATAAATAATAATAAAAAATACTGACTACTTTTTTTTGGTTAATTTTCAATAAAAATAAAAGCATTTTTAGTAAATTAAGTGCAAAAGTTTCTTTAAAATATTTACAAGCATGGGACATCAACTGAATAAAGCAGATAATTTCTACCAGTAGCCTAAATTTTCCATAAATTCAAAATTACTATTAAAGGCAAAAATTGAAAAACGAAGTATTATTCTTAGTGAATATTACTAATCTAAAAGAAAATGATAATTCTTAATTTTTTATTATTGCACATATTATTAAATTTCCATTTCTACTTATGATTAAATAAATAAATGGGGAGGGAAGGGGGGGATGATACTGGATGAATTACAAAACAACATATAGTGCTAAGAGTATGAGGAATTAATACTCTACAAAAATCAATATTGATTCATTAATTTGTTTTCATCAGAAAATTTACAGATACAGGACTTTCCAAACATATAAGAATTTCTACAAAGGTATATCAAAAATACTTCAGAGTAATGCTGAATAAAAGTAATTTTTAATACTAAAAGAAGAGAGAAAAAAAAAAAAAGAATGCCGAATGACTTTCATTCATGAGAATATATTTAAAAGATTTTAAATCCTATCATGATAAATAATAAAAAGCAGTATTTTAAAAAAATTTTAAAAAAGAGTAAACTTTACTCATATTAAATTAATTTTATTTCACTATTTCCCTAAAATCAATGTTTTTCTCTCTTAATCATGATAAGCAATCAACAAATCTTGATATAAAAACTTTTTGAATTTAAGAAAACTTTCTGATTTTGTATTTAAGTTGGCAGGTATGAATGAATCAAGTGATGGTACGCAACATTTTAAAGTTGCTATACAATTCATATCTATGGAGCAATTCTGAATATGTGCTTAAATATGTGATAACCTGGCAGCTCACACAAAAATTTAAGCAAAGCATAATGTATACATTATAAATGAATAATATTCCTGTTGATGTAAGATCAATATTTTAAGTTATTTTCAAAACAGATGCTCTTGATCACATCATGGCAGAGTAAAACAACCAGGTAAAAAAAAAAAAAAAAAAAAAAAAAAAAAAAAAAAAAAGGGTGATAGTACTTTTTAATTTTTAAAAGAATGGATATGAGTCATATGTACCAATTTTTCAGTAATGAAATCTATAAACTTTCACTAAGCAAAGTCTTAAAAACGTTTCTATTCCATTTAGTTTCTTAACTATTCATAATAAACAGCATAAGTTTTAGGTTAAAAATTAATAAACTCATATTTTTTCTGGGATGATACTTTGACTTTAGACTAGCTATACTCAGAAGCTCTTTTCATTTGTGCATATTATTACAAAAAAATATACTAGATTAAAAATATTTTTCACATTAAAATTGTAAAATTTCAGAAATATAAGTACTTACATCATTGACTGTTACTTTTTAAGGAAATCTCAAATGTTTATACATGTGATATCAGTTTATAAATAGTATTAAGCTACAAATTGAAACACCATGTGTAAGAGAATGTGGATGTAGCAAATAAACACTTTTCCTAATACATTTTAAAGACAAAGAAGAAAATTATAATTAATATAAAATTTACATCAAGTAAACTACGCTTAATATATATTTTTTTCAAATTAACTTACATTAGTTGAACTTTTATTCATATGGAAAATATAAGTTATTCAGATACAAGATATTTCATAAGAACACTAAAATAATTCTAAGAGGCCATCCAACATATTGAAGAAAGTAGGTATTCTAGTGTTAATTATTTTGAATAAAAAGACGGATAGCATTTAAAAAGATTCACAAATGGTTTAAAATTAATAAGGTTTATCTGCAGAAGACTATCAATTACCCACAATTTGCTGCAAAAATATTTTCAAAAAATGAAAAAATATTTTAAATAATAAAGTTTTAGTTAAATTTATATTTTCAATTAATGAATTAATTAACATTTTTAGAATTAACTGTATCAATTCTTCAAAATTCTTTATGAAAATGATAAATTTAACTGTACTTAAAATGATTTTAATAATAAACTTACTATTATATAAGTAGGAATTTGCCCCAAACCTGGAGATTATATCCATACATCATCCATTGTAGTTTTGTTGAGAAATAGAGTTTAGTAGCTGAATTCATCAACAGGTTTCTCCATAATAAATGATATGCATTAGGTTAAATATCCGTCATTGAAAATTCCTTTTACTATAAGTGAGGTCCATTATGAGAAAGAGACATCTGAAAGAAAAGATAAATAGATTAGACAACATAATGGCAGTAATACAATAATTCAGAAAATATTCCAGTTCAGTTTCAAACTATAATTTTCTTTTATGATGTATTACTTCAAAAAATGAGTACTGATAAATTCCCCCTCCCCCAGTTTTTAAGTATAATCAAAACCTTTTAAATTTACCATCATATTTATAAGAATCAAATATATTCAGAAGAGTAAAATAAATTTTTAGATAATTACTTCATTTCACTTTATCAACTAATTGTACAAATAATGAAATATTTTGATAATTTTAAAATTCAACATTCAAATTAATATGCATTGTTTAGGCGAAATTCATTAAAATTTTATTGTATGGTAAAGTTCAAAATTCATGGAAAAAAATTGCATTAAAAAAATTGAGAAAATCTGTAACAGTGACCCATTTTAAATAACAGTCAGTACATTTAAATTCATACTGATAACAATAAATTAGTAATTTATTATTGATAGTAAAACAAACTAAAAGGACAATTGTTCATGTATATCTAAAAAAATAGACAGTAATAATCACGGATACAATCAACATGATTATGACCATTTTTATATAAATAAAAAAATTTTCATCATTGCTGCTTCAAGTATTTTTTCTAATTTCTGTTTATACCTCACACAAAGATTGAAGCAAAGCATAATGTATATATTATAAATGACAAATATTCAAGTTGATGCAAGATCAGTATTTTAAAGTTATTTTTAAATGGATGCTCTTAATCACATCACGGTAGAGTAAGACAACCATGTAAATAAATTAATAGTTTAAAAAAACTGTAAAACATGCTTTTAGAGTTAATCAAACTAAAAAGTAAAAAATAACTGTTAATATAAGAATAAAATTACTGACGAGAAAATTAATGTCACTGTTCTAAAAGCGGGGGGGTGCTTTTTATGATATTTTTAAACTAAGTCTGCATTTCGGAATGAAACTAGTGAAAAATTATAACTATTGATATCAAGCACCCCACGCTTTTAGAACAGTGACATTAATTTTCTCGTCAGTAATTTTATTCTTATATTAATAATTATTTTTTAGTTTCATTAACTCTAAAAGCGTGTTTTTAAGTTTTTTTAAACTATTAATTTATTTTTTTACTTTTTAGTTTGATTAACTCTAAAAGCATGTTTTTAAACTATAATATTTAAATGATGTCCCGGTACGGAGGACTGGAACTATAGTTCTTACAATAATTTAATTGTGAGTACAACAAAAGCTAAATGCGAATATGTCGAGGCAGCCAGGATTCGAACAGGGAATCTCCTGATCCGTAGTCAGGCGCGTTATCCGTTTTGCCGCTGTCTGAATGTCTTTACTGAATACTTTCATTCTTCATGGGTTAAATTGCTCTTCATAAGTTAAAATAAATCACTAATCCTGGCGATCCTAATCATGATAAGATAATAAACTCATCAAAATATTTCAGTGTTGTCGGTCTGTGATAAGTCTACAACGTTTAAATTAAATCTGATCGCTTAAAGGAGGGCAAAATCAAGCCCAAAAGTCAGTTACAAACAAACAAACATACATACAGGTGAAACTAATATAAAAGCGTATTAAAAAGAATCAACTGTTTTTGTTCTGAAAGATGTCTGTACATGTTTCTTTGCAGCTTAAATCGTGTGTATGAAGACAAACAGATCTCCAGGGGAAATGATGCACCAATTAAGATGACTTTTCAAAGACTGTGTGTTTTAATCACTAATCCTGGCGATCCTAATCATGATGAGATAATAAACTTATCAAAATATTTTATTGTCGTCGGCCCTTGATAAGTTTACAACGTTTAAATTAAATCTGATTGCTTAAAGTAGGGCAAAATCGGGCCCAAAGAGTCAGTTACATACATACAGGTGAAACTACTAAAAGCGTATTAAAAAGAGGTGTAGAACTTTTTTCTTTTTAAAAGAATCAAATCAATTTCAGTAATCAAATCTATAAACTTTCACTAAGCAAAGTCTCAAAAATGTTACTATTCCATTAATTTTCTTAATAAATAGCATGAGTTTTAAGTTAAAAATTAATAAACTCATATTTTTTTTCTGGGATAATACTTTGACTTTAGACTAGCTATACTTAAAAGCTCTTTTCATCTATGCATATTATTACAAAAAGAAGCCAGATTAAAAATGTTTTTCATATTGAAATTGGAAATTTCTGAAATATCAGTATCTAAATCATTGACTATTACTTTTTAATGAAATCTTAAATGTTTATACATGTGATATTAGTTTATAAATAATGTTAAACTACAAATTAAAACACCATGTGTAAGAGAAAGTGGATGTAAGAAATAAACACTTTTCCTAATACATTTTAAAGACAAAGAAAAAAATTATAATTAATATAAAATTTATATCAAGTGAACTAAGCTTAAAATATTTTTTTATTCAAATGAACTTAAGATAGTTGAACTTTTATTCATATAGAAAATATAAGTTATTCAGAAACAAGATATTTCATAATAATACTACAATAATTCTGAGAGGCCAACCAACATATTGAAGAAAATAGGTATTCTAGTGTTAATTATTTTGGATAAAAAACGGATAGCGCTTAAAACATGTAATTAAACAATGATAATAACATGTAATTAAAATTTTTATACTAAAATTTTCATCTATATATTATCAACTATAGGACTTTTATAAGCATGAACAAACATTGTAGACAGTAGTTTTCAATAATAGCTACATTTTTCACTTTAAAGAACAAAATTTTTTATTTGTTTAAATGCCTATAAAACTTATTTGTCATATATTTTATCATTTATTAAGATTTCTGCAGAACAGTTGGTTTAAATATTTAAGTCATGAAACAGTCGAAGTAAATGTATCCTTTGAGAAAATGAAATCTACCAAATCCCATCTTAATTTTTATTTTGCATTTGTTTTTGTTACAAGGACACATTTTAGCGAGGCCAATACTCCTGACTGTGTCCTTCAGGCACTTTAATGGATTTTACGCATTTGACAAGCTGCCCTACACTCTTTTATGAACCGTTCTCCAGACAACTTTTATAACTAGGCTGGTTTTCATTGGGTTGTCAAAGGGCTAATGGTCGATATGGTCTCTGCCCCCCCAAAAAACACATTGTTTTATGGAATTTAAAATTCAATAAAACTCACATTCATAATAATAGTTTATAATACCTACAAGCTGTATGGCAACTCAATGTGTAGCAATTGTTTTAAGGACAAACTTTCACTAAATTTGCAACACAAAAAATGTATAAACTAAAATTATAATTTGTTCCTAATAGAAAAGAGCTAAAAATATTAATCCCACATTATATCAATAAATTAAATAAAAAAATTTATACATATTGATACTTTCACTAAAATTTTTATTACTTGAAAGATGGAGGGAAAAATTAGGGCACTTAAAGGCAATGAGAATTGAAATATTAATCTAAATTATTGACCTTATTTATTCAATAATTTACACACTTTCATAAAAATCTGTACATATTATAAGATTTTCAGATCAAAATACTTATATACAGAACGGTACAAGAACCTTTTTGTACTATTTCTTTATGATTTTTTTTTAAACTTATAGTGTCTTAAAAATTAAAAAGAGATATCATTTGAAAGGTACTGAATCATCATGCCAAATCACCATGGAGGAAAATTAGTATTCCCCAGATGTAAGTCATTTAAACTTAAAAGTACAAAAATAATTTATGAAGATAAAGCTAAGGAATAATATAATCTATAGCTACTTATAAAAATGAGTACATATATTGAAACTAAATACTAATACTACAAACCAAAAAAAAACCAGTGAAGAAATAATAAATTAAACTTTTAGTTTCGTTTTTTCTACTTCAGCAATTAAAAATTGGGTTTTTTTTTTCCCTAAACAAGTATCATTTCAAAAGATTGTGAATTTTTTTTTAAGTTTGTAAGAAAAAGAAAATTGCTCAGACTTGCAAAAAATATTCTTTAATGAGCTTGAACTTTAAAAATGGTAAAACAATTAAATTAATTGATGTATAAATGTGCAAAATTCAAGAATTTTAAATATATAGCATGCAATTCATATCGTTTGGACTTAACTAACAAAAGAAATAGACATTTCGGACATAGGAAATATACATTCATTAGGCATTTCGGTACTTACGTATTAACGATACCTTGGCGGTTTTTAAGTGTCGCCAATCTAACAGCTACAGATTTGGCGGTTTTTAAATGGCGCCAATCTAAGAGCTGTAGATTTGCTGAGTTTTAACGCCATTTTGTAGTGCTACGAAAATGCGTATTTGGGATTTGCCAGAAACAGAACAAGATGCAATTTTATTTTTTCAGGAGTGAAATATTTTACCAAAACAACAAAAATGTCCCAATTCCCATGACATGAAACTTTATTTTGGTAAACGTAAGTTTTGGAAATGCAATTTCAGTCAGTGTGCTTATCGTGTGGGACTTAGAAAAGGCAACTGGTTTGAGGGAAGCAGAATTCCATTTTGTACAGCTTTGAGATTCATATACTGCTGGTGCGAGGAGTTGACGTCGATTAAATTTTGTGAAAAGCAGCTTGATTTATCGGATAAAACTGTTATATATTGGAACAATTACATGCGTAAATTATGTGTCTTGGATATGGAGAATAAACCAAAAAAGAAGGGGAATTTTGAAAGCGTTTTGATTTTAAATGGTGTTTTATATATTTTATTATTTGGAGCAAAAATTTTAAATGAAGTGTTTTATATATTTTATTATTTGGAACAAAAATTTTAAGTGTAGATTGGCGCCACTTAAAAACCGCCAAATCTGTAGCCGTGGTTGGCGCGTGTGCTCTTTATTGGCGCAACTGTCGCCAAGGTATCGTTAATACGTAAGTACCGACATTTCTTTGTTATTATCTTAGGAAATATTCCCTATGCGCACTTCTTTAAATCTTTTAATATTAATGAGTTCAGTATAAATTTGAGAATATAGTGTAAATGCAATAATTCAGTTGTAATTCATAAACTATAATGGAATACCAAATTCCATGAAACTAAGAAAAATCTGCAAAAGTTGCAAACATTACACATTTTCAATTTACTTGAGTGGCATACACTTCAGTTAAAAAAAACCCAACAACAATGAAATAGATTCTATAACATATAATTGTAATGCTGTGTGCTTTACAAATATCAAACTTAGTACTACAAACATAATTGAGGAAATACAAAAGGAAAAAACCCATTATCTATTATGAAACCAGGATAATTTAAAGTACAAGTAGATTTGCAGAGTTAGAATTGTAAACAAATTCTAGAAATTATTAGAGGAAAAAAATAATAATAATAATAATAAAATAGCTTTTATATAAGACTTTTAAGGGAAATTTGACAATTTGGATTATAAAAAGTGAAATCAGGAAAGTATACATAGAAATAATCTAATGACAAAGCAGATACCGGAGAAAAAATCTAAAAAAATCAAAAAAAGGAAAAATATACTCAAACTATAATCTTGAAGTTTGATTTTTGCTATATCAATCTTGTAAAGAAGAAATAAACAAAGGTAAACAGAAGTTTTATAGCAAAGCATTTTTTTTTTTTTTAAAGCAGTAATCACACCAATGAAATTATATTTAACTTATGCAATAATTCATGGATTTATGCCTTGCTGGACGTTAAACTGACTTTCAAATCATTATAGCTTTAAAATATATGCAGTTTGTAAAAATGTCAATATTATAATACTGTATATTTCAAAATATGCTCTTGACTAATTGGAAACCAGTTACAATTAACCATTCATTATTAAAATTTGCATGACTAATGACAATCTTTATTGTATAAGCATTTATTGATGAATGCCATCTTGTAGATTTGGATGGAAATGGAAATTATGATTTATAACCAAAGAATTACTTGTAGTCGACTGATATCCAAAGAGTTAAATAAAATGACTGCACTCTGATATTTATTTTAATAAATAATTCTTATAAAAGTGATTTCAATAAAAGAAACAAAAATACTTTAAAAGTTTAATTAGTAAAATGCATAATATAATGATATATGGATACTTTGAATTCAATAATTCCTGTTACTAAAAAGGCAAAATAAAATTATATCCAAATATTTTACTCTCTGTAACAATCCCAGGAGGAAACAAATCCTGAATGTCAATTGTTATTTAAGAATATATATTCACCTATACCAAATTTGATTTCTAGCATTTATAAAAAAAAGTAACAGAAAATCATTAGCAATTCTTAATCATAGTTTCTATTATAAAAATATAAGTACTTTTTCATTATAACTGGACTGGACTGCTAGGCAAATTTTCCTTAATGAGGTCTATTGCATTTAAATTAAAAGGAGAAACAATCACAACAAAGACATAAATACAACAATTTAACTAATAGTGTGATTGGGCATTCAAAAAATCATATATATCTTGATACTTTTATCTTGAAATTTTTAATGCAATTTTTAAAAATAGTTATTGTCTGGATGAATTTGTTTCCATATAAATCTAATTGTTTACTTATTTGTTCTTTTTTTAATTAATATTCAAATTTGTTTCACAAATCAGGTACAAAAGAAAAAGAATATACTTATTTCATGTCTTCCAAATAAATATACAAATTGGAAACATGCCAAGAAACATAATACTGGTGTGTTATCAGCTTTAATAAGGAGTTTGAAGGAACAACACTGACATTTGTTCTAAAATTGGTGTTTATAAACTCAGATGGCAGCAAAGCCTATTGTTGGTCAAAGCAGACCCTGAAAGGTTGTAGGGAGTGGATTTAGTGAACCTGGTTTATTAGAGCATCCCAAATATGTTTAATTAAATTTAAATCTGGAGAAAGTGCTGGTAAAATGAAAAAGCCACCAGCTGAACCTGCACAAAGATAAGAAATTAGACCAAGAATGTCCTCTCTGCATCACTAAATAGTTATAGAGCTTCTTAGGATGTACAACAGGTTAGCTAAACCATCCAAAGATGTACCTGACTACACACATACACCCCACTGGAAAGAGACCAAATCTGTTTTTCTCATGGATGCAATTACAATAGTAGCTCATTCTTGGCTCCCATATGACCAACAATCTTTTTGATCCTTTTGCAAATAAAACAAGAGTTCAGATCTCTAGTAACTTGCACTCCAATAGATATCTGCATACTTAAGTTAAACCTTTCATTTTGGCAGTACAATATGGTATGAGGGGTATATACAATGCTGGACAATTTGCATACAACATCCTTCAGAAAGCCTTCTGTATTCTACTAATTTAATGATTTGTTTATGAAAATTCACTTATTATAGGCTGTGCAATTGCAGTTTTTCTGATTTTTTTTCTTAAATTTGGAAATTAGCATATTTTGAAATATTAAGGCATATAAATTAAATTTAAAATTATCAATTTTTTAGAGATTTTTGAATGAAACACAAATAAAAAATTTCTCAAATGTTTACAAATTCGACATAAATGCATAATTGTTTTAAATTATGTATAGTAGAGAATGCTGAAACTAGGTTATTTTTATCTCCAAAAAATTCCAAATAATGTCAAGCAAAATACCCAAACAGTCTAGATTAATTAGGATGAACAAGTACGAAAATACAAATTAATTTAGATGCAAGATCAGTAATGCTGACAATAAGCCATTTAATTAATTTTGATAACCACAAAATACTTCACAAAAAGTAGCAATTTTGTACTCATAAACTTATAAAATAAATCACATTACAATCTATGTTAATATGCAATGATCTATTAATTACTTTTTATTGTGATCTATTTATTACTTTTTATTGATATTAATTAGTTTTTGGTAAAATAAATATTTCAAGGCAGAATGATATGGCTTGGGATATTCAGGGCCCTTGAAAGCAAGAAAATTTGAGTACTGGAATACCAAAAGGGGAAGAATAGATAAAAATTTAACTTAACTTAAAATGCTATCAAGAGCAACTAATGCAGCAGATTTACTTACACATGTCAAGTTTGTTTCTTGTAAATAAAATTAATATTCATTATGGAATTTTAAACAGTACACATGTTGCAATACTTTTTGATTTAGTTCTTAATGAAAAAAAACTTGATAGATATCATTGTAGAAATAAAAATTTAAAAAAAATTCTTACCATAAACTGAATTTGAATCTCCATTGAGAATACTATTAGTTATATTCTGCACAAGCCATTTTTCTTCTATGGCTTGTTTGTTCTTAAATCTACCAATTCAAGATTGTTTTGAACGTGTAACAAATTTCATCATAGTTTTCAAAGATCTGAAAAAAATAAACAAAATTATGATTCTGGGTACTTTTAACATGATTTTTAAAAAAAAAAAATGCATAAAGAAAAAAATTCAATATTTATATTTACCTCATTTGCGAAAAAATAAAAAAAATTCATAAAGGGTGAGAGATATCACAAACTCCTTGACAAGAGATGACAAACTCCTACAACAGAAAAATAAAAACTATAAAAGACATGAAATTTAAGAAAAAAATTATACACAGATTATATCAGCAAAATAAAATAATAAATAGAACCTGAAATTTTAGAAAGTTTTCACATCATGTTATCATAAAAATTGAGAATACACTTCTAATTTTTATAAATTAACAAATTTAACTATTTTTGATAATTTTATTTAAATTTTTGATTGAATTATAAACAAATTTAAAGTAAAAACTATTAAATTGAGCTACTCATCAAATTCTGAAATAAAGCTAACAAAATTTTTAATGAATTCAGAAATTAAAAAGAACATTCTTGAAAAACAACCATTACATTTTATAAATTTGAATTATATAACGAAGCAGCTTGCACAGAAAATCGTTACCTTTTATTTATATTACAACAATTTGAAATAACGGTACACTAACCAGTATGAATATTTTCTTAGATTTTCCTGGGGTGCTCTCTTTTTTTCCCCCCATCTGTCGCTCACATTTTCTTTATTTGATATCACCATGCCATGACAATGGATGACAGGTGAGTGGAATTATGTGCATTATTATCAACCAACAGAATGAATGCTTCCGATTTCTTTTATTTTTATATAATAATAAATTGAATGCAAATGCAGAGCTTAAGTATTATATGGAAAATTGGATTGGTTTCTAAGTATATGAATGCCATATGCATAATGGCAATAAATTTTAGCAAATTAGTAAATACTGTTGGAGTAATAGGGATTAATTTTGGTGATTTAACGAAAAAAATCCCACATAGTTTGGCATTAAAATTTGGTGTAAAAGCAAATTTTCAATAAACTTCTGCTTTACGATAAAATCTGGAATAAAAGCAAATTGGGAATAATAGTTTGCAAAATAGTGATTTTTGGCATAAAAACATTTTATCACGAAAACTACTACGGCAGCCATTTTGTTTATGGAGATTTGTCATTCTGCCGATGGATTTGGCACATGGAGTACAGGATTCTAGATTTTTAACAAAATATTTCCATTCTATAGCTAAAAATTAATGAATACAAATTTCTTAATAAAAATAATGGTAAAACAAAGCAGAAAGTACACACCTGTAATATTAATTATAATTGTTTTTAAAAATTTTAATATTCTCGTTTTTAAATTCTGTATCACTAATGTAATTTAACTTATACAATGTTTTTACAGAACGAAAAAAAAACTTTTTTTTTTAAACTAACACTTTAAAATTTATAAATCAATTTAAGAATCTGTCTTGAATAAAAAAAAATATTAATGTGTATTCTCAATTTTTAAGGCCATTATACATAAGCAAACATCTTTAAATTTTTTAAATTGCATCATTCAGTACAAAACAAATTATTCAATACTGTAAAAAAATTGAAAAGTAAAAAGAAATTTTCAGCTACAACAAATATAAAATATTTTTAAGGGTCACTTTAGATTTTAAGAGCTGCAAAGACAAAATTGTATATAAAATATAATCAATAGAACATATACACAGCCAACATAATCCTTAAAAATCCATAAAACCTATTTCAATTAATTTTAAATATAAATAAAATAAATAAAAGCAAAAGAGATACACAATTATGTTCTTATTGTTTGCACAATTTTTTTCTTTACCTACATTCAAATAAAGATAGAAGAGAAAACACATAAAAATCAACAAAAGAACATATCCAAATAAGAAGATTAATAAATGCTGCTCCTAATCTGAAATTTAAAATTTCTTACAAATTAAAAGACATTATCAAGATTTAAGATATTTTATTTAAAATTATATTTATGAACAGTTTTTGTAAAATATAGAACATTAAAAAGTAAGGATAATTATATAAAATGAAAATTTTTATGCAATAAATAATTAGAAATTATGCAAAATTTAAGTTCAAAACTGAACTATTATGGAGTATGACTATAGAATACACAAAGTATGTTGGTTTATTTATTGATTTCCTTTCCCCCCCCATCTTTGCCAATAAAATTGGAAAGATGTGCTCTCCCATTTTTCTTCTAAATGAGCTGATAATTTCTAATAAGAACTAAATTATAAACAAGTTTTCTTTTACACATGATCAATAAAACAAATGCAACAGAACTTAAGAATTTTAAAGCAATAAAATGTAGCTGATTTCAGAAACATATTTTATTTCTTTTTCTATAAAAAAGATAATCTAATGGTATAAGTATTATTTATATATATTAAATATGTAATCAAATTAAAACTGATATATGATAGTCTCCTACAATTTACTGGTAATAAGAAAGAAACTGGATTATACAAGATAATTTAAAATGAAAAGATAATAAAAGAAATAGAAAAATTGTCAGTTAAAAAAAAACTATAAATTATATGGGCTCTTCATATGACATTTACAGAAAAAACAATTCAAAACAAAAAAATTCAATATAACTAAATCCAACTGTTTGGCAACTTTTCTGTACAATGCTATTTATTACAGTTAAATAGATAGAGCATACCAATATCAAATCTATTCAACAACAATAAACTTCAAAACAGTAAAAAATGTTATTTCAATAATTTAAAATTAGTTTCACTCTAGAATATATGCCACTTTTGAACTGTCACGACAGTTCAGACTGAAATTAAAATGATTCTAATGGGGAAACAGTACATTACACAATTCTTTTATCTTTGCCAAATTGATAATTAAAATTTGCCCTTACTCATACTAATGATGAAAATAACTATTCATGCAATAAGAAGCAAGGGGAAAAAAAAAAATCTGCCATAAACATCAAGAATGACCAAGATAACAAATATTAACATAACTTGATTTTTGACACTCAATTCAGTATTTGAAGACAAAATGAAAAATTCAATACTTCAGTACAAAAGAAAAATAATCAATTAAAAATATGAAGGCAATAACCACTTGAAGGTATTGAAAACTAACGGCTAAACTTAAATTTTCAGAATATTAATATAATGGGACTCAAATACGTTGAACAAGGGAGTGCGACACATATCCTACAGGTAAAAATTAAATTTCTAAAAGTAACATGGAAAAATACTGATCATAATGATAATGAATTTCAAAATTGCTTATAATTAAGCATCGGATTAGCAAAAACTTCTGATTTTAAATAAAATTACTAGTCATTTTAGTTCTTACATTGGTAAATAAGCATGGATAAGTGTTTTTTTGTTTTTTTTTAATTCTATTATGTGGCTATGAAATCATAAGTATTTCAAATATCACCATATATTTTGTAAAAACCAGGAGAAAATTTTCTGAATATACTTTAAAAAACAATTTTTTTTTTGAAAATGGGCTACCTATTTAATAACCTGTGTATTTAAAATTTTGATTTTTTCCCATAAAAGAAATTAAATTTGATATTAATTATAACATTTCCCTAAAATTGGTTAATGGTAACTATTGCTAATAATTTGAAATTTTTTAATTTTTATTTTAAAAAAAAACCTAAAAACACAGAAATTAATAAGATATTTATTGATGGAAAGCAACCAAGGTTGTGCAACACAATAATCCCTTGTTGGGGAGAGGAGAGGTATCAAGTTGGAGTATCACCTGTTGTAGAATATTGTTTAGTTAGAACTCACAATTAGAAAGGGATAAGCCCTGAAAAAAACTACGCAAATATATATAACTGAATTATTTAACGAATAAAACATTCTAAACTAGCAAATGTAAAGAGTTCAGATTTTATACTATATAAAATATTTTAAATGGAACATATATTTGCTGTTAAATGTAAGGATGAAACAATACACAAAACACCTGTAAAATCAATATAAAAAGAAGCATTAGTTCATAATTAAATTTTTTATTTAGTCATAAATTTAACACAATGTGTATATTTCATGACTATTTTAATATAAAGTAATGAAATGGTTCAGAAAAATGTATAGCTGTCAACCTCAATTTTTGAAAATACAGAAGAATTAAAAAAATTCAAAAGTAATGAAGAAAAATGCAGATTTTATGCATTTTATAATTAAAAGGGTATAACTAATAAAATTATTATTCAAAACGTTTAACAGGTTTATCATAAATAATAACTAACAATTACCATTTCCATATTCACACATTTTAAAAACAACTTTCAGCATTATATGTCCTCATTACATATAATACACAATAAAATTACAAGTCGTTATTAAATTAAATATAATTTCTTCTTGTATAAATGTATCTAACATTAGTGAAAAAAATATTAAATACATTATATACACATATTTTGTAAAAACTGGTATAAACTTTCTCTGCTTCCTTGCTCTCTAATAGATCTTAAAAACATAAAATAAACATACCTTGTTTAAAATAAAAACTACTAATTTTTTTGCTCAATTTGTGGCCCAATGGTAACGTGCACAGCTGTGAAGGTTCAAATTCAAAATCATTGGTAGTATCCATTTCAGTCACTGTTTCACAAATTTGAAGAATCCATAGAATTGTAACAGCAAGAGTAGGTGATTTGCATTAACATTCAGGCTGTTTGATAAGAAATTTCTTTGCTTTCTCTTATACAATATGATGTTAAAATATTTTAATAGTGCAATATAATATTTTTATTTGTTACAATTTAGCAGTTATGCAAGTTTTATGATTTTTTTTTTTTTTTAAATTCTAAATAAGAACAATAATTATGCTCATATTTTCATTCAAGAGATGATGCATTTCTGCTTTTAAATCAACAAAGAAATGAATACATATATTTGCTGCTATATTTTTCAATATAAAAATATTTTACAAGTACTTTCTCTAAACTTCAACAATATTTTCAACTTTAAGAAAGAATGAACTAAATGCGGCTAAATATTTTTCCCCCTTTACTTTCACATTTTTCTACCTTTTTAAAATATTTTTTATCTTAAACATTTTACCAAAAGAAAAATAAACATCTTTAAGTCTATGAACATCTAATAATACAGTTGATGAAAAGCAAACTAACATGAAACAAAATATATAAAGTGACAAATATTTTGACTAAAAAAAAAGTAGTTCAAACAGAGATTTTTACTAAAATAGACAAAATCTGAAAAGAATATATTAGAGCATAACATAATAAAAAATTAACACCAAGATAAAAAGATAAGGATCAAATGATTCCAATTACAAAATATCAAACTAAGCAAAAAGTGAGAGTACAGATGAGATATCTGAAAAAGTTATGTATGTTAGAGTTATGCTAAGAAATTAAAAAACTTTTTAAATATTAGATACTGAAATAAGATATCTATTTGATCTT
Organism: Caerostris darwini; assembly: GCA_021605075.1. Classification (NCBI taxonomy): domain Eukaryota; kingdom Metazoa; phylum Arthropoda; class Arachnida; order Araneae; family Araneidae; genus Caerostris; species Caerostris darwini. The sequence continues at coordinate 1,007,206 of BPLQ01007882.1, read as the reverse complement.
ACATTGAGCAACTTTATACAAAGCTTTAATTATATACATAGATTTACTACTATCATAAATATAATATATTACTGAAAATATAAATTACACTGATTTGTAAAATTTATTATGTTGATATTAGATTATATAACATAAATTTTTAAAAGACAACTATATTAATAGTAAAAATAATACTTATTAAAAAAACAAACAGATTTATTAACTTAAATGATTAAAAATCAAACAATGCTGAAAAAAAAATGAGGTTATTCATCTCGTAATATAAAGAAATAACTTTTGAAATACTATTAATTATTATATAAATTTTAATACCAGAATATCATTATATATATATATATATATATATATGTATATAAATATTAATAGTGATAAATAAATATTTTAAAATACATATTTTAGTTTAATTTGATAAACAATATTAATTCAAATTATATATTTTATTAAATGAATTTTAAGATCGGCAGATATAAACTGTAATTTCATCCACAATTCACAACTTATAATTTTTTTTTTTTTTTTTTTTTTGTCATTAAACAAAACAGAATTTTTTACCTTTCCAAAGAAATCATGTTGAATTATCATGAAATTTGTCTTAAAAACTAATGATACAATTCAACATGAAGATATTATAAGAGATATTGAAACTATTATGTGTAACTAAATGAAAAATATATTCTTGCAGAAAAATGGCAAATTTTACTCATTTGCAAAATTCACATTCATGCCATAAAATTTTCAATTTGGCATTTTTTTTTCATCATAGACAATAAAATTTAACTAATCCCATTAAAAATAGAATATAAAATCTATATTGAAGTAGAATGTAAAATATATATGAAAAATATATACAGTAAAGAATCAATACACATACAAAATAAAGAATACATATTTTAAAATTCAGATAATAAAATCACTTTATTTTAAAATGTAATATTTAATATATTATACTTAAAAGATTTTATTTTTTAACAGCAAAAAGCATGAATGAAGAAATATTTTATACTTTTAGTAGTATAACAAGATATCATAAATAATATTAATAATGTCATGAGATAACAAAATTAAACTTTTCTCAAGACGTTAATATTTAAAAAAGAAAAACAATTTGCTATCTCAAGACAAGTAATCTATAGTTATATCTATGATTTGTTAAAAAAAAAAATCCCTTTTAAAGACTGAAAAACAAGATGTAATCCCATAATTTTCATCCTGACATAAGTATTTTTTTTTTTCCAATTCCATGTAAATTAAAATCAAATGATAATCAATGCATAGAAAAACTGATAGAATTTTCTTCATTCATAAAAATGGATTTACAAAAAAACAAAATAATAATACAACTTACGTTTCTTTATATACTGTTGAACTCATATATTCTTGAATGAGCACTAACAATTGATCCCCATTGACTTTCTAAAAAAAAAAGAAGAAATCTCTAATTATCCATTTTTATAATTTTTTTTAATGAAAGACATTTGTATTTTATGTGCTAATTGTATATCAAAACTGCCTATCTCTATTTTAGAAAGTGACGATTTACCAAAAAAACAAATAAATAATAATTATAAAATAAAATTAAAAAAAACTTTATACTAAATAACCATTAATATTTAACAATCTTTGTGCAAGATTATATATCATGATTACATGACACTAACGCATGCACTAACACACTAAGTGATGTCAAGCCAAAAGTTATGTGTTTACACTAAGAATGTATAGGATAAATTTGTAGACCAGAATGACATTCTATTAGGCTTAGGCTACTAATTTTATACATCTTGAAATACATAACTAAAGTAAGATATTTTGGTTGATAATAAAACTTTTATTTTATACAAAAGAATTTAATATTTCTGATTAAAATAAAAATTACTTATTAACATTAGTTCTGGAAAAAGCGTAATAGCACATTTTGTCTTTAATAAAAAGTACCAAAAGAATTTTGCTTCCGAACAATGTCTGTGTTTGGTCACTTAATTTTTCCAAAGTTTCACCTGACAGTTAATAAGCAAAACTGTGTTACATTTACTTTCATTGATTATTATTTTTTTTTTTTTTACCAAAGGAGAAAAGTCTTATACATTCTGCAATGCTGTGTGGAATTACCAAAAGGACTGTAGAAATTCTTCTGTACTTGGGAATTCCTTCACTCCAAGAATATAATACAAAGAAAATTTGTTGAGCCACCAGATTGTTAGATATATTTAAATTTTCACTTTGAAGATTATTGCATTCATTTTCTTACTTATTCCAAGTATCATCATTAAATTTAGATATGAAAGTAGTAGCTATGCAATGTTGAATGTGGATGATAATAATTTTTCCTATTTCAAAGTAAATTTTTCTCAATCGTCCAAAGTAAACCCTTCAATACTTCTACTATAGTTGAAGTATAGAAGGGCCAGTGGTTAAACTTTAGTTACTTTCATTACAGATACTTATCTAATTTAACTCATACTAATCAATCATTAACTATTATTTCAAAATTTAATAAAAGATACACTAAAATGGTATATGCCCGAGAAATATTCTAAATCTCATTCTTCTCATTATAAACTAGAGTTGGTTTTTTATCATCAGAATGCTTCACTTTGCTTTTATTTACTTTTAAATTTCTCCAATTAATAATAACCGTTATCACATTTTCTTCAGGCTCTGATGCGTCTTAATCTATGTCCATACATACAAGAGAACAAGACAAGTAAGTAGTTCTCACAAAACAATTATGAACAGGTTTGTTTCAATGGGAGTCAACTGTATTGCTTTGCTTCAACCAGTTTTCCCTGCACATCAAAGGGATTTTTCATGAATGCCCTTTTCAATCAGCTGTCACTCACAGCAAGAGATATCTTGGCTTGTTCCTGGAGGCCAGAGGAGACAGTAGCAAGACCTACTAGTTTGTCTTGTCTGGATGTAGTTTTACCTGGCAGTTGAACAATCTAACAATTTTCTTGAACAGATTACTAAAAATTGTTATTCTCTAAAACTGTTTATCCATTTAAAAACCATCTTTTCTGTAATAGATATTTAAAAATAATGTCAAATTTCTTTCCAGAGTATTTTATACAGGTCAGTTCATAATAACAAGACCCATAATTTCTTTATGCATGAACAAGTTTCCTAGATACATTCAATTTCATTACAAATTTGAAAAAAAAACAAAAAAAAACTCGGACAATAACCAATAATGTTAACTATCTCAGTCTAAAAAGTTTGTAAATACTTAAAGCAACTTTAACAAATTAAATTCAATTATGAATTATTAAATACAAAACAAAGTTTTTATACTTTATTAATTTAATTTACTCTTAAATCTCCCAACTATGGCCTTGGGTATCCATATGTTATAATAGTCGAATTAAAGGAGAAGGCTGTCTTTTTAGAGGAAATCTTATATTTAAGAGAAATTGCCTTTTGTAGTTAAATATTTATTATGGTTAAAGAACAAAGACTGTAAAAAACATAAGAAAACTAATTAAGTTACATGAGATATATGATTGTGGATAACTAATTTAGGCAGATACTAAAAAAAGACAATCAACTATTTTAAAGTTTCCTTCGAGAAATGTGATATGGTCTGGGAATCACTCAAAAATTCAACTATTTACTTATAATATTTGAAGTATTATTAATAGATTGGTTTTTTTATATTTACAGGGGGAAAAAATTCAACTCGACTTGACAAAACTCAAAAATTTTACATGTATGAATATTTTATTTTTTATAGAGATTATTAAAACATAGGAAAAATGATATGCAAATATAGTAGATATTAAAATGATACACAGATATATATATATATAATCATTTAATATCAATAGAGCCATAGCTGACACAATGGAAATGTAGTTAAAAACAAATGTAAATTTCTCAAGAAAACTGGCATATCTAGAGCATGTTCCATCACATAATGAACATTAAAAAGTAAAAAGATTAAAATTGAAAGAAATAGTACAAATTCTCTTTGAAGTACGAAAAATTTCTAATAATAAAGAGGTACTACTACTCAATTTTATCATAGAAATGTCTCGTTGTATGAAGGACTACAACATAGGTGAAGCTAAGATTGAAAAATTTTCATATAATTTTGCAACAATCAATTTTAAAGAAATGCTGAACTCATGAATAGAAGTATTCATCTATCTATTTTATATTTTCTTTATTAGGAATTGAAATTTGTCAAAATCTTAGGAAACAAGAGGAAACATTTTTTTCACGATCCATTAGCTTCATCAACCTATACAATATCAGCATTTTTACTGGAATTTAAAAGATTATTTTCTTAGTTTAATTAAGAGTGATTCCACAGTATTATGCACATATCAAATATTGCATTCATAATCTGATATCTTTATTTTTTATATGAAAAATTGAGAAGGTTAATATTTTTTTTACAACAATGCCATACATTAATATATCAGATTATGTGTTAATTTCTGTATCGAAATGTACTTATATATTTTTCAAAAATAAAATAAATGTGGACATAGAAAAGCTTCATTTTTTATGTCTTAATACATTAAAGAAAATCTCTACATTTTTTTATAAATAAAAAATCATTATAGGATTTAATATTTTATTTAAACAGTCAATTTTTTTTTATTAACAAATTATATAAATCGATATGAGCGATATTGGGAGGCTAGAGATATGTTAGATTAATGAACTCTGTTGCAGCATGTTTTGTTGTTTTCTCTGTTCTTTTTTTAATTTTTCGTTGTTCTGTAACTGTTCATAATCTGCCATTGGAAATAAAAAATAAAAAAAAATTATATAAATTTGTAACATATATTTAAAATATATTTATAACATACATAAATATTTTTATAAGGATTTTCTTTTAATAATGAAATTAAAAGAAAATCATTAATTAATTATGGTGCGAGAAAAAAAATGATAAAATATTTTTTAATCTTTTCAAAATGAGGCCTATAAATTACATAAAAATGTAATGTATAGGTCAACAAAAAAAAAGAATATTGTTTTTCATAACTTAAGATGTTTCTTATATTTTTTAGGGTGCTCATTCAAAATATTTAATAGCTTTTTCCCTATTACCTACAGTTTTTCTGAAAACTATATTAATTTTTAGCTTTTATAACATTGACATCCAGTGCAGTAAAATGAAACGTTTATAAAGTAAAAATGTAAGTACAACTACATTTTTTCAACATTATGATAAAAGTTAAGAAGGTATTTTCTCTTGTTAGTAAGTTTTGCCAATAAATGTTTGGGATAAGTCATTTTCATCTGTGGGCTTACTCGATGGATGGACCAACAGTAATCATCCATCAAATTTACACCAAAATCATCTTTGTATCATTTTTCAATTATAATATAATGGTGAAAACACTCATTGATCCAAGATACCCAAGGAAATATTCAAGCGTGATTATAGAAAATTAACCTTCAGTTTGTATTATACCTGATTTCTTTGAATTTTCTCAACGTAACTTGAATTATATTTCCGTAATCAAGATCTCTTGTTCCAAGATCTTTTTTAAATTCAGTTCAAGCATCTTTTTCTTTTGCGTTCATTACAGTTTCAAAATTATGGTCTTGCATCAATTTTTTTATGTCCCATCTAATAAAGATACCATATTTCAACTTTGCTTCTGAAACACGAGAGAATTTTTTCTACGGTCTATTTTCTTTTTATTGACATTACAAATTGCCTCATGAAGTCCTTATTTTAAATTTTATCCTTCCATATTTGTTTTTTTATTTCTAATGTGGCATTTCCTATGAGTTTTTCCTTTCTTTGAATTTCCCAATTTTATTTAAACCATTAATTTTCAAAGATGGAGAAGAAAGTAATGTATTGGTGTATACCTCACATACATAACTATTCAAACCAACAATTGTTGTGGTATTCATTCTTAACTGAAATTCACATATTTCTATAACTTTATAGACACTACAAATAAAGTAAACAGCAGACAAGAAATGTGCACGTAAATCAATTTCTGTATATAATCCTTTTTTTCCTCCTCTGCATACCTTTCGTTGCAGCACCATTACAGCATTATTTAACATAAATACAATTTTATTTTGTTTACTTTTAGCACATATAACTTTTGCTTGAAAATTTTTTAATACACCCAAAATCTTATAATACATTTTCTCATTTTTCAAAATGAGTGAAGACTTTAAAAAACAATTGCATATATATACTTTTAATAATTAGATTATTAAAATCTAAAGCAATTGACAGGCACTGTAAAATTCTGTGAGCAGTTTTGCACACTCCTAGTAAAATGCTTATGTAAAAAAAATGGTAAAAAAACATTTGCAGGCACATTTAGAAATTTTGCACAAAATGGGAAATTGCCACCCTGTTAACCAAACTATCACCTAAATTTTAAATATTATGTTCAAAGCATGTTTCTGTTAAAATAAATTTACAACTAAAAAGTAACTAAAATGGAGACATTCTAGGATAAACACAATAGGATATATCGGATTATAAAACGTTTCCTTTTAATTAGGCATAGATATATTACTATGTCTTTCATCTACATGAACAACATACTTGATAGTTTTTATTTAATTTCACTTAATTGTAAATTCTTTATCTACAGCAAAAACATAAAGTGGTAAGTTATTAGTATTACATTATTAATTGTAAATTCTTAGTATTATATTATATAATTGTAAGTTATTAATTATTAACTATTTTAATAGGTCAACTTCTTAGATTAATTGGAACAGAAAACCCTTTCTTCTATAAAATATAAATATTAAATACAATTCCTATCAAATATTTCAATGCTTTTTAAATGCTATAAGCTGTCAGTTATATTTTATTCCAAATAATTCAGTTGCTTTTATTTTTACAACAAAGATATTTTCACACCTTTTCCTTTAAAAATATCTATAAAAGTTTTTATAGATGCTTACAGATTATAGATAATATTTTACAAAACTACTTCAAAATTTGTAAACTACATACATCCCTATAGCTACATACCTCCATTATCCATATGAGCTTTAATTTCATACATGATATGCTTTGTTTCAGTAAAAAAGTGTTTCAAAATCTCAGTATGTATGTACACAGTGGAATGAACTTATATTGTTTATTGTAATAAATAACTTCTATATTAGAATATAGCACATATTGAGTAATACTAATTTTAATCTCTCAAGAAAAACTGAGCTTTTTAATATCTGAATTTACATAATTTTCTTTATTCCACTCTTGTTATTCTCAAACAAAATCAAAGTCTAACTTTAATGAAAAAAAAATTATGACTAATCTTTAAAAAAAAAAAAAAAAAAAGAAAGAAAGAAAATTTATAACTTTATTAAATAGTTTTCAAGGTTTTTTTGTTTTTGTTTTAACTTTATTAAATAGTTTTTTTTCTCCCTTATTCTTTTATACTATGGAGTAATGGTAAGACTTTAATAAGTAATGATATATTTTTCTTAAAGAGAGAAATTTATCACAATCCAAACAAATTTAAGAAAAAATTTTATTCTTCTCTTTTTAGTTTTAACTAAAAAAATTATTAAGTTTAAATAAATTTATTACTGATCAACTTTTAATATAACATCAGTACATTTTCCTATCACTCTTATTTATTTTTATTTTTTTAACACTCACAGAATAAAACTGATAGATATTTTTAAATATCCTTCCAGCAGTTTTAAAGATACACATTTATTCTTGCATTATTAACATACAAATAGGCACTAAAAAGTTGAATTGTATTAATATTTTTGGATGTTCCAGTTATTTTGATCTTAAAAGTATGTTTTTTTATAACAAATTTACACTTTTAGGAAAACCGAAATGGAGATACCAAAAACCAAATGGTGCATCAAGTCCTTTGAATTCGATGTTGGTATTTTTTAGATTGAATTTAAATTATTGTTGCAAATTTTTTGTCTACAATGAAGGTGTAAAGTGATGCTTAGAAAATTATGAATTATATCGCATAGAAGGTCAACCTTTCAGATAAATTATAAAAGTAAAATTTTTCTTCTATATTATATGCATTTTCTACCACACATTTCATTGCTTTTTAAATTCTATAGGCTACTAGTTATAATTTATTACAAATAATAATAATTCATTTGCTTCTATTTTTCAAGAGTATATTAAAGTTATTTTCATACCTTTCCTTTAAAAATATATATCAATAGTTTTGATGGATTTGTTATTTAGATTAGAAACTCTCATTATATGGAACTATTATTCATTATATTCAACAAGCCCTCAACTTTTGATTCAAAGCTTTTACCACTCTCAATATTTTCCTCTTATTTAAATATTACATTTTAAAAAATAAATATCTATTCTACTTGACTAACACAAAAACTAAATTTTAACAATTTTATTTCCTAAATCCACGTTATAAATTAAATACAATTGTTTTAATACTTAAATCTACAGGGTATATTTAAAATACATAAGTATCAGACACAAGATATAATTATCATTTCCAGTTGTCAAAAATTACTGATTTCAGATTCAATTACAATACAATATAAAATAAAATATTCACATGCACAGTACATAGTATAGATGACAGCTTCATTATGCTATCTTATATAGTTTTCAGGATAAAGGAAATACTTTATTCAGTAATAAAAAAATATCGTATTAAAGATACACGAACAGTTACATCACACTCGCAACAGCTGCTTACAATACTTTCATATTTCTAGCTATGAATATCTTCTCTTCGAAATTATAGATCAATAATAACAATTAATAAGCTTTACTTGATTCAAAAATAACAAAAGAAATTTGCAAATCACTTACTAATAAATAACATACGGTCGGCTTCCTTTATACATTACAAAATGTAACATTTTATCCAAATATCTTCAATATATTACGTTCCAAATAGATTCAAATTTTATAAAAAAAACACCTAGCATTTTAATTTAGCTTCATTAAATATTTATAATGATTTTGTATTTAATTACCGCCATTTGACAGAAGTAGACATGAAAAGACGCTTAACCAGCTGATTCCAGTTCATACAGAGATGAAAAAATTACTTTTGTAGACGATCTCTTGCGTCGCACTAGATCAAATTTCGCTAAAAAGACAGCGCCTCTTGCGTTGCAAATTCAAACTCCAACAATATATAGTTTTTATAGAGATAAATATTGCTTTAGAGTGCGTTCTCTCTTCTCCTTCGGGAGATGGAGGAGGGGAGGGGAGGGGAAGGGAGAGGAGAGGAGATGTAAGGTATGAGAGAAGTTGAAGGTCTGAGAAACTGTGAAATTTATGATTTAGTTTTGCGGCTTTTATCTTAAAAAAAAATCTTGTTTAGTGTTGGGTTTTTTTCTGGTAATATTGAATTTATTTCCTTTTTATTTTCATTTGGCTTTCAGGTAAATCACCAATATTTATTTGCATTTGTTTTCTAATTTTTGTTCTGAATTTTGTTAATGACTTAATGTGAGTTTAGAAGGCCCAATACTCTGAGTGGGGGAGCTTAGAGTTTTACATGTCAGACAATAATTTAAATATTAATCTTATGGAACATACCTCCGAAGTAGATCTTACTTTTATTTCTCATCGGGACATAATTTTAAAATTCCAAATTGCACATAAAAATGGCACTCATTCCTTTCTTATTTTATCTGAGGTTCCAAATGTCACGATACCAAAAGCACATCCCAGAGTTCAAAGGGAAAACATATCGTCAAAAGTAACTACTTTAAAATATATTGACTATATGCGTGTCACCAGACAAAACAAATTAATCGTATCTACAGCTCACTTTGATACAGCAAGAGAATTTGCAAACATAAAGGCTATTATGGGAGTTCCTGTCAAAGCATCTCTTTACCTAGAAATGATTTCCACTCGATTTCTGCTTTATAACATTCTTACAGATATATTGCTTTCAGAGCTTGCATCAGAATTGAAAGATGAAAATAATATCTCTGTCGCAGAACTCAAGTGATTTGCAGGAAAACGAGAAGCACCGTCAGTTTCCACACCGGTTTTAGTTACTATATTAGGTACAATCTTGCGAAAATATGTTAGCGATATTTGTTGTAGTGTAAGCCGCAATCTATTTTATGATAAACCCGTTCAATGTAGAAATTGTTATTCATATACTCGCCCAACAGTAAATTGTAACAATTCAATTGCCTGTGAATTATGCAGTGCCAGGTATCCTATAGACTCGTTTAGCTCAATAGAATGTTCAGCTGAAATACCTAAATGTATCAATTTGCAGTGAATCACTTGAAGCCACTGACGTTAATTGTCCTAAAGCCAAGGAAAAACATTTGCAATTCAAGACTCTCAACAGATTTTCGTTTATAAAAGCTCGAAGACTATACCGTGCTCCGAAGGAAGACTCATATTCTTCTAAAATAAAAGCTGCCTGTACTTCTAATTTCTGTACAAAGGAGGAAATTACAAAATTATTTCAATAACAAGCTATGGAAACACAAAAATTTGTTAAAGCAATGCGTCAGGGACAGGCCTCCAGTTTTCAGGAATCTCTTAAAACGCTCAACTAAAATATAACAAGTCTAAACTCTTTAAATCAAGTAATAAGGAAACTCTCTTTTCCTCCAATTAGAAGTTCAATTCGTGTAAAGAGAAGAACAAAAAAAAAAAAAAAAAAAAAAAAAAAAAGTTTTGAAGTCTTGCATGACTTCGATAGTATGGGGAAAAATCCATATATCAGGGTAATCAGTCTTCATCCTTCTTTACCACTCATTTGACATAATTATCAATCCTGAACATTAAATAAGTGACTTAGGCTCTTTTTGTTTCTCATTAATGTTTGTTCAATCTGTATAAACTTTGCTTGTTATAACCAATACAACATTTAAAATGCTACAATGAAACACTCGTATAATCCGAGCCAAACGATCCTTTCTGACTCAATTTTTTTCGTCTATGTCAGTTTCAGAAATACAGAAAACATTCATTAATACCAAAGATAAATTACACTTGCTAGGTATATTTAATTTATAGAACTGTTTGTTCAGATAATACACGCAAAGGTGGACTGTTAATCGGAATCGATTCCAGTATTCCTAGCAGAGTTTTTAAAATTGTCAATCTTCCTTTTTCAGATAATGAAATGCAAGCCGTTGCCGTACATATTCCGCATAAAACTTTTACTATAGTTAACATTTATTCTCCCAATGGTATTTTCATTCTTGAATTGTTGGAGGCAATTCATCAACACCTTCCTTCAACTTGTATTATTCTCGGGATTTTAATTCTCATCATCCCATTCTTGGTTCCAACTTTTCTGCTATTAGTTTCGATTTTCTTATCAACTGAATTCTTCGGAATAATTTAAATATTATTAATACCTACACTCCCACTCATATTACTCTAACTTCTACTTCGCTTATTGATCTCTCCATTGTCAGTGCAAATATTTATCTTACTTTATTCACTCCGATCCTTTTGACATTGATCACCTTCCGATACAGTTATCTCTTCAACTTTTTTTCTGCACAAAAAATTTTCAGATCGATCATTTTATGGTCTAAAGTTCATCTTTTTATTCATGATCAGCAGAATCTCGATCGATTTTTTTCATTATATTCTGATTTACATTCTCTTTTCACGTGCTCTCCTTAATAATAAAAAATTTATCTCCACAAAACTCTTTCCTGATGGAATAATCAATGCAATAACCTTTTACGACATATACGCAAACTTTTACAGCAAGCTCGATCTAAACTTTCTCGCGAACTCTGGATTTCTTACAAGAAAATGTCTGCTAAACTTCGTTGATACATTTTGACCTTTAGAAACTTGTTTGTTCCGCTACCGGCAATAATGACAAAATATATAAAATTATTAAAGCAATTCATAATAGAGACAATCTGGTCAACAATAAGATTTTTCATACAAATAATTTAGTTATTGCAGATCCGACTCAACAAGCTAATATGTAAGTTTCTCATTTTAATAAATCCATCGACCATCAGTTTATTCCATTTAGTATTTCCGATGATTTCAACCAGCATTACAATAGACCTTTTACTTTTAGCAAGTTAAAAGAAGCTATTCGCTCTGCTCCCAATACTTCACCTAGAAATGGTAATATTCTTGCAAAATTAATTAAAATTCTTCCTGATCCCTATCCTCAATATCTACTTCATATCTTCAATAGCATATAGTTCACTGGTTTTATTCCTCAGGAACGGTTAACAACGAAAATCATACCCATCCTTAAACCATGTAAATATGAGTACTCATATATCCCCTCATATCCTCCCCTAGTACTCATATTACTTACTTCCCCTACCTCATATCATCCAATTGCTTTGACTTCAATATTTAATAAAATCCTTATTACCTGATGAGAGGATTGACCACTGCATCTCATTAATTCAGTTTTTATGTACAAATATGGGTCACCTGGGTCAGAATTAATAATGAGATCTTTGAGGATGGTTGTAGCTTCTGGGATAAAAGAGGTATAATATATTAAAGTTGGTTTTACTTTTTGTGATTAGGTTTGGTGTGTTAAGCGAGTTATACTATTACACATCAAGAATCATATACCACGGCCACTAAAATTATACACAACGTAAATATATCATGATAATATGATGTAAATAGCAAAACCGAAGAAACACGAAATGCAAAAGAAACTAACACTCTAGTCAAAATGAAATGATTTCTCTGGGGAAAGGTTTAAAGTTCTTTAATGTCGTGGATTGGATATGTTGTGAAATAGTATAATTACATGTAAATACATTTATTCAACGTACAAAGCTAATATTCTGATTCTACAAACATACTGGAAAATGAATATGAATTTACATACAGTTATACTAGTGAAGTGACAAAAGGAGAATTCCCTTTAATTCGCCCGTCTTGATGCCAATTTCTTCCGTTTACTATATGAGCTTAACGTCTATAATTAGTCCAAAGTATTTGCTTCGGATGAGGATTCTAAAGGATTTTCAAATAAGTAAAGGCGTGGATAAATTATTCTTGTGTGTCTTTGTCTGAAAATTATTGCTTGGAATTTGCATTGATTGTAATTCTCAAGTAAGTTTACTTACATTTAAGGATATCGAGGAATTTTAGAAACGTTCTGACTACAAAGTTGTTTCAGTAGTACTTTGTGTGAGGGAGAATCATCGGCAGTAAGAAATGTGTTTAGATGTTAAACTTACACAATATTTTCTCTAGTGACTTTTCACAATAAAGGACTAAGGGCCCCCTTCCTTGAAGGTGAACCTGCACGGATAAAGAAGATTACTCTTAGTCAACACAGACCTTGAATTTTCTATCATGTAGGTATTTGATTGAAGGAGATATCAATTTACTTGAAGGATATTAATTTATCAGCATGGGGATTTGAGTTAAAATATTATGCCAAAGTGTGTTAAAAATGTATTCAATGTCAAGAAGATTCTGCTTCTAATTAATTTTTAATTATATTGACTGTTAAAATATAGCTTTGAGATGTTGAAGTTCAGATGTTTAGTTCTCTGAAGCCGAATTGCTTTCCAGAAAAAAGTGTTGATTATTTTGTAATCACTCTGAAATGATCGAGGGTTGAGATCTATATGATAAATGAACTGTATTTTCTTTCTTCGCTTTCTTATTGATTGCTAAAGTTGTCAGTTTAAATACTTTCAACGATATCTGTCTCATTATGATTCGCAATGACATGATTCGTCAATTCGTAATTTGAGAAATATGATCTTTATTGAATTTCTGATCAATAATTTAACTTGGTGAGATTGGGAAATTTTTATTTATGTCAGTATTGAAGCAATTTAATTTATTCTTCAGTGGGATGACTGACACCTCAGTCTTTATTATTTACCTACTGGAGTTTCAGATTGATTTCTTACTCGTTTAGTTTTCTTCTTGTCTTTAAGAGATTTTTGTATTTCTTAAGGAAGACGAAAAGCCATCTGCTTTTTTTATTTCCTTTTCTAAGAACAAAGCATTTATCTTTGCACGAAGTATTGTCATAATACTGATCAAGTCATATATTTGTTTGGATCATAGAGTTCATTTTTGGCACATAAAAGTCGCATTCATCCATAGAGGTAAAATAACTTCTAAGAATGAAAATCAAAATCGTAAATATTATTTTTAACTGATCAAAGCCATATTTTTGATGATCCAGAATTCATATCAGTTTTGCTTCTGAGTAATAATTTTTATTAGAGCGTTTACTGAATTAAAGACAATTATTTAGAGTTCATATGATGCAGCCTTTTTAGCGTTTTTGGATTCAAGTCCAATGGATAACAAGAGCACAATCTGAAAATGTTCACTGAAGGTATTTAATAACATTAACCGCAAAAACCTCTTAAACATTCTTCTGTCATTTAGATAGTTGAAATATTTCTATAATTAAGAAAGTGGTGTTTTGAACAGGCTCATTTTCTCCTAGGACAACAATTACTGGATCTTTAGTACATTTTTCATATTAATCGAAATTCATATTTACTTAACTTATCGATATACTTCTTTATTAATTAGTTAAAAATTTACGAATATTGCTTAATCCTAATGCTTCATTATATCTGGAACACCTTACTTTTCACATACGGAAAAAAATAATGCCTTCCTATTCATTCAAAATTTGTGAATTAATTTTTAATATTAATGATTATATTTGTAAGAATTTTACATAATAATTCATATAAATTACATAATAATAAGTTTATGTAATACACAATATGTTGTGAGAATTAAATAGCACCCAAGAATCCTATTTAAATAAATAATAACTTCTACAAAATTTAACCAGTAATTCAATAATACTAAATAATTTACACCTTTGACTCAGAAAATCTAACACAGGCTGGGTAGTACAGGGTGGTTATGATTAAACTTGCCCTATAAACAACATCCTACAGCTAAAACGGATGTAGGAATTGCAACTATATTTGTTATATAGACTATGCACGAGATGCGATCAAGGAATTTAGAAAAAAAAATTAGTTCAAAAATGTCTACTAGGTGGCACTTTTCACGGAAAAACATTATATTTAAGAAACTGAAAGAACAACACGGAATACATAAATAATTTGAACAGTTAAAATGATTTATATGTAATAAAATGTAAAACCGAGAAAAGGCGTCGGTTCTAGAAAGAAAATATCTCGGGATGGCTAAAAAAAAAATAAATAAATAAATAAATAAATAAAATAAAATAAAATCTTAGGTTTAAATTTCCAAACTAGTTTATTTAACACTAAATTTTCCTTTCTTATTTATTTATTTATTTTGAACCTTGAGCAAATGCTCATGGAAGTAATCTGATATTAAACAAATGGTTAAAAAGCTTGGTTTTAATATAAATATTGTGCGCAAAATGGGTGCGCAGAAGATCTACCTCCCCGTGGTGCACCTGGTAACACTTTTTAGTGGCTAAAAGATCTGCAAATTGGCATTATTGTTAGATTAATGTACTCTGTTTCAGCATGTTTTGTTGTATTTGTTGTATTATTTTGTTGTTGTTGTTGTATGTTTTTTTTTTCGTTGTTCTTTTTTTGCTGTAACTGTTCATAATCTGCCATTGAAAATAATAATAATAAAATATATATATATATTGTAATTTTTATTCAATTTAAAAATAATTAAAAATAATTTTATTTGGGATTTTTGATTACGTACCAGATAAAAATGGCGAATTCAGAGAAAAAATTCGGATCTTTTTGTGTTATAATTTTTGAAGTGTAAGAAATACAAAAACACACAGACATACAAATCTCTACTTTAATTAAATAACACAAGGGGCACAGTTGATATGATTCCATCATACCATGTCAAATTTTCAAATTGAAATGATAGTGGATTGATAATTAAAATAATTGAAAAAGTAGTCTTGAAAACAATTAAAGGAAGACTTATAAAATAATATAATATGCCGTATATAGAATATTTATGTATAACAGCTTTAATTTGAAAACCGTTAACAATATTATTGCTAATATGGTTTTAGTAAATAGTAAGGGGCCTGATGGCCAATTGGCTAGCGCTCCGGTCATTGGTACCACAGGCTTCAGGTTCGAATACTAGCGGTGGCATGGATGTTTGTTAGTGATTTGGAATCCACATTAAACTGCAGGTTCCGGTCTAGTTAGCCCAACGTGTGCATACAATGACCATAGAGCGACAAACCGAACCAATTTAGAATACAGTAAATTTTATTTAGAATATTTTTTTGTTCTAACTACTGAATAATGAATCAATAGGATCATTCTCTTCGGAATTTCCAATGAGTTCGAATGTTTCTGCAAGATTAAATATGCTCCTCGAGGCTTCCAACAGCAGTCCTTTAACATTGCAGTGCTTTGATTTTAATAGATTGTATGAGAATTAGCAATGTGTTAAATGAATTGGTCTACCGTTTCAGTTTAGAGATCAGTAGAAATCATTGGCAAATCATCACAGATTCCCTTTGCCACAAGCAGTTTATTATTATTTTTTTAAAGCAATAGTGATCTCCCAACCTATTTTATTCCCTTTGGCACTGTTTCACTCAAGTGAACTATGTTTTGATGGAGTCTTTTTCCATGCCCATCAGTAATTGCTCCCATATTAGAAGGAAAAAAGTTTCAAGTGTAGATGTACTATAGGAAATGAAGTATTTGAGACATATTGTATCCCAATAACATAAATGAAGAAAGTAAGTGTTTTGTAAATTTGTGAGATTTGGTAGCAACATCATTATTTCCATTATTAAGTTTTAATTATAAATATGGCAACAGATCATTCTTGTTTTTCGAAATAATAAAGTAAAACGACCACTTTTTTTTTTTTTTTAAATAAGTGCATTACTTTTAATTTTTGCTAAACGTTTTTACGAATGTTTTCAAAAGCGCTTCAAGTTGCTTTCTCATTCTTCCCGCAAACATAGCAAAAGATCTCACACTGTTCTAAATATTTTAAATTAATTCCTTACAACTGCCTAGATGAAAAAAGTTCGCTTTTCTCCTAATTTGACCTTTGTTCATTCGGGGTTATTACATGCAACTGATTCCATCAACATTTTTGAGATTTTTGATATTTTTCATTTTATAATTTTATTAAATAAATAATTCTCTTTTAAAAAAAAAGGGCATTTAATTATCTATTTTTATTATCTATTTTTCTTAATAACTCAAAGGGCATGAGACCACCGCTATGTTTCAACATTTTACAAAGAAGGAGCTAGTGGCCGCTACGCGGCCAAGGATCTCCTTAATAATCTACAATAAGAAGTTGCTTTCTCAGCAGCATTAATTTTTTTTTTTTCGAATTTAGGCTCTTGAACAAATTGCTTCACTTTATACCTGCCAAGCATACCATCGTTATCCATCACTTTAAAATATTGCTTAATAAGTCCAAATTTTATGTGACCACTTAAAGACGTCTTGTAGAAACTATATATGCGCGATTTACGACTGTGATATTGCCAACTTTTCTCTTATTGAATAGCAATCTTAATCAAGATTGATTTGCACGACTTCGAATCCGTGATTTTCAGAATAGAGTAGTTTTATTAATAGTAAGGGCAAAATAATCCAAATACAGAAAAATAACTTGTTTTATGCGCAAATTCTTGAGCAAGAAAAATTGCTGTTTAAAGCAGGGGTGGCCATATATACAGTGAGCCACAAAATTGAGTATACACCTCTAAAACTTTTAGACTTCTTCCAATTACAAATTAAATATTGATTTAAATAGATAATTTTTTTTATCCTAGATACTTTAAGCTCTGCTTTACCATCCTATAATAACGCAATTCTATAGTTAACTTATTTATTACGAAAAAAGTTAAGCGATTCGAAGAAAAGATAGAAAACCATGCCACAAAATTGAGTATACACTTCTTATATTTGTAAATTATGCCACCTTTTTTTTTAATTTCAAATTTTCTTTAAAGAGTTTCAGGGGTAGCTGCTGCTTATAACACGTGCTATTGCACTTCAACGCTTTTAAATAGTATTTTTTCTCATTAAAAATCATAAAATGAGCTCTCGTAGAGAAGCTACTGAATTTGAGCGTTTATTGGTTGTAAAATGGTCGAAAGAGGGCAAATCTCTTCGAGAAATCGCTTCGTTGATTGGTGGAACTCATGGTTGTGTCCAAAAAATACTACAGAAGTATAAAAAAACTGGATCTGTGACCAATATTCCTGGAAGAGGACGTAAAGAAATACTGAGTAATACAGCGAAGAGGAAGATCATTCACTCAGTAAAGAAAGATCCTAGGGTGAGTGCCTCTAAACTAGCTTTTATCGATGTCCTCTACAATCGAGAAATAGATCTCAGTTGAAACAATTCGACGTACCCTTCACCAATATGGGTTTCATGGCCGTACACCAATACGAAAGC
Organism: Caerostris darwini; assembly: GCA_021605075.1. NCBI lineage: Eukaryota > Metazoa > Arthropoda > Arachnida > Araneae > Araneidae > Caerostris > Caerostris darwini. The sequence continues at coordinate 988,897 of BPLQ01007882.1, read as the reverse complement.
CAATCATCAAGTATGTGAATAGACAAAAGAGAGTGATTTTCGCCAAAGAACATCTTTTAAAGCCTATTTCTTTCTGGAACACTGTAATATTTTCTGATGAAAGTAAGTTTAATCTTTACGGAAGCGATGGACGATTTAAAATATGAAGAGAATCTGGGAAAGCACTGGCACATAAAAACACCATTAAGACAGTCAAGTTCGGAGGTGGATCTGTCCTTGTTTGGGGTTGTATGTCGGCTGGAGGAATTGGACAGCTTGCTTTTATTGATGGTATTATGGACAAACATGTATATTTGGGGATTTTAAATGATAACTTGAAAAAAAGTGCCTGTAAGTTGGGGCTTGGGTCAAGCTTCATATTCCAGCAGGACAACGACCCCAAGCATACAGCGAAGATTGTGCAGTTATACTTGCTGTACCATTGCAAGAAGCAATTGCACACTCCAGCCCAGTCTCCAGACCTAAACGTCATCGAAAATTTGTGGTCGCAATTAGAGAAAGTTGTACATGAGCACGAAATCACAAGCAAGGAAGTTCTCAAGAAGGTTCTGAGAGAAGAAGGGATTGAAATTTCTGTTGAAACCACTAAAACACTAGTAGAATCTATGTCCACAAGATTACAAGCTGTAATTCAAGCAAAAGGTTATGCAACAAAATATTAATTTGTACGTTAAAAGGAAATTAATAAAGGTAGTTTGTGGTGTTGTTTTTCCTCTCGTCTCAGATCTTTTATTTTTTTTCGTAAAAAATAAATAAACGTAACTATTTTATAAGTATAGTACAGTAAAGCATAGACTAAAGTATATAAGGAAAAAAATTCAATCATCTTAAAGCAATATTTAATTTGTAATTGCAAAAAGTCTCTAAGTTTCTAAGGTGTATACTCAATTTTGTGGCCCACTGTATATATTGCCTAAGTAGTGAAAACCAATGTATTAAAAAAATACATTGTGTGTGCATCCATATACCCAAAAATTAATTGTCGAAATTATGAGAAAAAATTAACTTTGATTTTAAAATAATATTCTTGCGAATATATGATAGATATTGCTTGTTTTATTTATGAGTTCGCAGAATAATTAAATTATATTCTACGAACTCATGATTCGTGACGCAGCGACCATCCCTAGAAACACACAGTTGATTGTTGATAGTACAGCAAACCAGACTCGTAGTTGAAGTTGTTAGCAACACCTGAAACATCAATTACAATGTGCAAATACCCAAATTGAGATCGATTTACAAAAGCGAAGTGAAAGAATGGAAAAACAAATATTGCACTAGTAAAATAAATATTTTTTAATTATTTCCTTTTTTTTTCTTTCGTTTATATTTATATATTTTTATATTCCCTTTTTAGTGTTATATATTTCTTTACAATGTGCGTATAGTATCATTATTATTATATTATCTATGTTTACATGTAAGAACAATAGTAAATACAAAAATAATAACTCATTATGTTTCAATTTTTCACTCCAAAAAATGTCTATAGTGGGTCTAAATCTAACATAAGAATATATAATTTTGTATGCTGCCCGTGGAGTTATAATGCACTTCCAAAGTGACCCGCAAGATCATTTGGGTTGGCCACCCCTGGTTTAAAGCATCCTGTCTGATTTTGTGGATTTTTTCTTCTTGTGCTAATGCGTTCTAATATATGGCTTTATTTTTATCATTTTCTTATACCATGTTTTGATCTTACTATGTTAACCTTAAGGTAATCATTCTTTCAAAAAATATCACATGATAGGGTAATTTGACTGCTATATTTAGATTTAGAAGCGTGAAATGTTTAAATCAACCAATATTGTTACAAAGAGAAATTGCATAGTGACCAATGTAAATATCGAAATAAACTTTGCTTTGAATAGTGGTGCCACCTATCGACTATATTTTAAATTAATTGCTGCAAAATAAGTAAAAGTTTATAAAATTTCTGGAAATTGCCTCGTTTTAATGTCTACCATAAGCGTAAGCATCCTGGAATACAACTTATGACCAATTTGAATTCTATTTAATTCAAATTGAATCAATTTGAATTCTATTCTTCAGAATGATTTTTGGTGCGAAGTCTCTACGTCATTGACTTTTTACTTTCTTGCAATTGCGATTCGGAGTCTTAAATTTGCATTTAAATTTTGCTAATTTCTAAAAGTTAGAATTGTAGCATACTTTTTAATTATAATTAATTTTTATTTAACGACAGGAAATGAGAAAATATAAAGCGACTAATTAATGTAGTTATTTCATCATAGAAACTTCTATATGTTGTAGCCATAGCAGTTCAGGGTAGTAAAGGTTGCTTATGAAATAAATCAAATTAGTGATTTTAATTATAATTATTATTAATAATTGTTCTCCTTAATTGTAACATGAACCAGATTATATTCAATAATATTATTAACAGTTTTTAAAAAAAATATTTTGTAATAAGTGCTTTACTTCTTTGCAAAGAAGTTAATCATTAAAATTTTTTACTTCGAATTGCAATAAATATTAAGTCACTTTTGCTTGCACCATAACAAAAACTAATTTAAAAAAAAAAAAGTATAAAAATTATTTTACTCTTTTGTGTTCTCTACAAGACAACTGTGTTCTTTACAAGCAATTTATGATGGTAAAATAAAATAAGATCATGAATATTACTCTTAACGGAGTGTATTCTTTTACAATTTGTGATTTTTTTTTATATATTTTTTTATAATATGAGAGATAAATACGTTGAGCAATGTCACATTTAAATGTCTCTTTTTTTTACAGGGTAAAACCTTGAAAAATATATTTTTTTTAAATGTACAATGATTAAAGTTGAACGCTATAAATGAAAGGGTGTTTCGCAAGCATTGCTGTCATTTTAATTTTAAACGCGATTTGTGTATCTAATTAAATTAATTAAAAACTCACTTTTCAAAATCAATAAACATAATAAATGCACGTATTACACATGCATAGTAATTATAGTTTCCTTACCATCTTTTTAAATCAGGGATACACAGACCGCTGTTCTACTCATCCTATGTTCAATATATTTGAAAAATATAATTAGTAATTTTTTGAAGGTGTTTTAGATTTTGAAGAAAGATTAAAACAGGGAACATGATTCATCTTAAGTGTACCTTTTTATTAAGCATTTAAATATTAAAAAAATATTTTATGCAATGCTTTTCTTTTATTATTTAATTGCAAACTAGAAGATCAGATTCTTTGTCAATAAAGTGGTGCTGGATGTAAAAACGTTTAAATTGTAGTCTTCGATAGTTTTTTTTTTTTTTTTTTTACTATTCCTATAAGATTGGTCCCAGGCATTTGCACATAAAGTAACTATTTTTCAAGAATGAAAGGTCTTCCAGTTGATAGAACGAAAGTTGAAATATATATATTGTTTAATTTTTTTTAAATATTTGACTATAGGATATAATAAAATCATTTGTATTCATTAAAAAATAAGAATCGTTACTAAATATTGACCAAAAAAGAACCAATAAAAAATGATTTCTTATTCACAAAGTGTCCAAAATTTAAGATAGTTGAAAAATCCCAACTTGAATTCATCAATAGGTTTGCATTTTCGCGAATGGGCTACACGAATATTAAGTGTCGATAATAGTATAGTTTTATGTGTAAGAGTTAGTTTAAAACATGGGATCATTTTTTCTCAAATACAATTTTTTTCCTTTTCAGTTAACTAAGGAAATGAAGCGAAAGTAATGCACATCCTTTTAATGAAAAAAAAATTACATTTTAATTTTAAAAATCCCACTATTCATTTTTTTATTTCTTTATTTTATTATTATTATTTGAAACAATCAAATAACTTGCTGTTTGACGATACTTATTTGAAGCATGAAACTATTTCATGCAGGTTGTATGCAGGAATTAAATAAATTAATAGTTTAAAAAAACTGAAAAACACGCTTTTAGAGTGAATCAATCTAAAAAGTAAAAAATAATTGTTAACATAAGAATAAAATGACTGACGAGAAAATGAATGTCACTGTTCTAAAAGCGTGGGGGTGCTCAATATCAATCGTTATAATTGTTCACTAGTTTCATTCCGAAATGCAGAGTTAGTTTAAAAATGTCATACAAAGCACCCCACGCTTTTAGAACAATGACATAAATTTTCTCGTCAGTCATTTTATTCTTATGTTAACAATTATTTTTTACTTTTTAGATTGATTCACTCTAAAAGCGTGTTTTTCAGTTTTTTTAAACAATTTATTTTTTACTTTTTAGTTTGATTAACTCTAAAAGCGTGTTTTTTTTTTTTTTTTTTAACTTTAATTTAAACGATGCCCAAAAATAAAAAGGTTAAAGTTAAAATGAGAATTTTAAGATAAAAGTAAAATAAAACAAAAGAAATTAAGATTAAACAAAATAATTATACAAAATAGGTATGGTTTGATCAGTTGACTGACTCGCCAGTAGATGGCGCCATGAGTCCTAAAATCGAGCCCATAGAGTCAGTTACATACATACAAACTAACATACAAACTAACATACAAACAAACATACAGGTGAAATTAATAAAAGCGTATTAAAAAGGAATCAATTTAATATATATTTTTTTTTAATAAATTCGCTAACAAATGTTTAGTGTAAATAATGAAACTTTTTTTAATTATCAATACTCATGGACACATTATATTTAATAAAATATTTATTACAAATATATTTAAAAAAATAAACATATACCACATAATAGCACAATACAATATATATTATACTATCTACTAAAAAATTTACATTCAAGTATAAGAACTACAATTATTAACAGGCACGTTATATATTCTCTTGACCAGTATATAATATGTTATTCTATAACATGTCTTGCTCTTTTCACATGTTTTGGTTAATTAAAATTCTGTCTTTTATACAAGTATATTCTATATATTTATTCTTTTATATTTCCATACAAGTCTTTTTTTTTACACAATCGTAGGCTGGTGTCATAGATTTGTGTTGCGCTCGAAACTTGGTAGATAAATTTGAAGAAATTGCTGTCCCGGCTGTTTCGAATGCGGAAGCAGCGGATTTGAAACTGATCATTGCTGAACTGAAGTTATTAAAAAATAAAGATGTACAAGAGAAAGAGCTTCAGTACTAATTCATCATCGGCAACCAAAGTAAAATTTACTTGCTTCTGCTTCACAAATTTATCCAAACAATTATGAGGCAATTTTTTGTTTTTATCCAAAGGCTTCCTTTTTTATTCTAATTTTTCGTAGTAACATCGAGCTTCTTACTTTTTCTTCCATAGTCCTCGATCAGTTAACGTTTCATCTGGAACAAAGATTGTAGTCGAGTTTTTCTTTGACATAATCGCAGATCAGTATCATAGATTTATGTTACATTTGAAGCTTGGTAAATAAATTTGAAGAAATTTTGCTTCAGAGGAATTAACAACCAGTTCGGAACTCATCCTTAATTAATTGAAGTCATTTTTTTAAGCAACACAGGAGGAAGAGCTTTGGTACCTACTTCATCGTTGGCAATCAAAGTTCAAAGTACATGTTTCTGCTTCTCAAACTTATCCTAATGTTTTGTAGGTAATTTTTTTTTTATTCAAAAAATTCCTTTTTTTTTTCCTTCTAATTTTTTATAATACTATCGAACTTCTTACTTTTTCTTCCAATAGTCCTTGACCAGTTAACGCTTCATCTGAAACATAAATTGTAGTCGAGTATTTCTTTGACACAATCACAGACCATAGATTTGTGTTAGATCACATTGTGTCATAGATTTGTGTTACATTTGAAACTTGGTAAATAAATTTGAAAAAATTACTGTTTCAGAGGAAGGAACGACCAGTTCGGAACTCATCGTTAATTAATTGAAGTCTTTATTTTTTAAATTTTATTTTTAAGAAGCACACAGTTGGTACCCACTTCATTGTCGACAACCAGTTCAACCTACATGCTTCTGCTTCACAAACTTATCCAAATGATTTGGAAGCAATTTTCTTTTTATTCCAAATGTTTTCCTTCTTTTTCCAAATTTTCCATGTATCACGAGAGTCTTAATTTTTTCTCAAATCAATTAAGGCTTCGTCTGGAACTCACTTCATTGTCGGCAACCAGTTCAACCTACATGCTTCTGCTTCACAAACTTATCCAAATGATTTGGAAGCAATTTTCTTTTTATTCCAAATGTTTTCCTTCTTTTTCCATGTATCACGAGAGTCTTAATTTTTTCTCAAATCAATTAAGGCTTCGTCTGGAACTCACTTCATTGCCGGCAACCAGTTCAACCTACATGCTTCTGCTTCACAAACTTATCCAAATGATTTGGAAGCAATTTTCTTTTTATTCCAAATGTTTTCCTTCTTTTTCCAGATTTTTCCATGTATCACGAGAGTCTTAATTTTTTCTCAAATCAATTAAGGCTTCGTCTGGAACTAAAGTGATAGTTCAGGCGAGAAAAAAAAATAAATTTCTTTCGAATTTCTCGTCGGTTTGATTTCAAATGCGTAACAAATAATAATAATAAGCTTTTCTTAACTTATTCAGAAAAAAACAATAATTCTTCATCAGCTTCATGTCGAAATTTAACAAACCTCTCAAAGGTACAAATGATAAATCTGCTACTCCCTCAAACAATATATGTTTTTTTCATTCTTCGGCAGCATGTTACCATATATTTGAGAAAACTTTATAAAATAAAATTATTATCTTTAAAGTTTTAGTGTGCCAACTTTTTAAGTGTTTTAAAAGTACTTAAAAGACGTATAAAAATCATCGTGTATGTTTTAAGGAACCATTAAAAATATATAATCTTATTAAAAAATACTATAAGCTTTGATAATAAAAACATAAAATTTGAGCACTATACAAGTAGACAGAGCTTTTTAAAAAAATTTCATATAAATTTTCAGTATGCTCGTTAAAAAAATGTATCTGTTTTAATGTTAAAATAGTCCTAAAGCAGCTGTGTGTTCTCTTGATTTCTGTCTCAAATTAGCCAGCACATTACAAGATGTATCGAATTCTTTGTAAACTGGATTAGAATTGACTGAAAAGAAAAAATAAATAGTTCGAATTTACATTGCATTTCAAATAAACTTTATTTACATTACACACTATTTAAAAATAATATTTTACTTAACATTACAGGCTTTATTATATATTTTGTATAAGAAACTCACCATTCCATGTCAGAAATATAAACATTTTAGAATTTCTCAGAGATTAGTTGAATTAGGATTCTTAATCAACAAAGAAGGTTAATAAATAAAAAAAGAAAATTGAGTTACTTAATAAGAAAAAAAATATATTTAGACTGATATTCCAGAAAGGAAATTTTATAGATGGCAGCAAATTTAAATAATTTAGTAATAAGTTTTCAGATAATTAATATTCAATAATGCAGAAGATACATTTTACAACCCTGAATACTAGCAGTTTTCATTTATTGACATATTGAATAACAGTTTATTTTGAAATCTTTTTGAAATAGCTATAGGTATTATATTTTTGCCTATCAAGTTAATAATGACGGGAATTTGATTCACCAATATTAATATAATAAATAAAATTAATTGCATTCGGGTTGGCTGCATTGGTGTTTTAATAAATTTCCTTGCACAAATGCTGGTCAACTCCCCTTAATGCCTTTCCGAAATACATCTCTCCCCAGAGAGAATAACAACAATATTACATGAAGTACTCTTCAAAAATTTTCAATTAGTTTTTTAGTAATGGTATACTTAAACCTCATATAAAGGTGTAAAAGTTTAGCTTTGTAAAGAACCTAATTTAAAGTTGAAAAATATAGAGAGCATTTCTGTTGCATTACACTATAGCCCGAGTCTGACAAAGTAGGGGAAAAAAAAAAAAAAAAAACTAACGGAAGCAGCGAGTAATTAACGGGTGTCAGCATGTCGTAATGAAATTTGTAACCGTGCTTCTTCCTACAACTGGCAAGAGCGCTCCCTGTATCGTCCAGGAGAAATGGTCAGTAGGCCTCGAGACTCTCACCCGAGTGGAAGTATAGCGAAGAAATGCGCTTCTGCTGAGAAACGTTTGGTTGATCTACAGTCTCTCATCCCGAGATGAAATATATTCAAACGCAACGCTGTTCATTAGTTAGCCTACAGACTCTCACCCGGAGAGGAAGTGCGTTTCGAGGCTGAGTATTGGGTTTTCGGCTAAGAAGTGCAATTCTTCCACTAATAATAATTATATGTCTTTAAATGTGTTAAATATTGTATGTGTGTGGTGTTTGTGCGTGTGTAAATAAAGCTATGAGTTCTCCAACCTGTGCCTCAAGTATCTCAACCCAACCACACCCAGTTACAATCTGGTTGCCCGATCTGCACATTGCAAATTTTAATTTTTGTAAATTAAGTAAATTAAAAATTTTCTTACTCTTAAATGGAATTCTTAATTCCCTTTAAAGCCATCACTGCTCATGTCTTATACCCTGAAATGATTATACATAATATTATAACAAAACCGACAACAGCTTATGAGATAATTTTTATAAAATTGTACATTTTCATTTTATCGAAATTTAGAGGATTGTGATTTTTTAAAATTTTATTCAAGAGTATTGTTATGCATTTTTTTAAACATAAAGTGACTGCCATCTATTTTATAACTTAAAATGAAACTTACCAGGAAACTGTGAACCGTAGGGCAAACTACTTTTCATATCCAAAGGCACGAAGGCGTGGGATTGTAAATTGTTGTAAGTTGGTGAGATGAATGATTCGCTATTGCTGAACATCCTACAGGTACATCAAAAATAATTTTTTTTTGTGATTAGTCTTCAGTATATTTGAAAATTAAAAGAAAAAATAGTTTATTTACTCAAAAATGTTTAACTTTAACTAAATTATGACTCAATAAACATAAAATTAATTCAAATAATACCCATCTCTTCAAATTATAAAAATACAACGCGAAAAAAAAAATTTTAAACGTGAAAGATGAATTACTGTCGGTTAATGCCATTATTGTTAGATTAGAGGGTTTTTTTTCATAAAAAAAACTGGGAGTTAATTTTTCTTGAGTAATAGAGAAATTAACATGATTAAAAAATATTTTTTGATACTTTCAGAAAGTATTACCGAAGAAGTTTGTATAAAGAAGAATTTAACTGAGGTAATTAATTATATACTTCCGCTAACTAATTAAATCCATACTCTCAAATTTATTTACTTTTTCATCGTATCCTTATATAGGAAAAATAAAAAAACTTAAAAATTTATTATTTAATTTATTTAATAATATATTAAATTTATATATTTAATAATATAAATAATTTATTTAATAACAATTTGTTTTATTAAGCATGATAAAATAATAGGAAATCTGTTATTAAATTTTCATACATTTAAAAACCAAAATCTAATGATAATGTATAATTTGAATTTTTTTTAATTTACCTTTTTAAAATAATTGCATTTTTCAGTCTCACAAAAATTGAAAAAATAATAAAAGATAAGTTAATTTTTTATTATAAAATAAGAAAATTGTTTTTTAAAAAAAAATATTAAAATTAAATGTTCTTAAACATGGATTTCTTAATACAGAAACATAATAAATATTATATTCTTAATATTGTATTTTTCTATTTACGAAGTACAATAAACTAAACAAAGTAAATTTTATTATAATACCCTAAAACGAGAAATATTATTGGTTTTACGCACTATTGAAAAATAACAGTTACATTTATTGCATAACTGATAAGAATGGTAAACTCCTTACCCAAAACTTTCTGTTGTTGCTGTAGGAAATGTTGCATGATAAGTTGTAGCATTAGTGGTATCTGGGATACCGACTGGCCGAGATACTAGATTTGGATTGTTCCATGACATTTCACTGGTAGATGGTATTGCTGGGATGGTGGGATGATATTCAGTATTTGTAGATGAACTTAATGGAGCCGCAGAGTTTCCAAACATCGAAAACATCTATAAAGGAGGGAAAACATATTAAATTATGGTATTTCAAAATTTATTTCATCTCAAAATTTATGAATTAAAGAGAAGTACTTGTAGCTATTGTTAATTTATTTAACATTTTAAGAATTTTAAATTTCAAACAATCAAATTGTAAAAATAATAAAATTACATTACATTTATTTATTCTTCCAAACAAAAAATAACAACAAAAAAAAATTGTTTTGAAATAATTTCAGTTGAAAGAAGAGTGTCAAATGATTATCCACAATGATTAATGCACTAGATATCTTATTATAATACAGATTACTACACACATGCATTTTAAATTATTCAAAATTCGAGTCCAGTGCTTCTTTGGGATGATTTTCCTACTTGAAAAATCTACGAATTCATAGAATTTTTTAAAGAATTCTATAACTTGATAGGTCGTACCATTTTACTTTTTTTAAACAAATATACAATATTAAAATATAATACCAGTTTATACAATGAAGGCAATATACACATTTTTGTGTATATATTGCCTTCATTGTATAAGTTAGATATCTATTCGATGTTCATCATATTTCTGTGCAATTATATCTGTACTGAAAATATAAGTTATTTTTAAATTATTCTTAAAATTTTATCGCTAAAGCACTGAAATAATTCAAACAATTATAAAATCAGCAGGTAATGTTGAAAGCAAATAACTGAAAGTGTAACAGAAAAAATGGAAATTCAGCAAACTTTAGTAAATAAAAATTTCTACATAAAAAGAATTATTAGTACCTGAATAATGCTATAAACGTATCCATAAAAGAGGATCTGCTGTATATTTATCTATATAACGATCAATTTACAATACAATATTCACATGCATTGAATAAATTAATTGATATCAGTAAATTACAAACCTGTTGCTGGGTAGGATTGACGCAAGGCTCTGCTGGAAGTTGAGGGTAAGTATTGTGAGTAGGATGATTTTGAGCAAAAGATGAAAATCCTGTGACAGAATTGCTTATATTGGTTTGTGGAACCATCGGCCTATGCCAACTACTACTTTCTGTAAAGCAAGAAATTTGGAAGAAAAAAAAATAGAGAGTTAGTTTATCAATATTATTTTATTTAGTTTACAGAAAAAAAAAATCTTCAAATTAAACTTCATTTATTTAAAATTATAATTATAACATCATACCAATTTGAATAAATATATGAAAAATAAAAATGGTGAAAATTTTGCAAAAAAAAAAAAAAAAACACAAGAAGGGAAAAAAAAAAAGAAAGAAAAAAACAAGAAGGGGGGAAGAAAGAAAGAAAACAAGAAGGGGGAAAAAAAGAAAACAAGAAGGGGGAAAAAAGAAAGAAAACAAGGAGGGGAAAAAAAAAGAAAGAATGAAAACAAGGAGGGAAAAAAAAAAAAGAAAGAATGAAAACAAGGAGGGAAAAAAAAGAAAGAATGAAAACAAGGAGGGGAAAAAAAGAAAGAAGGAAAAACAAGGAGGGGAAAAAAGAAAGAAAACAAGAAGGGGGAAAAAAAGAAAGAAAACAAGAAGGGGGAAAAAAGAAAGAAAACAAGAAGGGGAAAAAAAAAAAGAAAACAAGGAGGGGAAAAAAAGAAAGAAAATAAGAAGGGGGAAAAAAAAGAGAAAGAAAACAAGAAGGGAAATTAAACAAGATGGATAAATTTCCTACCTCTTTCTTGGAGTGTATTGGCAGGGTTTTCGTAGCAATGAGGATTGGCGAAGGAACCGAGAGACATCGTGGGCGCAGCAGGAAATGCTGAAATCTGTTGATTGCCAACCTGTTTTCTCCATCGAGCTCTGCGATTGCTAAACCAAACCTAGAATGAAAAATTACATTGACTTTTATTTTTGAATTTTAATATTAGGGCAAATAATCCAGAACGCTATACTCTCCATGTATTAATTACAGAATGACTTTAGAAAATAATTTTTATGTAAAGATATTTTTTACAGAATTGCAATAAATTGTAAATGAAATTTTGCAGTTCATTCTGAAATTAGGAATTTTGTTTATTAATTATAAATATTTACTACTTTGGACCAATCATTTATAAATTGTTTACATTTTCTGAACTCTGAGCGAATGAGATTTTTTGAATTTTTTTTATTCAAAATTAATTTTTAGATGCATGTTAAATAATAAAGAAATAATTTATTATTAAAAATATGTATAATTTTTTTATATTTATCTTGGAATAAAACATAATTTAATGAAATAATTTATTATGAATCCAATAGATTTTATAGCGCTTCAACTTTTAAATCAAGAGTCTTAATAGAGGTCTAGAGAACACTTAAAATTTCTTTCTTTATTCAATAATTTGTTGAATATTAATACATTTTTGATTTTAAACTGTGTTGATTTATTCTTCAAAGCATAATTCATTTTCAATTTACAATTTCTAGAAAAACAGGAAACCCTCTGATTATATTATTTTTTACTATTTAATATAATAATATAAATCATATTGTATTTTCTGAAAATTTCGTTTATCTTTATATCAGGTATATAATTTTTTTTATAATAAAAGTATTTTGGTATCAGATACGGTAACTCTAAAAATTTACTCGTTACTGGTAAGTGAAGAGGTGGTTGTTTTCTCGTTTTTTGATCTTTAATTCAAGATAAGTGACCTCAAATTTATCAACTCTCTCATTTGGCATATTGAACATAAATATTTTCAAAGGAATTGATTTTATAGCTTTACTTAAGAAAGGTTTTATTTTAATCTGAAACAATTGAATCTTTTTCTGAGTTAAAACGTTAACTGTATAACCATACTATACTTATAAAATAAATGCATTTCTCTAGTCTACTTATCTTGAAGTTAGTTAAATTTTCAACATGATTCTGTTTAATATCAAATAATTTAATATTGGGACTGTGCTTTCACCTACACACTGGCATGAGCGCACCCTGTGGAATTCAGGAGAAATGGTCAGTTGTTCTCGAGACTCTCACCCGAGAGGAAGTACAGCTCAATCTCAGCTCATGCTAAGAAATATTTAGTTTATAGAAATATATTTAGAGCATCTTGGTCTGCATTAGTTGGCCTATTACAGGCTGACCTACAGACTCTCACTCGGAGAAGTATATTTCGCGCATCCTGCGCTAAGCTGAGTATCGAGTTTTCGGTTTAGAAATGGAATCCTTCCACGAAACTATAATTATATATCTTTAAAAGTTAAAATATTGCATGCCTCTAATTGTACGTATATGGTGTTTACACTTATGTAAATAAAGCTGTGAGTTCTCCAATCTGCGCTTCAAGTATCTCAACCCAACCACACCCAGTTACAATCTGGTTAACCAACCTACACTCTACAATATTCAATTAACCAATCAAACACAAATTTTTATTTATCTATAAGTACTGAAAGTAGGCCATATTTTGACCGTGGAAAAATATTCCGTAGTCAAAGTATTCCGAATTAGAAAGTAGGATTTTTGTATATTTTTCTTACATATGAGGATTTAAACAAAACATGATGGAAGCTGCAACTGTGGAATCTACAAAATTTAAAATGGTAAAATAAATAATAAATACAATTTATAAAAAAAGTCACATCATTGATAATTTTTTAGCAATATTCTTCTTCTTTTGCACATAGCTCTGTGAATTTTCAGAAAATACCATTTATAAGAAAGCTAAATAATCCATTTTTAATTTTCGTCTTTAAATATATGTATAAAAGATAGCTCACCTGTACACGGGCTTCGGTGAGATTGGTTCTCTGTGCTAGTTCTTCCCTCAGGTAAACATCAGGATATTGAGCTCGTTCAAACACCTTTTCCAAAGCTTCTAACTGTTCTGCAGTGAAGGTTGTTCTGCTTCTCCTTTGCTTTCGTTTCAGTTGTATTCCAGGCTCAGATTCACAGTCTGAATCATCTAAACTAGCTAGCCTATCTGTATTACCATAAAATCTCATTACTGAAAAGTTAGTTCAGTGCAATCGTATTAATTATAAATCTAATTTTAATTATTCATATAAATTATCGTATTTATAGTTGTAATTATAATGATTATAAGTTATTTACATAAAAAAATTATTGTGCAATGATGATTAAGATATGAGCATTTTACTTAGATATAGTTATTGAATACACTTTAAAAGGAATACGCAAAATGTAATCATAAAGTTCAAATTAAATACATGATTGAACAATAAATCGATATACCAAAAATATTAATGTTGTATTAATAAACACATTTGTAGAATCAGATTCTAATTTAAATAACGGCCTTATTAAAATTTTTCTTTTTTGACCATGGTTCAAAATAACGAGTTCAATAACCTTCACTTGTAAATACAGTAAAGGAAGAGTAGTTAAAAATATACAGTAATGATAGTTGATAAATTATGAGTATAAAAAGAGCTATTTAAAAAATCTATATGTACAATATGAAAACATAAACCCGTTATGATTGGATGCATTTTTTACTACTTCTGTTGATATTAGTTTAAATTAATTAATTTTTATTATTCATTGATTTTTATCATTCATTCATTCATTCATTTATGCATTTAAATAAAAGCTTATGGAATATGTACGGATTTATGAATTTTAATAATTTTAATTAATTATTAATATCCATATATATTTGTGGATTATGATTAATTAATATGATTAATTTTATTCGTATTGTTGAATCACTCAAATTTTAAGTGACATCAAAAAAATGCTTTACTAGTAAGTACATAAAGGACGCATAGTCAAAAATATAAAGCTGATAAATGATATAAAGAGCTATTTAAAAGATATATATACAAAAAGAAAACACCTTTTGTTAATATTAGTTTTAATTATTTTTTACTATTCATGTATTAAAATAAAAGTTTATGGATTTTAATACTATCCTTTAATATTATTAATTTTATTCGCATTGCTGAATCCCTCAAATTTTAAGTGACATCAAAAAAATACTTCACTAATAACATAATGGGCTTTCACTAAATAAGAAAAGGGAATCCCTTTCCGAGGTATCAAGCACCCTAAATACTTTCGTGTGAATCAACACACAACAAGGGGAAAACAGGAGCTTCTATTTTGAAAACTTTATTTTGGTAAACCTCACACCTTGTGATCTCCTCCGGCGGCCATCATATTTGACAAACGCGTTGGTTATAACCTAACAAAACATCATTGAAATCGGGCCACCATCGAAGGGGGAACCCAGGTGAGGCGCTGACGAATGACCAAAATGGAAGCCGGACACTAGGAGGCGGGACTCTTCCTATACACTGGACACAATGACTTCAAGGTGATGCGATACTGCTCACACCTCATATTTAACAATTCTCCCGAATACGAGCCCATCCGACCGCATCACAGACGGACCCTTTGAGGTTACCGACGACAAGAGCACCCGCGGTGGCACACAATGGTAACTGACGTGGTCTGCCGCTGACAACAAGTCTTTTCAAGATGACATAGTAGAATGGATCTGGATTAGAAAGTCATTAACACCTCCTTTTTCAGCAAAAGGAGTGGGCGGAAAAGCAGAAATAAATCCCCAGTGCATTCCTTGCAGTTTATTTGCAACACAAAGGGTAAACAGGATTGACGAGTGGAGATGCGCAAACGGAGAAAAGAGTCGGTGAATTAGATTCAATTAGGCCTTTTACTTGGTGTTTTGTTGGAATATAATAATGTTTTGCTTACGGATCATAACCGTAAAGGCTAATTGTGTCTTAAGAAGTTATTTGAAAGTTATCAGAGCAAGTTAAATTTGCTTAGTAATAAAAGTGGGAGTTTTTAATTTTAAAATAAACCTTCTAAAACTTGTGTTTGTAGCATTGTAATATTTGACTATGGATTGTACGAATATGTTAAGTTTAGATTATTTTTTTCTGTGTTTGTCTATTATTATTATTATTTGAAGTTGACAAAAAAGTACTTTGAAGGGTGTTAGAAAATGAGTTTGATTATTAAATTATTTAAGCACCTTTTTTGACAGTTAAACTTTAACAAGTTTTAAAAAATATTTTATGCCTTATAAAGTACACAAAGAAATTTGATAAAAATATGTTTTAATTATTATTTAGGAATATTTGTTGATTTACAAATCCTCCCCCCCCCAAACCCCCCATTTTTGCCGTAGTGTCGATCGGTACAATTTTTTAACTGCCAACTATGGATTTAATGTGTATATTTTGCGAATTATTCAAATCATACAGTTCAAATAAATTGGATTAAAAAATAATAATTAAGATGTCTCTAATTCAATGCACACATTATGAATTTCTTTTTTTGGTAGAAATGTATATAAAATGTAACTTTTATTTTTATGTTTTTATTTTAATAAAAATGATTGGAGCTTTGTTTGATAACACACAAAATCGATTTAATTTAATTTAAAGAAAAGTTTGATGTCCAATATATAAGTCTATTTTTTTCATTTATCAGATTTCTTATAATTCTAATTATTTTTCAAAAATAATACAATAGAAGTGAATGAAGATTTTCTGACGTTGCTGACGTTAATCTGACATTTTTCCTATAAAAAAAATATTCCATTCCTATAAAAAATTCCTATAAAAAATTTCCATCATTTCCATTCCTATAAAAAAAATATCGATTTCATACGTAAGATAATTAAAAGAAAAGTAAAAATATGTGAGCATAAAATTTCTTTATATATAAAATCGGAAATATAAATTTCTATTCATAAATATACAGCAGCGTGCTTTCTTTCTTAATGTAAAAGGAAAACAAAAATTATAATCAGAAAGACCCCATCATCAAGTTCACAAATTAATAGAAAAAAATATTTGATTTAAAAAGTTGTTGCGAAGTCAAAGTCATTAAAAAATTAATATATTTAATAATTAAAGTATGTATCCACAATATAAGAACACTAACTGCTAAGGATTTATCGTCATCATAGTAAAATAGTTGATAATGGAAGAAAAAAAATTTCCAAGTACAGTATGTAATAAAGTGTCCAAGGACTACACGGTGTGCAAATTGGGAGAAAGTCTTGACGAATGGCATTATCTGGTATGGTTCCAGGGTTTTGGTAATGTAAGGGTAATGGAGTTCTGAAAAGAGCCTCTTAATTTGGAACGACACAGTGAGACCAAGTGCGTTACACGCAAGATAGGCGATCAGGATCTGAAGAGGTGGAAAATCAGGTAAAAAATGTGTCTTTGTATTTCCAATCTACCAAAGAGAAGGGGGAAATGAAGAAAAATGCTCGACTCTAAAAGAGGCATCACAAATTTCTTTCTCACGCTTGTTTTGTCGGAAGCTAGGAGCCAGGGGCTGTCAAGGGACTAATAGGGAAGAAGGAATTCGGTGTGGTCGAAACGGGTATTAATAAGCCACGAGACGGTATTCTTCCAAAAAAGCAAGGAACCAGACACTAAGGTGCTCTCATCGGCAGCTGCTTTTTCCCAACCTAGAAATTTTTACAACGCACGAAGGCAATAACAGATGGCTTTTTTGGGATAGACAGAGGTGCCGTGTGAAGAATCCAACCCCGCATTTAGGCTAATTTTGCATAGAGTATGATCGTGAATTGAAGTCGCTTTAACCCACACGCTCGACTTTACCGAGATCCCCTTTATAGTGCTTTGTTGAGCTTTTTCTAGCCTTATTCTGCCTAAGAGGGGGTTAGCAATCAGCTATGTCGAATTGCTTCGAATAGGGCGTTCAGGGGGTCGTCAGCATCTCTGAATAGGCTGTTCCGCTCATTTGCAAGCCATTCTCCAATTTCTGATATCGCCGGATTTGGATGCTGGACTGGGATCAGACGGAAGGATATATGTGTTATAGATCATCTCGGCCGTCCGTTGGGAGCTTGGGATCTTGGAAATCGTTTGGGAAATCAGCAGAGGGGGGAGTGCTACGCCGTCACGCTAATTTCGGGCACCTGTATTCGACGCAGCTTTGTGAAACACATTAATGCAAACGCTTACGACACGGCTGTACAGGATTTGTTAGATCAGGATAAACATTTTTCTAACGAATGCTCCTTAACCGCTGTTCATGGAACATTTTCTGGAAAATTTGAATCTTCACTTTTCTCTTTTCAAGTAGTTTAAATATTAATCTCTCTATATCGCAAAGCAAAAGTTGTTTGTATTTAATACGCTTTGTATTGTATTTATCGATGATTTGAAATGTAAAGATGGATCAGAATATGTTCATAAGATGCCAACAACAACATATATAAATCGTTTACGTAAATACGTTTTTAGAGTATAATTACAAAATCGAACAAACATTTAAATTATTCAATTTTTATGATATTAAGTAATTAGTACATTTGTATTAGAAACTAGCATTTAGAAAGCACACATATTAAAAAGTGTGTATTCATTGGCTAAAAATCAGTTCGTTGAATGATTTTGAAAGAATCTCCAAGTTACTGAAAAATGCACTAAAGATGCTACTCAAGTGCACAGTAATTTGAATTGAGTTTTTTCAGACAAAATGTTTCAAACAATTTTACAAAATTTTTCTTTAATTTCGAAAACAAAACTACATAAAGATTAGCACTAATTAATGCACGGAAATGTTATTTATCCTTTATTTATTTCGTAAAATTTTTCATAAACACCCCGAAACGTAACATTATTAGAAACATGAACTTTGAGCAACTTCACATGGCGATTAAACATTATATACATTTCTTTCGTTAGATTTTTCATCCCCCCTTTTTTTTTTTTCTCCGTCCTTCTATTTCCCCTCCTCCCTCAAAAAAAATCTGAAAGTTAAATTATATGGAGGCGGGGAAGAGAGCCTGTCAACAGAGAAACATTACTTGCGTGTTTACAGATAGGGGTTAAGTTTAAACAACCGGTCTTTGTTGAAAGAAGGGTCAATACACCAAATGGTCACTCTCGTCCATTGTAGCATCCAGCACTTTTCCTCTTTACATACTATAGACCGTAACATATGATGTAACAGTGTAATAGGATTAATGTAAATAGAAGTACCAATTTGTAAGTGTTTTAGTTCAGTCCGTATTAATACAGGGCGGAAACATTTTTGACACGTTTATTAGTTAATCACACCTCTAAAATTTAAATAAGTTAGATAAATGCAGGAGAATTAAAAAAAAATATCAAAATATTTATTGACGAAAACAATCTTTGATAGCTTATTATTTGATATGTAATTGTTTAAAATACGGAAACTAATGACAAAACTTAATAAAAAGTTGTTTTGAGCGTCATAAAAATAATATGCTTAGTATTAAGATAAAAATCTACCACTATTTCTGTTAGTTCGTCATTTCTATAAAATTAAAAATTTAGATAAAACATTTTTATTCACTTTTATGTGATTTTAAAACATGTTTCAATTATACACAGTTGCAAAGTAAAAAAGCGTTATTTATATTTTTTTAATTAGAAAAAATAAAGTATATATATTATTTTATATTCATTTTTTTGGTGTAGTAAAAAATAATCAAATAAAAGCATTATTTGGAAAATTGTACTTCTCTTATACAGATTTTATTTTAAAAAAGAAGTTTCTTACAATTTTTAAGTAATAAATAATTAAGCGTTAGAATATGTAAAACAGTGGCATTTAAAAATAAATCATTTTAAATGTCATTGTTTAAATGTCACAGTGGTTTAAAACAAAAACCACTGGAGTTGTGCCTTAATATTGAATTTGTATAACATATTAGAATATATATACTTTTTATATATGTGTTACACTTATTTTACTAGCAAAAAATAGATTTTCTTAAATCCTTTATTCATTTTCGCAAGAAAGAATTTTTAAAAAATAAATTTTATTTTTATCTCTTTTTATATCATACTATCATGATCGTCATTTAACGGAATTTTTAAGATATAGAAAAAAAAGCAAAGCTTGCAGGACCTATACCATTACTGAAAGATGAGATTATAAATATCTGAATAATATTGCACGGATACCTCCACTGACATGTAGTTTTAAAAAATAGCATTGTAAAATAGACAGTAGATTGAGATTCTTTTAGAAAATTTCCTTTTCAAAGCTGTTTTTCTTAAACCCGGTGCCTGATAATAGAATATAGTTCTGAAAGCCTAAAATATTACCCAAATATCCAAACCCCAGCTCATACAGGACTAAAATATATTTAAAAAAATATATAGTGATTCAGAAAACTTCTCGTATAAGAAAAAAAAGCAATAAACGTCGATTTAGAGAATATTTTTTTAACTTACGATGTAGCCATTTTGTGGTCTGCAAAACAACTGTTTCTCGGATTACTGACAGAATAACTTTTTTCAAAGTAAAATATATTGCATGTTGTATTGCTTTTTACAACCCAAAGTGAACATCTCAAGCATTTTATGAGCGATTTAAGAATCTTTTGTGATACTTAGGGATTATCCTCCCCTAGCAATTCTCAAAGATTAGTGTCCCACCGAGTTTCAGAATCGATTTCTTCCGAAAAGCTCTTTTTATCAACACTTGCATTGAACCCCAAACTTATTTTACCCATAGTGACTTTCTGCAACACATTATACCAACTTATGAAAGGACTCGTAGGATTATAGTGTTAATGCTTAAACTTAACGTTTATGGAGTATACAAGCTTGATATCAACAAAATGTAGTAGAATTTGTTTGAGTGTGAAAGCCAAGTTTTGCGTTTTATATTGAAATTTATCGTTTTAATTTAATTTTTACATTAAGCATTATTAAGATTGGAATACTTTCAGTTAGAGGTTTGGTTTGTTTCTCTGCATTTATTTTGTGCACATTTTGGGCTAATTAGACTGGGACCTACAGTTTAACGTGAATTCCGAACCACTAACAAACATTCATGCCCCACCAGGTTCAGTTAGAGGAGAAAATCCTCGCAAAGAAATATAAGTTTAATTCATATATTCTTACACAAGATTACACTTTTCGTATGATTGTATAGAATATTTATAGAAAATTAATAAAGAATAAGAGTTAAGAGTTAAAATTCTGAGAATTTTGAAAAAAAATTTTCTTTTTATATTCTAATACAAATTTATAAACGCAGAGAATAAAACAGTGATTTAAATATATTTTTAATTACGTTTTTAAAATGTCCAACTAACAAATAAAAAATGCATACATTTAAAAAAAAGGTAAGAAAAACTCAAATTAAGAAAAAGCCAGAAATGTAAAGTTTTGCTTAAGCTTCTATTTTAGTTTCACATTCTTTTTATATATCTTCACTATATAAAAAACTAATCGATGTCTATTGAAAAAAGGAAGAGTTATAAAAAGTCATAAAAGGAAAACAAAGAAGTTATTATTATTATTGTAGTAAATTATAAAGTATTCCTTGGCAATTTAAATGGGGGCGTGTGATGGGCACCAACGAGAAAAACTCTTTGAGATTTTCAATCCAAGTGAAATATCAATTTTTCAAACTGCTGGGAACATTTTAATTTATTAATTAATTAATTTTAGAGTATCTCCGAGTAATAACACGATTCAGAACCTAATCGCTCAGTTTGAAAGAACTGGATCAGTCGGCTATGTTTCGGGATGAATTATTATTATTATCATTAAAAGATATTTTTGTTTTACATTATTTAGACTTTCAGCGGCAACCCTGTATTTAAAAGCAATTTTTTATATTTTTGTTGTTGTAAAAAAAATCTTATTTAAACATGTTCGTTTAATTAGATATCTTTCCCTGAAATTCTGGTTCGAAAAATAAGATCCATTGTTCAAACGAGAAAATACTGGTTACATTTTAATAATAATTAATGTTAATTAATTAAATTAATTAATAAGAGTATCTCCGAGTAATAACATGATTATGAACCTAATCGCTCAATTTGGATCGGTTGGCTTTGTTCGGATTGGTTCGGATCTTTATGGAATAAGTTCTATTATTTTTATTCGAAGATACTTTTGTTTTACACTATTTAATCTTTCAAGGGGCAACCCTGTATTTAAAAGCAATTTTTTTTTATTTTTGTTGCTGTAAAAACTCTCATTAAAACATGTTTGTTTAATTAAATATCATTCCCTGAAATTCTGGTCCGAAAAATAAGATCGAATGAAAAATACAAAATTAATAATATCACTAACACTATGTTTAAAAGAACACACCCCTCAAGAAGCATCAACAGCATTGATAATTCGTGTCTAAGTACTGAACAGTAATTCAGTGAATCGCGAAGGACTAATCCCATTTAAAGGGCGTAAAGAAATGCTATTTGGTGGCTAAAGCGGTTGGTAAACAAGATCCACCCTCCAGCCGCACTCGAAGCATGTTTGCCCATCACTTCTCCTTTACGACACATCGGTGATATATGAGGCTGTTTGCAGGACTTTTTACACCTGGATTCTACGGTCAATCGAATTATATTTTGCATTCAAAAATCAGTCCCATGACATTACGAAAGTGCTGTGACTTTTTTTCTTTCATCAGTTTATGTTATTCTTGTTTTCTAACCATGCATTTTAACTTTTCGTTAGTAATATTATGTATATAAGATTAGTATACATAACAAAGCCACAACAGTATTCACTAAACGCAAGTTTTTCATGTGAAGCACAACCGAATTGTATAACAAAACATTCATAATACGATATACGTAACCCCTAAAGTGCCTCACATTGTCCTAAAAAAATTGTTCAAGAATCAAAGTGCATATAAGCGCAACAGAACTGAAAGTCATGTGACAAACACAAATATCAAAGGTTTGGTTTGTCGCTCTACCGTCATTTTGTGCACACTTTAGGCTAATTAGACCGGGACCTACAGTTTAACGTGGATTCCGAACCACTAACAATTAGCCACAACCAGGATATGAACCTGAAGTTTGTGATACCAAAGGCCAGAGTCCTAGCCAGTTGGCCATCCGGCAGCGCAAATATCAAAGGGGTGAATAGTTAGAACTGCATCGGCCAATCAAAATGACGAATAGAAGACAGGATGTGAAACAAGTTATCCAAGAAATCAGCAAATATAAAATAAATTGGTTATGACATCCTGGCTATAGCTATATCAAGGAATACGTAACCCTCGGGATATTATGAACCGTGTTATTTCTGCTGCTTTTTTTATATATCAGCATGTTTTTCTTTACAGTTTTTAAATTACATGCAAGAGAAGAAATTTTGTCCCTCTTTTTATCTCCATTTGTGGTTAAAGGTTTTTATTTGAAATTTTCGACTATCATAAAAATCCTTATTTCATATACCATCTTAATACACTCCTTTTAAATCAAGTGAAACTTTTATCATAATAATTTAAAATTATTGCTTATGCATTAAATATTGGATTAAATATTTAATTTACAAAATATGCAATGTGATTTGCTAATTAATTTCCTGTCTAAGGTAGAGAAGAACATATGTAAGTATGTAAATTCATCGCTACAAAAATACTTCCAACAATTCATCACTATTTTCAGCATACTTCATAAAAATACTTATTAAAAAATGACTTGTTAGAACAAATATTAAACGCTACAGTAATTTATTCTCTTCTTTTTCTTATAACGGGATTATTTATATGCTTGTTTAATCGG
The DNA here is from genome assembly GCA_021605075.1 of Caerostris darwini. Classification (NCBI taxonomy): domain Eukaryota; kingdom Metazoa; phylum Arthropoda; class Arachnida; order Araneae; family Araneidae; genus Caerostris; species Caerostris darwini. Next base: position 965,501 of record BPLQ01007882.1, on the reverse strand, counting down.
TTAAGGAAATCATTTTTTTTTTTTTTTATTATTCACAATTGCTTACTTAATGGAGGAAAAATCGACTTTGCACATGAAATCGTAAACTATAATTTGTTTAAATACTGTTACTGTTAATTATACTGGTTCTTTTAAATGACTTATAACAACCGCTAACAGGGCTAATAGATTAAATCTCTTATAAATTTGAAAAACTTTGCGCATTTACTAGAATTTAAATTTTACATACTCATTGCAATAATTCCTGTTTTCCATTTAATAAAAATTTAAGCTACTTCCATTTCCATCATTAATAAATTAATATTTATTGTATTTTGTATTGTAAAATTTTAATAAAAAAAGCTCGTAAATGTAACAAAAAAATCGCATATATTAAATCAAAAATTATATGCATATATATATACATTAATGAGAAGATTTTTTTCTCTTTAATTCGAATATTTATATAATTTTTAATTGGCTACGACTCCTAGGTTCAGAATTTTTTTTTTAAATGCAAAACGAGTTATTTGTCATGAAATTTTTATGGTCGTTTTCTTTAGCAATAAGATAAAAAAGACAAAGCTTTAAAAGCGGAACATCGTCCAATGACATTTTAAAGAAACAATTTTTCCTATTCGAGGAAACATTCAATGCAAGCGCACATTGAATTATTGGAAGCGTCAATCATCATGTATCAACAACAACAAAAAATAAACGTTAGAAAGATGAAAGATACACCAAAGACAATTAAACTAGAATTTAAATTTTACATACTTATTGCAATAATTTCATTTATGTCATTTATTAATGTCATAATATATTTTTATGCCATTTATCTTTTAAAAAAAATTAAGTTAAATGAAAGGTTCAAAAATTTATACTTTTCCTATTCAAAGAATAGACTATTCTAAAAAAAAAAAAATACTTCGTAATTTTTTTTCCTTGTAAAGAATTTATTTTCCATTTTTAAAGTACAATGTTATACATCCATATTTCAGTTGAAAGTAATAATAACTATAAATATAAAAATAGTAAGTATAAAAATAATTAAATAACAAAAAAAAGCAATAATTTTTCAATAGTCAATTTAATAATTGATAAAATTAAAATAGTTTAATACGACTTACTTTTTCCATTAAAACAGACTTTTATCGAAATTAATTCATTACATAATGAATTTGAAATTTCAGGGATATATAAAATGAAATTCATAACTTACGCTGCAATTTGAGTTAATCCATTTTGTAAAATACCACTAAGAATAAGTATAAAAAAAAAAAAGAACTTACCACAAATTTTATCATTCTGTGAAGTTTTTACTTTTCGATATAAAAGATTCAATAAATAGAAATTTATAAAAAAAAATTTCGAACTTTTTTTTAAAATATCTTCTACAAGATTTATATGAAAATAAAATTATTTATTTCATATGAATCTTGAACCATTTATTTCAAACCATTTATTTCCTTGATTCATAAAGTAAACTCTGAGACTGTCACGAAAACTCGAAATAAAGAAATCAATCATCACGTATCATCAAAAACAACAATTAAAAATATGAACGATAGAAGTATAAAAGATACACCAAAGACAATTAATTCATTTACTGAAAGTTTCGTTTATTGAAAAGTCCCATTTTTTAAAAATTAGTTTCACATAATTTAAAAAAATAAGAATAAACTTAAATAAATTAAAATACGAAATTTCATATTCCGTCGACCGAAAAAAAAATTAATGTAATTTATTAAAGTTTGGTGAATATTTAATTTTTATTCTTATATAACGCATTGAAAGTCAGTTATAAAATTAGCTTCAGTATCATTGATGTATAACACAATGCAGATATTAATTCAATAAGTAAGTATGATTATTGAATTAATCTTTGAAGTATAATTTAGAAAAGTAAAACTCACCTCCAAGGATTCCGTCAATACTGTGATCTGCCTTTTTGCTGCCATCGCAAGAGTCACTACCCGGATCTGATCGGGACCCCAGCGACCGGGAAGTCCTCAGTAAGCGGCCGATGGAACTGACGCTCGGCGCGCTGTTCTGCTTACAGATTCCTTCCTGTAAGCACAGAAAATGGGTAATGAAAATTACTGTTGCTGCCAATTTAACAGTCATTTGACAATTTTTTTTATTAATACTGTTTTGCTTACAGATTCCTTCCTGTAAGCGACAATTTTTTTGATTAAAACTGTTCTGCTTACAGATTCCTTCTTGTGAGCACGAAAAATAAGCAATGAAAATTACTGTTGCTGCCAATTTAGCAGTCATTTGACATTTTTTTTTATTAATACTGCTTTGCTTACAGATTCCTTCCCGTAAGTGACAATTTTTTTTTTCATTATTAATATTATTCTGCTTACAGGTTCCTTTCTGTAAGCACGAAAAATGGGCAATGAAAATTACTATTGCTGCTAATTTAACAGTCGTTAGACAATTTTTTTTATTAATACCATTCTGCTTACAGATTCCTTCCTGTAAGCTCGAAAAATGAGTAAATTACTATTGCTGCTAATTTAACAGTCACTAGACAATTTTTATGATGAATACTGTTCTGCTTACAATTTTCTTCCTGTAAGCACGGAAAATTAGTAATGAAAATTACTGTTGCTGCTAATTTATCAGTCGTTAGACAATTTTTTTTTATTATTACTGTTCTGCTTACAGATTCCTTCCTGTAAGTACGAAAAATGAATAATGACACACACACAAAACTCTTTAGGAAAAAAAAAAAAAAAAAAAAAATAGAATTTGTATTTCTTTTCTAAATTTGATTTTGATTTTGATGTTTAGAGTTAATTTAATTCTATTTATAAAATGTTAGATTATAGAATTGTTATTGTCTTAGAGCTTTAGCTGTACTTTTAAAAATAATTTAACTTACCGAAATCAGCCGCTCTCTAATTTCCCAACTGAAAAGGGTAGGATTTTCTTTTACAATTTCTTTAATTTTTTCTTCTACTGCAGCAGTTGCAACTCTTGGTTTGCTACCACCGATTACTCCTGGACGTATACTACCCGTTTCCTACGATGAGAAAATAATATATATTTAATGAATAAAAATCGATTCTGGATGTTTATTTTGAATATTTTTCAAAGTGAAGTTCATTGATCAATTCTTAGTACATCTATTAATTTAAAAAAAGGAAATTTTTTTATGAAATGTTAATATTAATTTACAGCGTTTTCTCTCGATAAATTAAAAATAAAGAGTTTTTCTAAATTTGTCATTTAAATATATCACAAAATAATTTTTCTTTAATTTAAAAACACACAAATATTTTTTTATAATTTTTTTTAGCTTAACAACAATAATAATAAAAAAATTTTAACAATAATAATAACAACAAAATGTTTTAACAATAACAAAATTTTTTTTAATTATAATAATAACAACACAAAATTTTAACGATAACAACAAAAATGTCAACGCTAATAACAAAATAATAAACTTTTTTAACAATAATAATAATAACAAAATAATTTTTTTAAAGGTAAAGAAGCACTTACCTGATAGCGATTTAAAATTTTGGAAACACAGCCATGGGAAACTCGAAGTTGTCTGCTGATAACGCAGGGCCTGGTTCCATTGGCAGCCATCTCAACAATTCTGTATCGAACATGGTTTGGCAAAGGTCTGCCATTGATAAATACGCCTCCCAACTGATTTACACGCCCTTGGCCTGAAAAATAAATCTTTCCAAATTAGATTGAATATTAAGCTTATCAATACTGACGTTAATAAACCAGACTTATGTTTATTTTGGTTTAATTGTTGATACTACATAAAAATAAATGCAAGATTATACTTCCAAGAAATTGATTTAACAGAAAATCTAACTTGTATTCTGTCAATGAATTTGACAATTCTTGTAGGAACATTCGTGATATTCGTGTCAAAAGTATTCTAGCTGCTTGTTGCCTGATTTAAAAAGGAAATCAGATATTCATAATTCATCATCAAAAAATTTTTTTTATAAGAGGCTATTATTAAAATCCTTCAAGAAAATTTATAGTTATATTTAAGATCTTTGTTATAGCTCATCTTGTAATTGGTGGAGGGAAGTTATAAAAATTCATTTAAATACCATTTTTTGAGTAATTGTCTGTACGTGCATTATCTACAATATTGTATAATATCTGAGTTGAATTTTTAAAAAAAAAATTTCATTTATGTTTTGTAAAATAAACATTAGTACAGTTATTTTTGTAGTGTTAGGTTGTAGTGTTTGTAGTGAGATGTCTCAACATATTACAATTGCAATGCGTTAAAGAACAAAATCAGATGAACTATTTTAAAAACACAATAATAATAAAGAAAGCGAAACCACAGATACCACTTTTAAGAGATGCTACTTCAAAACTGCATGTGTGTAATGCAGCAGGCCTTCAGCATGCGTGCAATGCAGGAGGCCTTCAGCATGCGTGCAATGCAGGAGGCCTTCAGCATGCGTGCAATGCAGGAGGCCTTCAGCATGCGTGCAATGCAGGAGGCCTTCAGCATGCGTGCAATGCAGGAGGCCTAATCTGCTATACCTTGGATGACGCTGAATCTTCTACATATCTACTATTCTAGGGGCGAATGACTTCATGTCAGTATGTTTGGACTACAACATAAAGCAATACCATTAACGGTGTTTGTTTTACTTAACGAACAAGTTTCTTGTCGTGCTGCCATCTACCGGTAAAAGAGATAAGCGATATAGTTTCGGAAGCATACAATCGCTGTTTAATATGTTATATATATCTTATTCCCTATTTTATATGTATATTATATATAAATATCTTATTCTCAATACAGCATATATTGCGTAAAATTCAGTGTTGAGGATTACCAAACTAAAACACCTTCACTAACAAAGATAATGAAAAACTTAAGAGATTTTAACAAAATAAAAAGAAACAAGAAGGCATAAAAACACTACCTTTTCAAATGGATATAAAATTCAATTTCGTTGAAACAATATATGAAGAAATGATGAATTAAACTCACTAGAAAGATTCATAAACATCAAATTTAGGAAAATTAATGTTTATTACGTTAAAAGCTAATCACCATGAATAGCATAAACTCTTATTTAGAAGATATGATTGCAGAAATTTTTAATCATTAAAAATAATTAGCAACTTATAAAGAAAAACTTTGAAGTCAAAGTAAGTTTAAAAAATTCTTATTATGCATTAAAAATATTTTTATTTGAATTTATAACTTCGCACATTTAAAATTTATGAGAAAAATTACAATTAACAAAATATACCGAATAGAAGAAACAGTGGCGAAATTATTAAAATAGGAATATGAACTAATCATACATTTTTGAGAAAACAAAAAATGCATTAAAAATTTTTTTTAATAGTTTTCAAAAAGTGTATTTTAATTAACTCTGAAACTCATATTAATTGTTGAAATATTGTTTGGCGTATCAAGTAATATTCCATATATTCCAAATATATGTGTTTGGAACTTATGGTCTTCATTGTTCAACATATTTGTAATAAATAAAAAAGATTAAAATTATATTACAATTTTTGTTGTAAAAGGAAAATACAAAAAATATTAATATTGCAGAAGATATATATATATATGAGTGAATCAACTTCCCAATTTTTAAGATAAATTGTAAAATAATATTATTTTAAAAATTACTTTATCAGTTTTAGATAAAAGTTATTATTTTAAGATATTATAATCCTTTGATATTTTGATCTATGTTTGTTTTTGTAATGACTATATGACTGCAGTTTCAAAATAATTTGCTGAAGTCAACCGTGAGAATATTTTATTTTGCAGATAGTGCAGAATTATAATATGCGTAGAATAATAATATGTTCTCAACTTACAAGACCCCACATGTGATATTCTCAGCCCTTTTGGTATTTGATAATCGATATGATTAAATGACTTCAATGAAGTAACTCACTCATATGTAAACTAATATGTATTTGAGAAAACAATAAATGTATAAAATAATTTTTGATAGTTAAAATATCATTTTTTGAAAATTAATTTTTTAACTTATATAAATTATTATTTATTAATTGTTGGAATATTACTTGGCCTACTATGAAATATTTTGTAAGTATTATAATATATCTAAGTATATGTTTTTGTTATTAACTTATGGTCTTAAGCATATTTATAAGCAGTTAATGCAGTTGCATTAATTTTTAATGCATATTTGATCAGCATATTTGTAATAAACATAAAATTAATTTTAAGCATTGATATTTGTAATAAACGTTAAGATTAAAATTATACTGCAATTTTCGTTGAAATAATAAAATACAAAAATTATTAATGTTGCAGAAAATATATAAGTGAATCAACCTCCCAATTTGTAGGATAAATTTAAAAACAAATTATTATGAAACCAATTTTATCAGTTCTAGACTCAATTTATTATATTAAGAGATTATAACCCTTTGATAATCTGATCTATGTTTGTTTTTGTAATGGCTGTGGGACTACACAGTTTCAAAATAATTCGAGAAAGTCAACCATGAGAATATTTTATTTTGCCGATCATGTAGAATATTTTTCTGTAACATAAGTTCAGGGAATAATAATATATTCTCAACTTACTGGACCACACATGTGATATTCTCAGCCCTTTTGGTATTTGATAATTCATTGAAGTCATTTAATCATATCGATTAACTCAATCATGAGTAAACTAATCATACATATTTGAGAAAACAATAAATGTATAAATAATTTTTGATAGTTAAAATATCACTTTTTGAAAATTAACTTTTCAACTTATATAAATTTTTATTTATTAATTGTTGGAATATTGTTTGGCATATTATGAAACATTTTGTAAATTCTAAATATACGTTTTTTGCCATTAACTTATGGTATTAATCGTTCAGCATATTTGTAATAAACATACAAGATTAAAATTATATTGTAATTTTTGTTGTAAGAGTAAAATACAAAAAGTATTAATATTGCAGAAAATATATGAGAGAATCAACTTCCCAGTTTCTAAAATATGTTTTAAAAAATATTATGAAACCAATTTTATCAGTGCTAGGTTCAAGTTATTTTAAGAGATTATAGCCCTTTGGTATTCCGATCTATGTTTTTATAACGGCTGTGTGAATACACAGTTTCAAAATAATTTGCAAAAGTCAACCGTGAGAATATTGTTGCAGATCTTGTACAATCCATCTGTGTCATTTGAGTTAATGGAATAATAATATGTTCGCAACCTACTGGACCACACATGTGACATTCTCAACCTTTTTGTTGTTTACTAATCGATTTGAAGGATAGACTTTGACGAACTAATTTAAACCTGCCGCTATTGTGCAGTAAAACTAGATGGCTGCCTTAAAAGGTATTTGATTCCCGTTATGAACATATGGCTAGTCAAAACATGAATGAATTCTACTCTATATATTTATACAGATTTTAAACTTAAAGTTCTTTAGAAGGAGGGATTTAAATAAGTAGGTATTTCATAAACATCTCATGAAATTTATTTCATTATTAGCAGTATTTATTTCATTCTTTCAATTAATAATGACATTCTTAGAGAAATTAATAATTAATAATGAACAGAAATATATTTTTCTATAAACCTCTAGTACAATATTATTTATGCTACAATTCACTTTTCTAGATTCTTATTTTTAATAATATGTTCTTAACATAATAAATATTTTTCACATGACTTAACTTGACTTAGTCCACCACTGTTTAGAATCTACAATATCTATTTAATACTAACTTTACTTTAATGGCAAGAATTTACAATCAATTTTTTGATCCTAGGTTAGAAAAATTTTGGATCACAGAAAAAAGTATTCTTATAATTAATTTCAATTAAGTTAGTACTAAACAGATTATTATATGTTTCTTTAATACTGCCTTCTGAATGAGAGATTACTTATTTGCATTTGTACGGCATTTAACGAAATTTGCGTAATTAGTGCGTTACTAAGGCGTTGATTAATTTATCCTTTTTTTGTTTAATCTTATACAGAATGGAAAATCGAAAGAGAATGATGTTAATATATACCAGATCCTTTTAGCCAATTTATGAAGACTTTTGGATGGCACAAAAATCCCTTCCTTAAATGTAATTTTTTAAAATCAATTTAATTTTTTATATTAGACTGATTTTGAATTAATATGAAAATGTTTGTTTTGAGTCATTTTAAATTAATAAAAAATTGCGTCATTATCACAAATGCATTGATTTCTATATGAAGTTCACAATTAAAAATAGTACATACCGATTGGTACAAAAGATAAATAAATATCAATGAGTCTTTAGCTGAAAATTTGTATCTTCTCTCAACAATTTATATTACAAGTGCTTTATACATAATATTAAGAATGCTTTGCAAATTATATCAGGAATTAAAAATAAAGTAAAAATTTCTAATGATTCAAAACACTAAAATAATAAAAAAATTTGTTTCTGTATTTTTGATGACTTGTATACCTACATTTTTTAAAACTTGAATTAATATTAATACAACAAACAATATTCCAATAATTTTGAATAGTTTTATGAGTTTTAAAAACTTAATTTTGTTATTAACTAATAGTGTTACTAAATAAGCATAGTGGAAATGAGCATAAAACATATGATAAATTACATGGTAATTTTTGCCACCACAGTCAAATACAAAATCTATCAATATAACAATTATAGCTGAAATACATGAACTAACCAAAGTTTTATAATTTTGCATGCATTTTTTATAAAATTGCAAACAGATTAAAAAAAAAGAAAAAAAAAGATACTAGTAAGTAACAATCATTATATAAAGGAAATCTTGGAGACCACAAAAGTCTTGCCCGGATTTTAAAATTTTATTGAGCGAAAAGTATCATAATTAGACATATTTGTTTTGATACATTGTAAATACTATATTAACGTACTTCAGTAGTTCTGTGTCATTTACTTGAGTAGTTTTAAACATATGCCTCCTTATGGCTCTAGAATGTCAAAGCGGTTTACGCCAAATGTTCTGTAACAGTATATGCATAATCTTTTATCCTAACCTTCAGTTCTTCTAAGTCAGCAACTGGTAAAACAAAGATTCTGTCCTTGAAATAGCTCCAAAAGGAAAAAAAGGAGTAATATCAGAAAGCCATGGTGTTGGTTCATCCTTTTAAATCCATCGGCCCGGAAATTTCTCTTCAAAGAACTCATTAACTAAGGAACCCCAGTGAAGAAGTGTTCCATCTTGTTGATAAATAATCCTTGGTTGAAATTTTTATAATTGAGATGCAGCGAACAGCTCCAAGTCTAAACAAACATTAAGAAGATGATTTTTTTCCGTGTAAAACGGCCCAAATAATTTTGTTATGCATGAGGCTGCACCAAATATTAACTGAAAGGGCTGTCTCTCACTATATGTGCATAAACATGAGGATTGTCTGATCCCCATATACGGCATTATGTTTATATACCTTTTTGCAGACATGAAAGATCGATTCATAGGAAAAATAAATATAGTCGTTTTCGATAACAATTCCGCTCAGATACATTGCACAAAAAAATTCTTAAAAGTGAACTATCCTATGATATTAGAATTGTAATAATGCAATTCTGATATCTTTGGATAGTTCAATTTTAAGTGATTGTTAAAGGGTATTTTGTTACTAAATTTTATTAATTAATAATAATAAATAATAAAAATTATTTATTATTATTATTCGTTTATTTTGTAATAAATTTTGATATTAAGGGCAATTGTGCTCACCTCGTATTTTAAAATTATCAGTCATAAAAACCCCAAATGAATGATATTATAATTTTTAATTATATTGAAAATGTTTTAATAACAATCATTAAAATTTCATTACTAATATTTTTCCTATTCTATAAATGTAATATAAAAAAAAATGAAATATATTCTTACTAGAAAGATTTTATGTAGTTTAAAAAAATATATACACAAAAAGCAAAAAAAAAAAAAAAAAAAAAAAATTTTTGCTCAAGTGAAAGAAGTGAATTGTTTCAAGGTAAGAAATTGCAAAGCAATAATTTAAAAAACTTAAGGCATAATTAAACGATGTTTATCATTAGCACAATAAACAAGTGTTAGAAATTGTAATAAAATTTCACGATTTCTAGTATATAATTTTTCATTAAAAACATTTTTTCTGGTATACAAAACTTTTAAGCAATATTTAAGAAACTTAAAATTAATTTTTTTTATATTTATTTTAATGAAAACAAAACAAATAATAATAAATAAAAATGTAATGAAAGCAAAAAAATATATTCCTCTTTAAGAACTAATTTAATGATATGAGCAATTTTTAAATGATACCATCTCAACAAATGTACTGGGAATGTGACACATTCTGAAAAAACGAGAGCAATTTTCTATGAAGAGTTAATTTTACTTTCCTGAAAATGAGCGTGGAGTTTAAGGGATGCTATCCTCCGTAAGATTTGTATCAAGATTCAAGGACAACTACTGTAGCATTGCCTAAGAATGCCTCTTCTCTGTTACTTCCGGTAAGTAAGATTAGATAGAAATCTAGTACGTCTTATCTTAAGATCAACAGAGTTCTTCCTACGTGGGGGTTCCGCTAATCCTGAGAGGCCGACAAAATATAATTATCTTCGCACGTGTGGTGTTTGGACATGGTTATTTACTTAACTTCTTCACAGTGGGATCTCTAAAATTCAAAGGCTACCGTACTTTACTGAAATGGACTTCTTGGATGCATCAATATATAATATTAAATTGTTAAAAATTTGCTGTTACAAAAAGTGCTAATAGATGAATTTATTATTTAGAAGAAAAGTAGTTTTATTTAATTAAATAAAGTTTTTTTTTTTTTTTTAACAATCTTTCATCTAATTTGGAATAATGAAATTTTCATGTTTGTTTATTTAAAAAAGTTTTAAATGTTGATCATTCCTTACTTCCAATTAAAAAACAGCATTACAGTGCTTAAAATTTTTTTTAAAAAGCGAGTTAAATTTTCAGCTATGTTCCATGTAGATGCATGAGTTTTGATATTTATGAATTACAGCAAATTTAATTTCATATTTAAAATATCAGACATGACACCATTATAGGGATTAATATATTATTAAAATTTTCGAGAAATATACATACAGAGAGAAGTTATTTTCCTAAATTCAACCAACAACTATCTGCACTAGAACTTAAATTTTACCATAGTTAATTTCTGTTTAACTCGGTGATCTTTAGTTTAAAACATTTGTAATAAATATTTGCAATCTGCAGAGGTATTATTTATTATGCAAAGTATTTTGTTTTCCCCGAAAAAAATAATCACCCGATTAAAATTTCCGCAAGAAACAAATTAGTAATTATTAGAATAGAGTTTTGAAACAATTTTATTTATTTTAAATTATAAAAAAAAATTAAACACATCAGAAATATATATTATAAAAGGCATTATTTTATATACTATGCTAAAAGAAAAAAAAATGTACGAAACAAAAAAATTTTAAAGCACATTATTTTAGAAGTTCATTATTTCCTCAAAAAGATAGCAAAAAAATTAAACACATAAGAAATATATATTATAAAAGGCATTATTTTATATACTATGCTAAAAGAAAAAAAAATGTACGAAACAAAAAAATTTTAAAGCACATTATTTTAGAAGTTCATTATTTCCTCAAAAAGATAGCACTGGAATTTAAAACCTACTCCTAAGTAGAATTTTAATCAATGGTTAAATATGTTATAGCAATAAGGGGTTCTCAAATGCATTAGGTTTTATGTTAAATCATTCTTAGAAAATAATTCATTCTTATGTTAAATCATCTTTAGTAAATAAACAGATTTATTTTTATAAACGTTTTTTAACAAAAATAATTTGATATTTGTTAATTATAATTGATTTTTTTTTTTGTCAAAGTTATTTTTCTTCAGTTGAGTTTACAAAATTTCTTTCAAAAGAAATGGAAGCGAAAAAATTAAAATTCTGTTTGTGCTTTCCCTTTCTGCAATATTCGATAAATTCTTCTCGGATAAGTAAGTTATATACATTTAATATACATAGTTATATACATAAGTTTCATGTTTAGGGATTAAAATCTAACATCAATATAGATAGTTAGAAAACTAGATACATGTTGAATATTTTCTGATCAATACAATAGTGATTTGAACGATTTATATAAATTAAGATTTTTAAGATACCTACTCTTAAAAAATGTCACGACCAGATATATTTTTTTCAGGTTAAAATATGTTTTTATGGTTAATAGTTAAAGATTATTACAGTTTAAAAACTTAGAAAATTAAATTATGAAAGACGAATTAGTGATAATGCATAAAAATATATATATCTACTCATTAATACCCGGAAGTTACAGGTTAGGTGGTTTCAATGAAAATATTTTATGTAGAATTTGCCAAAATCAGGATAAACTTTGAATATAAATACTTATAAATGATTATTGATTGTGACTAAGGGTCTGTCAAAAACGCTAGTTCGGTAGTTCTATATTTAGTTGTATAACTACTTCTATATATAGTCAACACTCTAGAATTTTCCACAATTATTTCGAAACAAGTCATTTTCCTAATAAAATTCTAAAGTTACCTATTTCCCCAAATTTTCTTTTTTCACTATTAAGAAAGAAATGCATAAATGAAAAAAAAAAAAAAAAAAAAAAATACTTTACAATGAAGAAAGAAATATTGATTTCTTTGAAGATTTTCCGCAATCAAAACACATTAAAATAAATGAAATTTATCTGCCAAATATTAAAAAACATACAAAAGAAGACAAAAAATTTTATTAATAAAAAAATAAAGAAAACAGCTGAAATTAAAGAAAAAATGAACACTAATTTGGAATTTAAATTTCCTTTTAATGATTCTGTATACTTAAAAAGATAGATTAATTGAATCGCAGGATAATTTCTACAGGGACAATATTTTGATAAGTAAAAAGAAAATAACAGACAATTTTACGAAAATGAAATACTTGGAGACAAAGGGGGGAGGGGGGGCCAGTATTGTCAAACGAAAAAACAAAATCGGTGCTACTCCAAGTTCATGTAAGTCTAATAGCGTATATAATTTAAAAAACAATAACTTAAAATTAATTATGGAATAGTAATATAGATAAAGTGAAAAAGATTTTTTAATTTATAGGCACAATGTAATTATAAATTTATTATTGAAGATAAATATAATTAATATAATTTTATTTATCTTTTCATAAATTTATAATTACATTGTGACAGATTAATAAATTACTTGAAATTAGAACACTGTTATTCATTCAATGATGCTTTAACACTGTTTACATTAAAAACCATATGATATTCGCGAAATTAGACTAATATTATGTATGTAACTGACATTTAATATTTTATAGTAAGTATTGAAATGATTAACTACACTTTCTTTATTTTAAATATGAATTAGTAATATTAAAATTGAAGTTTATCATGAAGAACTAAGAATTTATAACTATAAATCAATTGTTTTCTGTGCTGTTATTTAAAATAAAAAAATAAATTAATATTACATTTTTATATTAAAAAAAAATGTTTTAGTATTCCATATTTATCTGCAATTCAAAAAATATTTCTGATTCATTCTTATCTAATAAAAAAGAAGTGCAAGGGACTAATATTTTTACAAATATAATTAATTTTTTTTAGATCAAAAATATTTAATATTTGCATATGATTAAAAATAACAGGATGTATTGATTAAATATAAATAAAAACTTTATTATATAAACAGTTGTCATAGAAATGGGGAAAACGGAGCATTATAGCATTTAATTTCATAAACATTTTATAACAAAATAAATATTTCAATTATTAGTTTATATATTAGTGTGGCTTGTCTGAGAAGATAATTTCATAGTATTAAAGTAATTATTTTAAGAATATTTTTAACAAATCCAAAATTCACGTTTTATATTTTAATATAACTAAGTTTTGTAAAAAATGCAACATAAGAAAATTTTGAAGATTAAAATTTTTTTTTTTAATTTTTAATACTTTTTATTAACCCTGAAAATATACAAAATAAATAAAACTTAAGTTTTAATGTAATACTGTGTATTAAATATTTTTACAGTACATTCAAAAAACAGGAATAAAGTTTTTTTTTTTCGGTCTTTGTTAAAAAAAATGAATTCATGACAATATTATCAGTTTATTCCCAAAAATTTTTATTTCTTGTTAAGATTTTTATTATAAATTAAGGATGAATTGTTAAAAATTATAAATAAACTAAAATAAAAATTAATAATTTTATTTTATTATAATAATTACTATAATTATAATTATTACATTTTATATAAATAATTATATAAATATATTTATTTATTATAATATAAAATATTACAATATTTTATTTTATTATAATGAAATTAATTTTTATTATAATAAACTTACAATAAAAATTATAAATTATGGATTATTGATTTAAATTATAAATTGTATCATAACATAATCATCTAACACAATGCTTATTTTCCAGTATAATTGGACTAGTTATAACACCGTTTTAGTCTATTGGTCTGAAATTATTAATTTAATTCTTTATACTACCTTTAATATATTAATTACAGTTATGCATAAAATAAATCCACAATAATCATTTAAAAAAGTATCGCATTTATTAAAAAGGAGCCCCTTTAATTTATTCTTAAAAATCTAGACCTTCAGAAATGAACTTTTCAAGAAAATAATCCAAATAGCTAAATATCTAATAAAATTTATAAGATAAATCTTTTCAAACAGCTATTTTACTTTTCTTTAAAACTACTAATAAAAAGAAAAATCCAATTCAATCGAGCAATAACTGGGAATTAGTTCGAAAAGTTTATTAAGTGAAAGTTTCGATCGAAGTTTATCCGAAAATTAAATGTCTCTTTAAGAAAATTCCAAATGGATTTAATTCTTTGATGCATTCGATACAGGTAAATTTGAAGTTACGATTATCAAAAAGAGTTAATAAAGGAACATTAGAGTTAATCAGGAAGAGTTATAAGGAAATATTTAAAGGAAACGAACGTTAACTCAAAGGTTTCTTGGCAACGGACGGCAAGTGGAATTTCCCACTTAAGTGGGTGTTCGGCTTTCTTGTAGGTCTAAATCGTCTCAGACTGCATGACGAAATCGTTAGGTACGCCTTTTAAGTGTGCGAAGTCTTCGGAAGTAAAGTGAATAGTAGTTAGGGAAATCGGTAATTTTTAACATGTATTTTACACATTATGAATAAAATATATTGCCATCAAATTTTAATAAATTTACTTTAATTAAATTAGGAGGAGATAAAAATGGTTTTAATTTATTGTCATTTTAAAAATAAAACTGATGTAATAAAAACATTGATTGATACAGAAAAAAATTACCGCAGATTAAAATTTTTTTTGCTTTTTGTTTCTTTATATTAAATGGAAAAAATATTCTTTAAAAGAATGCACCAATCCCATTACTTCATTTCTGTGTTAAAAAATATTACCTATTTTTTAACACAGAAATGAAGATTATTATTTCTAGTACCATCTTAAGCACACACAAAAAAAGGAACATATTTTTATATGTAAAAGAAAAATTTCTTTTAAATACTTATGAAAATATTTATTACTCAGTAAAGTGCATAGTGCTCATTGCATAATATCTTTTGGTACTATTACACTATGCAATAGAATTTATTTTTATATAATGCAAATTGTTTAGATTAGAATTTTGTGAATAATAATTTTCACTGTAGTTAATTTTATATGGAATTAATATAACGAAAATGAATGCGATCCCGATTCAAAAAGGATTTAAATTCATAGCCATCGACTATTTAATAAAAATTAAAATTTAGAAAAACCAGGAATTAAATGAGGGACATCAAATTTTATCTAAACTTTTTAGAATTAAAATAGTTTAGTGAATAAAATTTTTCTTACGCCATATTAAAAAGATCTTACCCCTTGATCTGTCTTAATAAGTTTCTGAGTCAATAAAACTAAACTTAACCAAACCAGCAATTGAAGATTGAAAAATATAACACAAAATACCACATATTTGCATTTGCAAGATGAATCAGCATATGCTACTATTTTCTTCTCTTCAAAGTGAAAATGTGGAGTGAGATGGGAATTACTATTTAACGTACTGTCACGTGGTGACTCAAGAGGATTACCCATGCTCTATAGGTTGAGGTTTTTTAAATAATTTTTCTTTCTCATTTGATTTCTCAGATTATTTCTTTTTAATATATATATATTTGCTTTTTATGATTCTTTTTCAATTAAAAAAAACATGTAATTTTTATAGTGAAATTGCGAATAGAATTGATGAAATAAATGCAATTTACTTATTTTGGATTTAATGTCTTCAGCACATTTTGAAAATTATGCTTTTATTTCATTTTGAAAGAATTTATTAAATTCAAACTATTTATTTTAGTTTCGACAATTTCCAAAATGCCATTACAAAAAACTTCTATTATTCAAGTATTAAATTCCTGTTACCGATCCAGTAATACCAATTATACGATAAAGAAAAAGGTAAAAGAGGAATAAATGGTATTTTCGTTGTGTTCAAATTAAATAAAAGAGGATATGCTTTTAAACAGAGAAATTTTCTGAATACAGAGAATTTTTGAAAATAAATTTTTAATTCTTCTGAAGTTTATCATTTAAAAATAAGTGTGATGGCATTAATATTAAGGATGAGTTTTTGCATTAATTAATCAATTTTAAATTGAGTTATAAATACATCTTATACAATTCAAGTCAAAATATTGACTATTGAGAGATACATGGCAAATTAAAAAGTACAGATTTAATTAATCTAATTCCTTCTTTATTAATGTAGTAAATATTTTTCTGAGTTAAACAAATTCAAATTCCGGCTGACTTGTCATTAACTTCTTTTTAAAATATAAATCGTTTAACAGAGATTTCAAAAAAGTGATTTAATACTGATTAAATAAATGAAATACTTTTACTAGTAATTGAGAAATATAATTTTTAACAAGATTTTAAAATGAATTTATATACATATCAGAAAAAATATAGCTTTTTCATTAATCAAAACAGTTAACTCGACTGAATACAGCTATGATTACCATATTTGATAATCTTTAAATTATTTAATTCAAAAGAAAATCCAGAGAAGAGATCTTACTGTTAACAATCTAAAAACATTTATAAATTAAAGACAATGTGTTAATTAATGATTAATCAATTAAAAATACATCAATCAGTTTCTAGTTATTAATTATCGACAACAAAGAAAAAAACTTGCCTTGGAAAGGGTACCCTGAGTAAAAAGGTCTCATATTGAGAGGAGCTGATACAGCCATCTAGCTTGAAACCAAAAGTTCACCAAAGGTATCTTTCGGACAATAACAAAAACTATAGTAACTAAACGTCCTAAACACAGTGTATTAATCCCAAATGAAGTGCGTAACAGTGTGTTTTGATGCTACGTTTTGAGACAGCTGAGTGTTGTAAACTGGATTTGACTGAGTAGAGATTAGTGGATTGGCAAGGTTTACAAGTTCAGATAACTGATGGTGTAAGAGTGGCGGGTTCAGCAAGAGGCGGGGTTGCCTATTAGACAGTCCCGTAAACGGGTCCTCATTGGATACAGTTTTGACAGCAGGGGGGTCTAGCTGGAACCGCCTCATATAGGATGTTACTTTTCTGCTTTCTTCCTTCGAGCCACTTAGTGAAAGTGAACTGGCTATGTTTATAGCCTGTTAAATGACTTCATGGAAATAAAACGCCTTACAGTGCGTCTTGAATCGTAGTGAGGTAATGATTGGTAATCTATTTAGAGTTAGACAATGTTTAGATTTTTACAAAATATTTGTTGATTTTCAAAGGAGGGCATTATTATTTAATTAGATTACTAAATTAGACTCAGGTTATAGATAAAGTTACCGGTGAACTGGTTATGTTTATAGCCAGTTAAATGACTTCATGGAAATAAAACGCCTTATAGTGATTCTTGAATCGTAGTGAGGTAATGATTGGTACTCTATTTAGGGTTAGACAATGTTTAGATTTTTACAAAATATTTGTTGATTTTCAAAGGAGGGCATTATTATTTAATTAGATTACTAAATTAGACTCAGGTTATAAATAAAGTTACTAGTGAACTGGTTATGTTTATAGCCAGTTAAATGACTTCATGGAAATAAAACGCCTTATAGTGATTCTTGAATCGTAGTGAGGTAATGATTGGTACTCTATTTAGGGTTAGACAATGTTTAGATTTTTACAAAATATTTGTTGATTTTCAAAGGAGGGCATTATTATTTAATTAGATTACTAAATTAGACTCAGGTTATAGATAAAGTTACCGGTGAACTGGTTATGTTTATAGCCAGTTAAATGACTTCATGGAAATAAAACGCCTTATAGTGATTCTTGAATCGTAGTGAGGTAATGATTGGTACTCTATTTAGGGTTAGACAATGTTTAGATTTTTACAAAATATTTGTTGATTTTCAAAGGAGGACATTATTATTTATTTAGACAGAGTTCTAAATTAGACTCAAGTTATAAATAAAGTTACCGATGTCCAGGGTTTGCAACAGCTCCTTTAGCAGAATTCAGGATTGAACTCCAGGATTTTTAAATAAACTTTGTAAAGTATATAAAATTACATATTTTATAAAGTTTATTTAAAATTTCTAATCCCGCTTAACTTTAAAATCTCGTTTTTTTTCCAGTTTTAAAATTAAATTTATTTAAATAATATTAAATCTTTAATGTTCCGTTAATTTTTTTAATCAAAATTAGTATTGCATTATTCACGTCAGAAGCTGCAATAACAAAATTGCTCTTGCAACTTCATTTAATTAAAAAAAAAAAAAAAACCGGAACCTTAATGATTTAATAGTACAGATATAATTAGTGAATTAAAATAAATAGTTTTCATGGTCTTAGTGGAATGAGTAATAATAATCTCAGTAAATAATTCATTAACAAGTTCATTACTTAATAATTTATATTGTTCCTAAATCGTTTTATTTTATAAAAATTCAATTCAATTTCGTTTGTTAGAAGTAAAACTATTTCGAAGTATAACTTTATTTTAATTTTTCATTCCCATTCTTTTGTAAAAAAGATTATATAAAAAAAAACTATTATAATGAGTATCAATGCTGGCGATATTTGCTTTTAGTGACATTTCACTGTTTCAAACATTCAAGTCTTGCCATGGTTATTTTTAACCTTAGTAAAAATGTAATGAACTGTATTTTACAATTTTCAAATAAGAATATTCTAAAATTATTAATCCAACAGGTACGTACGCATTTGGATATTTATGCATCTTTCATTCATGAAAAATTATAATCACCTCCAGACAAGCATTCCTACAAACGACTGACAATCCATAAATGATTTTTAAAAGTGACTTTTGGTGATTTAGTTTGGTTTGCCGTTCCACGGTCATTTTGTGCTCACTTTAGGCTAATTAGACCGGGACCTACAGTTTAATGTGGATTCCGAACCACTAACAGACATCCATGCCACAGTGGCCTGTGGTACCAAAAGCGAGAGCTCAAGCCATCAGGCTGCCTCTTTGGGTGAAGAGGTGTCACATGTCTTTAAAGAATACTTTAAATGAGGACTGGAAACTAGGGTGGTCCGAGGAATCTGGCTTAGTACGAATGACGGGCAGTTTCCCATCAATCCTCAATAGACACTTTTATTACCTTGATATTGTTACCTTTTTAAAGATTTCTTTTCTTCGCCCTTTTCACATCACCTGTAAGCACCCATTTGTAGAAAGTCTGTGGCTAAAAGAGATCCCGATAAAAGACCTTTCTGGACATATGTCCTTTCATGTCGCCCATTACTTCGCAATTGTAAATCACTTTAAATAAAGTTGTGTAATGTCGACAAATACAAAAAAATGCTTCGAGGAATATGGCTTAGAAAGAATGGCGAAAGGCCACCCAGTAATCATTGATAGCATTGTTAAATTTTCAACGTTCTTTTTTGTGGTTTTCTTGCACCTTTTCACACTCAAACCTACGCAAGAATTCTATTCAAAGTTCTCGAATCCTTCAGGCATCATGTTACACCTTATCTTCACCTGCTGTTATTTGATTTATAGCTGAAAATTCTTTTTGTAAAGTAGCGAAATTCTTATCTAAGTGATATCCCGCGAAAACACAACTTCATACCCTAATATATATATATTGTTTCATTTCACAATTGGAAGAGATTAATAATTGTCGGCATTACACAACATTATTTAAAGTGATTTACAATTGCGAAGTAATGACATGAAGGAACATTTAATGTCCAGAAAGTCTTATCGGGAACTCTTTTAACCACAGACTTTTTACAACTGGGTGCTTATAGGCGATGCTAAAAGGGCGAAGAAAACATCGTTAAATAGGTATCAATATCAAGGTAATAAAAGTGCCAGTTGTGAATTGATGGGAAACACTCAATGTTAAAATTTCCCTAATTATCATTCCATCCCAAGTAAACTTCAAAAACATCCGCATTTAAATTTCAAACCCTCCTTTTCAAAATATATACTCTAATCCCATTAATTTTTAAAACAATAAATTTAACAAAATCTAATCCCTTCATAAGGTTTCTTTATACATTATTTTAAATGCATAAATGCAATATTCCTTGAAATGCTTAACAATATACCTAATTAAAAGATTCAACAGAATAATCTTAAAAGAAGTGACTTAATGAATTTGAAATCTGAGAAGGTACAGGTAGTTAATTCTCCTGAAGCAATACTAGCTCCGAAGGGCTTCTTCTGCTGTAATTGCTGGTTTTGTAAAGTTGGCAGAGCATGATCGATACAGAGAATGTAGAAGTCCTGATTTTTAAATGCATTTAAACTTTAACTACATCATTGCAATCGGTGACTGTTAATTTTTTTAAAATTTGGAGAAAATTTTACGAGACGAAAATCAACTTCGAGTCGTTAAAAACTAATTTGGAATTAGAGTAATTAGTATATATCAGCTTGAATCAATAAATTATTACGTTCTGCATACAGCTTGCTTAAAAAGTATAGGAAATGGTCTTTTTTAGTCAAAATAGGAAGAAAAAAACTATTTACACTTGCATTGCTCTTATGGTAAGTTTGAAATCTTCTGTTTATTCTTTTATAAATATGTCTAAAACTTCTGTTAAACACACTATCGACGTTTTCCTAGTTGTTTTAGTATTCGTAAAATCATTTGAGATTTGAATTTTTCCTAGTCATTAAATCTGCGTTGAAGTATTCTAAATATTTCACACAGGAAAAAATATAAAATTTAATTTTTTTTTTTTCATATGGAGATTCATTGTTTCTATAATGAACTTGAGGAAGCTTAATCGCAAACAAAACAATGTTGAAACGAAGTTTTGTGGTTTATCATTCAAGTTTTTAATTTTAATAGACTGGATGATCTGATATGCTATGTCGAAACTGATATGTTCATTATGTTTAATTAATATTTATGTTTAGATTGCTACCAATATGTTTAATAAACTCTTTGAAATAACATTTTGATTAACACACATTATTTTAATTATAATAATTTTCTTTTTTTCAAATTTACCTAAAACGAAATTGTTGTATTTTCGACAGTCCTTTATATATCATTTTTAATAAATTTTTAAATCAGCCTTGATAAATATTTGAACATTCGCCTTCGTTTACAGACATTTTAACAATCGAAATACAGGAGTAATTTGTTTCAAAATCGATTCAGTCTGATGTGTTAATAAACAGTGATAAGTTGCAGATAGCCTGTCGGAAAAGAAATTAGAAATTATCTTAATCAAAAACTTTTTATTAAAAAAAATGTTTGTATGAATGTGATTATTTTGAATTGGATAGGAATATAAATCCTAACAATTATAAAACTTTTAAGGTTTTGAAGATTGGAGGATAATAGTTTTTCCTCGAGATTAGTCTAAAGTTATATATATATTGTCAATACATTTTCCCATTATCAAGAGTTATATGATGATTGACTATTATTGATGATTGACTAGTTATATGATGATTATAACATGATTGCAGTTTTAATGATAAATTCAATGTCTGGTTTTTGTGCTAGGTCTTTATCCTGCTCACAAGGTACGAAGTGAACCTTCGCAAACCTGAAATGTTACAATTTTCTGATTTTGTCTGTAGTGAATTTTGCCTTATTCGGAGAAAAAAAAAGTATTTTCCAACCTGGAATTTGGAACCATGCGTTTATACTTTATTAAACATCAGATCCATTTATGTGTGCTATGAACAACCCCCTGACGAAGGATAAGAGGATAACATTGCCTTCCAGAAGGACTTTTTAAGGATACTGTCCCACATATGCGTGCCGTATGGGAAAAATCCCGAAATTTTCCATTAGGCAGCCTGACTCCAATACGAAGCACTTTATACACATAGTCACAATCGAACCGAATATTTTCGTTTGTGAAAGCAGTAAGTGCAACACACACCGCTGAAGGATTTGAACCTTAGCTCCAACCCACGCTATTAGCGTATAGGGCAATCATTCATAAATGTATTTTATTTAAACTTGCATTTCGGTTGTTTTATTTAGAGTTGTTTAATTTTTTTTTCTCTTTCTTGGTATTTTGACTCCTCAATGTTGTCGAATACATGATTAACTAGTACCTTATAACTTGTAATGTTATGTTTAATTATTATTATTATTTTTTTTTGTTATTTATTTTCACATGGCAAAATTTATTATGCTTGCCTTACAAATAGTTAATTTCCGAAAAATTCTGAAAAAAAAAATCATATAAAACTCGTAATGGATCACAAAACGATTCACTTCGCGATTTTTTTTTTGTTAATTTTTTTTTTTTTGGTGATGAATCTAACATTATCAGAAATTTTTTTTAAATAATATCTTATGTTACATTACAGTATCATGAATGCATCGATACCTTATGTTCGTATACCGATATTTCAAACAGAAATAAACACCAATCATTCAATGATCATGAATCTAAATAGCAATAACTTCTAAGCAGGCTATGCGAAAATATTCGTCTACTTCACCCTTTCACATGTAAATATATTCACCTTAGCAATGATTACTTGAAAGAATTTTGTGTTTTAAAAGTAAAAATTTTGTTTCCACTTCAAAAAAATCAGACATTCCATGTTTTAAGTGGTAAAAAGTTACAAAGTTGGTTTAAGTTTGGTCAAAGAACTATGGATATATAGTATATTACACACCTTTCTCACTTATTTTCTTCACACTTGATGGAAAGGAGAAAATCTCGATTATAACAGTCATCAATTGTTAATTTCCCTAATCAGAAAGCTTTAATAGCTTATTACGTTTTGGGCCTTTCTTTTTATTCACTTGCACACAGGATTGTATAATCTGATTTTCATTATGCTTCTTTTTGTAAAAACATGATTACATTTCATCATCTATAGACTCCATAAGTTCTTCCCTTTTTTTTTTTTTTTTTTTTTTTTTAAAGTATCCTCTTCATCCTTTCTGACACTTAAGATCCGTCTATAATTTCCAGAAAAGAGCATTCTTAATTTAATCTTTTATAAGAACTCATTTTTCTCGATATTCCAAAAAATAAAAAGCTCGTAAAACCTCGGTATATTGTAAGCAGTCGCCTGTAATTTGCATTGAGGAATTCTGAAATTTAAAAAGGAATTTCGTAATTATTAAGAGAATTATTATTATTTTAGATTATAACGATAAATTAACTATTGTAATTACGATACATAAAGCTAGTTGATCCTTATTCACCGCCCATAATTCTTATTCATAAATTCTTAAGTTTTTGACGTATAATCCGCAGATTATACGAATAAATTAAGGAAATCATGATACATAAAGGTATAGGCTGACCATCGCTTGTGTGGAAAATTATCAAGTGACCAAGCACGGTGGCTTGGGGAATTAAAAGAAAAAGAGAGACGAGTCGCATGGAAAGAAATGCTATTAAGGAAGGTTTTTAATTGCAATAAAAATAATCTGAATTATTAAAAATTAAAATTTTAGATTCAAAGATATTTAAAGAAAAATTTCTACACAAGTTATTATACTTTTTTTCTTTGAAAGCAGTTTTGCACCGAGTATGTCTGACTAGTACCTTTAACAAGCAATCGATTCGTCCGTTTTCACCGTTTATCATTCCACGCGATCCATAGTCGGACTAAACTTAATTCTTAGCAGCCGCCTGTAATTCTCATCGTATAATTATTACATTTTTAAGTATAATCTACAATTGTAAGAATAAATCAATTACGGTAATTACAGTATATATAGCTAGTTTTACTTCCGAATCAAGGGGCAGGATCACAATTGAAATAAATGGAACATTATATTAGTAAATTACATCCGAATTATAATTTTGCTATAACTTGCAGTTGTGTATTACACAACTATAATTATAATTCCCAATTTCCTAGTTTAACAAAGGCAGCTTTGCTGAATAAAATGTTTAATATTTTTCTAAATTAAGCAAATGAAAATATTTTCTATTTTGCTTTTCAAGTTTTTAGGATTGTCAGTTATTGCAGTGAGAGAATTTGTGGAATTAAAAAAAGATACTCAATCCAATATTTAACCTAATATTAAATTTTAAATCAAAACTAATTATTTCCAGTTAACTTAGTACGATTGGGGAGATATTTACACATTTCTGCTTACATTTATTTAAGATTATTATTATTATATAATATGAATATTTGATTAATACTTTACATAAGCAAATTTTGCAGTTATAGTTTTAAATTTCAGGGCGTATTTAACTTCTTCCATCTTTTTCCATTGGATGGATGAACGTGCTGTATCAAATGATTATATTCATATAAACCATCAAGAGATTTTTTTTAACATTAAATTTGTCCAGTGGGTTAAAGGACGTACTTTTAAGTTAAAAATTTAGTATTGATCATTTAAGTGGTATTATTAGTATTCTGATTTAAATTTAAAATTCTCCAGAATTTCTTACGTCTTAATTATCCAATATCACGCTAAACTTTTTTTTAAAGGATAAAAAGTGGAATTTTATCAATATTCTGCAAAATGTCATGTATTAATATTGAAATTTGAATTCCTTTACTTAAAAATAATAGTAAAATTGATGCGTTTCCTTTTGAAGATGATTGATTCACTGATAATGTGGTCATTTCACAAACCAAATATTTCTTATCCTATCTTTTCCCAACCTACCAAGTAGAATTTTAGTAAAGGATTTTCCAAGAACGACTTGAAATACTGAGGTGGAACAAATGCATATTGGTCGTAATAAATTTAGTTGCAAACAAAATTTTAATGTACAAGTCACTCTAAACAAATAAAATAGATGTATTTTGATAACTTATAACTGATTTATTCTTTTATTTGATTATAGTTCTTTAGTATATTTCTTTTACTAAATTAAAATTATAGATAAGTTAGTCTATTATTTTAATCTTTTAAAAATATATTTATGCCAGCAAAGTTGACTGCTTATCTAAAAGAATATTATTGTACAGAGAACTGATTAAATGTGTACTTAATTATTTCAACTGCATTAAAATTATCTTTGCAACTAAATTTGTTACGACCAATATTCATTTGTTCAACCTCAGTATTTCACCTGAGTTTCCAAGTCGTTCTTGGAAAATCCTTTATCAAAATTCTACTTGGGAGGCTGCGAAACAATGGTATGATAAGAAATGTTTGGTTTATACAGCAAAAGCTACGTCCCCATAAGTTGTAATAGAAAACTTTAACATAGATGTTGACATAGTCAGTGATCACATTATAAGTGAATCAATCATATTCGAAAGGAAAAGCATCGATATTACTATTATTATTTTTAAATAGATGAAGCATAAACAATGATTTTTAAATTCAATTTTCTTGTAGAAAAAGGGTTAATGCCATACATACAAATATAGTTAACTTCCAAAATTTAGGGTTAACTTTTTGCTTGAAAAGTCATAATTTGATAGAAAAAAAATTGATTTTATAAGAAAAACAAAAAAAGATTTCATTAATGTAAGAGCATTAGTGTAATGTACGACTCATAATTATTTGCATAAAAAAAAGCAAAATGCTATTATAAATATAATATAAATAAGAACTTGGAAAGAAAATGTTCAAAATGCAGAGCTTACAAAACAAGTAGTGAAAATACACAAATTAAAATGAACACTCTCAGTAAATATATTAATTTTATTCTATATATTTAACTCGCAAGTATCAACTCGCAAGTATATATTTCTCAGCCAAAATTAATTATGAAGATTAAAATGGAGAATCGAAAGGAAAGAAAGTTAGAGGAGAAAAAACAAGTCACTAATTTCTTAAAGAAATATTTTTTTCCAAAGATGTACAAATAGTTAATAGAAAAAAAAAATTTCAAAATTTTAAAAACGATGACACCTTAGTAATTGACTCCGAAAAATAATTTTGAGCTATTAAGCTCAAAATTATTTTTATTAAAAATCGCTCCAAGGTTCTCTTCTGAGCTATTAAGCTCAAAATTATTTTTATTAAAAATCGCTCCAAGGTTCTCTTCTGAGCTATTAAGCTCAAAATTATTTTTATTAAAAATCGCTCCAAGGTTCTCTTCTGAGCTATTAAGCTCAAAATTATTTTTATTAAAAATCGCTCCAAGGTTCTCTTCTGAGCTATTAAGCTCAGAAGAGAACCTTGGAGCGATTTTTGGAACCTTTTGTTTCAAGTGCTTCTTATAACTAGGATAGGTCTGTTCCTGTTGGAAGTATACACAAAGTCCTAAAATCTGGTGATAAATGCAGTATAGCTTGGAAAAAAACTTTTATTAGAAAATAATTGTCTTGCCCGACTCGTGGTTCAGTGGCAACATGCTCCGCTGGTGAACATTAAGACTGAGGTTCAATATGCTGGAGGCGTTGTTGTAGATACTGTTTAGAAAAAAGGAGATTCTATGGCGTTTGTGATGTTCAGCATCTTGTCTCGTTAGTCGGACTATCTGGTGGGATTTTTCCGGGTTTTCTTCCATATTATACACAAATGCGAGTAGTCCTCACGGAAGGCACTGTCCTCCTTCTTCAGTGACACGGAACCAAGTCAGATTTCTACCTACGGGTGCTCCATCACAACAGAAGCTGGTCCCCTTCACTCCTTCCATGAGAACACACGGATATATGGACTTAACATAGATGTTGCTGTCGACCAAGTGGTATAAGGACAAGAATTAACCTTAAGTATTACAAATTGCGATTTTAAAGCACGTAGAGCACGTCATACATTTTGTGAATGACGGACATACTATGGTGTAGAGAAAGTGAAATGTTACTTTTATCCCAACATTTTAATTCCAGCTGTAAAACTTGGAAGGGAGTTAGTGATGATTTGGGAGGACATGTCAAAAGAAAGAATAGGAAAGTTGCCTCTAATGATGGAGTCATAAAAAAGATGATATACCGAAAAACATATATGGCATATATGAAGGGCAGTGCTCTAACTGACTGAGATATAAAAAATTCACATTCCAACAAGATAATCTCAGAAATTCAATTTATGTAGTAGAGGAATTATTGCTGTCTTATTGTAAATTGCTGGTTCATTACAGATTGTAATTGCTGTATCACTACAGATTTCTAATCTGAATGTTATTGAGAATTTGTTGTTCTATCTTGAACACGCTACATTATAAACTTCACATCCTTATTAAAGAATAGCGGCTTGATGGCCAATTGGTTAAGTCTGGCCTATGGCACTACAGGCATCAGGCTAGAAACCTTGCTGTGGCATGGATGTTTGTTAGTGGTTCGGAATTCACGTCTAGTCCCTGTCTAATTAGCCCAAAGTGTACAAAAAACTACAGTAGAACGACAAACCGAATCAAACTTACTAAAGAATATTTGAAACAAATCAGGCAAGCAGAACGTTAGAAAAATTTTGCTGAATTGCAATTGAAAAATTTTGCTTTTTCAACTAAACAGCTGGTATATTCTATGCTAAGCTGGATGGTGGCGGTCAATAAGGCAAAAAGAAATACTATGAGATTTTAAATATTTATTTTTTTATTTTATTTTAGAAAATACTTGAATGTGCTCTCCTATTTGAGAGTTTAAATTTTAGTATATTTCCTTTATAAGTTATTTATATATAAATGAAAACAATTTATATTTATAAGAGAAGGATTAATATGAAATGTCTCAACGTGCTGACATTAATAAAATCTGGCTATATTTTTTACTAAATGCCTTTTTTGCCATTAAAACAAGAATTTCCATTTAAAAATTAACGCTTAGTCTCGATAGCAGCAAATCATTAACAGATGGATGGAAGATATATCATAATACGATATAAATTTCGAATAACCGAATAATTTATTGCATCCTGATCTGTACAATGGTTTCAAGTTTCTAAAATCTTTATCTGCTCCAAAAATGTTTTGGTAAATTCTCTTCTAGTGCTCGAAGAAGTATCGCAAAAATCTACACTAAATCTAACTCTAATCTACACTAATGTGTTTTACTTATTTTCAGATTGAAATTAAGATCAAGCTTTTAGTCTACAATTGAATAGATTATTTTTTTTGGATCTAAGCATAATTCTGCAGATTTTTGCAAGTCCTTAATATAAATAAATTTTAATATAATATAAATATCGCCGGAATCACTTTTAGCATCTCACAAAACCAAGCGTAACTCAAGCAGTGATGAATATTTTGACGTAAAATTTCACACAGATGTCAAGGACAGTACAAACAACCTAAAAACAGAAGAATAAAAAAAGAAAAAATTGAAATATCATATGCCCTGAAAATTTAAATTGAAAACTGGTTTTACTTTTTGGACACAGTAGTATGTAACTATCAATGGATATAATATTTGTAATGACTATTTTTGATGCTATTGAAGAATTTCTTTGAAACTCTTTTGTTTTGGGATTTCAAAATCTGTAGAATAATGCAATTCATTTCTCGTAAATTCTTCGGCTTTTAAAATATATTTGAAGATATTAAAAATATATTAAAAGATGTCTTGTTGAGTTTTATGTTGTTAATTATGATTAGATTGATTTTATGAAGACGGGGAATACGTATGTGCTAGTCTAAAAAGAGTGGTGTGAGTAGATGAAATAAATTGTTCATTTACTAGTTATTAAAAGCTATAGTTCTATACAGGGTATTTCGATCTCTTTTTCGCGTGCATGGTATGCATGCGAGAATGCTATCTGTCTAAAATGCCATTGAGGTAATTGTTTTCTTTGTAATACAACAAGTTCTTAAATTTTCAGTTTGCTTATTTGTGTACTGTTATTAAAATGAAATATTTTTATTAATTTACATTATTTGTGATTATTCATTTGGTGAAACTTTTTTTAGAGTTCGTTGAGATAATTCTGGTTTGGTTAGGTTAATTGCTGTACAGTTATTTTATGCACACGAGGGCTAATTAGACCTGGACCTACAGTTTAAAGTGGATTTCAAACCGCTAACAAACATCCATGCCACCGCCAAGATTTGAACCTGAACCTGAAGCCTGGTATACTAAAGGCCAGAGCGCAAGTCAATTGGCCATCATGCCGCGTAGTGATAAAGATTTGTTGTCCATGATAATTATATTTTATGGATATATAGACCTCCTCTTCAGTAGTAAAGGATGTAATTATCGACTTTATTTTGGATCTTGCATATAGAATTATATAAGATATCATACAATTATACAAATATTAATATGATTAAATATTTTTGGTTAAAGAGTTAATATAATTTTAACGAAATTAATTTTAAAACAATAATTACACAAAATAAAATATTGCCGTAATAAATCAGTAAATTTATTCAGTTTATTTCGCTTTAAAAAAAAGACAGAAGAATTAAAACAATTTAGGTTCAAGTTAAAAAGATATTTAAAGTAAGAGTTTAAGAAAATTCCAGTTTTTTAAAAAGTGATCCTTATTATAATGAATTCACTATTGGAATAGATAAATAGTCTAGGACAGGTATGGGCCAACTCCGGCCCGCCGGAAGGTTCTATCCAGCCCTCGGATAGAATTTTAATTTGCCGGTCCGAAGCAAATTAAAAGAAATAAATATTTATATATTATATATCCATCTTCTTTTTCTACTTTGATTAAATATTTTTTTTCTTCCTTTTTTTCAAAGGACTGATGATCTTTTTAATTTATCTATTTTTGTTCTACAAAACATAAATCGACGAAAATAGCAAGCACAGACAGCTTTCAATTGGTAAAGTGTTAAAAATGGAAATTCTTTGTTAGTTATAGTTGTAGATTGGCGCCAACAAGCGTTTTCTGTTTCTCAGGGAGCAGACATATGGGAATCCAATATAGGTGAATTAGACCTCCCATGTGGCAGACTGCACATTTTAAGCTCCAGCCAGAGGCTTTTTCGTTTGGTTGATTGCGTATGGAAAGATTTCGGACATACACTGAAGTGACAAAAGTCATGGGATACCTCTTAATATCATGTCGGCCCTCCTTTCGCCCGGCGAAGTGCAGCAACTCGACGTGGCATGAACTCAACAAGTCGTTGGAAGTATTCTGCAGGAATATTGAGCCATGCTGTCTCGATAGACGTCCATAATTGTGAAAGCGTTGATGGTGCAGGATTTTGGGCACGAACAGACCTCTCGATGATGTCCCATAAATGCTCGATGGGATTCATGTCGGGCGATCTAGGTGGCCAGATCATTCGTTGGAATTGTCCAGAATGTTCTTCAAACCAATCGCGAACAGTTGTGGCCCGGTGACATGGCGCCTTGTCATCCATAAAAATCCCATCGTTGTTTGGGTACATGAAGTCCATGAATGGCTGCAAGTGATCTCCAAGTAGCTGAACATAAGTATTTCCAGTCAATGTTCGGTCCGGTCGCACCAGAGGACCAAGTCAATGCCATGAAAAAACAGCCTACACCATTACGGAGCCACCACCAGCTTGAACAGTGCCTTGCTGATAGTTTGGGTCCATGGCTTCGTGGGGTCTGCGCCACACTCGAACCCTACCATCAGCTCTTACCAACTGAAATCGTGACTCATCGGACCAGGCCACGGTTTTCCATTCATCTAGGGACCAACCGATATGCTCACGTGCCCACGAGAGTCGCTGCAAGCGATGTCGTTCTGTCAGTAAAGGCACTCGAGTCGGTCTTCTGCTGGAATAGCCCAAGAAAGCCAAATTTCTCCGCACAGTTCTAACAGACAAGTCCCTTGTACGTCCCACATTGATTTCTGCGGTTATTTGACGCAGTGTTGCTTGTCTGTTAGAATTTACGACTCTTTGCAGACGTCGCCGGTCTCGGTCGTTAAGTGCAGGCGGTCGACGACTGCGCTGTCCATGGTGGGATGTTATGCCTGAAATTTCATACTCTCGGCACACTCTTGACACAGTGGATCTGGGAATGTTGAATTCCCTAACGATTTCCGAAATGGCATGACCCATGCGTCTAGCTCCAACTAACATTCCGCGTTCAAAGTCTGTTAATTCCCGTCGTGCGGTCATCATCACGTCAAAACCTCTTCACATGAATAACTTGAACAGAAATGAAAGCTCTGCGAAAGCACTGCGCATTTATACCTGTTCTACGCGATGCTACTGCCATCTGAAAATTTGCATATTGCTATCCCATGACTTTTATCACTGCAGTGTATAGCATCATTGTGAATAGTGGTGAAATTATTAAAAGCATAGCGTAGCTAGTGCTTGTTTGGGTTATTCGTAAAATATTCCAACCCCAAAATGACTACTAAAAACGTAATGATCAACACATTTGATGGATCATCTAAATAAAATAATAACTTACCGAATAAAAAAAAAGAAGCCATCTTCATTTCTCACAATACAATATACAAATGCTCGTTAGATATTGTAATTATCGATGAGGTTGAAAAGTGAGTTTGCAATTTTAAAATAATTATTAATTATTCAGAGTCAATATTAAAAAAAAATATTAGAGCGTTAAGTGTGAAGTAGCTAAGCTCTACTCGGAATTAACTTGAAACGTTGAAAAGTTTTTAGATAGGCTGAGCTTTATTCAGATACCTACAAAGTTCTAAATTAATTTGGACACTGAAATTAGTAGGAAATTCAGTTTCGCTTGGATAGATATGCCGGCAATTATAAATTATTTTTTCTTCTTTCCACCTTGTGAGTAAGAGTAAACATACAGAAATACAGTCAGAAACTGACTGATGGTGATAAATTACTTTACAATTAAGTCATTCTACCATACATTGTATAAGCTAAAGAATTAAAGATGTGTCAAGTAATTTTTCAAGTAATCACTCCCCCCTTCGAATTTAGATCAACAATCCGAACCTGATTGTTGTGAAGTAGTTTTGTTCGAATTAGTCTACACTTTCGCTACATTTTAAAAACAAATAAAAACAAAATGCAAAACTTGGATGACCTTCTTCTACAAGGACTAGTAACATATATTCTTCTTCTTCAAATACAAAAGTTACCAAATAGATTTCATAGTGTCGTGTCAATATGGATGTCAATATATTTTTTTTATTATGGAAAAATTGTGTATAATTATTATTATATAATTCATGTGAAATGATATTATATTTTATTTGTCGTATCAATATGGCTGTCAATTTATTGATAACAATAGTATAGTTCTCCTGTAGAACATATGCAGCACGGGCTTTAAAAAGATTTGAGAAGAAATAAATTAAAGCTTAAACGTCGTTAAATAATACATTGTATATTTCTGGTTGTTAATTTCTTCAAACATTTACGTTTTAGCATGTAAGCAAGACAATAAATAGCTCCATGCCTCAACAACTGCTTAATCTATAATGCATTCCTCAGAACTTCAAAAGCGGCCTGATGGCCAATTGGTTAGAGCTCTGGCAATTGGTACCACAGGCTTCAGGTTCGAATCTTGGCAGTGGGATGGATGTTTTTTAGTGGTTTGGAATCGACATTAACCTGTAGGTTCCGGTCTTATTAGCCTAAAATGTGAAAAAAATGACAGTAGAGCGTAAAGCCAAAGTCAAAAATCAGACATGGTTTGATACTTTGAGATACATACTCGCTGATGCTGACCCAAAAATCAGTAGTTCAACATTTTAGACTGTTATTGTGCGTATATGAATCATTCAAAAGAAAAAAATTATTATTTTCACAAGTAGTTCAAATACGAACCCATCTACAAAATATAACTAATTGTAATATATTTTATGAATTTTGTCAAAAGATGATTTGATTTTTCTTCATTTCAGATTTGAGTTCATTAAATGCATGAATCACATGTGTTTTTATGTAAAAAAAATATAAATTCACATGCATCATAAACATACAGAATAAGACCCCATCGAGTAAATAAAAATACATAAAGAAATATGGTGAACTTTAAGACATTTTGGAAACTACTCATGATACTAAACACATGTTCCAAATTTATTTACATATATGAATTTCTTCGACATTTATATAGCATTATCCTTTAGTTAAAATTTAAATGTTATATACCTTAAATTTGCCTTTAAGCATTTAAATGGGGTGTAAATATCTGAAATGGCAATGGAAACGTGTAAAAAGCTAATATTTTTTAAAAAAGCAAATAAGTGAGAAAGTATTCGTACAGTGCCGATTTATAGTCAAAAACACTTTTTTACTATTTAATAAAGGGTACATTTCATGTAAACAGTTATCAGAAGTTTCAAAAACTGTTTGAAATTGGAATTTAAAAAATATTTATAAATTTTTTATTTAAAAAAATTTCTTTAAAACGAATGAAATTTGATTTGAGTATTCGCACAAACGAAAAATGCAAATTTTTTGCCGTGATTTACGATCGTTTTAAAAATGAAAGCCTGCACATTATTTTCGATGCTTTCCCGTATATATACTGAAATAAAAATTCATTTTAAAATTTGAGTTTTTGAAATATTACTCTTAGAAATGAGAAACAAGTATTCGGAAACTTTTATATCTGAAAGGAAACGGATTTTACGATCAGGAATCGACAATCGTTCTTCAGCTGTTATGATCGTCGATTCGTTGTTCGTCAATTAATAGAAAAAAAATCAATCCAAAATCAAATCAATCAGTGTTCTTAAAATTACAGTTCAGCTTCAAAACGCTGAAGTACACATCTTTATGTTCGGTATGAAATGCATGCAAAGAAGCTGGTTTCCATGGTTTTAGCTGCTAAAAAAATATTTCGTCACTGGAAGAATAATAAACTATGTTTAGCTTTTTCGCGAAAAGAATCTGCACTTTGATTCAGAATATTGCAAAAAGACTTTTCTTGGAAGAAAGATAGTTAAACATTGTTGAATCTGATAAAGCAAGAAAAACGCGGGGAAAAAAAACCAAGCACAGAAATGTATCCAAAGAATCTTCTGACAACAGTGAAATATGGTAAAGGTTCTGTAATTGTTCGGTATTGCAAATTTTTATACATAAATATATTTTTGTTGTGCAAAATTATTGATGAGATTAGGAATCATAATGTGTATATTACTATATAAAAGAATAATTTACAGTCTCGCGCTGCCAAAATGCGACTCAATAGTGAAGTGCATAATGGTCCTAAACATCCAGCGTTAAGCACTGGACTTAGAGTGTTACATAGCATGCCGAAATTTCTTTTATGATTAAGATCTATTTCTAGAGAAGGCGATCTAAAAATTACCCTTTAAGAATATTTAAATTCTATTTCGAATTCAATTTCTTTAAAACAGGTCGAATTCATGTCTCAAAGACTGCAAGCTATTATAATAACCAAGCGATGCCTAATTAAATATTAACTGTAAATTATTTGCAACAAATTTATTTGATTGTATAAATATTTTTTACACGGTTAGATAAACAATATGTTTTTGTTCTAAGTAGGTGAATGATTCATTTGTTTTAATTAAATGAAATGTAAAGCATCAAATAAATGTTCGTATGTCTATTAGTTTTGCTTAAAAATTTTGTTTTAAGGATTGAAATTTCAAGCACTTCTTAAATATAAAATGGTTGTATAAATAATTTCTTCACTTATTGTATTTTAGTAATAAAATTTATTACATGCGAGAAACATTTCAATAACAATTTGAAAATATTATTTTTAAATTGCTATAGCAATCTATTTTTCTTTTCATGATGAATATTCCTCGTTAACTTAACTGCATCAGTTTCTCTCATAAAGCTCTCAAAGCTGCTCAAGAAATTATCCTCGATCATTCCGGACATAGAATTCAAGAATGGATTGCAATGATTTCGTTTCTTAATGAATTAATCATCTTTAAAATCATTGCAAAAATCACTAAAATAAAATTTCACTTATAATTTAAAACACACTATCCCATCTGGAGCTGTGCCCACATTGGTGTGCTAAAATTTCGAACACCGCACACCAAACCGGTTTGTTGTAGTCTGGATTGAAATTAAAATGCACGCGGTTTCATTTACCAACTTTCGGGGAGCAAAATAACACAATCACTAAGTTTTTGATCAAAAGATTTACGATCTGCCGAAAGACGACTGGAGGCTCGTTCTAGAACTTTGTTTAAAATTGCAAAGCTTGGGAACAAACCGACTTTCGACATAATGTTTCACATCTGGAAGTGGTTTGGAAGCTCACACTCTTTTCGAATTCGAAATTACTTTTCGACTCATCTTGGTGTATGTATTGAAACTGGTTCGACTAGTTTGCTGAGACTCGAACTGAGTTCCTTTTGTTCAGAAGTCCGGAACACTAAATGCCAAGCACCCTAAAATTTTTACCGTTCTCTTTCTTTCCTCCTTCGGTCCCATCAGTCTTCTCCCTATTTCTCGGTAACATCAACAAAGAACATCGTCTCGGACAAAAGGAATTCTTCCTCTTCTGTCCACACTCGTAAATAAAGACATATGGACAGTGTCTATCAATTTTTAAAAATGAATTCTAGTTGTTTCTTTGATTTTTAAAATTTTTACGGGTTTTTTTTCCATCTTTTCTTAAGAAAACAAATGTAACAAATCAAAGTCTAAAAATCTTCATGTAACAAATCAAAATTCTCATCATAGTTTAAAAATTTATTTTGTATTAAGTACCACTGAATGTTGCAATATGACATGTATGTATATATTATTTTTTTATTAATCATGTTTGCATCTAATACATAGTTGGTGGGTTTTTTTATTTTTTATTTATTTATTTTTTGTATTTTTACAATCATTTCATAAAATAAATGTTTTAAAATGTAACTAAAAAACAGATCACAGGTTATTTTAAAAAGACAAATTTTAATTAAAAAATTTAATTTAAAAGACAAATTTTGCCACACCATTTAATTAAAAAATTCAAAACGTTTGTTTAAAGGATTTAAAGACAGATCTCAAAGGGATCCACAATTAAAGTTTTCCAAAAGATTATTTTTCTTTAAATTAAAATAATTTTACTACAATTAGTTACCTTTTTTGTATATTTTCATCTAAGACAACCTACTATTACAAGTGTGTTAATAGGGCCACTGTAAATAATGATTGTAAAAAAAAGTTCAGAAATTATTCAACAATTGTAAATTTTCTCTGAATAACATCAAAGCTTAGGTACTTTTTTTTTTTTTTTTTTAAATCTTTTAATTATTACTTTTTATCTCAATAGTAAAACAGTACAATTCAAAGTTTGTCAATTAGGTATAATAACTGCTCCAAATTCAGTATTATTAATTTTTTAGGCTTTGGGATATTTTAATATTTTTATACGATATTATTTTAATTAATTTTATTCTTCCATCAATTTAACTTCATATGAAAGACAAATTTTAACTTAGTTTTAATAGCTCAAAAAATTTTAGCTGTAAAACTTTTTCTAAATAAGTAAATATTTGTTAGTATTGCAGATAATATAATACAATTTATTATTTTACCATGAGTAAAAAAATAAATAAATAAATAAATAAAAT
The DNA here is from genome assembly GCA_021605075.1 of Caerostris darwini. NCBI lineage: Eukaryota > Metazoa > Arthropoda > Arachnida > Araneae > Araneidae > Caerostris > Caerostris darwini. The sequence continues at coordinate 928,703 of BPLQ01007882.1, read as the reverse complement.
GTTGTTGTTGTTGTTTCTTATCCCACTTGGCTGGCCAAGCCCACGAGCCCATATGGACTCATGATTGAAGGGGAAGGAAGCAGCTTCTGTTGTGATGGAGCACCCGTAGGTAGAAGCCTGACTTTTGCTCCGTGACGCTCTTACAGTCATAGAAGACCGGGACCTACGGCTTAAAGTGGATTCCGAACCACTACAAACATCCATGGCACCGCCGGGATTCGAACCCGAAACCTGTGGCACCGAGCGCTAGACACTCGGCCATTCAGGTCCCAAATTTGCCAACGGCACGCAGTGTTCCCAGGTGGTCACCCACCCAAGTACTGACCGCGCCCAATGATGCTTAACTTCGGTGATCTAACGAGAACCGGTATATTCAGCATGGTACGGCCGTTGGTCAAATAAATAAAATAAAATAAGTAAACAAAATAAATAAATAAATAAAAAAAAAATTTTGTTGACAAATTACTCTACAATTTTAAAAAAGAAAAAGCATTTTCGAAATGATTTTAAGAAGTTAAGCCATAACATATGTTTTCCATTGACTTTAAAATCCAATTACTTTCACTATTTGGCTATGATTGGTTGGCTATGTTACTCTTTCCATGGTTTTAACAGGGTTGGCTAGAATCATTCTTTATTTAACTGACGTCGGAACACATTTGATATTTGTAATTCATACATATAGTTGTTATAATATACGCATGCACAAGAAAGGCTATTTCGTAAATCTCTTACAAATTTGTGTAATGAACTTGTTCAAAACTCTAGTTAAAGAAAAAGAAAAATTGTACCTTATTATTTTTATGCCTTTTACCTTGATTTTTTATTAAAAAATGTTTATTCAAAAACTATTATAAATATATTAAATATTTAAATTTTTAATAATAATAAACTTAAGATAGAAATGTGTAATATATTAGATTTAAAGCTATACTGATCTATTTTGAGAGACAAAATATAAAATGGTATATATTGCCATCTTATATCTCTGTATTGATTTTATATCTACTTAGAAGTATTTAATCTATCAGTCATGATTTGAAAAAATACTTAACTGTTGATGATAGTAATATAATATAGTTTAACATTTAATGTATGTTATATATTTTTCCACCAAGCAAATTTAGTATTTAAATTGGAATTCAAGATACTGCGTAATTTAGACACTGAAAGCCAGCAAGAGATTGAACAATGTTATGTCATAGATAATTTTCTCTTTCCAACATGAAAACGTTTTTCATCATTTTTCCCATAAGTTCTTATTCGCTTGAAACAGCGAAACCACAGGATTTCTTACAATATCTTGAATTTCAATTTAAATACAAATTTAGTATTTAAATTGAAATTCAGGATATTGCGTGATTTAGACTATGAAAGCCGGCAAGAGATTGAACAGTATTATGTCATAGATAATTTTCTCTTTCCAACATGAAAGCGTTTTTTCATCATTTTTCCCAAATTTTTCCAGAAGGTCTTATTCCCGTGAAATAGCGAAACCACAGGATTTCTTGCAATATCTTGAATCTCAATTTAAATACAAATTTAGTATTTAAATTGAAATTCAAGATATTGCGTGATTTAGTCTATGAAAGCCGGCAAGAGATTGAACAGTATTATGCCATAGATAATTTTCTCTTTCCAACATGAAAGCGTTTTTCATCATTTCCCCCAAATTTTTCCATAAGTTCTTATTCGCGTGAAATAGCGAAACCACAGGATTTCTTGCAATATCTTGAATCTCAATTTAAATACAAATTTAGTATTTAAATTGAAATTCAAGATATTGCGTGATTTAGTCTATGAAAGCCGGCAAGAGATTGAACAGTATTATGCCATGGATAATTTTCTCTTTCCAACATGAAAGCGTTTTTCATCATTTTCCCCAAATTTTTCCATAAGTTCTTATTCGCTTGAAATAGCGAAACCACAGGATTTCTTGCAATATCTTGAATCTCAATTTAAATACAAATTTAGTATTTAAATTGAAATTCAAGATATTGCGGGATTTAGACTAGAAAGCCGGCAAGAGATTGAACAGTATTATGCCATAGATAATTTTCTCTTTCCAACATGAAAGCGTTTTTTCATCATTTTTCCCAAATTTTTCCATAAGTTCTTATTCGCGTGAAATAGCGAAACCACAGGATTTCTTGCAATATCTTGAATCTCAATTTAAATACAAATTTAGTATTTAAATTGAAATTCAAGATATTGCGGGATTTAGACTAGAAAGCCGGCAAGAGATTGAACAGTATTATGTCATAGATAATTTTCTCTTTCCAACATGAAAGCGTTTTTCATCATTTTCCCCAAATTTTTCCATAAGTTCTTATTCGCGTGAACTAACCACAAGGAACACCACAGGGATTCTTTCACAAGCGTCGTACAAACCATGAGATGAAGGCGGGGTACACCTGGTAGTCACCCTTTCAGACGAACAATTGCCTCTGCTGTTGACAACAACTCAAGTAAACTACCCGAAGAAAGATTCCTTGTCCATAAAATCATTAGAAACTCAGCCGTGGTTTTGGAGGGGGGGAAGAGTCTTCTATCGAAGGGCTAATGAAGGGGGGAATGGGAGGGCATTGGGGTTTGAGAGGGAGAACGACCCTTCACCTTTCAACTGTCTAGGTAGACACATGGCTCGGCTACTTAACAGCGACAGGCCTTAATTTACCTGTGATGTAGTGAGTGATCACGATCCACCAGGCTGTAGTATACGGCGTGAAAACAAGACGGATAGGAGGACAATTATTTTTTATTTGTTTGAGATGGAGAAGTGGTTGGGAAATGGAGACGGGAAGTTAAACGGCGCCGTCAAAATTCGACAAAATATATCTTATCTTGTCTTCATTTTTGCAGGACTGTGGGTGATCGTTCTGATAATGTTTTTTTGGGGATGCATTAAGTATTGGTTTACAATAATTATTGTACGAGAAAATTAAATGATTGCTATGAATTTAAGAGTCACTCTAGAAAATTATGATTATTTAAAAAAAGATTTGATTGAAAAAGAAAACAATAAAGATTCCGGATTTCAGAAATCTTAACACATGTTAACTCTTATTGTTAACGTTAATAACACAAACAATAACGTTAACAAATAATTAACGTTAAAGTTAACATATAATAACATTATTAACACAAACAATTATTTGTCTCTTCTACTACGAACTTTTAAGGCATATATAAGTAATGCTAAATTATGTAAATACAGATTAACTATTTGATAAACCGTAAAGTCAATGTATATATGATTTAATATAGTGCTTCTCAAATTATGCGCAATAATTCACAATAGGGAAAGAACAAATTGAGAGGAGCATCAACACGCATTTCCTACATCAACAACAACAAATCCGAAATCAAATAAACATTAAAATATGGAAAACTTTTTTTAAACCCTTAATTATTATTAAATTCAAAAACATTAATGATTAATTTTTTCACTGATATAAAAATATACTATAACCCAGTATTGATAATTTCGCTACGTTTGATACATTTCGAAATTCTTTGCAGGTTCTTTCTCTTGTTAAGGAACTCGCGATTGTTATGCATTCAAGATCCTGATTCCTTTCACATGCTGAAGTTACTTAAGAGTGGCGTTTTTGTTTTGGTTTATATGAAGATTAAATTTCGGAACCAAATTTTTCTAAAGAAAAAAAAATCGTGCTAAAATCGTTAAAAAAAAATTGTGCTTTTAAAAGTAAGGCCATCCAATGCAGCAAATTTTAGTTTTAAAACGTCAATTTTGGTAGTGTTTTCAAAAACTAAATACTTGTTATTTAGTTATGACGTCCATATTAGTCACAAATGAGTAAATTTCCAAAATATTTCCATTAAATGCCCTCCCCCGTCAATGGACCGTTTTCAATATTTTCAAGTGGAATGTAAGACCCATCGATGTACATTAGAGATATTTAAAAAATTTTTAAGTTTGTAATAAATAACAAAAAACATTCTTTTCAAGTATCGGAAAATAAATTGATAAATAAGTCACAATTATTAGGACATTTATTTCAGAAAGGCAAAAGGGGTGACATGACAATTTTTCTCTAGTTAATGGAAAGGGATATGGAAAGTTTGGTACAAGATAAATTTCAGAATCACTTGCTCACCTAAAAGACTGCCCAGAATGTAATCTTCTCCCTTACTAGCTCGTTGTATTAAAATCCAATAAATCCTTCCAATAAAACACATCTTTATAAGCTTTCTTATGCTAATAATAATAATAATAATAATTTTTATTTTTATTTTTAACCTATGTCAGTCTCCGATCTCTCCATCATTAGTTGACGAGCAGCCCAATACAGTAAAAAACGACAAAAGCAATCACTAAAGGCATTGACAATAACACAAAAAGGGATATAGTTAAGAACTGTAAGGCATACGATGGGGTGCTCTCCAGTCATGGGCACGCCATCGTCCAAAATGGGCAGATATCTGTAGCAGCCAGTCCTATTCTATACAGGTGAGTAAGTAGTCATGGCCCGTGAGAAGTCTAAAGCAGGCCACACCGATCGTTCTAGGCAAGGAACTGGGAATTCTTGTTGACTTATTCAATAGAGAATTTCCACTTTTTCTCAGAAGCCTTCTCTCTGTACAGGTTGAAACGGTTGGATTTAATAGAGAAAGATATATATCACCTTATATGACGCAAAGGAAAATAATACTTTGAAAATGCTAATTATAATGCTATATATTTTTTGTCGAGGTTAAATAAATATCTGATTTAATGATTACTATTTTTTATTGAAGCTTAAACGATTTTTTAAAGTGAAATCTATGAAATTAATTGCATATTTTAATCTTTTAGTTTAAATAATTGTAACAGCTATTTTAAGGATCCTATTCGTACTATAATAACATACGTTGAATGCATTCATTTCTTGCTTCATTTAAGTATTAAATTTTTTAAATTTCTTTAGTGATGTGTTATAAAAGTTTTAATATGATGCTAAATCATTTAAAGATTATTAAATAATTTTTTGATAAATTAATGAAAACATGATATGTATGTGTGATACCTCCTGTTCTAAATATGCCTGTGATTTTATACAATAGGGTTATAATAATAGTGCATTTTTGCAAGATACTAAAAATCATTATTTCTTTAGAAGTAATAGGGAGCAATATTTTTAATACCTTATCACGTTTTTATCATTATTTCTGAAATATTCTTCTAGAGAGAAATTCTTCTAAGAATAGACTTAAATAGGCGTTTGTGAATAAAGAAAAATTAAATTAATAATTATTTTTAAATGTTCTTTTAAAACGTTCTTGCGAGGAACGAAATAACAGCATATCTTGGCAGAGAAATTCTGATTGGTTTGGTTTGTCACTTTACGGTCATTTTATGCACACGTTGGGCTAATTAGACCAGGATCTACAGTTTAACGTGGATTCCGAGCCACTAACAAACATTCATGTCATCGACAGGATTTGAATCTGAAGTTTGTGGTACCATCGGCCAGAGCTCTAGCCAATTGACCATCAGGCTGCAGGGCCCTTTTGAGTCCAATCTGTTAAAAAATTTAATGCAGAATACAGGCATTAAAAGATTTCAAAAAAGCAATAAATTCCATTGAAAAAACACATAAAAGGGTCTATTTAGGACTAAAATGAAAATGTGGGAGGATTCAATTCTTGTGTTTACACGCTTTAGTATACGGAACCATTGCAAGAATTGAAAACGCTTTTACGGGATATTATTCCCCTCCCTGCCTTTGATATCTCATTGTTAGGGACCTAGATGCGCAGAAAATTCTTTAACATGGAAGAAGTCCCTTGTTAAACAAGCCCTGACCAGCTACAGATAAAAGGAATCGGTCAGAAATGACCGAAGGGTAAACATCGCCAGGGGCGATGAAAGCGGAGACGTTCGGGGAATCTCCATCTTCCCCCCCAAAATAAGTCCCCATAAGCCAGAAGGGGAAGCATGTCCACTAATGCAGAACACGATCGTAAAACAATTGTCTTGGAAGTTGGTTCCCACGATGCTTTCAAGTCCTAATGGCCATTACTATTGAATAGTTGGGCTTCTCTGTCAACCTGAGATTTACTTCTTTACCCCACCCCAAAAGCAGCCATGTATCTTTCAGGCGATAAAAATAGCCTCCCATGGTTTCAGAATGTGTAACACAGTTGCAGTATCTATACAAATTCTCCCGCTTTTCTTGGACTTTCATGAGACAACCTGTGGAGTCTTTATTCTTAGAAGGTTTCGTTCGCCTAAAATATATTCTATACATTAAAGGAAACGTAATATTATTGTTTTGTTTTAATTTTTTTTAAAGCAATATAAGAATTCTTATTGAAAAAAGTTGAAAGAATCTAATAAAGTAAGATATATGTTATGGATAAAGGAAAGTCATAAGATGAAAAGTTAGTATAATTGAGTAATTTGTATTATATGAAAGTAAGAAAGATTTATTATAATTACTTGCTAGTAATATCTTATTTCCCGAAAGTAATTCCTTGAAGAAAAAAATATTAAAACAATTGGAATCTAATTTTCATATAAATGCGGAATATTCTGCATAATTGAGGATTTCTCTATGTTCTAATGGTAAGGATAATTTTGTATGCAGTTCCTTTTATTATTAAGATTATAATCTTAACAATTAGTATTTATTTGTTCTAATTTTGAAAATTGATAATATTTTAATTGATTGATAATATTAGTGTTCTATTAATGATTTTTGAAACTGGAAATGGAAGTAAAGTGAAATTTGATTACTATTTGTTGATCAAAATTTTAATCAGGAAGGAAATTGACGCAAAAAAAATTGCCATTTGACGCAAAAAAAAAAAAAGAGTATATTTCCATTTTTAAAATTGATCCACCAAAATTATTAATTTTTTTACAAATAATTTGTGATAATTTTACGAATTACTATTATTTTAATCTATAATAATATAAGTATCTAGGAACTGAATTTTATGTTTGTCAAAACGGTGTAATAACAATAGATTCAGAAGCTAATAATGACTAATTTCCATTATATATATAAGGCATTGTTTTGTTTATCCTTTTTTAATTTTTATTTTAAATCTAAATTATTAAATTTATAAAATCAATTTTTTATATTTACTGATTATCCAATTACATTGGAAGCATAAAATTTCAATTAACAACAGTAACAAGAGCTTATTTTTCTGATCTTTGTATTTAACAAAAGGATTGAGCTTCGCAAGCATACTAACTTAAAAATCCCAAGTAAATGTTTTCCCGATTTCTTTAAATTAAAATTCTTCGACCAACTACCAAGAAAATTTATCTTTACTTTTGGGGTGGCCATACATTTTAACAGATCGTCGATTACGTAGAAGCAGCCTTAACGTCACTTATATTTCTACCTTCTTTTGAAGCTTTCCGCCCATTGGCTTTCTTTTCCACACACTTAATTTAAAGTTCACCGAAATAAACAACGATGTCAGCGGTCTTACATTCAACTCGTTTTTTCATTTCTTTTCTTTTTATTGTCTGGCAGTGGTATTTTGTTGCCCAATGCCCAAATGGTGCTTGGGCCTGGCTTCCTAAGATGGGAGGTGTGGCCAAAACATCAAACAAGATGCATGGTGACTAAATTATCCAGACCACCGCTACCGATCTTGGCCACGGGAGGGGATTTTGGTCAATTTAATTTGTTCTTCGTAGTCGATAAATCCTTCTGTAGTGGGTAATTTTCTCCTAACTTAAATCAATGTTTATGAGCTGCGTTTTCTGTAAAGGAGACAGGAAAAGAAGTTTTTTTAACAAAAGAAAAGTTATAAATAACCAGATTTTCCTTTATTAGTATTTATATGTATTTTTGTTTGCTTAAAAATAATTGCAGATAGTTTACTGCCGCTATGTTTTTATTTATTTTTTTTCTATAATTTAATGTTTTTATACAAAAAGCGTTTATATTAAAGGTTTAAAAATTATATTCATAACGCAAATTACAAAGATTGGGTTTTTCAGCTGTCAACTAATATGATTGTTGTCTGTTATTATGATTAATATACGTGAAAGACTATATAAGTACATATTATGAACATTGAAATAAATTTTTATGACAAATTTTCCTTGTTATAAAATGTCAGTAAAAATGTTGAAAATACGTTAAAATTAAACTTTATTAATAGTTATATTACAACAAATTTTAAAAATTTATTGTATTTGTCACTCTTATGAACAAAGGCTTTATAGAAGAATTTCTTAAAAGTCTTCTCTTATGAAGAAAAGTTACTTTTATGAAGAAGTTACACTTATAATAAATAGTTAATAGAAGTCCCCAGACTTTTATTTTAACAACTGAGAGCTTAAATATTTTCTTACTAGTTATATTATACAGTTTCTTATTAGTTATATTACCCGGTCTATATTAGTTTATATTATACAATTATTGAATAAGTATTTTTTATGTACTTTTTGAAAATGTTAATCAAATTTCTATTAATAAGATTTTCGATTCTTTTGATGAATTACTAACCTTTATATCACAATATACTAAATTGGAAATAAAATTTTTGCCACTGACAAGTGATTAAGATGCATAATAAAAGAAAAGGTAAGATTGAAGGCTTGGAACAGGACATTAGAAGGAATCCTTTAATCACACCATATAAAATTCCTAATCTTAACAAACACCTCTTTCTTGGAAGTTGTTTTTTTTAATTTTCGACACTATACGTTATCCATCTAAAATTTATGTGAGAAAAAGTTTACATGAGAAAAAGTTATAATAAGTTTACTGGGGACATAAGATGTTTCCCAAAGGTGCTTTCCGATTACGAGTGGTTCCTTTGGTGAATGATCGGCATGATCAAAGCACAACACGGAAAAGGGCACCTATCACTCACAAAACACCTTTTTTTCCTCCAGACGTAGCCAAAGGTGACGGCTGGTCTTTTTCGAGGATGTGAAAAAACTAAATTCTTGTATTGTACAATGAATTCTGTACATGCCTTCAAACGATGAGAGACGAATAAATCTTTTCCGAGTAAGTAAATGTGTACAAAGTGTCTTAAAGGTATCTTTACTCTAATTAAGGTGAGAGCGCATTCCGTAACTCGATTTTAAAACTTGAATTTTAATTTGAAATTTCTTGAATTTTCTCAATGAAATTGATTTATTTAACTTCCTGCAGTTTTGTGTTCCCGAAATTTTGTTAGAATACAAAAATAAACATGACATGAGGAATTTTGAAAAATACTTCCAACCAAAATACTCCAGAACTGGTTTTTTTTCTTCTTTCGTCTATTTTTTAATGTGTAGACATAAAGTTTAGTTCTATACATTTAAAAGAAAAAAATTGTAAAATCAAAATATAAATTGGCTTTACATGGTTTATTTAACGAATATGCTAATATTTGTAAATTTTATGCTCCGCATTTAATTATTTTAAATTATAAATTTGTTATCTTTCTTGAAAAATCTCAAATTTTTTCATTGGTAAATTTTTTATCATTAATATTTTTTTTTATTTCAATTTTTTTAGAAAAAATAATATTTTATTCACTTTAAAACTGATTTTATACTCATGAAGTTTTTAAACTTATAGGAATTTATATATCCCGACCTACCAGTTCACGTAAATTTTTATAAAACAAATACACACATACAACAATGATTTATTCCAATTCATTAATTTCCCTTATTAGAAAACTTTGTTATTAAATTCTAAAAGTATTAACATTACGTTAGTGATTATATTAAACATTATAAGTGAAGCCAATAAATGTCCATATATTTAAATAAAAGTTATTTGTGAATTGCATTTGATGCCATATACACTCATGTCCATAAATTAAGGATAATTCAGAATCACACAGAAATTGAACTCTAAAATAAAAATTTCACCTGTAGAATTATCACACGCATCTTGAAGAAGAATATGCAAATTACCGGAAACCACCAGATGGCGCGAATAGTACGTCACAATGACGAGAGTGTAAGAGAGGGGTATATAAAGAATGGGGGCAAAGAAGTAAAATTGTTCACAAGCGCTTTAAAAGCCTTTCAGTGCAATAACCGCATAGTTATGGCACAAAGGAAGCATTTGGATGATTTTTTACGTGGTAGAATTATCGGACGACTGGAATGTGGAAGTACCCAGCTGGAAGTATCCGAGGAACTTGGAATCGCCCAGAGTGTCATCTCCAGGCTTTGGCACCGATTCCAAGATGATGGTAATGTGAGTAGATGTTACAGCACAGGTCGCCCCCGAGTTACAACGCCGAATGAGGATCGGTATTTAGCAGTTACTGCCAAAAGAAACAGACGGAGCACAGCATCAGATCTGTCTCGTCAGCTCTCTTCAGCTACCGGTACGACAGTTTCAAGGCAGACCGTGTACAGACGCTTAGGGCACATTGGTCTATATGCTCGTAGGCCTGTCAGATGTGTTCCACTTACCGCAACTCACTGTCGCCTGCGATTAAACTGGAGTAGAGAGCATGCATTGTGGACACCGCAACAGTGGTCTGGTGTGATGTTTTCCGACGAGTCCAGGTTTAGTTTGCAGTCTGATTCTCCCGGACTTTCATATGGAGAGCGCCAGGTACCGCCACCAAGAGAACACCATTAAACGACACCGTTACGATGGTGCAGGATGGCTCGTTTGGGGAGGAATTATTCTTCGTTCCAGAACTGACCTGCATGTTCAGAGTGTAACGATGACAGGCCACATCTATCGGGATGTCATTCTGGAACAAAATGTACGTTTGTTTCGGGGCGCCATGTGTGCTGAATTTCTGTTTATGGATGACAACGCCCGTCCTCACCGTGCGAACATTGTAGACGAATGCCTTCAATTGGAGGATATCACCCGTATGGATTGGCCAGCATACTCACCGGACTTGAATCCAATAGAGCATGTGTGGGATATGCTTGGCCGACGAATTGCAGCCCGTCAACCCCCTCCCACCTGTCAACCGGAACTTCGGAGAGCATTGCTTGATGAGTGGTGTAATATTCCCCAAGATCAGATTGATAATTTGATACTCAGCATGCCTAGGCGTTGTAAGGCCTGTATTGCATCGTCCGGGAGACATACTCCATATTAACCATGTTATACTGTTTTTTGTAAATAGGTTCTTTTTTGAAATTTGCTCCAGGGAGTAAGAATCGCAATTTTTATTAATTATGTCAAACATATAGCATCTTTTTTGCTCTTTACCTTTTGTTTAATAAATAGACTTTACAAATAAGTCAAATTTGTTTTGCTTCGGTCTCTTTCTTTGCCTGAACTTCATTATCCTTAATTTATGGACATGAGTGTATTTAAAGGGTCTGTTTTTGTGCGAACGAGATAGTGCTTATCTGGCAGGCGCGAATTTTGAAAGCGGAATCTTAACAAGGAAATAATTTAATTAATTTTATTTAAGTTTTAAATCTTCTTAATTCAATTTTTAATGCATTTAACTAAATTTTCTCATTTTAAAAGTATTTATTGTATTTTTCTTTAAAATTACGTTCTATATTTTGTCTGAAACTAATTTGACTTCTTAAAACTTAGATAAACTTAGATTTTTAAATAAAAAATTAATTAATCATTTGCTTTGTCAAAACTATTGGAATAATTTGCTTTCTTTAAATCAGGATTGTGCTGATCTTTGATTTATTCTAAAATTGGTTGTACTTATATTAGAAAATAATAAAATGCTTTTCTTAAAATTACATTTAAAAACATTAAAATGATCTTTTAAATTGTTCAAATATTTTATAAAACTATAAGCCGTATAATGTAGTTTTTGTAATATGCGTATAATGGATTTTTTTATATATAATTCCCAATATTTTCACGCGCTTTCCCAATAATAGGAGTGTCTACTTCGGCATGATATATACTTATTTAGATATGATATTATATGCCAACTACAATAAACATACTAAGACATTTTAAATGTGAAGTTGTGCTTAAAAGAAGTAGAGAACTATTTCGGTTATATTTCTAAAAAATTAAATAATAATAAAAAAAAAAAGTTAACATATGACATATTAATTTTACATAGTGACATAGTAAAAATTCTTTTAAGGTGTATGGGAGGAGGGGGGAAGGGGGACTGCGAAAGACGCATACAACTACAACATGCAATATTTGAAAAAGAAAATTTTACAAGTTTTCAATTTTTTTTGTATTTTGTATTGGTATGGAGGATATAAAATCTGCGTTGCAGTCATCCTCTTGTTCTTTTAACAGCGACGGAATACGGTGTTTACTATCCGTTATTTAAAGTCTTTTAAATTTTATTTTCTTTCTTCGTATTTAAATTTGTTCTACAAAAGTAGTCCGTGATCCAAAATATTCAGAACTTGTCATGGTTATGGATATATATATTTCGAGCTTTAATGCAGTTTGTCGAGTCTAAAGCTTTTGGGTTACTGATAAAAAAACCTTTTGAATTTATTTTTTCAAACATGATATAATATCAGTAGGACGTCTTTACAGTATTGAGAATTTTTTACCAATTGATGAGAGTAATAATTAAAGATTTTAAAATTTGTGACGATAAAAATATGTGCTCACAAAAAATGTTTCCATATTTCAATTTTTTACAACTTTTTTAGTTAGTTGAAAGTAGTTAAATTCTTACCTTTAGAGAATATGTCGTGCTATTTTAGGGTAACATCCTATTATGTAAGAAACAAACGAAAGTTATATTCTAATATTTAATCAGTTTTATAGTTAAAATTCTTAAATTCAGATTTTTAGAGTATCTAAATAGCTATTTAGAGAGGCAGATATTATTAAATTTATAGCAATACAGAGTATTAAATAGGCAGAATACTTAATAAGATTTAATGACAATTTAGTCACTAAAAAGATCTTTTGGCTAAACCATTTGGCAAACGAAAAAGCGGGAATCCTAAACTTAGATGGATTGACTGCCTGAAAAAAGACTTGAAAGCATTTAAAGTGGCTAATTGGAAATCCTTGGCCAAGAACAGGACGGCATGGAATAAAATTCGGGAAAAGGAGGAAAGCCAGGGCCCATCTGGGGCTGTCGCATCATTGAAGAAGAAGAAGAAAAGGATATAAATATACTTGAAGTTCTTAAATTCAGTATATAAAACAAAATAAAATAGAATAAAGGCATTCTTCTTTTATCTTAAGCAATAAGTATATAATTTGCTGCATTCAAAAAAAATTTAAAAAAAACCTTAAAACATCATATTGCAATCACTGTATGTAGTAGATTAAGAGTATTTTATCAACATTTACTTACCTCACTTTGTTTTTGAATATTGTCATTTTCTTGTTTAATTTAAATATCCAATATTTGTTCATTAATTGAAACAGTTTTGAAAGCTTTATGATATCAACGACGCAATAAAATTTTAATGAAATGATCATTAAAAAAAAATAACACTAAAAAAAATTATTAAATTGATTATTATTGAACAATAAAAGGTCAGAAAAAAAATTGGGGCACCTTTTATAATGGTGTGAATTGCTGTGTTGAAATTTACATGAACTGGATTTTCTACGTAAGGTGATCGTAATCGGACAATTTGTTGTTTCGCCTGGCGGAGTTTCCGAAGTTCGACAGCCCAGAAGGAGGCATTTGACGGTCAATGCTGAAGAAGCGAATATAACAAATTATATACCTGTTTTCGCAGATAACCGAAAAGTCCAAAGAAAACTACCGAATATACAGAGAAATACATAATTGGTTGATTTCACAGTTTCGGTAATGACAATTGGTTGATTTGACAGTTTTTCACAGTTTCGGTTTCCACATACCTCTTCTCAGCTGTCGGAATTTGGAAACTCCGTGAGGCCAACCTTAAAACATTCGACATCCTATTACTATCACTGTATGTAGTAGATTAAGAGCATCGTATAAAGATTGAAGAGCACCTGACTTTGTTTTTGAATGTTGTCATTTACTTGTTTAATCAAACTATCCATTATTTTTTCACCAATTGAAACAGCCTTTAGACATTTATGATATCAATGATACAATATTTAAAATTTTAATGAAATGATCATTAAAAAGAAAATGTCACTAGAAAAATATTGAATTGATTATTATTTCATAAAAAAAAAAAAAAAAAAAAAAAGGTCAGAAGAAATTGGGCCACCTTTTTGATGGGAATTGGTGTTGAAAATTGTATGAACTAGATTTACTCACGTGATAGTAATCGGACGTTTTGTTGTTTCGCCTCGCGGAGTTTCCTAAGTTCGACAGCTCAGAAGGTGGTATTTGGCGGTCACTGCTGAAGAAGCGAATATAACAAATTATATACCTGTTTTCGCAGATAACGGGAAAGTCCAAAGGAAACTTCCGAATATACATCATTTTTCACTTTAACCCTTTCTCTACTGGGGGTGTAGCGCATTGCACCCAACTGATGGTTGAGGTGTTTGGACGCAAAAATTCAACTGAAGAATGATGATCGGGTCTTTCAAGTCAACTTCATCACCTCATGCTGAGATTGTTCTTGAAGCACGGCGCGTTACCTAAAACCTCGACACCGAACATCATTTTTCTTTGAAGTCATTGAAGTCGACTGTTTAGTTTGACTTAGAGAATCAGAAGTTTAGTACATCAGACAATAAACCTTCTTCTATTAATATTTCTCTTTTATCTTTAATAATGCAGTGACTAAATTGCAGAGAAAATTTTCAAGTATGTTAAAAAAAATATAATACATTAAATTTTGGAATTCTATGAATGTTCGAGAAGTGGTGTAAATAATCAAATAAACAATATAATTTGAAATTTTCTATTCGAGTTACTTTTATTGAACTTTACATGTCCATAATCTTTCAAAGAAAAGTTGCTTTCAGCTGAAAAGTTTGGTTTCAACTGAACGGTATTTTACATATATAGTTATGGTTTTGTAATTCGTAGGAATTTTTTCAGCTGCAAAATTTAAGAATTAAAGAAGTCACAGCTAAACAAAATTTAAGAAAGAAAATTTGTCAAAATTAAATAGTTTGTAAATGTTGTTTAAATGTCCGATATCTGTATGAGTCAATATATTATAAATTTATTATAACTTCTATGAGTACACGTGAAAAAATAAAGGAATAATATGCACGATATGCACGAAACGATAGTTTTTCAAAATAATATATGTAATGTTCAATGAATTTGATTTTAAAACCGATATATTCATTTCAAAAATGATCTTTTAGTTTTGAATTTTTATCAAACTGAAACATAATCAAATATATATCTAATTTTAAAAACCATTTGTAAATTTTAGGATCAACTACATATGTCTTATTAGTTATGAATCGGTTATATACGAAACATTCGCAGCATGCTTATTTAACACGCAAGTCAACCAGTTCGGTTCTATCATATGTTTTGCAGTGACAGTTTTGAAAAACGAATTTGTATTGATTGCGACAGGAATCTCCTCAGATCGATATGGATTTTTAAAAAAAATTTATAGTTTTTCGTATACAATATGTAAATGGGAGCTATAACTCGTAAAATCTTGCAGGAAGGCATTCTCTCTCCCCTCCTATCAGGATTACTTTTGGGGTATATGTAGCAGAACATGAAATTCTGGATAAATAAGTATTATAAGCAGTATGTGGTACATTATTATTTGATACTTACTCTCAATTTGAATTCTTATTGAAGATTGTTTGGATAAATAGACGGGGTGTCTTCTTTGAAAATAGATGTTAATACATATTTCTGATAGTAATCCGAGTTCATTTTGATATTTTAAGCTATAAGAGGATTCAGTACTAATTATGAAACGTTTTACAAAACTTTCCTTGTTTTCTCTGAACGAATATTTTATGTCTTTTTCTATTACTTCTATTATATCTGCATAAAAGGAAGTTTTCATTGAAAATTAAAATGTTTAGTATAATATATTCGGGAAAATTAATTTTATTAGTTTAAATTAATTATTTCATAACGATAGGTAATTAAAATCTAACGATAGATAACTACTAATTATTTAATCTTCCCTTCCAGAAAGAAATAAAATTTTTAAAACTTAAGTTTCATTCATATGTATGTTCCAGTTAACATGATTAAAAATAAGAATTTTTTCAAAATATTGGATCTTAACTTCGACTTAGTTTATTAAAACAGAAAAAAAAAAAAAAAAATCACGTACAGTATGAGTATAGTTGGCGGTAAAGAAATTAGCAACTCCAGTGCTTTTTAATTGATGATTGGGAATTCTTTACCAACTTGAATTCAAAGCTTCAAGAAAAAAATTCCTTAAAAATTCTATCAATGAATTATTCGTACTCATAAATAAATTATTTTACATCATCATAAATAATCATAATACACTCATGTCCATAAATTAAGGATAATGAAGTTCAGGCAAAGAAAGAGACAGAAGCAAAACAAATTTGACTTATTTGTAAAGTCTATTTATTAAACAAAAGGTAAAGAGCAAAAAAGATGCTATATGTTTGACATAATTAATAAAAATTGTGATTTTTACTCCCTGGAGCAAATTTCAAAAAAGAATCTATTTACAAAAAACAGTATAACATGGTTAGTATGATGGTTAATAAGGAGTATGTCTCCCGGACGATGCAATACAGGCTTTACAACGCCTAGGCATGCTGAGTATCAAATTATCAATCTGATCTTGGGGAATATTACACCACTCATCAAGCAATGCCCTCCGAAGTTCCGGTTGACAGTTGGGAGGGGGTTGACGGGCTGAAATTCGTCGGCCAAGTATATCCCACACATGCTCTATTGAATTCAAGTCCGGTGAGTATGCTGGCCAATCCATACGGGTGATATCCTCCAATTGAAGGCATTCGTCTACAATGTTTGCACGGTGAGGACGGGCGTTTTCATCCATAAACAGAAATTCAGCACCCATGGCGCCCCGAAACACACGTACATGTTGTTCCAGAATGACATCCCGATAGATGCGGCCTGTCATCGTTACACTCTGAACATGCAGGTCACATTTGGAACCAAGAATAATTCCTCCCCAAACGAGCCGCCATCCTGCACCACCGTAACGGTGTCGTTCAATGGTGTCCGGCGAGAATCAGACTGCAAACTAAACCTGGACTCGTCCGAAAACATCACACCAGACCACTGTTGCAGTGTCCACAATGCATGCTCTCTACTCCAGGTTAATCGCAGGCGACAGTGAGTTGCGGTAAGTGGAACACATCTGACAGGCCTACGAGCATATAGACCACTGTGCCCTAAGCGTCTGTACACGGTCTGCCTTGAAACTGCCGTACCGGTAGCTGAAGAGAGCTGACGAGACAGGTCTGATGCTGTGCTCCGTTTGTTTCTTTTGGCAGTAACTGCTAAATACCGGTCCTCATTCGGCGTTGTAATTCGGGGGCGACCTGTGCTGTAGCATCTACTCACATTACCATAATCTTGGAATCGTTGCCAAAGCCTGGAGATGACCCTCTGTGCGATTCCAAGTTCCTTGGATACTTCCAGATGGGTACGTTCACATTCCAGTCGTCCGATAATTCTACTACGTAAAAAATCATCCAAATGCTTCCTTTGTGCCATAACTATGCGGTTATTGCACTGAAAGGCTTTTAAAGCGCTTGTGAACAATTTTACTTCTTTGCCACCATTCCCTATATACCCCTCTCTTACACTCTCGTTATTGTGACGTACTATCCGCGCCATCTGGTGGTTTCCTGTGATTTGCATATTCTTCTTCAAGATGTGTGTGATTATTCTACAGGTGAAATTTTTATTTTAGAGTTCAATTTCTGTGTGATTCTGAATTATCCTTAATTTATGGACATGAGTGTAAAATCATAAATCATCATAATAAATTATTTTTTATTGGTCTTTTTGTACTAAACAAAATGATAAAAGAGATAAAAACCAATCTGGTTTACACCGATTTGAACTGAAATCATGTAACGTATGTATGGTGGAATAGACCAACTTTTTGAGCTACTGCACCCACGATCAACATTAATTAAACATTGAGGTCACAATCTTTATTTTAGTTAAGATCTCTAGAGTAAAATTACGCTGTTATCCTTATGGTAACTTAATCAAATAATCAATTATAAAGATAATTGGTTTCTTTTTAATTGATAATTGATTATAAAAAATGATATGATAATGATTATGATAGATAATTGAATATAAAAAAAATTAAATGTAAAACTATTTTGATGTAAAAATCACTGTTTTAAAGAAAAAGCTTTTTTTTTTTTAAAAAGAAACAGCATTTCTGGCCTATATATTTACAGAAATGAAAATAACAATGATAAACTCTGAATTGTATGATAATTTAAACATGCGATTAAAGTTTTGTACTTTTTCTATTTTTATAATTGATTCAGTTTAGTTTAATTTTTATTTGTAGGATATATGATGCCCCCTTTTCTTCTTTCAATCCATTCCAGCCACCTTCAGGGGTCGCACCCTATAGTGAAGGCAAAGGTAAAAGGAAGACAAAATGCCATCCTATAAAATTGATTTTAGGAACTAGATCATTTTTGTGTCGCATTAGGAAAAAATTAATAAAATACATATATAAGCAATCGACTATGGTGAAGCAATTAGTGAATCGCACATCAGTGTAGTTTAAATGGTCATTAAAAATAAACAACTAAATGCAACAGATGATTATAAAAAATTTGATTTTTAAAATTTTACTCTTATTGAAAATAAGGAATCCAATTGATATTTAAACAACCAACAACATTCAAGACAAGTAATATTGCCATTATGCACAAAATTTAATGAAATATTTTAAGACTTCAATAATGATTTGAGGACATCAATGTAGTTGAAATAGTCGTTAAAAATTATTAACTAAATGCAACAGATGATTTTACACAATTTGACTTGTAAAACTTTACTGTAATCGAAAATAAGGTATCAATTTGTACGCAACTAACAACATTTCAGACAATTAATATTGTCATTATACACATAATTTAATATATTTTAAGAAGCAATGATAATTTCAGCATATCAATGTAGTTTAAAATAGTCGTTAAAAATTATCAACTAAATACAACGGATGATTTTGCACAATTTGACTTTTAACACTTTTCTGTCATCGAAAATAAGGAATCCAATTAGTATACAACCAATGGCATTCAAGACAAGAATATTGTCAATATGCACATAATTTAACAAAAAATTTTAAGAAGCAATGATCCAGAATGAAATACCATAAGATTCAGACAAATATGAATAGTAATAGAAGCTAGACAAAAGAGTTATAATGAAGAGTATAATTTTTTTAGAGATTCATTACTAAAGAGAAATATTTGTAAAATAAATCAGATTTAATTCCAATACAAGAAAATAATAGCAGAAAAAGAAATATTCTTAATATGTAAGATATAATAATACGAATAAAAAGAAATCGAAAGGAAAACCCAGACTGTCTTTTTTCAAAACATTATTCATTTTTTTCATCACTTTAAAACCATGTAAGAAGCTGGATGGATGCATTTTGATAAATGATGTATACCAAGCTGGGATCCTTTGTGTGGACCATCTGTGTTGATTTTTCTCATTCGAAAACCATTACTATCGGATTGGGAGCCAAGACATGCAAGTTTTCCCATCGGTGGCATGGCTTGTTGTCTTTGGGAGGAAACATTTAAGAGAAAACAATGGCAGTCATTGGAGTCCCTGAGTTAAATAAATGATTCGTTGGTGGCAACTAAGGGAGGAGTCTCAACAGGGGTTCCTAAGATGGGGTGCAAGGGATCGCGACACTTTTAACTCCCACGAACACCCCACAGAGAATTACACCAATTTTTCAAAGAACATGTCCGACAAGACAATCCTTGGATTTGAAGGGTGTTCGTTTGAATGATAGAAGAAGCCTCTTTGAGCTCTTTCAGAGAGACTCGTGATACTTTGTCTCACTGGTGTCTGAGATAGAAGTTTGAAGAATTACAGCCATGATGTTTGCAGTCAATTAATCAAACTGTTTTCAATTTTTATGAGGAGTACGACTTGTTTGTTACTTTCGAGATAGGTATGCAGCTAGTTTCGTTTGATTCTGTTGTGTGTTATATATTATTTTGTGGATCCCAACAATATGACGCCTTTGAAAACTATCGACTATAATCGGGTCAACTTATCGGGATATAAAAATAGTTTCTTTTTGGTTATTTTCTGCATATAATTATACTATGAAGATATATTGGAAATTTGCCTTATAGTGTTGAGATAAATTATGATATCTTTAAATAAATAATAACTGATTGAATAAGTGAAATTATGGTGATAATTTTAAATAGATAATGAAATTTGATATTTTATGACCTCATGCTGATGAAAAAATTATAGCAGATATTTAAAATCATATAATGTATTATTTAAAAAAATCCTTTTAGTTTTTTTTTCTCCATATTTTCATATACTCCTTCATATAATCACAAATGGTTTTTTATTATTTGATTGAATAATTCGCACACAGTTTTTCTTATTTTATTTTAAATAGAAAATTTAAGTGTGCCTGTATTTAAGATTAAACTCTTTGCTGCTTGCAGAAATTTGTTGAATTTGTTATTTCTTTTGTACATAGGTTTATAAGCAAAATAAATGATCATATATAGATTCAATAAATAATTTATAACTTTTAAAAAACGTAATATTTTATACAATAGCGTACTTTACTTTTATTTCAGGAAAATTACAACTTAGCGCAAACATGATTTTATGTTTTTTTAAAGGATACTGTAAATAAATTAATAAATGACAGCATTAGAAACATGTAAATCAAAAGATGTGTTTCAAACAATGATTAAAATATTATACATTAAGATTGTGAAAGGATTTAAAATGTGTAAAATTAACATGAATAACTAATTTTGAATATTATACAATATCTAATCACTCAAGCAAACGACAGCTATTTGTCAATATTACAAATGCCAATCCGAGGAATTCTTTTTTAAGACATCCAATTCATTTTCTCTTCTTTAAATAGTGTCAATAGTAAAAAGAAAAATGCTTGACTCAGTGGAGTGGGTTCTACGATTTGAATCAATACCACAGGAGTTGTTGGGCGGTGCATTCTCTTCGGTTGTAAAGCTCTGTAAAACTCGTTTACAACTGTTGGGATTCCTGGAGTGCCGTTGCCAATTGTAGGTGGTGGGTAAAAACGATTTGGTAATCAACCTACCATTAAAGCGCATCATTACTTAATACCGTTGACAACACCTTATTTCTTTCTTATTATGACCTTTGCTCTGAAGTGCTTAGGGATGATAGATTGCTGTTGGAGTTCGGAAGTTACTCTGGGATTGGTTTGTATAATATATGATTAAAAAAAAAAAAAAAAAAAAAAAATTGACGTAGGAAATTTGAATTACAATAAAACTTTAAAAAATATTTTTGAAAAGTATTTTTAATTTCTGATTAAAAGAATCAAACTTTAAAATTCTAATCAAACTTAAAAATTTTTTTGTGATGAAAAAAAAAAAAAAAAAAAAAAAAATAATGAAACCGATAATAAATCTGATTCTTTATATATTAACTTTTCCATTATGGTTTGAATCTCTCGCACATAATAAAAATAAAAGTAATAAATAAATGAGAAATAAAGATGTGGCACCATTCATCCATAATCAGTAAAATCGAAAATACATTTTCTAATTAAGAATATTTCACTAAGATTTTCACCAAATTTTTGGTGTTTAAACCATTTGATGATATTAATGCCTAATTGAGCTTTAAAAATAATACAATTATTAATTATAGAAATTAATAAAGAAAACACTGAAAAAAACCACTATTTTATTTTTATAACATCCTATAATTGTAATCTTTATTTGAAATTAAGTAATTGAGATTTAAAATTAACAAAAATTAAAGAATTTAATGCTCTATTCGCGAAAAAAATGTCTTGCAATGATTTAATTAAATTAATAAATTATTTTAAATATAAAATGTTGTGTCTAAATTCTATATATATATATAGAATTTTATATATATACTAATTTGTGGTTAAGACTCGTTAAATTAGTCCATTTAAAATATTTTTTAAAGATAGATTTTTATATATATTGGAAATAAACCCTATTCAACAATGCCCTTATAAAAATAAATAAATTAACTAAAATACATTGTATAAGGTACTGCGATGAATCTGATTGAAAATAATTTTGTTTTATATTCATGGAGTTAATAAAAATAAATAAATAAAATAACTATATGAAGCATGAAAGAAAAAAAGTAAACATTCATTTAAGATTTAAACATTTAATTCAATAATGATTAAAAATATCATGTATGTTTTCTTTAATTGAAAAACTTAATTTAAATTAATGCGTAATTTTAATGCATTTCATACGATTTATTTTTTATTCGTAAAGTAAAGAAATGGTAAAAAGTATTTTTGATTTCTGTTTAAAAGTTTGTTTTTACTGTAATATAAATTTTCTAATCAAATTTTTAAAATTTTTTGTGATTAAAAAAAATGTATGATTCTTTATATGTTAAACTTTCCATTATGGTTTGATTTCTCTCACATAATAAAAATAATAAATAAATGAGAAATAAAGACGTGACACCCATAATCTATAATCAGTAAAATCGAAAATATATTTTCTAATTAAGAATATTAATAAGAATAGGAATCTGGTTGAATCTAGTTTTATATTCATGGAGTTAAAAAAAAAAAAAAAAAAAAAAAAAAAAAAAAACGATGTATGAAATTTAATTACTATAAAACTTTAAAAAAAAGATTTTTTTGAAAAATATTTCTAATTTCTGTTTAAAAGTTTGTTTTTACTGTAATATAAGTTTTCTGAGATTATGATTCTTTTATGCTAAATTTTCCATGACGGTTTCATTTCTCACACATGATAAAAATAAAAATAATAAATAAATGAGAAATAAAGATATGACACCAATCGCATCATAATCAGTAAAATCGAAAATATATTTTCTAATTAAGAACATTAATAAGAAGGTGAATCTGGTTGAAAATAGCTTTGTTTTATTCATGGAGTTACAAAAAAAAAAAAAAAAAAAAAAAAAAAAAAAAAAAAAAATCGATGTATGAAATTTAATTACAATAAAACTGTTTTTAAAATATTTGCTGAAAAGTATTTTTAATTTCTGTTTAAAAGTTGGTTTTAACTGTAATATAAATTTTCAAATTTTTTTCTAATCAAATTTTCAAAACTTTTTGTGATTAAAAATGTGAAAGTTTCCATTATGGTTTCGTTTCTTCCTCTTCTTTTTCTTCTAATGCAGCTGGCAAACATTTAGACAGCTGTCTTGGATGCCTTAAGGCCAGCGCTGCACAGACATTACTCACTTAACACTACCCAGGAGGTGCGTGTAGCTTGAAGATAAGCCACGGACGCGGAGTAACACTATCCCCCGCAACGCTCTACGATCCTATTAGACCGGGACCTATGGTTTAAAGTGGATTCCGAGCAACTACAAACATCCAGGGCACCGCTGGGACTCGAACCCGAAACCTGTGGTACCGAGCGCCAGAGCGCTAGCCACTTGGCCAATCAGGTCCTGGTTTCGTTTCTTACATATAATGAAAGTAAAAATAAGATATAAAGATGTGAAACCAATCCTTCATAATCAGTAAATACATTTTCTAAATAAGAATATTAATAAAATGTGAATTTCGTTGAAAATAATTTTGTTTTATATTCATGGAGTTAAAAATAAAGATAAAATAACTATATGAAGCAATCAAGAAAAAAAGTGCACTTTGAATTAAGAATTAAACATTGTTGTTGTTGTTTCTTATCCCACTTGGCTGGCCAAGCCCACGAGCCCATATGGACTTATGATTGAAGGGGAAGGAAGCAGCTTCTGTTGTGATGGAGCACCCGTAGGTAGAAGCCTGACTTTTGCTCCGTGACGCTCTTACAGTCATAGGAGACCGGGACCTACGGCTTAAAGTGGATTCCGAACCACTACAAACATCCATGGCACCGCCGGGATTCGAACCCGAAACCTGTGGCACCGAGCGCTAGACACTCGGCCATTCAGGTCCCAAATTTGCCAACGGCACGCGGTGTTCCCAGGTGGTCACCCACCCAAGTACTGACCGCGCCCAATGATGCTTAACTTCGGTGATCTAACGAGAACCGGTATATTCAGCATGGTACGACCGTTGGCCAGAATTAAACATTAAATTCAATAATGATTAAAAATATTATGTATGTGTTCTTTAATTGAAAAAATTATTTAAATTAATACGTAATTTTAATGCATTTCATACAATTTATGTTTTATGCATAAAATAATGAAATGGTAAAAAGTATTTTTAATTTCATTTTAAAAGTTTCTGTTTTTACTGTAATATAAATTTTCTAATCAAATTTAAAAAAATGATTATGATGAATGAAAATTATAGATGTGACACCAATCATCAATAATCAGCAAAATCGAAAATATATTTTCTAATTAAGAATATTAATAAAAATGTGAGTTTCTTTGAAAATGATTTTGTTTTATATTCGTGGAGTTAATTACAATAAAACTTTTTAAGAAAATATTTTTAATTTCTGATTAAAAGTTCCTGTTTTTACTGTCATATAAAACCGTAATGTAAATTTTTCATTACGGTTTGATTTCTCATACATAATAAAAAATAAAAATATAAATAATAAATAAATTGGAAATAAAGATGTGGCCATAGTTAGTAAAATCAAAAATATATTTTTTAATTAAGAATAAAAAATATCATGTATGTTTTTTTTTTTTTTTTTTACTTGAAAAACCAATTTTAAATTAATAAGTAATTTTAATGGAATTCACTCAATTTATTTTTAAAAATGTATAAAGTAACGGAATGGTATATTATGCTTAAGTTTTATGGATATTTTAAAATATCACCATGCGTTATATTTTACGTTCATTTACAATTTTATATCCGTTTTGTTTAATATTCAAAATTAAGCAATTTTTTTATGTACGGAACAGTTTTTAAACTTAATTCATTTTTAAGATGAAAATGTTTCTATTGGAAAGATTGAAATAAAATTTCCATAAAAAAACAGATTTCAGTATATTACACATTAATAGAAAATAGCATTTATAAAAAAATTTACTAATATCCCTTCACTATAGGTGCTTTATTTTCACTATCGGATGTATGTTATTGATGTTAAATAAAATTGTACTTTTTATATAGCATATAAAATTTATATATACTATCCCTCGATACCATAGTTCGAGTCCCGCCGGTTCAACATTTATGGTATCAGCAGATTCGAGTCCCGGCCGTACCATAAATGTTTGTAGGTGTTTGGAATCAACCTTAAACCATAGGTCCCGGTCTAATATGACTATAGAATATTGGGCGTAGGGCTGACAACCCTATCCCGTAAAAAAGAAAACATCTTTTGTTTTTGAATGGTCCAACATGGATTTTAGTACCAGAGAGTTAGATAGATTTATATACTATAGTTATATAACATAACTATCTTTTTAAATTCAATATTTTCAACAAATTTCTAGTTGAAAAAAATTTCTGAAATTTCTAGTTTCTAAGCCATTCGTTGATATTAATGTCTAATTAAGCTTTAAAAAGAATACAATTATTAATTACAAAAATTAATAAGAAATAATGCCGAAAAAATGTACTCTATAATAAATTTTATTTTGATAAAAAATAAAGTTGTAATCCTTATAAAAAAAATACAGATAAAATTGTAATTCTTATTTGAAATTAAGAAACTGAGATTTAAAATTAATGAAAATGAAGAATTTTAATTCTATATTAGCAAACAAATGTATTGTAAGGATTTAATTAAATGAATAAATTATTTTAAATATAAAATTCTTGTATCTAAATTATATGTACTACTGTGTCCAAAATGTAAGACCGATTTTTCAATTTAAAATTCCCAGGGTTTATGAAATTTCACACGTTACAGAATGCAGGATTCAGAATGGATTCACGGATACAGAATGGATATAAAATTGAATAATATAAGCATAACAGTCTAAATGAAAAAATCTATAGAATTTGTTTTTGAATAAATTATTGAAAAGAATACGATTTCTCTTCTTTTTAAATACTAGAAATCTCATAGTATGGTTTTAGCGCTGTTATAATCTTATTAATGCGGTATTAATTAGAAATCGTTTTCCTTAATTTGGATGCTAATTTAGTAAATAACGCAAACTAAACTATGTTTAATGTGAAGTTTTAGAGATAAAGCAGCTAAATAACACTTTCAAATCTATTCAAAACTGATAAAAAATTTAAGTAGCACTTAAATTTTTATTAAGTGCTACTTAAATAATGAACTTATTACTTAATAATAGTACTTACTTGCTACTTAATAATAGTACTACTAATAAAAATATAAGTGCTACTTAACTTAGTACTTACATTTTAAAATTTTTATTAACTTGATTCAAGAATTATATAGATATTATGTAAACAACTAATAAAAATTAGTAATAAATTAATATTAGTTATAATTAATAACTAATAAAAATTAGTAATAAATTAATATTATTAGTTATAATTAATAACTAATAAAAATTTAATAAGAACATTAATTGACTTTATTTTAGAGTAAATCAATGGAAGATATGATGAATGTCAATACTATAATGTACAAAAGTTGCCATAAATACTAATATTATGCTGGCAATGTCCGTTGCAACAACTGTTTTCAGATACAAAGAGATTTGATAGTGATTGTTACTATGTGTATAAGTATTTCGCATTGGTAGTCAGGCTGTATGGTGGGAGTTTTTTATTTTTTCTCATACGACACTTATATGCAGGGCAGTTACCACAAAAAGTTGGCCCCTTTTCGTTGCATATATAAATGAAACACGAAATAAAGTAAAAAAAAAAAAAATTGTTGGCATGGCAAATCTTATTAAGTCTGATTGATTAAGTCTTGCTACATCCTGATTTTAATGCATTCAAAATCCTGACTTCTTTCACAATAATTAACTTATTTGAGGAGGATGTTTTTGTTTCGTCTTATATGAAAACTAAATTTCGGACGAAATATTTCTAAAGAACTTAAATTGTTTTTAAAAGTTGGGTCCTCCAATGCAGCGAAAATTGGTTTCAAATTATTAAATTTTGTGTGTGCATGTTCAAGAAACATATTCTTGTTATTCAGTTATCTGTAGATTTGTTACAATAAACATGCTCATTTATTTCTAGTAAAAAAAAAAATTTTTTTTTTGAAGACCATTGTTATGGAAAATATATCCAACTCGTGGATCAGTAATGATGTGCGTTGCTAGTATTCATGTATTAGAGTTGCTAGTAATAATACTAGTAGTTGTACTAGTTGCTAGTATTAGTGCGTGGGAGAGCTCCCACCAGTTCAGTCACTGGTTTCTAAGACGATGAGACTCATGACGATTGCGATTATTCTGATCAACGATTGTGACAATTTGAGCGTCTCGTATTGACTATCATGCTGACTGGTGAGCTTGATCAGGTTTTTTTTTCCTATTACAAAACATAAATATATATTAATAAATCGAATATAAACTCTAAATATCACTCCGGAAGGCAATGCTTTTCCTTCATCTCCCGTCAAAAGGTTGTCATTGGCATACGTAAGTTCATGGCCCCCATCAATGTATCACAAATTTTTAAGACTTTCTTATCCAAAAAAAGTTGACAAATCATTCCAACAATTCAGCCCTACTAATTGATAATTGGTTATTTTTCGCACAAAGACTACACATTTTTTATTAATTAATATAGATTTTATATGCTTTATTTCACAGTTATTAAGCAACAACTTCACTGAACTTCGGGTAAAAATAAAATACTGAAACCATTTAATGTATTGAAATATTTTTACCCCATTCTAATAAAAAGAAATAAAACGAGCCTACTTTAATTAAGAAAACTTTTTAGCTTAAGAAAGAAATAAAATATGTCGAAGGAAATGAAAGCCGAAATTTCGTAAATTAAACTGCTAATTTTCTTTTTTAGGAATAAGTCCGGTTTATTCAATTGTTTTTCTCGATCTATGTAGTTGTGCAAAAAGTAAGAGCAATTTTCAATTTAAAATTCCCGAGGCTTATAGAATTTCAATTTGTTATCTTTTTTAGGTTGCTGGCACAGTCTTTGATATCTGTGTAAAATCTGATATCAAAATATTGATTAGTGTATGATTACGCTTGGCTTTATGAGACGCTAAAACTGATTCCGGCGATTTTCGATATGTCTGAATTAATTGAGCAAAGAACTTGCATTAAATTTTGTTTGCGGAAACGTACAGAATGTTGCAGAAGGCATTTGGTAAGCATTCCTGTATCGGAAAGAAATATTTAGAAGTGATATAAACATTTCAAAGAAGGCATAGAACGCGTTGAAGACGAAGAGGGCTCTGGCCGACCATTAACCTCTACCGACGAAGCTCACGTCCAAAAAATTAAAGATTTGGTGCTTGAAAACAGTCGATTTACAATGAGAGACCTTGCTGATAATGTTGGAATTTCAAAAGGATCGATCAATTCCATTTTGGGCCTCAAACGCGTCAAATCTCGATTGGTACCGAAAACATTAAATGCGCCAGCTCACATTGCATTGATTATTCGTGACTTTTTCGCCAAAAATGAAACCCATATTGTTCCACAACCACCGTATTCACAACGTGAGATTTCTGGCTATTCCCTAAACTCAAAAGATCACTCCGGGGACACCGTTTTGAGTCGATTGAAGAGATTCAACGTGAATCGCCGCGCGCTTTGAAGGCCATCCCTTCCGATGACCTCTTAGCATGCATTGATGATTGGAAAAAAAATTAGCATAAGTGCATTGTGTCTAGAGAGGATTACTTTTTAGGCGATGAAATAAATTTGGAAGAATAAATAAAGAGTTTTTGAAAAAAAAACAAAAACTGGTCTTACTTTTTGGTACAGTGACATAGTATGCTACTAAAAGTGACAGAATATGAATACAATATAAATCCTTTAATTTCGAAGATTCACTTGCGTATCCACAATAATATCATTAATAAGCATACATTATTGTATGATTATACAATAGTGCATACCTTATAATGTATACTAGGTATGTCCGAAAATTAATGGACACAACACCTGGAACTTACCTAGCTCCATTAGAATTTTTGTTATGTGGTTATGAGAAAGATAATGTCTATCCATCTTGCACTAAATTGCAGGAATTGAAGCAGCATATCACAACCGCTTATTAATTCATAATTCAAATATTTGGCAATGAAAACAAGTATCATTTGGATGTAATACGAGTAACCAAGGAATATTGCATCCAAATTTATAAACTGTTGTAGTTACATTATAAATTAGTGAAGACATTTTGTTTCCATTTCTTCTATTTTATAATTTTTAAGTACTATACTCATCATTTTATAACATGCCCATCAGTTATGTGTTTTCAATATTATTTTTCTTTCCATGGGAAATTCCATAAAGAATTTTTAAATTAATTCAATTGATTTCTGTAAAAAAAATCCCTATGAAAATCCCTTTTCCCCTGTCAAAAAATTTCTCGGGCATATCAGTATGGCAATAAATTTGAATTTATGAATATTTTTCTTCATACCTATCTTAGACAATTGTTTAGAGGTTGCTAAATAAAAGTTAAAATCGAAATTTTAGAACTCTTGGCTTTTTACGAATAGTAATTTTGGTACAACTAAGTATATTCAGTGTAAGATATTAATTGTTTCTCGGATTTCATTAATCAATATTTGAAGCGAATTACACGTTAGTATATTTTTAAGCAGAAAAAGAAAGAAATAAAAAAATAGTACCATTTCTAATTGTAGTCATTTTATGAGCAGGCATTTTTTATTTTCTTCTAACTATTTGTAATAATCCAATTAAGTTTGACATGACTATTTTTCATATATTCTTTAATAAAATTTCCAGAATTGATAATGATTATTAAAAAGTATACTATTTATATTTCTCATGCAATAATAACTCAAATGATATATCCTAGGTTTTCTTCTTAAATATTATTTTTTTTCTTTTTACATATTTTAGGAAAAAAAATTATTTAAAAATTTATTGTCAATGTAATACATAATAGTTATCGTTATGATGCTAAAATAAAATGTTGAATATTTTTTTGAACCTTAAAAGAGTTCATTTTTCCATAGTTTTTTTTTAATTATTTTTTTTTTTATTTAGGAAAATATTTTTTGTATAGTTTATAAAGAACAATAAGAGCCCTAAATATCTATTGTATCTAAATAATACATAAATAAAAGTCTTAAATATAATTTTATGTATTATATATACTAACTGTAATGTATATTTTTATATTGGGTATATTTTATTACCGTATTAAGAACTAACATATTCAATAGTTTTATTTTTTACTTGTCTGATCTAGTGTGCTATTCATTATTTTGAGTAATATTAACATTTTCTCATATGTTTAAAAATTAGTAAGATAAATTTTTATTTATTATTATTGTATAGTTTATCATTACATATCTTAATGAACATAATAATTATATTGTTAGTATACAATTAAATATATATTGCTTCTAAATTAGCTCTGTTAAATATAACTGGATACAAAATTCTTTTTACCATTTTTACAGATGACGCCTTTTTACAGATGTTCTGTCGAAAATTTTTTCTTATTCAGATAATTTTTTTTGACAAAAAAAAGGTAATTTAGATGCGCTTTATTTGAGTAACAATATTTTAATTATCATTAATAATAAAACCAATAAAACATATTTTTAAGAAGCTTCAGAGAGGAATTCTTAGTGATGGGTTAAACTGTAAGACGACACGAGTGAATGAATTTAGAGAAAGATTAAGCACATTCAATTAAATTACGGAAAAGATAAATTTATGAAATTTCCTAAAAAACGCAAGGCTTCTGATTTATTATAATTCAAATTTTTTCAATCTGACAAACCAGTGCAAGTATTGAATAATAAGCATAATATTACTTAAATCACATTTCCAAGAGTAATTAAAAATTAATAATAAAAAATATCTAACAACAAAACAAATTTGGAGAAAATAAGCCTGAAAGAAAGCATAAAAGCTTGCTGATTTAATAAAAAAATTTTTTTCCATTTTATAGTTTCAAGCACAATTCAGGCTGAGACATTATATTTATATGACAACTACGATAAGCATCGCATTCTTCTTAACATTCATGCAACCATTGAAAAACTTCTATTTTTTTTTCTTCCCCTAGAAAAACATTGAGGGAGGGAAAGAAAACAGGGAATTGAAAAGTAATAATAATTAAATTATTATTAATATAATTTCCATTTTAATAATATAATATGAAATAATATAATTAAATAAATAATTAAATTCATAATAATAATGATAGCATAATAGGCTAGCACCATAATTCGATCAATAATATAACTCCCCTTTTCCCAATCAGACAAACTTCTGCAAGTATCGAATAATTAGTATAAAATTACTTAAATCACATTTTCAAGAGTAATTAAAAATTAATAACAAAAAATACCCAATAATAAAACACATTTAGAGAATATGAAATAATATAAAGTAATATAATTAAATAAACAATAAATAATTAAATTCATAATAATAATAATCCGACATACTTTTGCAAGTATCGAATAATAAGCATAATAAATATTATTTGAATCACATTTCCAAGAATAATTAAAAATTAACAATAAAAAAATACACAATATCAAAACACATTTGGAGAATATGACCCGGAAGAAAGCATAAAAGCTTGCTGATTTAATCACAAAACATTTTTTTTTATAACTGTAAGCACAGTTCATGCGAGGCATCAGATTTATAGAAACTTTAAATCTCCTTAATACTACCTTGTTTCTGGTAGTCTCCTGACAACTACGATAAGCACCGCATTCTTCTTAACATTCATGCAACCACTGAAAAAGTTCTCTTTTTTTTCCTTCTTCCCCTAGAAAAACTACATTGAGGGAGGGAAAGAAAACAGGGAATTGAAAAAGTCAACGGCCCCCCACGAAGATACATCCAGTAATGAGCCTTTAAAGGGTTTTGTACAGGTAGGGAAGTCGTAGTAGTGCATTTATAGTGGGACGACTTTACTGGCAGACATTTATTTTGGTGAGATGGGTGATTTAAGCATTGGCATTGTGTGGGTTCGCTTTGTGGAGGTGCCGCGCTTGCAGGTCAAAGGTTCTCACCATGGAGCCCCGTGATTTAAGGCTGTGTAGTTTCGTCACCTTTGCCATCCGAGTTGGATATTGCTATCATGCGGCTTTTCAATCTGTCCCCCAGCATTTTTCACCACCGTCAAAGTTTTGACGAGCAAGACAAGAAGGGTCCTCTCGAAGACGTCTACCCTCGCATATTTCAGGACACAGGGAATATGAATGGGTGAAAGGAAAAGCAGCAGGGTGAGTGTGCAGTGAAATGATTTAGAAAAAAAGCCCTGCTTAATATACAAGTTTTGTTGGGACAAATTGTTGTTTGTGGTGTGTTTGCATCAGTAGGGTGGAGGGAGGGGTGTAAGTATGTTTCTTGCGTGTCTCACTTTCGAATGCGTAAATATTCGATGGGTAAACTATAATACGATTGTACATATTCATTCTGATTTGAAGACTTGGGTTAATTTGCTGAAACCTACAGAGATTTCTAAAATACATGATATGGTAAATTATATGATTGTACATATTCATTCTGATTTGGACACTCGGGTTAATTTGCTGAAATCTACAAAGATTGCATTGACATTTCAATCCAAAATTGTAAGTTAAAACATTATTGAACATTTTTTAAAAAGGACTTTTGCAATATCTAAGGCAATTTTAAATACTATAATTTAAAATGATTGCAATCGCAATTAATTTTGATTAAAAAGTTGTTACTTCTCAAAAATAAAATCTCATCAAAATAGGGAGTAAATTTTAAATGGTTCTATAGAAATAAAAGTTTTACAAACTTTACACCAAAAGTTATGGACATAAGTTCCTGATAAAGCAACTAATACAAAAATATGTACGTATTATGGTAAAAATGTTAATTTAAGTCCGTTTAGTTGTTTTAAGACTTTTTTTCTGGACTGGCGAAATCTTAATGCCAATTTCTTGTTTATACATAATAATCATTTCAATCCAAAATTGTAGTCTTAAACACTACTGAACATTTTTTTAAAAATGACTTTTGCAATATCTAAGACAATTTTAAATACAGTAGTTTAAAAAGATTGAAATTGCAGTTAATTTTGATTTTATTTGATTTAGAAGATGTTACTTATCAAACATAAAATCACATAATAGGAAGTAAAATTTACGTAGCTCTATAGAAATAAAATTATTAAGAACGTTACACTGAAAATTAAGCACGTAAGTACCTGATAAAGAAACTAATACAAAAATATGTACGTATTATGGTGAAAATATTACTTTAACTTCATTTAGTTGTTTTAAGGTTGTTTTCTGGATTGGCAAAGTTCATTGAATCTTAATTTCAATTTCTTGTTTATAAGAAATCATAAGATCAAGATTCTCTATGGAGTAAGATGATTTCAAACTTTTAACTATTGTTCATATGTTTCCACAAATTAAAGTTGAAAATTTATGAATAATTTAATCTTTGATCTAGATATTTTATTATATAAAAAGGCGAAAATTATATTTTAAAACGTAGACCATGAAAAAATAACCATTAGTACAATTTTAAATTGGAGTTTTTAAAATCTTAAAACTTATTTATGTGCTTATGTACTTCAGACATTCTGTTTCTGTTTCTTCAATTACCAATGTAAATTTCAGCATTCTCTGACGAAGTTTTAAATTCAGGAATTAAAAATTGGTCTATTAGTTCGTCTGCGGAAGAGAAGTTGCGAATGTTTGCAGAAAAAAGTTAAAAGTTCTATCCCAACTGTCCTAAAATTTCAAACACACCATCCTAAAATTAAAGCAATTTAAAATCAAAAATTGATGGAGGTTTTGATAAAACCCACTGTATGAGGATTGAATATGTAGACTATTTCTTGGCTTTTCTAACGTGTAACTCAAATATGAGAAAATGTTTTCCATGGAAGCATATTTTTGTATAGGGGGTAATAATTACACTTCAAAGTCTTCAATTTGCTCTCCTGATTCCTGACTTCAAACTTTTTGAATTGTGGAAAAAAATTGTTGAAAGAATCAACAGGACGTTCTTTTATTAATGGTAAAAAAGAAGAAGAGTACTGTATTCTATTTTCCATTGTGCATTAACACAAATTTCATAAAACTACATTATAATTCTGGATATTATTAGCCTATTTAATATCAAATAATATTACAAAGATTTCTCATTAACTATTATTAATTAATAACATAATTCTCCCTCCACCCTGTTCGGGAATGATGAGAAAAAAAGGAAAAAATACTCTTCAGTCCAGCAGATCTTGAACTCGATTGGCTATCACAACGCAATCACGGGTCATTATTTCCTCTCTATCTATTCCATTACAAAATATTTCTCACGTTTTTTAACTTTTATCATTATCTTTTTTCCTTTTTTTCCTGCTGAGAATTGAAAAATCATTATTTATCCATTATTGCGAACTTTATACGAAACTGCTTCAAAAAAAAAAAAAAAAAAAAAAAAAAAAAAACTAGTAGAGGCAAAAAAATATGCTGAATTTATTAATTTAAAATGAAAAATAAAAATTAATATATATTTTATGTTTGAAAGAATTATAAGAAATGAATTACGTGTTATTTGTACTCGAAGGAAGAAAAGGGAAAAATAAAGATAAACAAAAATCTGTTTATAAAATAATAAATAAAACTGATTTGCTATTTGGAAAAATGTTTTCGGATAAATCATAATAGGATAACAGATGTACACAGTAATGAAGAAAATTAAATTAAAAATGTGATTATGATAAGCATAATAATTATTTTATTACGATATCGCAAAAAAATATTCTGATAAGAATTTTAAACAAAATATTTCCAAAAATTGGATGTGTTGCCTTTCGAAAAATAATGATAAACAGAATGGTATACTGGATGGAATAATGAAACAAACCATATTAAGAATACCGTGAATATTGTAATATTTTGAGAAAAATTATTGTGAGAGGATTTAAATTTTCAAATAAATATGGCTTAAAGAAGTTCTTTGATAAGATAGTTATAAATTATACTTAAGATCTTAGCATTCAAAGCAATTACTTTCTCTTAAAAAAACCTTCATTCACATTTAAATTAAAAAAATTAGAAAATGTTTATTTTAAATGTTGGTATTTAAATAAAACTAATTATCTCTTTCGCAGTGTTTGATAAATCCTTTATATAAATAAATTGAGGTTTAATTGAATTTACGTCGTGTTGCAATTTAGACTCTACTAATAGACGAGTTAAATTAATGTAAATTTTTACTAAGCATGTATCATGAATCAAGAATAAGATTTACATGCTTTCTTGATTTGAAAGATTAATTTCTGTTGGTTGTTGAGGGGTTTTTCAACCCAAAATATAACATTTAGTCAAGCAGTTTATTGCAGAAGAAATTTCAAGGTCAGAATACAAGGTAGCTATTTATCATTAATTCAAAATAAAATAGAGGAAAATCTAAGTTTCTAATTTTCAGGTTTACCCCTCATTTTCTTACGCTATATCAAAAGCATTAAATTATGTATTATTAACTAAACTTTTTAAGTGGTATTTTGGGGCAGAAATTTATTCACAATGAATATCTGTAGCAATCGTTTTTAACATTGAATGTAATGCATAGTTTTTCACGCTTATTCCCCCTTTTTATATTCATGCAAATCTTTCATATATAATAACCAATTCAAATACAATCTATTACAAATGCTTTTGACTTATTTTCTTATCTTAATGTTTTCGATGATTCCTGCCAGAGGAATATGAGTTTTTACAATGATGCGGTAGCGATACACACAGGGCAACATCCCACCAATTTATCTATGTTCAATATATCTTATATATGCTATATATACTAATATATATATATATATATATATATATTAGTATATATATATTATATATACATATTAGTAATTATATCTATATACACTGAAGTGACAAAAGTCATGGGATACCTCTTAATATCGTGTCGGCCCTCCTTTCGCCCTGCGAAGTGCAGCAACTCGAAGTGGCATGGACTCAACAAGTCGTTGGAAGTCTTCTGCAGGAATATTGAGCCATGCTATCTCGATAGACGTCCATAATTGTGAAAGCGTTGATGGTGCAGGATTTTGGGCACGAACAGACCTCTCGATGATGTCCCATAAATGCTCGATGGGATTCATGTAGGGCGATCTAGGTGTCCAGATCATTCGTTGGAATTGTCCAGAATGTTCTTCAAACCAATCGCGAACAGTTGTGGCCCGGTGACATGGCGCATTGTCAACCATAAAAATCCCATCGTTGTTTGGGTACATGAAGTCCATGAATGGCTGCAAGTGATCTCCAAGTAGCTGAACATAAGCATTTCCAGTCAATGTTCGGTCCAGTCGCACCAGAGGACCAAGTCCATGCCATGAAAAAACAGCCCACACCATTACGGAGCCACCACCAGCTTGAACAGTGCCTTGCTGACAGTTTGGGTCCATGGCTTCGTGGGGTCTGCGCCACACTCGAACCCTACCATCAGCTCTTACCAACTGAAATCGTGACTCATCGGACCAGGCCATGATTTTCCATTCATCTAGGGACCAACCGATATGCTCACGTGCCCACGAGAGTCGCTGCAAGCGATGTCGTTCTGTCAGTAAAGGCACTCGAGTCGGTCTTCTGCTAGAATAGCCCAAGAAAGCCAAATTTCTCCGCACAGTTCTAACAGACAAGTCTCTTGTACGTCCCACATTGATTTCTGCGGTTATTTGACGCAGTGTTGCTTGTCTGTTAGAATTTACGACTCTTTGCAGACGTCGCCGGTCTCGGTCGTTAATGCAGGCGGTCGACCACTGCGCTGTCCATGGTGGGATGTTATGCCTGAAATTTCATACTCTTGATACAGTGGATCTGGGAATGTTGAATTCCCTAACGATTTCCGAAATGGCATGACCATGCGTCTAGCTCCAGCTAACATTCCGCGTTCAAAGTCTGTTAATTCCCGTCTTGCGGTTATCATCACGTCAAAACCTCTTCACATGAATGATTTGAACAGAAATGAAAGCTCTGAGAAAGCACTGCGCATTTATACCTGTTCTACGCGATGCTACTGCCATCTGAAAATTTGCATATTGCTATCCCATGACTTTTGTCACTTCAGTGTATATATATATTAGTATATATAGCATATACCTGTGTTGAATATGCATTTTGTATTTTTTTCGAGTCAAATGTAAAAGTTTAATAATCTTCTCTGTTATATTAATTACGTCCCTTATTTTACGTGTAAAAATGTTAAAATCACGCTTTTCACATCTTTTTTTTTAAAATTGAATGAAAGTATTACTCTTTGCGAAAGGCAAAAATATGGCATCTTATTACCATTTTTTCCCAGCGACATTTTAAAGATTAATTTTAATGATGTAGATAAAAATTAAACCTTATTCCAAATTGATGATATTCAGGGTTTTTTTTATTCATTTATAATCTAATACTTGGAGAAAGTTAAAATCGCTTAAAAAATGTTTGAACATCCTCTGTATTGATATTAATTCTTTGGTGTTTTTCAAATATATTTGAATTTTAGTAAATAGAAAAAAGATGCTCAACTCGTGGCTCAGTGGCAACATGCGCTGCTGGGAAGCATTAGGGATGAAGTCGGTTTTGTCGGCTTTGTTGTAGACACTATTTCAAAAAACGAGGAGGCTCGATGGCGTTTGTGCTGATCAGCGTCTTACCTCGTTAGTCGGACTACCTGGTGGGAGTTTTCGGGGTTTTCTAGCATACGATACCAAAATGCGGGGTAGTTCTCCCTAAAAGTCCTCTCGGAAGGCGCTATCCTCCTTCTTCAGCGACATGGAGTCAAGTCAGACTTCTACCTATCATGCTCCATGCTTCTGTTTCATCACAGCAGAAGCTGCTTCTCCTCCATTCATGACTCATGGGATGTCCATCCCGCACTGCACACACAACATTAAAAAGATATTAGACGCACAACCGGAAAAAAGATTTTTTTGATATTACAATATATATTATGAATCCATATATTTAATAATTTTATTATTTGTAACTTTTGAAACTATTGCTGCTATAAAAATACATAAATTATACGTCATTTTATGGAAGGGAATTGAAAGTAATATGCAATTTCTGTAAAAAATAAGAAATGAAACCAAAAATACTTCCATATTGGATAATTGAAAATAAATGTAAATAAATGTTGTGAATTTAAATAAATGTGGTATAAATTTTTTAAATTTTATCAAAACTAAGAACATCCAATGATTTTGCCAAATTTACAGCATAAATACATTGTCATACACAAAAATACACAAATACGTTACAGCATAAATACATACAAAGCATAAATTAAAAATAATTTATGCTTTTCGAGATGAAACGATTTTTTAGGTGAATTATATCACTTTTGCAAGTAACACAAAAATTTAATGTAAAATTAATTTTTTAATAATATATAATGAGTAATCAATATTAGAAGGGCAGAGAGAAATAAATATTTAATTACATTTTCTCCCTAAAAGTCCTCTCGGAAGGCCCTAGAAAAGTTAAAGTTATGAAGTTTTAAAAAAGAAAATATATGTATAAGAAAATAATTTGTGAAATTTTAAATATATATGAATAAAAGAAAGACGGAAACTTGTCATTGAATTCAAGCTTTCATTCATTTAATTTCTTAATAGAAGACTTAAAATCAAGGCTAGACGTTAAATTTAAAATTGGGCTTTTCTTTCAAAAATCAATTTGATAATGGTCAAGAAATAATTTGCCATCTTTGTAAAGAGATCTTACGCTTTAAATGTTTTATTAAGGACTGCCAGTTATTGCCATTACAATAAATTGCATTCTAGAATTTTAGAATAGTAATTTCGTAGCAAATTGCTATGAATTGTAAGCCTAACAGTTTTTTTTTCGTCTAATGCAGATGGTAAACACTTAGTCTTGGATGCCTTAAGGCAAGCTCTGCACAAACGTTACTCACTTTGACCCAGGGGGCGCGTGTAACTTGAAGATAAGCCACGGACGTGGAGTAACAATGCCCGCGCAACGCTCCTATTCGGTCGGGACCTACGGTTTAAAGTGGATTCCGAACCACTACAACATCCATGGCACCACCGGGACACGAACCCGAAACCTGTGGTACCGAGCACCAGAGCGCTAGCCACTCGGCCATTCAGGCCCGTAAGCCTAACAGTAAAAAATAGGATTTTATAGCATGTTATTTCCCGACCTTTATCAGATGGGTTAAGTTTTTTGTTCGTTTTCTTAGCTATGAGAACTAACCAATTGCTTTTTTCAATTAATGATTCAATTAGCACAGTTTTTAAAACTATAAAATTTCACATCAATAAGAATGATACAAATGTATTAACGACCCATTTTTCTAGTGCATATTTATATTCAATACATTCGTTTTTTATAAGATGTTGATAGCAGGCTTTTTTTTTAATGTTTTAAGTTAGAGAAAATGAGAAATAATTGTTGTACATAGTCACTGTCACAGTCACAGTTTAAATTTAAACTAAACAATTATGATATAAAAGAGGAGCGGTGATTGATTCATTTTATGAATTTAGTCCTCATAAACAGTTTAATTTCAAAAATTCAAAAAGGTATTGATGCGGCTTAAAATTTTATTTTACATTCTAAAATACTCACTTCTTTATAGAATGATTTATATAGATGAATATGCCTTATTTTATCAGTAAAAGAATTCTCATTTTTATAGGAAGAAAAAAAATTCTTTTAGAAATCCCATTTTATTTTTTTTAGTGACTATTATGTCGTATACACCATCTTATGATATCTACAGACAGAACTTTTTACTATGTCATTATCGAAGCTTTATACTAATTTTTCTCTTTAATTTTATTCATGTAAAGTGTTCGATTTTGTTTACTCCGATTATGTGGAAATTTTTCTATGTACTAAAATCAAAGTGATTTTTTTCAAATCAAACGTTTATTATTTCTAATTTGTCTAATGAATGTTTCATTTTTATTTTATACGTTTTTCCTGATTTATTAGATTAATATAAATAATTTAATATAAAATTTCTTAAATAATTATAAAATATATATAATAATCATAAATATATATTATAACGTTATTTATACAATAATTATAAAATATTTTTTAATTATGTAGTAAATAAATTAAAAATTATTTTATCATTTGTTATAAATCAAAGCATTGGAGTTCGATGGAAACTTGAATGCTCAATATGAAATCCTGAAATATGATGTATTTGTAATTCTTATTTATATTTGTTATAATATTGGGTGCTTGATAATTATGTTTGAATTTTAAAATATAAAGAATATTAATTGTTATTATATATTTGAATAACCAAATTTTGCTATATAATTATAAAATATATCAATTTTTATTGTGCACCAGGCAATAATAATTAATATATAACATGAAACATAAATTTGAAACTCTCAAATTTAATAAGTTCTTGATTTTCATTCATGCTACATATGTAATAAATTTAACAAAATTTATGTCTTAAAGTTCATAAAAGTCTGCAGTCATGTCATGTTTTTATAGAAAATAATAAAATTCATCATTTAAACTATGTTTCTTGAACATGATTCATATAATTTGTTTAATTTTCTATTGATTCTAAGAGGGAAGAAGTATATATTAGAAATGATTAAGAGATATAAAGATAAATAAATAAAAAATGTAAGGAAAATTTAGAATTAAATAATTTTTGAGAAGGAGTAGTGTCGCCATCTATCGAGCAAATATTGCATAATTATTAAATATTCTAAAAACTTATCAAGACAGACGAACATCAATTTCAAATTTAATCGATCAACAATGTATTGATAAAAACTAATTAAAATAACAGCAACACATTCACACGAAAATATTTTTGTCAAAGATGTTTCGAAAGAAATTTTTTAAATAAAGCTAATGTCATTAATTTAATTATTAATTTTTTTCTATTAGTTTTTGTTGATATTTTTTTATTAGCTTTAAAATAGAACAAGGCTTGAATAGGAGCACAAACAAAGAAATCTTTTCATTTTTTGGGATATTGTTTACTGATTTCAAATAGAAATAAATGAAAAATGAGATTTTTAATATTAATTATTGTTTTTATATCAATGAAAATAAATTTTCAATTAGTTACTTCACAGTATCATGTATTTCTATATATTTAAAGATATTTTTAAACTAACAGAAAATATACAAATCGCATCAATTAATTAGATAATAAGTATATTAAGAGCTATTTTACTGCATTAAAATATGTTAATCAACCAGAATGCTTTGCATAATTCACACATGCTGGGTGTTATCCCTTTAGTCAGACTGATAAACCATTGATATTTTAGTCAAATTATTTAATTTAGCCATGTTTAATAAAAATTATTACTCTCTTTGTTTGATAATAAAAGTATACGTTTTAATAATTATTTTTACAATATTTAGCAATATAAAATACTCTGTCGTACAAAATGAAGTAGTGCAATTTCATCATGTTAAGTTAAACATTTGTTAAATTCTAGTTAATAACTTAATAACAATTTAATAAATAAGTTTTTGATAGATATATTTTACATTAAATAATAGTAATCTATATAATCATATATATTAACAATTTTCATATATATTAACAATTTTAATGTACATATTTTTATGTGCAAATAGGGCAGCTTGTGTTCTGTTCATATTTTTTCCAAAAAATTTATCTGCATGCGATGATAGGAGGACACTGCCTTCCCGAAGAGCTTTCAGAGGTAAGCTCCCTTGTATGTGGTAGGAGAGGAACACTTCCATGCGTCTATCTCTATGTTGATATCAGACGCTTTACAAATGATAGAATTACCCTCTGCTTTCCTCGTTTCTAAAACTATTGATTGCAATGAAAACCGATAATGGATTCAAAATTGAGCCCTTTTGTATGCTAGCTGCGTATGTCATCCTTGAGCTATGTGTTTAGCTTAATGCACATTCAATCTTTCTGTAATTATCAAAAAATATATTCCTCTTAACTTTTTGTGCTGCCATCTATTGGACAACTTTAAAACTTTTAATTAATCTGAAATATTTATGTGAAGAATATAATAAATAATAATGTGAAATAATTGTATTAAACAAAGTGCATTGTACAATAATTTGCTTATGAATCTCTCTAGATACGATTTTTTTCCAAATTTCATTCCGGAATCGATATACGAATTTAAACTGAAGATATACATTTCCAGCTATTAAGCATATAACTTACTTTAAACTATTTAACGCTATCTAACTGCACATATCATTGGCATTTTATTTGTTTACTTATATTTGTACAATGCAATGCATAATAGGTTAAATACATAGTGAAGACGAAAATACATAGGAAACAATAAATTTCGATATAAAATACAGTAGATGGGATGAAGTGAATGAAGCGTTTCATTCGTCTCAATTCAAAATTTACTCAAGATCCCAAACTCTACAAGGAAAATATTATTAATCACCTTAGAAATTTTTTAAATAAAGGGAAAATGTTTTAAGTTTTTAAAATTTTATTGGACCCAAGGCATTCAACATGAAGCTGAAAAAAAAAATTTAAAACTTTTTATTGAAATAAAAGTAAATAAAGCTGTTTACAAAATTTATCTGACAAGCTATACCTCATCCTTTAAATCATCGTCAATGAAGTGAAATTTAGTTTTTTTTATTCTTACTTTTGGCTAGAGTTGCTTTATCTTGAGACTTAAGTGACAAATGGTTTAAAAAATGGGATATGAC
Source organism: Caerostris darwini (assembly GCA_021605075.1). NCBI lineage: Eukaryota > Metazoa > Arthropoda > Arachnida > Araneae > Araneidae > Caerostris > Caerostris darwini. Next base: position 885,981 of record BPLQ01007882.1, on the reverse strand, counting down.
TTCAGATATTATATGTACAGCAGAGTCCTGATTATTCGAGCTCTTTTTAATCGGGATACTGAACGAAAAAAAAAAATCTTTATAGTAGTTTTTCCAATCTGTTTGTGTAAAATGATTTTAATTGTGAAATTCAATTAAAATGAGTACGAAAGATAAAAAACGGAAACGAACCATTGCTGCTATTAAAACCTTGCAGGGAAATTGAATGAAAAATAGATTTCCTGCTTAAGGAATCTTGCTGAAGAAGATATTGCAGAGTGGATAAACGTAGATAAAAAGCAAGAAATTACAGATGATATGGTTGAAAATTTCGAACAACAGAGCAATGATGAATATGATGTCCATCAGAAGAAAATGACGCATTTCGAAGATCTTAGGGGGAAAAAAACCCTATTGAATACACCGAGCAATAAGGAGAGGCTAACCAGTTATTCTGACAACATCTGTGTAATGGCATAACACTGTATCAAGAAAACGTTAATTTTATTAAATAAAAAGGAATTCACACAGATACATTTCCCCTTTTACAAGAGCACGACCAAAAATAAATAAATCGATATAAAAATTACTCGTTATACGTAAAAAGTAATGCTACATCAGAATATGATATACAAATTAGTGGAGACGCTGCCAATTAACGTTATTGGAAAAGTGGAAGAAAACAGGCTTTTAAAACGTCTGCAGTTTCTGCAAATGGGAACTATGTTATGAAGTTTCAACATAGCCATGTTTTAGATATAATAACTTTTATTTAAAACTTAGGATGGTGAATCATTCAGTGAATAAAAACGAGTCAGAATCAATTCTATGTATCAAGATGGATGAATGTGATAGCCCTTGTTTAATATATAGACAGTAGAATGAAATTTTTTAAAAAAATAATACATTTCGAGAAGGTACAGCCGAGGAAGACATATAGCTACAACTGCTGCGAATAAACACGCTACTTATAGCTAACTGCAAGAAGGCACAGAACTACAAAAGCCCATGGAAGACTGGTTTCTAAATCAACAATGCGCAGAAGACTTAACGAAGGAGGATTGTAAGCAATTTGCTTACTTTTCGCACCATGCCAGCGAAATGAAATGTTTAAATGGGAGCGTAAACTTTCTAATTAGCGTAAAAGTAAATACAGGTCTGTATTCTTTACTGATAAATCTAAATCTTCTTTGTAAAATTACTGTAGAAGATTGTTGATTTGGCAGCCAGCGGGAACTGAACTATTATCCTAGTTATAACCATGAAAGCAACAGATTTGATGAATACAGAGATATGTGGGCTGTTGTCCCTTTGGATGGACACACTGAATTGCTTATCGTGCACCATTACTGTTTGTAATATAGAGACGGTATTTTTCCAATTGTTAATCCTTACGCAGGTGCAATAGGTGACTCTCACTGGACGATAATGCTAGACCACAAAGAGATCGTCTGATCAAAATTACTTTGGTGAAAAGACTATTGTGCATATGGGTTTGGCAACCATATTCTCCTTAATTGAATCCGATAGAATATGATTGGATTGCTCTAGTGAGAAGTATTGGTGCATTTAACTCACCCCCTGAACTCCCTTCAAGTTCAATGAACTGTATAGACATAGCAATATTGGTTTACTATCAACTTGAGTTAATAAACATTCTAACTTTGAGCATGGGGCATCGTTGTCATATCTGTACAACTCTTTGAGGTGGTCACACATCATATTGAGCTGATGATTAACTTAATATAATCTCAATAATAATATATAATATCTCTCAATTAATCTCTTAATTCCTTTTGTTCAAAATTCAATACTGTTTTCATTTGATATATTTTCAAGACAAAAAAATATGCTTATTGTTTTTCTTTTGTAATTTGTTTGTGAAGTACTGTTTGATTTAATTTTTTTTTCCAAATTTCATTGAATTTCAAAGAATAGGAATTTCACCCTCACATTTTTTCTGTTTTTTTCCCCCATAATTTTTGAAAGACGTATTACTGATACACATACACCAGATGTATTGCTTTGTGGAGAATTACTCCAATTGAAAAAGTAATCTTTTGAAAAGAATTGGATATCTTGTTAGTGCAATATATTGAGTTTAGACTAGAATGGATAGGAAGTATAAATTGCCTTATGCTTCTTAAATTGTTTTTTTGGTGAAAAATAAAGGAGATCGTAATCATATGTACCCAGTGCAATAACTTAAATGATAATATCGTCCTCAAAAATTTATCAATTGCTGCAGATGCTCAGGTAATTTTCTATACATCAGAATATATCACATTTATGTGTACATCTGATTTTCGAAAGTGATAAGTACAAAATCTTAATAGTATTGATTAATAGGATGATTTAAGCCAATATTAAATAACTTTCATTCTTTTAAGAAGAATGCCAGCAGAGTCATGTCATCGGAAATGGTATATTGTTATTTATGAAACTCAAGAACAACGGTAAGGTGCGAGATTCTACAGATGATTTCAATGCTAAAGACTTAATTTGTAGACTTTGCAAGATAGGCTCTTAAATCATTCAACACGAAGTTGTCATAAATTTTAAGAAAATAAAATATCAATTTTGGCTTATTGTGCCAGGATATCATCAAAAGGATTTAGGAGTAATTTTTGGTTGTCGTTGACTTTTTTACTCGGAAAAAAGAGGAAGGATGAAAAGAGCAATGAAAGGAAATTTATTTGTAGAAGATCATTAAACAATGTTTCATAGATATGGTAATCAGGATTTCCTGGTTGATATAATATTTTTAATAAAACTTATTTCTTTTTGTCACCACACTGTAATGTGTCATTGAAGTTCTATGTGTAGCTTTTCACAGCTTCATAACAATTGAAATGACCCTCTCCCCACACTCCCAGTACTTCATAAGACGCTACAATCTCACAATAATAGTTAAGTTTGACATAAATTTATTGGCCAAATTTTTATTTATCTATTTTTTAATTAACGAGTTACATTAAACTGAAAAGCAACAACATGAATAAAATATGATTTCATTTTATTTTCTGTATTATTTCGTTCCAAAACCTCAATTTTTCTGCCCCACACTGTAAAATACTTCAAAAAAACAAACAAAAAAACCCAACTCTAAAAATTTTTTTTTTATCCCATGATTTTTTTACACTCAAAGGATTCAACTTGAATAGTATTTTGATTAAACCTGAAACAATTTTATTCTGCTCGGCTGAGGGATGTAATTAAATTGGTTTCATTTGTAATTGGGATTTATTCAAAAGTTTCTTAAATCTGCCCCATAAATGTTTCAAATATGCTACTAGATGGAGTTTTAAATTGTTTTGTATCATCATTTATCATATACAGCCATACATTCATAGTCATATATTTCATATCATTGTCATCAATTTTTTTTTGGCTATTAATTTTGCAATTTCATGATTGTAACGCCTCCTTTAAACACCACCCTCTCTGATAAGTCCAAATATAGCTCTTAAGATCTTCCTCCAACAGGTTATCAACGTCTTCTCCTATTTTTCAGTTAAGGTCCAGGTCTCTGACTTATAAATAACCGTTGGTCCGATTATAGTTTTATACACTCGGATTTTCGTTTTCCGTGTTGTTACTTTAGCGAAATACTAGTATCTGGCTGAAATAAATTAAATAACAAGCATATATTATTAAAAGAAATACTTTGAGTTTCTAGAAAATATTTTGAGAAAGCTTTTATTTTTTTCGCAAACAAATATTTCTGAATATTATTTTTCAGTAAAATCAACGCATCAATTGATACCAATAAAATAAAAACAAATCTTCCTAAAAGGAAAATGTAAAGTTTCTGAAGAATTTTTAATACGTCAGTTAATTTTTGATTTAAAAATATTTTCGTAAACTTTAAAAGGAAACATAAATTTTTGATTATATTTTCTTTTATATAACATTTATAAACAGTTTTAGACATCTAATTTCAGATTAATTAGAACAAATGATTATTGTTTCAAATTTTAATCCAAATTATATCATAAAAAGATTTATTATTTTAATTATGATTTATTATCTTCGTTATTTTTAGAACCTACAAGGAAAATGTAAAGTTTCTGAAGATTTTTTAATGCGTCAGTTAATTTTTTATTAAAAAATATTTTCGTAAACTTTAGAAGGAAACTTAAATAACTACTTTATAAATATTATTTTCATTTAAATAATATTTATACAGTAGTTTTCGACATTTAATTTTACATTAATTAAAAAAAACCGATTATAATTTAAATTTATTTCAAATTATATCATAAAAATATTTGTTACTTTAATTATGATTTATTATCTTTATTGCGTTATTTTTACAACTTTTTACAACCTACAAGGAAAATGTAAAGTTTCTGAAGATTTTTTAATAAGTCAGTTAATTTTTGATTTAAAAACATTTTCATAAACTTCAGGGACACAAATTTTTGATAATATTTTCTTTTAAATAATATTCATAAATTTATATAATATTCGATATATTATAATTGATATTTTTTTATATCGACATCTAATTTTACATTAATTAAAAAAACGATTGTAGTTTAAATTTAATTCAAATTATATCATAAAAATATTTATCATTTTAATTATGATTTTTTATCAATATTATGTTATTTTTACCACTTTTACGCTGATCTACATTCTCTTCAAATTGTTAGAAATTCAATCTTTTATGTATTTTGAGCGATTTGTATATTTTATATCATAATATTTCAATAAATAAATAAATAAATTCGCTCGAAATATGTTAATTAAAAATAAACATTTAAAGCGAAAAGTTATTCAGTATTTTCTTCGCGATAAAGGCAATTTCCAACTCTCATCTTAAAAACACCTCTTACTAAACGCCAAGTTTCATCAATAAGTTCCTTCAGGAATCAATGTCTCTGTTAATATCAATAAAAAAAAGTAGGTCTTCCTATATGTAAAATGCAAAGTTGCTGAAGATTTTTTTAACATGGCAGTTTTTGATTAAAAAATATTTTCATAAACTTTAGAAGGAAACTTAAATTTTTGATAATATTTTCTTTTAAATAATATTTATAAAACAATTTTCGACATTAATTAAAAAAAAAACGATTGTAGTTTAAATTTTAATTCAAATTATACCATAAAAAGACTTTACTCAGAATTTCACTCTGATTTGCTGGAGATTTTACTCAGACTTTTACTCTGATCTACAATCTTTCTCAATTATTAATTATTAATATTGTATATTAATTATTAATATTATTATAATTATTAATATTGTATATTAATTATTAATATTATTATAATTATTAATATTGTATGTAATATAGAAATTCAATCTTTTATTACACACAATATTTCAATATAAATATAAATTCGCTTAAAATAAGTTAATTAAAAATAAACATTTAAAGCGAAAAGTTACTCAGTATTTTCTTCAAGATAAAGGCAATTTCCAACTCTCTTCCTAAAACACCTCTTACCAAACCCCAAGTTTCATCAATAACTTCCTTCAGGAAAATACCCCGGATCGCATTATTTCCCCGTCCTTCATTTACACGCATCTCTTCCTCTTTTCGAGCAGTGAAATCCCGAATTTGCTGAGCGATAAAGATTTAGCAAAGGGCACATATCCTCCAGCGGTCGCATTTAATGAGGGATTCGCATGGGGCAGCCTTCAATGGTGGCGTCTGGAATTCTCACTTGTTGGAAGAGCCACTTAATAAACACCCACTCTATTGTCCTCCTTCTCGCCAGCACCAAAGCAATATAAGGAGACAGTTCACCCCAGCCTCCTGGAGCACGGCAGAATATTTATTGTGCGTTACTGTGGGGACGAGAATTAAAGGCATAACTCAGTCTCTCATTCGGTCTCATTTAGAGAAACGATAGTTTTTTAATGAGGCCCCGGGTTTATTTGATGGGGAGGAATGAAAGACTCTTTTAGAGGAATTCGGGGAATCTATTGATTATTTTGCTTTTAAATCGTTCGAGCCTTTAACTATCCGGAAGAAGTAAGTGGAAATTGTAATACTTTTAAGATGTTCAGTAGAAAGAAATATTAATTAATTTAAAAAGACACAATTAGGTTAATTTTAATAAGGTCTGTAACCCAACATTATAAATTGTTAATATATTGTTGTTATTGTTGTAATATTGTTAATATATTGTTATAAAATATTATTATTTCTTTTAATTTGATGACAGTTAGAACAGGGAAAAAAGGAAGGCAAAATTTAATTCCGGTTTATGGAAACATTCCGGTTTTTAATTTAATTCTGGTTTATGGAAACGTCTAATATAACCCCTTTCGGAGTAAAATTATTTTAAGGTTAATACTATTATTCTTTCGCAATGAGTGGTAAACAAATAATAATTTTATTTGCTAAACTCGTCTTAGAATACGCTATAATAGCTAATGATAAGCTACATTTTATTATCATTACGAATGAATCTTTTAGTTTAAATCACATTCTTATTTTTACAATTTTGATATTAAACTTTTATTTGCAATGTTCACAAGCATTGCAAATAACAGTTTTTGTCAAATGCATTTTAAACATTGCATAATTTTTTATTCTGTAAAAATTCTTATGAATACTGAAAAAAAAAATCCCACTAACATCCAAAATACAAGGCAATTCTAAGAATGCCATTTGTCATGATGTTAAAGGTTTAAGGTAGGGCAAAATTAAATGCGCATTTAGAAAAACCCAAGGTAATTTGGTAACTTCATTGTAAATTTAAAACTTTTTTAAATAAAATTATTAAAGTTGGTGATTGTCTGAAAAACCACAAACTTCCCTTTAATTATTTTTATAAGATTTCGCAATCAGAACACAATAAAATATTATCTTATTGTGTTCAATTTTTTTTTTTAAATAAAATTTTCGAGAAATTTCTATTTCTCTTTCAGCTCTATTTGCTGAAACAATAAACTTTTATTTGAAATTGAAATTTATTTAAGAATAAGGAGTGAAATATATTTATAATAGAATCCAAGATTATTATCAATTATTGGGATTTTATACTAGATGAGTGGTATTTGACTGAAATGTTAGTTAGTACGACTGTGCTAAGAATATAGCTTTAAAATGCAAATTAAATGAAAGTATACCTGATAAAGTAATATGTATCGAAATTAAATTAATAACAAAAATGTTGATAAAAATATCTTTTAAATTCTATATTAATATTAAAATACGTATCATCTAGAAAATGTAAGTAATATCATTTGTCTTTAAGAATACGAAAAATTCTATCAATATTCAGCATCTAGTTAAACGAAACATGGAAATTAAAGGCAAAGAAAGGAATTTATTTTTCAATAGAGTTTTTTTGTAAGAAACAAGCAATCTAAAATACTTTGTAAAGTCCCCAAAAAAAACCTTAACAAGATTTCAATGATATATGTCTACATTTATTCTATCTTCAAAAGATAGAGAAGGTGTCGAAAAATTTAATGCATTATTTTCAATATAAGAATCAAGCACAGTAATCTCTCTTTAATTCAGCACATTCTGGACCCCGGGCGTGTCAGAATAGTAATTTTGCCGAATTATCGAGAGTTAATATAGTTTAACTGCTTTATCAAAGATAAAGCATTCTAGAAAAATTTTTAAACGATTAAATCACGTACATTAATATACTTTAATACATTTTTCAATCATCATTAGTTACTCACATAAGTGGTATCGTTTGAAATGGCTCAAAGAGAACTAACTTATGGTACAATGCAGTTGATTAACAAAATTAATTAATATGGTTAATTAACAGATAACTGGAAATTTTTCTGTTAAAGGATCTGAGATTTTTAATACAGTCGACTCAACATAACAAAATTAATACAGTAGAACCTCTTTAAGTCGAACCACGATAAGTCGAAAATCTCTACAACTCGAAAACATATTTTGTTCCCTTCCCTTCAAGCCCCAAAACCACAATTACTCGAAATTTCAACCCTCTATAAGTCGAAATAATTACTCAATCCCCACAAGCCATTTTGGTATATATTTTCCCTCAGTAACTAAAAAAAAAAAAAAAAAATTGGACCTCTGTATCTCAAACATGCGAACATATTTGATTTTACATTCTTTTTTACAACCTTTACAACTCGATCATTTGAAACTAATTACCTCAATAGCTCGAAGAAAAATAAGTTACCGACTTTAAGTATTTGCCGACAATGCACGTCATTTTTTCTTAGAAAACAATGTATGAGTATATAGTAAATAGAATAACCAATTCTATGAAATAGCAACTGGAAGAAAAGGAATTCTCTGCTCTTTATAGCTTATATAATGCTATAGAGAATGATCGAATTGTCTAAAGCAAAAAAATAAATAAATAAATAAATAAAAAATAATAATAAAATAAATAAATAATAATAACTGATTTTTTTAATACATAATATTTTAATTTTAAGGTTGTTTCGGAACTATTTTGATTTTTTATTGTAGTACATAATATAATTTTTAAGTTGCAAATAAACATGTTTATTACCTCTGTAACTTGAATTTTTATGTATTTTACCTCTCTAACTCAAAATAAGTTGGAAAGAATCTAAACCTCTACAAGTAGAATATTTCCTTACGAAATCCGCGTAAGTCGAAATCCTCCATAAGTCGAAAACTCTATAACTCGAATTATTTGGCATCTCTGTATATGATAATTTTTTTTGTAGAGATCTTATTGAAAGTTTTGGAAATATAGGTGTTGAAAAATTGACATTCCTTATGTTAAATAAAACGTTTATCTCAATGAACGATATCTTATGTTCAAACTAATATGCTTTTTAAATTTTTGCACCAGTAAAAAGAATTTTTTTTCCAGAAGTAAAGAAGTAATTTAAGTCAAATTTTTGGAAATATTAAAAAAAAAAAAAAAAAAAAAAAAAAAAAAAATCGAATATTAAATATTATTTTGAAAAAAAAAAAAATTATTTATAACCTACTAAAATTTTTATGCGGTTGACTTTCTAGTGCCAGATATAAATTTTTTTGAAACTATTATGAAAAGATTACGAGATATTCGAGAAATTGTCAATTAGGGTCACAATTCTAAATTAAAAAACACTATTATAGGTCAGTTTTTGCGCAAACGAGGTACCCCTTACCCCGCATGAACGAATTTTGAAAGCGGAATCTTAACAAGAAAATAATTTAATTAATTTGATTTAAGTTTTAAACCTTCTTAATACAATTTTTAATACGTTTAACTAGATTTTCTCATTTTAAAAATATTTAATGTATTTTTTCTTTAAAATTACGTTCTATATATTTTTTGACTTCTTAAAACTTAGATAAAACTAAAAAAAATAATAAATATATTTTTAATTTACACATATATTTGTATGCTTTAAATAAATTTTTAAATAAAAAATTAATTATTAATTTGTTTTGCCAAAACTATTGGATTAATTTGCTTTCTTTAAATCAGGATTGTGTTGATCTTTGATTTATTATAAAATGGGTTGCACTTATATTAGAAAATAATAAAGTAAGTAAATAAAATAAGTTTTTCTTAAAATTGCATTTAAAAACTTTAAAATGATCTTTTAAACTGTTCAAATATTTTATACAACTATAAGCAGTATAATATTGTTTTTGAAATATGCGTATAATTGATTTTTTATGTATAATTCACAATATTTTCATGCTTTTTGCCAATAATACGAATATTTAGTTCGGCATGATATATAGTTATTTAGATATGATCTGATATTTCCAGCTACAATAAATATCCTAAGACATTTTATTCGTCAAGTTGTGTTTAAAGAAGTAGAGAATTATTTAGTCATAAATTGTCTGACTACGATAGATCTCTCAGCTAGTATGTAGGAGAAATATTAGCATAGGATCTATTTAAGGTTTGCGATGCAATAATAGCTTTCAGGGGCAATAGAACTCAATGGCCGATGTGATAACTTACATGAGCTTCTCGCATTAATATTTAATTATCTCCATAAGAATTTAATAAGTGATAAATTAATCAAGAATCATTTTTAGAATTTTCTCGTAGGTTTTTATTAAGCAGACCTTTAGAACAGGAAAGTGGGAAAGAAGCTTTCTTAATGATAGATTTTAAGTTAATATATCAAACGCAAATAAACATTAAACTTCTTTTTTTATTTCACATGCATAGTCATTAAGTATGTATATTTGATTTCAATCGAATTTGAAATATTTTTAATTAATGAATATTTTTTAATGTAATACGATTTCGAATGAGATTTACGAAAAGAAATTTGAAAGAAATCAGTTCTGAAATTTAATGTTTCAAATACGTTAATACCTAAATTATCGTTTTTTTACTAGCTATTTGCTTTCATTTAGAAAATTGTATAACAATTTAGTTTAATATTTTTGCAATAAAATAATAATTGAACTTTAAAAATCAAAATAAATCAATAAGTAAAATAATAAGATGTATTTATTAATTATGAAATGCAATAGTTTGTAATTAAAAATGTCAGGTATTTTTATTAAATAATGCATAATATCTCAAGAAATACTAAATGAAATATTACGGTTAATAAAAAGTTCTAATCTATTTAATGTTTAACAAAATTTTAAAATACAATTTTTAATACTTTTTATAAATTAATAAAGAAAATTATTTGTCTAGCTAATAATACATCTCTCTTTATTCTTGTATAATTCTATCACTTTCAAATTATATATATATATATATATATTAGTTTACTGCCTGCAGTTAGGTAAAATATCTAAAATGACTACCATTGATTTCAAGTTAAATTAATAAATACATTTCGATAAAATTAAAAAAAAATATTTTTAATTTTTCCAAAAGTTTTTGCTTAAGTTTAGTCTTAAGCTTTAAGAAAGATAATGCTTAAAAGATAAAAGCTAAAGCTTTCTTATTTAATTATTGTTCATATAATTAAAATATCAAATCTCATCCGATGACAAAAATGTTCGATTTTATTATGATTTAGAACTAATATTTAAAAAAAAAAAAAAAAAAAAAAAAAAAAAAAAAAAAAAAACCCGCCTTAATGAATTCAATTTGTTTAAATGAATATCATCCGCAAGGAAAATAAAATAATTTCTGAAAAAGATAAAATATTCTTTCTATAATGATAAAAGTTAAGAATATCTTATAACTTCGTTTTTTATTGAAAATGATTAAAGTAAATTGTTAGCATTGTTCTTTGGCATTGTACTTTATCATTGTTCATTGTCTACGAAGCTTATTGGTCAGTTTACAATTAAAATACCAGTTTTGTGAACCAATTTTGGTCTCTGATGCAATCACAATTTAGAACAAATATCTATAAATCTCTGAAGAGGTCATATATAAATTCTTCTTTCCTTAAATCTGATATATAATCTTTCCGGTTTACGGATTTATCATGTTTATCCCTATCACGAATATTCTGTACTTTCTGAGTTATTGTGTTTCGATAAAGCTTCCACTACATCAAAAGATTATTGTATTAACTAACAATCTCTTTTCAACGGTAGCATTCAAGTCTTATACTGTCCTAAAGTAAAATAAAATTTTATTTTTTACAATAAATGAATAAATAAATAAATATTATTGGAAATATATTGAATTGAATTTCTTAATGTTAATTAAAAAACTTTTCCCTTGTATATTTAAAATATATTATATTTTATGCCTACTAGCGAACTGGCGTTGTGCAGGTTACGTTAAACTAATTATAAAAATAAGAATTTAGCACACTCTGTTGAGAAAACATTTCAAAATTACCAAATTCAAATTTAGAAAAGTTTTAAAAGAAAACTTATTATAATATTTATTTTAACAGGATTTGTTTATCTCATACAATACAAAAATTAAAATTTTTATATAAATAAATAAAAAATAAAATAAAAAAATAATAAATAAAAAAAAATGTTTAAATGTTATCACATAAAAATAAGTAAAATTATTTAATCAAAAATACAAAAAAAGAACATATGATGTGAATATTAATTAAACATTAAATAAATAAAAACGTAGGTTGAAACTAAAATATAAAATATAAATAAAATAAAACACTAGTGAATATATTAAAATATTAAATGAAAACTACAAACATAAATATTAGTAAGAATATTTTAAAAGAATAAAAGTTATAATAACTGCATCGTTATTGCAAAAAGAAGAGCCCTTAAAATACTCTAATAAAATATTTGTAGGATTTTTTATGACAAAATTAAAAACGTTGATTCATTAAAATAATAAATTAATAAAAAAGGAATAATTTATGAATTTATTTAAGATCATGTATTTTTAAAAACGTCTCCAATTAATAATTATATGTTAATTTGTAATATTACATCGTTACTGTTAAATTCTTTCATTTTAATCTAATTTAACTGTCTTTGTTAATTCTATTCAACACAATTTTCATGAATTATTTTTAATTGAAAATGCTAAATAATTAATCCGTTGAAGATTGGTGGGTGTACTATTTTTCACACGCTGAATCGACTGCGCAAATTATTATGTTTATTAATTTTTAATCAATTGAATTTTACCATAAGTTAGTTCCCTTTAAGCCATTTCCAACGATACCACTTATGTGAAGATCTAATGATAATTACAAAAGTTATTAAGGGAGCTAGCTCCCTTATTATTATTTTTTGGGGGCATGGAGCAGACAATACATGTTTAATGAAAATGTGGGCAGCATTGTGTCGCCATCTGGCGGTCAAGTCAACAAACTCCCGAATCCATACGAAAAAATACGAACGCGAAGGCTCGATCTGTGTCGGATAATAAAATGTGCTGAACTATTGAATACTCGATTATAGAAAGGCTACTGTACTTTTTACCAAGTAAAATCATCTATAAATCACAAATAATTCTAATTATTGCAAGATTATTGTTTCTGTTATTTTTTATCTATGTAATTTGTTTCATAATATCATAGTACAAAAATATCTTAAATTAAATCTTTGAAACTCCGGTTGTTTATAGTAATGGACTTCTGTCCTATATCATCATCATCATCATCAGTGGCGCAACAGCTCCATGTTGGGCTAAGACAGTCTGCCTATTGGCATATTTCAAGACAGGTGATGCTATCTTTTTACGTGTTAGGATTGTCAGCCTTACGCCCCGAGCTCTACGGTCATTTTAGACAGGGGCTTAAGCTTTAAAGTGGATTTCGAACCGCTATGAACATTCATGGCACTGCAGAGACTCGAACCCGAAGGCACCGAGTGCCAGAGCACTAGTCACTCGGCCATCAGGCCCTTCCGTCCTATATACTAAAGCTAAAAATTACCATATGAAATTAAATTGCATTTTTTCTTTTCACGATATTTGAACATTCTTATTCCGAAGTCTTAGGCGCATAATTTTTTTATTCATTAATAAAGTATATTTTTAAATGAAATCACCATTTGATTGATTTGATCACCATTTGATGAATGATTTTTTTTCAATGAAATCACCATTTTCCCACTTTATAATTAGTTCAATTTTTACGATCTAAATATTATACGAAATTATTTTCATTTTTGTCAATAACACAAACACTTAAATCACATTAGTACAAGCATTATTTACTAATCAGATAAAATATTTGTGTAATTCACAAAAATTTCAGTATTTACCTTTTTCCAGTTCCTTAAATCTTGCGATAATGTTCAATCAGTTTGATTGCTGCTATCTAACTATTTAGAAACATAAATCTTCACATCTATAGAAACCGCAACAATTTAGGATTTCTTGTGTGCAATATCAATGTGATCAACAAAAAAATGGCTACGGGTAATAATGGACTAATAACTTTATACTAAATTTAAATGATTTAAAATAGGAATTTCTATTAATATAATTTTATCTATTATATTAATATTCACCATTATTTTATTTATTTTATATTAATAATTTCTATTAATATAATTATTTTAATAAATAATTTTAATATATACCTTTTTCCAGTTCCTTAAATCTTGCGATAATGTTCAATCAGTTTGATTGCTGCTATCAAACTTTTTAGAAATATAAATCTTCACATCTATAGAAACCGCAACAATTTAGGATTTCTTGTGTGCAATATCAATGTGATCAACAAAAAAATGGCTACGGGTAATAATGGACTAATAACTTTATACTAAATTTAAATGATTTAAAATAGGAATTTCTATTAATATAATTTTATCTATTATATTAATATTCACCATTATTTTATTTATTTTATATTAATAATTTCTATTAATATAATTATTTTAATAAATAATTTTAATATATACCTTTTTCCAGTTCCTTAAATCTTGCGATAATGTTCAATCAGTTTGATTGCTGCTATCTAACTTTTTAGAAACATAAATCTTCACATCTATAGAAACCGCAACAATTTAGTTTCTTGTGTGCAATATCAATGTGATCAACAAAAAAATGGCTACGGGTAATAATGGACTAATAACTTTATACTAAATTTAAATGATTTAAAATAGGAATTTCTATTAATATAATTTTATCTATTATATTAATATTCACCATTATTTTATTTATTTTATATTAATAATTTCTATTAATATAATTATTTTAATAAATAATTTTAATATATACCTTTTTCCAGTTCCTTAAATCTTGCGATAATGTTCAATCAGTTTGATTGCTGCTATCTAACTTTTTAGAAACATAAATCTTCACATCTATAGAAACCGCAACAATTTAGGATTTCTTGTGTGCAATATCAATGTGATCAACAAAAAAATGGCTACGGGTAATAATGGACTAATAACTTTATACTAAATTTAAATGATTTAAAATAGGAATTTCTATTAATATAATTTTTATCTATTATATTAATATTCACCATTATTTTATTTATTTTATATTAATAATTTCTATTAATATAATTATTTTAATAAATAATTTTAATATATACCTTTTTTCCAGTTCCTTAAATCTTGCGATAATGTTCAATCAGTTTGATTGCTGCTATCTAACTTTTTAGAAACATAAATCTTCACATCTATAGAAACCGCAACAATTTAGGATTTCTTTTGTGCAATATCAATGTGATCAACAAAAAATGGCTACGGGTAATAATGGACTAATAACTTTATACTAAATTTAAATGATTTAAAATAGGAATTTCTATTAATATAATTTTATCTATTATATTAATATTCACCATTATTTTATTTATTTTATATTAATAATTTCTATTAATATAATTATTTTAATAAA
The DNA here is from genome assembly GCA_021605075.1 of Caerostris darwini. Taxonomy (NCBI): domain Eukaryota; kingdom Metazoa; phylum Arthropoda; class Arachnida; order Araneae; family Araneidae; genus Caerostris; species Caerostris darwini. Next base: position 870,852 of record BPLQ01007882.1, on the reverse strand, counting down.
TAATTTTAATATATACCTTTTTCCAGTTCCTTAAATCTTGCGATAATGTTCAATCAGTTTGATTGCTGCTATCTAACTTTTTAGAAACATAAATCTTCACATCTATAGAAACCGCAACAATTTAGGATTTCTTGTGTGCAATATCAATGTGATCAACAAAAAATGGCTACGGGTAATAATGGACTAATAACTTTATACTAAATTTAAATGATTTAAAATAGGAATTTCTATTAATATAATTTTATCTATTATATTAATATTCACCATTATTTTATTTATTTTATATTAATAATTTCTATTAATATAATTATTTTAATAAATAATTTTAATATATACCTTTTTCCAGTTCCTTAAATCTTGCGATAATGTTCAATCAGTTTGATTGCTGCTATCTAACTTTTTAGAAACATAAATCTTCACATCTATAGAAACCGCAACAATTTAGGATTTCTTGTGTGCAATATCAATGTGATCAACAAAAAAAATGGCTACGGGTAATAATGGACTAATAACTTTATACTAAATTTAAATGATTTAAAATAGGAATTTCTATTAATATAATTTTATCTATTATATTAATATTCACCATTATTTTATTTATTTTATATTAATAATTTCTATTAATATAATTATTTTAATAAATAATTTTAATATATACCTTTTTCCAGTTCCTTAAATCTTGCGATAATGTTCAATCAGTTTGATTGCTGCTATCTAACTTTTTAGAAACATAAATCTTCACATCTATAGAAACCGCAACAATTTAGGATTTCTTGTGTGCAATATCAATGTGATCAACAAAAAAATGGCTACGGGTAATAATGGACTAATAACTTTATACTAAATTTAAATGATTTAAAATAGGAATTTCTATTAATATAATTTTATCTATTATATTAATATTCACCATTATTTTATTTATTTTATATTAATAATTTCTATTAATATAATTATTTTAATAAATAATTTTAATATATACCTTTTTCCAGTTCCTTAAATCTTGCGATAATGTTCAATCAGTTTGATTGCTGCTATCTAACTTTTTAGAAACATAAATCTTCACATCTATAGAAACCGCAACAATTTAGGATTTCTTGTGTGCAATATCAATGTGATCAACAAAAAAATGGCTACGGGTAATAATGGACTAATAACTTTATACTAAATTTAAATGATTTAAAATAGGAATTTCTATTAATATAATTTTATCTATTATATTAATATTCACCATTATTTTATTTCTTTTATATTAATAATTTCTATTAATATAATTATTTTAAATAATTTTAATATATACCTTTTTCCAGTTCCTTAAATCTTGCGATAATGTTCAATCAGTATGATTGCTGCTATTTAATTTTTTTAGAAACATAAATCTTAACCTCTATATCTTATATACCTCTAAATCTTATCTATAGAAAACCTCAGTAGTTTAGAATTTCTTTTATATATTATCAATGGGATTAACTACGAAATGGCTTCTAACGGACTAATAACTTCATATAAAATTTAAATGATTTAAAATAGGAATTTCTACTAATATAATTATATCTATTATATTAATATTCAGCATTATTTTATTTCTATTACATTAATAATTTCTATTAATATAATTATTATAATTAACAATTTTAGTAAATACCTTTTTCCAGTTCCTTAAAACTTGTGATAATGTTCAATCAATATGATTGCTGCTATTTCATTTTTTATAAGCATAAATCTTCACTTCTATAGAAACGGCAGCAATTTAGGACTCCTATTATGCATTTTCAATATGATTAACTACAAAATGGCTACGTGTAATAATGAACTAATAACTTTATGTAAAATTTAAATGATTTAAAATAAGAATTTCTATTAAAATAATTACCTACTGATTTTTAATAAGTTGTTAATGAAATTTGCATCATTTAATGAAAGGTAAACTTATTTCTAAAATTTATGTCATAAATACCTCTTTACAAAACCATTAATTTCTCTTCATAAAAACTTGAATATTTTTTATATTTTCATTTTGAAAACTTTTATACTTCCGTTATACATATAGCTCCTTCAGTTATTTAGTACAGATTAACCTCAATACCCTCTTACATAAACTATGCCCCTTTTCTCCTTGTCCCTACAAACTCTAGGTGCCTGGCCCGCTACGCCCTACTATGTCCCCCAGACGATTCTCAATTGTATAGGAGATAATTGGTCGGCGAACCATCGTTGGCAGCCCCGCTCTCAATGAAATTCATTCTTGACTGAATTTGAGAAGAATTATGCATGCAGACTTCTGCATATGAGGGTCTTCACGTAGTAAGGAATTCTTTGAGGGATAATGAATTAATTTCCTTTCTATTAAGAATGTAGTTGGGAAAGAAAAGTATTAATCTGTTAGTGATCATTAAATATAAAATAAATCAGAAAAATAAAAATCAACAAGTATGTATGGTAAGAACATAATTAACTATAATTAATAGTAAATTAATAATTATAATTAAATAAATAAGAAATTAAAATACTGTTACGATGTTCATCTCGACTAGTTATTAGCATTGCAACTGTAATCCATGTATTACAATTATAATATTTTCTCTATTTTATAAGCATTAAAGAAGTGAAGGAATTAGTTAAAGTATATAAATTATTTGCAAAATAGATGGAAAATTAACTATGAAAAATGAAAAGATATGTCCACTTATGAAGTTAAAAAACTGAAAAATAGAGGGGTGATATTCATTGAATAAATCAAAAGCATAAATACAGATATTTAAGTAAAGTTAAAATTTCTTATTTCAACATATAAAGATATATGTTTTGTGAGCCTCACAAGTGAGAATCGTTAACACACGAAGTTCATAAATTAAGAAAAAATTTTGCTCCTATAATTATGGGGAAATGTTTGATTTATTTAATAAACAATTGCAGGGTATGATTATGGAAGCTCATTTTCCTGAAAAAGATGATATTTTATTTATGGATAAACATTATATAACGCATAGCCTTAAGCCTTTGAATATAACTAATTGATATAAAATTGTCACTGCAAAACGATTAAGGTATTAAAACAAAATGAGCTTTCAGAGAAAAGAGTTTTTCTATATTGGAACTTATAAGATAACTGAAAACACTATACATTACAAGACTCAATAGCTTATTGCATTTATAATTCGAATGCACTATTGTGGTTTTTGACATATAAAGTTTCCAATTGCCAGGTTGGTTCTAATATGGAAAAATTAATATATGATTGTAAAAAAAGACGTTTTAGGAGCTTTTTCTTTGGCAAGGAGACAGAGAACTGTTATAGTTTATGACAAATGGAATACAATTTTTTATGTATTATTAATAAAAATTAAAAAACCTTAATTTAAGAGTAAATTTTTCATCCATTTCAAATAAAGTATTTAACATAGTAATAAACATATTACCCTGTCGCAATTGTTTATCATAAAATGGAAAAAAAAGTATTACATTGATTTCACCGAAAAGTTATCTTAAAATGAAAGTTAAATTGACTGAGAAATATTCAGTTACAAATAGGTATAGCTCTCAGTAATCTCACAACTTACAAATTCTTTTTAAAATGCATGTTTTAAGATCTCTGTTTCAAGCATGTATGCTTTCATTCTTTTTCTTTTTCAACTAAAATGTTTGCTAACTGAATGTAGGTGAATAGTCTTAGATCAAATTAAAAATAAAAGGACGAATCTTCTCCTATTCCACTAAAAGTTTTGTATCATTTACAAAAATATAAATTTGTTTAAATAAGAATTTGAAATAAAAAAATTAACTAGTCATATTAGAATTTTGGGGGAAAAAAAAAACCCTCATAAAATTTCCGCAGAGATTACTGGATTTGAGGATTGTTACTCATAAAAAATACATAAGATTAAAAAAAAACCCTTGAGGATTGCTTTTTTCATTTCTTTTTATGGATTTTTTCAAACCCACACAACTCAGTTCCCTGTGACTCATCTCTTTTATGCTTCTATAATTTTTTTTAGAATAAGTATTCTGTTGTACTTCTACATAATACATCGAATTAGTTTATCAACAATAATAATTTATATTCTGAGTCATAAAAATCGTATTAAATTTACTCTTTGAGGAAATATCTGTTATATTAAAACAATTTAGCAATTCTTAATTATCTTAAAAATGAATCTTAATTAATTATCTTCAATGATATTATTAAAATAAACTAATTCAGTCAAATAAATTTAGGCAAGTATATTGATAAATATATAGGCAATTCATTATTTTTTCGTAAAATTTTCACTGGTGTTTAAAAGTTTAAACTAAAAATAGTTTCAGTAGCGTGAAGTTGTCAGAAAGTTAGGGTTATACTCCAAAGAGAAAATATTACTGAATTTATGATCATATTTTGATGTTTGTCTTTAGTATTTTTGGGACAGCTAAATATCTATAGTACACAGAGAAATTATTTAAGTAAGATTGTTAAATAGTTTAAAAAAAACAAGGAAAGGTTGTATCACTAATTCAAATTGTATTATAACCCATAATTTGAACCCTTATCTCAAAATTGTTCCAATTTTTTTTGTTTGCTTAAATTTTCTTATGATCTTACTTAAAATGTTTAAAATTAGATCAAGTAAAAATATTGTCATTTGAAAGATTTTTATTTTCTTTCATATTTAATTTAACATCTTGATTTTTTAAAAATATTAATGTTCCATAAAGTATGTTTAACGTACCAAAAATGCTGTACAATTATCTTACACTTCTATAAATACATGAAAATATAGTTATAATATAGTGAAAACAAGAAATGTATAACGTTTTATATTATTTAACATATTATATTTGTAATAAAATAATGACCTGTGTATAGAATATTGATTATAAGCAACATAACTTGATTAATTTTATAAAAATATAACACTTTTTATTATGTAACGATTTAGCAACCTCAATTTTTTTATGAAGCAATTACTTTTGCTATCACCATTGTACTTTAAAAACTACCATATAGCTCTTTCAGAAAAGTTTCTATAGTGCTGATGATTCCAATAATAACTTAAAATTAATTAAAAATATAAAATGTCCTTTTTTCTTCCATTCTTAACAATAAAACTGCTATTCTGACAAAAATTAAATTTCATGAAAAAATAAAGCATTTATGTTTAAAAAAGGAAGTTAAAAGTAAAGATATTTTAAAAATAAGTTAAAAAAACTTGTAAAACAAACACTGGTTCAAAGAAAGTTCATAACTTAAAGAAAGTTTGAAGGCTTGTATAAATACATATTTTTCTTATTGATCCTGAACATAAAACATCAACTATATTGAACATTTGAACAGTGTTAAAAATACGAGTTTCAATTTGAGAAAGGAAGCAATCGAAAGATTATTATGTGATAAATTTTGACCCAATAATAATAATGTTTATAGTTTTACAAATACAACCATAAAACTTGATGCAAGTTAATTAAAAAAAACCCTTCCAAAGTTGAATGCTCCTTTGATATGACTTTTTTCCCATCCCAAGCAGTTTGTGAATAGTTACCACTATTGATTGTGCCCTTTACCATTCTGAATGAAATCGCCAAAAGTGGAGGCCCTGCAAATTAGACAATGATCCAAGATTGTGTGGATGCCACTCACGTGCACGAACGTCTCTCTTGCGCCTCTTCAACTCCCTACCCAACCAATCAGCATCGAGGCTGTCGTCAGCATCCCACGGCAATAAAAAGATTGGGGGTCACTCGGACGCTCTCCTATTTCGACCGCCAACTCACATCACGGGATTCACCACGAGGTAAGTCCACCACATTATTACTATGCAAGCATTCAAATCATTTCTGTTTGTATCAGACCTTTTTGTAAAAGTGATTTTCAAAAATAATAAATATATAACTACACTATATATAAAAGTTTTCAATTTTTAAAAATTACTGGTTTTTTAAAAATTGAAAACTATTGGTTTATGAATGAAAAATTGAAATCTAGGTTATTGAATTAGGTTTATGCTTAATTTTATAATTCAGTTTTGAAGACTATGTAGGTTTTTGTTTAAAAGTGATTTTCGAAAATAATAAGTAACTACAAGATATGTGAGGGTTTTCAGTTTTTAAAAATTACTACATTTTTATTAGGTTTACATACGATATTATAATTTAGTTTTGAAGACTATATAGTTTAATTTTGTTTAAAAGTGATTTTCGAAAATAATAAATATATATAACTACACGATATATGAAAGGTTTCAGTTTTTAAAAATTAGTGGATTTTTATTAGGTTTGCATTTAATTTTATTATTCAGTTTTGAAGACTGTGTAAGTTAAATATATTTAAAAATAATTTTTGCTTAAAAGTGATTTTCGAAAATAATAAATATATAACTACACTATATATGAAATTTTTAAATTTTTAAATTTTTTTGTTTTTTTATTAGATTTATATTTAATTTTGTAATTCAATTTTGAAGACTATGTAGGTTAATTTTGTTTAAAAATGATTTTTGTTTAAAAGTGATTTTCAATATTATTAAATATATAACTACACGATATGTGAGGGTTTTCAATTTTTAAAAATTATTGGATTTTTATTAGGTTTACATTTGATTTTATAATTCAGTTTTGAAGATTATGTAGGTTAATTTTGTTTAAAAATGATTTTTGTTTAAAAGTGATTTTCGAAAACATTAAATATATAACTACACGATATGTAAGTCGAGCAGATTATTAGTATGCAATCATTCAAATAATTTCTATTTGTATCAGCCATTTTTGAAAAAGTGATTTTCAAAAATAATAAATATATAACCACACGATATGTGAGGGATTCAAATTTTTTTAAAATTACTGGATTTTTATGAGGTTTATAATTTAGTTTTGAAGACTATGTAGTTTAATTTTGTTTAAAAAGGATTTTTGTTTTGATTTTCGAAAATGATAAATATATAACTACACGATATGTGAGGATTTTCAATTTTTAGAAATTACTGGATTTTTATTATGTTTACATTTGATTTTATAATTTAGTTTTGAAGACTATGTAGGTTAATTTTGTTTAAAAATTCTTGTTTAAAAGTGATTTTCAAAAATAATAAATATATAACTACACGGTATGTGAAAGTTTTCAATTTTTAAAAAATACCGGTTTTTTTATTAAGTTTACATTTGATTTTATAAATCAGTTTTAAAGACTATGTAGATTAATTTTGTTTAAATAAGCATTTTTAAAATATTTATTTTATTAAAAATACATCTTTTATATTTTATCTGATAAATATAATTAAAATATGTTGCGCTTTGCAGCATTGAAATTGAATTTATGAATATCAGTTAAGTTACAATGTTAGTTTCAATAATTCAAAAAAATTAAAATGAAAGTAACATTTCCTTTAAAATCAATACCAATGTTTGATAGGCTGTTTTTTTAAATTTAAATTGGCAACTGTGTCTCAAATCAAGTAAAAATTTGATAAAGTGAAATTTAATTTAAAGATTGATATTAGGGAACAATGGTAATTTAAAGAAAATGTAAAAAAGAAATATTTATAACCGAGTAATCCCTAATAGTTTATTTACCGTTTTTTCACATAAAACGCGATATAAAAGAAGAAAAAATATCACTAACATTCAACAGGTTATTTTTTGCTTGTTAATCAACAGTTGAAACAGCTAACTGAATTTTTTGTATTCATGGAACAATATTATACATATAACCTCCATTTATAAAAATCATTTTAAATTATTCTTATTTCTATAGAGTGCAAAATAGGAATTTTGTTTTAATTGATTTTTTAAAAAGACTAAATTTTTATTTTGAATTCACAAAAAATTGAAAAACGAACTGCAACATAATTTTTTTTATCATATAAAGTTCTTTAATAGAAATAGGCCATAACAGAATGAGGCTATTTTTCGTAGAAATTCAAAATACGATAATTTTATCAAAGTGATTTTTTCATGAAAGCAAAGCTAATTTCTTAACAATTGTAAAAATGTACTAATATTCCATTCGATATAAATGTGCTTTATAAGTTAGGATGCTTATTTTTTCAGAACATTGTCAGTCATTTTGAGAAAGAAATACAGCTTTCAAAATTAGCGGGGATGTGAAATTTTTATAAAATTTATAACTTTTAAAATCTTTCTTGGATTATTATAAACTAAAATACCTCTGAATTTATGCCATATAACAGAGAAATTCCGGATAAGGATAATAATAACATAGTTGTTAAATAATAGGTCTAATTCTTTTTATTTACTATTCTTTGATAGAAAATAGTAAGCAGATAGATAAAAAAAAAGATTCTTTGATAGTTAAAGAATTCTACCTACTTCATTGAAAACTGATTAACTAATTTTTTTTTAGTTGTGAAAATAAATATAATCGATACAAATTTTGAAAATTTTGTGAAAATATAGTCAATTTCTTCGAATATTTTTTATGAATAACAATGTATAGTTTGATGTATTATTTAAACATCTCCAATACTTGTATTGGAAGTATTGCAACATTATCAGAAATTGTTAATGTTTTTTAATTAAAAAAACCTCTAATACAGTTTTAAATAATTTTACTTCAAAAGGGAATTCGCTAAATCAACAGGTCAATACGCGTCTAAACTTTATATATATAAGGTTTGTATGTATTATCCTCATATGCAGTTTATTTTATCCTATTATAATATGTGGAAGATTCAAAATGTTTTAAATGTACACGATCTTTCAAAAATTTGCTTTATTATTAAACTTATTTTACTAAGTTTGTGCCTTTGTTTCTGCGCAAGCAAACTATGTTTTTTAGATCTGTGGCTCTTTTAAAATATGAGAATACTTCTCAAATCTCTTAATTTTTTTCCAGTTATGTCAAATACTTGTTTGGTACTTTTATTTTACGAAAGTATGATTTGGAATAAGTTGAAAATGCATAAAAGAGTTTATTAAAGGAACTTATACCAAAGATAAATTTTAATATATTAATACTTTGTTAACTTTTCATCATTTAATAACAAATGACAATTAAAATGTTAGTTTTAATTAGTTTTTCGATTAGCCTAATATATTCAGCAAAAATGAGATGTCCTATTTCTAAAAAACGACGGTTCAAATTTAAGATGTGAACGCTTAAAAACCTTTACACAATGCATTATTGCTTGTTTAAAGTTTGATATTTTAAAATGTTATTTAATTATATATGAATAAAAAACAGGGCTTAATAAAAATTGCTATATTTCTTTACTGAGTTTTGTCTTACATTTTATTAAATTTGAATTAAATTGATATATGGTAACATAGAAAGTTATCTGTAATATGAAATATCTTTTATAATGTAATATACTGGGGACCTAATTTTTTATATTTTTTAATTTAATCGAATTAAATGTATATTTTTATTTGATTAAAATATAATTCATTAAATTGATTTAATTTTGTGGACAATTTTTTTAATATGATAAATATATAAAATCTTTTCAATCGGTCGATACTTAATAAAATTTCATATTATGAATTATTACACAAACAGTAGAATTAACGATAATCAGCATGTAAAGTACACATAAAAATGATTGTGACAAAATTATGTGTTATATTAAAATTGAGTGTGTTACAAAAGATAAGTTACAAGTTTATTACAATAGGAACAAAAGAATCTAGCTTAGAATACAGTTAATGTGTGTTCAGATATAATACCTCAAAAACAATAGTGATATATAGAAAAAAATATAAAAATAATTAAAATAATTCAGATCTTAAAGTTGATCTTTATAATTGAAAAGGAAATAATCTTGAACGACGGCGAAGGATTTACGTGTATTACGCTAAGCTGATTTAAATGAAGGGGTAGTAGAGTTTGTAATTCATTTTTAGAAGATGGTTACTTTCATAGGAAATAATTATCTATTCCATTGTAGCATTGCTAATTATCATCGATGATTTATAAAATAGTCACATCACATACTTTTTTGGTTGTCCATCATTGAAATTATCTATTTTGAGGCAATATATCCATCATTCATCAGAATATTTTTGGAAAAGAATACAAAAATAAGAGTGATATAATATAATTTTGAGATTTCTCATAATATAGGAATATCTCATTAATACTTTAATAAAAACGACATAATAAAGTTTTAAGGTTGTTCATGAATAATTGACAGGATATCTTCATGACGTGATTGTATAGAAAAGAAATGCATTTTTTTTAAATTAGTCTTTTTGAAATAATTAATTTTGACTTGAAAAATAGTCGAGAGAAGCTGCTTATTATTTAGATGTTAAATAAAGAAATTGTGAAATAACCTTATTTTTCTGTTACAATAGATATTTTTTTTTATTCCTATAAGAGTATTCTGCAGAATAAATCTTAACACACTGGGGTATTCATTAGTTTTAAATATCGATTAATTTATCTTTTTAAATCTTTATTGGTTTACATGTTTATATTTACATGTTTATTATAATGTTCCAGATGACTGGATATTTAGTGAGGATTATTTAATTATAAAGAGAAAATTATTAAATAATCATTAATTAAATAAATTAACTTAATTAAATAAATTAAGTCATGTAATCTTTCTAAAATAGTAAACCTTTATTTCCATTCTTCTTAGCACTTTTGTAATAACATAAGAGAATTTTAATTTTCAAACAGTTCATTTGGAATTAAGTTGTACTAGTTAATATATAAGTATATGATTAGAATATGCCATAAATATATCATATTTATTTACTTTGAAAAAAGATATTGGGAATAAATAAGAAAACATTGCGATGAAAGTCGTATATAAATGACATTTAAAATTTTTAGGACTTAAGCAAATCAAGAAAATTCTAGTCTCAACATGGCAGTTTTTTTTACCGTAAATGATTAAGAATTTTATTTGTGTAAGAATCTCAATTTTTGGTCTTACTAGGTTATGATTGTTATTCACCTCTTAGAATAAAGGAATTATAGGTTACTATACTCACCTCTTGAATATATAGTAAAGGAGTTTAAATTCTCTTTTCGTTATCGCTCAATATAATGAAAAATTAATTTAATTTCAGCCAAAGACGAAATAACAGTAAGTAAAATTATAATTTGTGTTCATTTTTAGAGATTCACGAAGATAGAGATAGTCATGATTTTACTTGTCTTTAAAAACTGAAAAATTTCTTATGAATTAGAAATATTCTCATAGCCATTTAGAAAGTCAACTAAAACATAAAAAGTATCTTAAAAATTAAAAATCTCTTTGTGATTGAGTATTAATATAAAGAAACTTGGTACTTAGTCAAATATATGCCCTACTTAAAATATATAATTATCACATGGGATTTAAACCATTAATCTAAATAGTTCTGGTATTAATAAATTCCCTCATAATATTTTTATACTCAAAATCAGTCACTCGAAAAAGATTTATAAAGCATTGCTTTACACCTTAGGGTAATTAAAATGCCTGTTATTCAGCAAACATTTTATAAGATTTTCTTTTTATAATTAAGGTTGAATAGGTTTATGTGTAAAGACTGCTACATTTCTATTTTATCATTGTTTTTAGTTTTCAAGTTATATTGGGTAAGTAACTTAATACCAATTTTATGTAATGCGAATTTGATTTTTCGTTTTCTTGTTTAGTGTCCCTTCAATTTTTAAATGTGAATTTAACCAACAGTTCGTTGAGAAGGTATATTGGAATGAGATATCAGTTAATCCTTTATGAATACGCTATTTTATCTGATTAGAATTGAAATTTTATGATAGCATAAATAAATAATAAAACTTTATAATTTTTATTTGATTAAATTTGTATAATCGTATTGTACATTAAATAGTAGCCTACTGTTTTGTGTTCATCATTTCTATATAAAAATCAATGCTCTGAAATCAAGAAATATGTATCAAAACAAAATTCCAATCATTGTAAATAAGACCTTTACCTTTCAAACAGATTTAAAATTCGAGATTAAAATAAAACTCTTTTTTTTTGTATAAGTTAACTGTATTTTTAACTGTTTTCATTTCGCAGATGATGAACGCCCGTTTTGGCGGTTCTCCCCTCGGCGGAAGGAGGAGGGAGGTTGCAGTCGCCGACTCAGGGGCTTCTAGACCTGAGATTCAGCAGAAAACCATGTGCGGACAAGTACGAAAACTTCTAGATTTCATCAGGTACTGAATAAATTTCCATTAAATTCTCGATATTTAGGGACCATTTAAAAATTAAACCAGTTTTGGTAAACTTTATTAACATTCAATATGGCTGAACTAATTTATTTAACAGAGACTATGTATTTCGTATTATGATTAATTACATTAAAAAAGTATTCAGAAAAATAAGCCCTTTTAAATAAAATTGTTACTTTTAACCATCCCCAACTTGAACCTGTTAATAGAAATAAATGAAAAAAATATAGATTTAAATGGAGAAATGAATTTTTTGCTTTAAACGGAAATATTTATAAATAAAAATTTTAATTACTTCGAGAAATTTACTAGTAGTTTGTTTAAGTTGTAGGGGCTATTAAATTTTTATTAGGATTTTATAGCATAATATTTTAATTCATGCATATTAAAAAAATTTATACATACAAAGGATCACTTTTCCTTTTATTTTTAATGAAAATACCGAGATTTCACTTTATCTTTAATTTGTTGTCTCAAAGGAGGGTAATGCTATTTTCATTTGAACAATTTTTATTAAAGTTTTCCTGTTTTACTCTTTTGATTGCTCGTTCTTGTCTTAGATACATGATTTTTTTTTTGCAGAAAAATAATTAAAGTAACGAGATACATAATATATTAATACATGTAACTTTATAATCAATGCTTAGCAATTTGTATAAAATACGCCATTATAAACTCAATTTTCATTTTAAATTTATGATTGAAGGTTAAATTAGGATTTAGTATAGAGCATCATTGAATTTAATTGCTTTTTTTTTTTTGAAAACCGAAGAAATCTGACAGTTATGTCCAAAATAATAACCGAATCCAAGTAAAATTTTTTAAAAGGTTATCTCTGAATTTTTATTTATTGCATAATCAATAATTATAGGACATTCCGTCAAATTTTTTCGTAAAAAAATCTTTTGTTTTCTATTATTTTTATAATCGTAAATATTCAAACCAATAAAAATAATGCGTATGTTGATTTCCATGATTAAAAATCCGTTTATTTTATACTTTTTACACGCTGCCAAACCTATGTTTCACGTGATAAAATAGTGAATGAAGCGTTTATAGTAAATTGAACCCTTTTATTAAATATCTTCATTCAAGCTTCTTGGGAGTTGACATGTTCAAGAAGCTTATAATGTATGAGTTAAAAATATTATCTACTACCTTTTGATAAACAGAGGATTTTTTGAAATTTTAATTTTTTTCATTTGACGTTTAGTAATGATAATGATAATAACCAATAAAATCTTATCAACTTTCTTTTTCTAAAAGAATATTCCTTAAGTTTGTTATCCAAAATGTTATCTTTTGACTTCTTGGTTTATAACCATGATTAACCAAAGCGTTCTAAACCAGTAATGCTTTTAAAAATTTCACTCTTTTGATACAAATAATGTTTAGAGCGATGTAGCCGAATTGATACAGCATAAAAATCCTACTAATCAAGTCCAAGATTAACACTAACGTTTGAAACTTCAGTCCTTGCAAATTTATCTTAAACACCTGCTACATATACACATCTTCAATGGTTTATGTATGAATTATATAATCTTAGTATTTTTTATTCAGAAATTATAAGATAAACCTGGTCTCTAGATAAACAGAAATCAATTAAATAAAATTTCTAGCAAAACATATGAAAATTACGTGATAATTCAATTTTCAAATACACAATTGTTTCAAAAATCAAGGAAAAATAAAAAAAAAATTGCTATTTTAAAATTTCTGTTCATTGGAATTTAATGAAATTTAGCAAAAACATTAATCAAACAGTTATTCATAGGTACAAAAGAAAAACAATAAGCTAATTTTCTGTCTAGAAAATACACAAAAGGGAAGCATATCAAATACAAATGATCTGACTTCAATCTGAGATTAGCTAATCCCTCAAACAGCTATACCGGCACAACAGCAATGTTCCATGCTGAAATATTGATTTTAATAAATCAATCGGCATCAGAATCCGTTTATTATGTCAAAGCAGTTCGGAGACCATGAAGGGTTGCATGGGGTGGGTTAAGTGCAGCAATATACCTGTCTAAAGCATTCTAAACATGCTTAATTGGATTCAACTCCAGAGAATGTGCCAGCCAACCACTATGCACAATAGTCTTGTTACGAATGTAATTCTCGACGACTCTAGATTTATGTGGTCTTTACATAACTGAGAAGTAATTCTGCCTCTTGGGATGATATACAGATTAGTGAGGCCATCCAATATTCATATCTATTCAGTCACACATTATGAACCCGCAAAATTTGTCTCTTTCATGAATATGACTAGTATTATAGAGGATTCTCGATTTCTGTCAAATCAATCATCTTTTTAAGTCACTTTACAAACAAAATCTGGAGTACAGACCTCTAATGATTTTCTCTCTAATTAGTATGTACGCGGGCCCAGTAAAAGTACAGGCCTGTAGTAGAGGATATAAAAAAACACTGTACGTTTAGTATACAGCACTTTTTCGTATAGCCTTTTGTACAGGAATCTGGATATCAGCCTTCTTGTGCCTGCTACAAGTGTAAATCTAAAGTGAGTTGGTGAAGCGGCCTGTACCTCCTTATAATTAGCTATAAATAGCGATCATCTATGTCACTTATAGCTCTAGGTATTCTTCGATTATAACTTCCAGAAGCTGAAACTGTTTTTTTAAATACGTTTCACAGTTTATAGATTACAGAAATGCGGTATTTTAATTATCTTGCTACGTAGAATTGATTCAGGTCGCTTCTATTCGCCCATTGAATCGTCATAGTAATTCTTCAGTTAAATGATGTTCGAGTACTCGTGGTTCGTACATGGCTGTCTCGAAGTTTCGTTACTGAGATTTTACTTGCAGAAACTGTAGACGTTTTTAAAATCTGTTTTTGGTTATGTGTCCATTGACTTGAAACGATAATTTTTCTCTAATTTGTATATTATATTCTAATGTAATAACACTTTTTACATGCACTGCATAATTTTTATGAAAATGTACTTATTTTGGTCGTGTAATCAACAATTTTCTGATCTTTCCATAATTTTTGGAAACCAGTGTAGTTTTTCTTTTATTTTCCATAATATTGATTTTTTGTAGTTTGAAATATTTACCATGTTATAACGCTGATAGTGCATCAGTTAGCATTGAATATTTCTCCCATTTAAAGTATGCTAAAAGTTGATACATATGGTTTTAATACAATTTGTACTTGGTAATTAATCATTATTTAAGCTTAATTTTATTAAACAGCACAGAGTTTAGTTTATAAGTTAATTTAAAAAAGTAATTATAACTTATATTATAAAAGAAAACAAAAATCTTTTCTTTTATATACTTGATCCCCTTTCTTAATTCAATTATGAGGGAAAAAAACTTTTATATATTTTAAAAAATAATACATCTTAAAAAATTTGTAATCATCTTCTTATTTAGGCCTGACTTTATTTCTTAAGCATATTTTTTGTGTTGTTTGAAGGTTACAAGTACGTTATAACTTACAATTATATAAAAATGTTTAAACATTTTTCTGAAGTATATCATTAATTAAATTTATATGCTTGAATTAATCTATAACAATAGTTTACAGACTTACTTTAAAGGTAAAATAAGTTTTATTTGATGCTTTCCGTTTTAACACTAAAAATAGAAGTTTTAAAGTTTTATATATGTATTCAAAAAGTTGTAGCATTAAGAAAAGGGAAAGAAATATGATAATGAAGGCATGCTATTATTATGTGGTCGTCTTAATAGTACAGAATTATAAAAAAATATTTTGTAAGAAAAATACGAATTTAAAATAATAATAATAAAAAGAAAAAGAAGGAAACAATTGCTTGTTTTTCTTAATTTTGTCTTTTCGCATTATGTAAAAAAGGTAAGTTATTTACTTATAAAAGTACTGCTCCCTAATGATTTTATCTAGTGAGTATCTGTTTATTATTATAGTGTTTAATATTATGGTCAGAGTTAATATTTAAATGTTAGATAACTATTTGAATTAAAATTATAAAGATTGTTTAATTGGCCAAGAGTAGAATATTACTAGAAAAAGTAGAATTTATGAATATGATGCATTAGTTGAAAACTGCAATTGATAAAAAAAAAAAAAAAAAAAAAAAAAAAAAAATTAAATCTAAAGGGATTTAAAATTAATTTTTTTCCGATATAAAAATATAGTACAACTAAAAGTTAACCTAATTCTCTATCAGATCAGTTTTTGTTTACATATGACGAAATCTTTAGCACGAAAAACGGGTTAACTATATCGTTACTTTATAATTAATTTGAAAATAATTTTCCTTAAATCCTAATTAAATCTTTCTTAGCAACTCCGGAACATTTCACACTTCATAAGCCAAATATAATTTATATTTCTAAAACTTGTCTTTAATCTAGAAAAAAATTATAAAAGTATGTATGTCTTTTCTTGGCATTTAACAGTAAAAGGTAAGTTATAGAGTAATTTACAGAAAAATATCAGGAGTTGAATACGTTTATCACTGTTACTGTAAAAAAATATTTTTTATTACAGCTTAAATCTTTTGATACTTCAAGAGTTTAGGGACTATTGTTTGCCTTTGTTAGGTTTAACTTATGAAAACAAAACAAACGTGTTCGTTGATACTTACTACTGTGAATAATATCATGATTCAAGCCTGTTGCGACTTGAAATCAACAAATCTTGAAATTTTCCTCAGCATTTCTTATATTATTTGTTATAGTTGCTTTATTTTGTTGTTTTTAATCTTTGATTCATGCTGAAAGTTTATAGACACTATTGTAAATTACCTGTTAGGAGATATTAAAAAAAATACTAATTTTTATAAATGTACATGTTAAAACTATTAATTGTAAATCCTTAAAAAAATTAGGTTAATTCTTTGGAAACATAAATTATGACGAACAAGATTTTCGAATAGGATTAGCGCGTGTTAAATTTTGAATCAAAACGAAAAATTTTATACTTCAGATCAATAGAAAAAAAAACGAATATACCGAATAAATTTTGTTTAACTTACTAAGTTCCAAACATGTAATATTTGCATATCGTTCAATTAGAAAAATTATCAAAGGTATCAAAATATTATCCAAGTTAATATTATATTTTTTATTATCTATATGTTAATCTATCTATATATTTCGTTATATATGTGTATAATTAGTTAAAAGTATTTCATTTTTTCTAAAAATTTGTTTCTATAACAAGATATTACCTCAATTAAAGAAAAATATCAAATATCAGTTATTTATCGTAAGTCAGTAAATCATGAGTACCCTGAAATTAATTAATTTAATATAAGATGTAGAAATTCAAGTTTCCAATTGTATATGTACATCTAAATACATTTCAGACGCGTGTCACAAAATAATTTCATTTTTCCTAAAAAAATGTGACGAAATTTTTTTTATTACAAAATTTATTTATAGACATTAAACTTTTAAGTGTCAAACGAAGAACATTAAAAAAAAGAAAGAATAAAATTCCCATTTCTTTTTATTCTCATCCTTGCTTGTTTTCCTTCTCTCTCCAAGAGACGTCTACGATAGCAAATGAAAACACATTGCAAATTCACATCATTTTTGGTCAACTTTTTGGGCATTTTGGGCAACTTTTTGGCATTTTTGGTCCCAGCATTTTTCGTATCTACAGGTATCAGCAATTTTTGTACTCTGTTTCAAGGTCAAACTTCTTCTAGTGGGAACAAACAAGTGCTTACTGATGGATTCTCAAATTTGAACATGGCTTAAGGTGTTACAATTCTCCATCAATTGTAATTCTCCATTGATCCTCTATTATGAGGTGATATCTGATAGGACTACAAAATATTTCATGCGCATCATTTTAACTTCTTTAGGAGAAAAGCTAAATCAATAATATTTTAGTCATCACCTTTTTTATTTAATAAACAAAATTTTCAACATTGTAGTAAAGTTAAAAATAAATCAAAATAAAAAGTTAAACAACATGAAGATTTTCAAAAAATGAGTTTTCAGCATTTACCTAAAAAATGAAGGGCTTAAAATTGCAGAAGAATGAGTTTTAATTAACGATTTTTATTATGATTTTAAAAGTTTTAAGCATTGATAAAAAAAGTAAAAGTCAAAAGCCACTAAAAATAAGAAAATCATTAAATTGGGACTATATAAATTAATTGGAATTTAAAAATAGAAATTATAAGAGTAATGAAAATCAAACTTATGAATAGTATTAATTGTATAAAATTAAACTTTTTAGTTCCTTACTTGAGAGCTTTTTATGCGAAATTTAAGTTTGAACGTTTTTATTTGAAGGACCTATTTAAAAAATACCCTGGATAACTAGTGTTATTTTTTCACTATAAGTTTATTGATTAAAATAAAAGAAAGAAAAAAACTATGAAAATATTCTGTGCAATTTAAATTCTGCATAATGTTTTTTTTTATAATTTTGTATTTGTGAACAGGAATAGAGAATGTGTAAAATAATTGCAAAAAGCGTGAGATAAATAAAGTATACAATTTAATATAACAATGGAAAGGAGATATTGTAAACAGAATACAAATTTTTAAATAAAATTATAGATAAATTTTGAAGATGTTAACGATTTCTTTATGAAAATATCATTTATTTATTATTTAGTCATATTTTAAGGCATGGAGAAACAATATTTATTTCGTGGGCCTTGCCATTTGAAACCAGAATGTCATGCACCTTGTTTTAAGATACTATGAGACAGCCTTTTGGCGAAACAAACGCACGTGCGTTGGAAAAGTGAATGGCTATCTGTCTGGTTAAATCATGAAAAGAAGTTTAATTGGACCTACTGTAGAAACGAACTTTCAAGAATAATCTTTCTCTTTTTTTAACTTATAACAAAGAAGTTTTTTCATGTGGCACGAGGAGTATTGTGCTTCAATAAAACGAGATATATTCTATTTTTGAACGATTGCCAAATCTTCCGAGTATTATCAAGAAGCAGTTCAAAGTTATTCATTTTTATCGAGATAGACATTCAGATGTGAAAATTGGTGTTTCATCAGAATAAAGCTACAATTTTCTGAAACATGAGCTACAACAAGGTAAAGCCTAATTTAGGAGGATTTATTCATTAATCTCAAATTGAATATCGTATAAATTCACTTGTTTAAATTGTTCTTTTTAAATTATCAATAAAATAAGGATTAAAGTAATACATAAATAGTTTTGGTTTTTTTTAATACAGAATTAAAATGTTATTTGGGCTATGCCAGATGAAAGTTTTAAAATTATATAAAACAAAAAATGCTCAGAATTTGAATTTCGTTTAAAAAAATTGAATTAAAATTGTTTCGCATTAAATCATAATTCTCAGTTTTTTAAGCTATTTAGTTAATATATTGTTGGTTCATTTCCCCTTTATAATAAATCTGAAAAAATTAAATTTATCAAATTTATTGTTTTATTAAAACAAAGTCAAACATTGTTGACTTTTTATGTTTGTAATTAAAAAGCCGATACTCATATCTAAGTTAAAATTTTATGTTAATCAATATTTTGGAGAAAATTAAGTGACATTTTATA
The DNA here is from genome assembly GCA_021605075.1 of Caerostris darwini. Lineage (NCBI taxonomy): Eukaryota > Metazoa > Arthropoda > Arachnida > Araneae > Araneidae > Caerostris > Caerostris darwini. The sequence continues at coordinate 851,207 of BPLQ01007882.1, read as the reverse complement.
GTGTATCTTACTGATGTCAATATTTTGCATGAAATCATATCCATTGAAAATCCATCCATGTAGTAATTTCTATCGTAAAAAAAGGAATTACTGTCTCATTAATGAATATGAGGATAAGTAGTTGATATATTGAGGAATTTTATAGAAATACTTGTAGTTGATGGTCCCTATCATTAAATTTTGCTTAATGAAAGCTCCGCCCATCCACGGCAGATTGGATTGCTGAGCAAGAAGGCGGAGCAATGCGCAATTCCAGATGAGCACAATGTAGAACAATTCTACGCTAAATTTTATTGATGGGGCTAGAGGAAGGAGAAGACTGGCAGAAGGGACTTTTCCCGGATTTGCTAGGAAACCGAGAGCGTGGGCGTTAGGATAGACCTTTTGGTACAATCTATTCATAGCTAGAAAAATTGGATGTAGCTTCAGTGGCGAAGCCCATAGAATATTATGAAAGAATTTTTTCTTTTAAATACCATTTGAAAAAAGGAATGATGACGTCAAAAGAAGTCAAGAGTTAAAAGAAATTTTAGAATCAATGACGTCATACAACTGTTCAGCCAATCGTTGGGAAGCTTTTAACCATCACTTAAATGATTACGTGTTAATTATTAGAATAATGACATACTTATTAAGTAGTTAAATTTTTGGTTATATAAAAAATTGCAATTATTGTACAATAGTACTATTGTTTATGCAATATTCTGACTCTTTACTCAAAATTATAGAAATTTTTGCAACCAATATTCCTTAAAAAATATAATAAATAATCTATAGAATATTATGCAAATTGTGAATAAATTTAATAAATATTAAATTAATTATAAAAATTATACATAAATTATATTAATATATATATATATTAATATATATATAATTATTAATATATATATTAAAAAGAATATGTTTCCAAATTTATGTAACTTAAAATATCGTCATGCAAATAAAAGAAAAAAAATAATTAGAAAAATTTCGCTGCTATAAAATATAAGCTTTTGACACTGAAAGAAATTCTGCATAAAATGTAAACTAGAGAATGACGAATAAAATATTTCCTTAAAATAAATACTTTACAATTTTTTATTGCAATGGATTTGCTTGTACATTTAATGCATCAAAGCATATTTAAAATGTTTTCAAATATAATCACTCCATAAAACAATTACTCAAAATGTACTTAGTTTTCAACACTGAGATAATGTTTTAAGGGAAATATACTAATAAAATTATTTTAGAAAAAATGGATTTAAGAATTTATTAGGAAAAGCACATTGGTCAAAAATGTATAGCATCATTTGTTAATTTATTTTGTAACATTCGTGTTTAACATGCATTTTGTATACCTAAAAGTTACAATTATTCGATTAATTTATTTTTAATTATGAAATTGTTAACTTTAATTTAATTAAAAAGTTTTTATTTTTATTTTATAAAATTATTAATACTATTTTTTCTACTGAAAATAATCAATAATTGATATGTAATTATTGATGGGTATTAATGGTTCAATATATTACTGAGGTAGAATAAATGTATTTTAGAAAAATAATAATAAATATGCTTTTGAAATAATAATATGTTGATAAATCAAGAAAAAAATAATTTTTTGAAAAAATTTATGACCGGTTGAAGAAAGTTAAAAGTAATTCTTTCTAGATTTTGAAAAAAAAAAATGCAAATCCTTGTCACGCATATTTCTGAGAACATGGATAATTTTAAGATAATCTTGAAAATTATTAAAACAGTTTGCATTTTCTTAAATTAATTCTGTTATTTTATATTTTTATTGTAATTTATCTATTATTCATATCAGTTCTAAAGTAATCATTTAAAAAATGTCAATAATTACAGTGAGCAAATTTCATTAAGATGAGTTGGGACTAAAGCATTTGATAATAAGGATTATGATGAGTTTGAGGAAACGTTTAGTAATTCAGATCCTGAATTTATTTAACTAGGGTTAATTAAAATGAGTTATATATGCATCGTCAACTTGTATGCCATTGTCAAGTCGACTTTCTGACTCCCCTCACCAACTCCTTGGAAGTAGTTTTGAGGGAAAAAGAGGTATTTTCATAATAAAGTTGCAGACAGATTGACAGTTTTCATGTGCTAGATGCTGAAGATGGTGGAAGAGAAAAATCTGTGTTCTCTAACAAACATGTTTATATTAGCAAATATAATATAGGAATTATAACATTAATATATACACTCAAGAGCCAAAACATAATGACCACCCCTACATTTTGCAATGAACTCGCCTGGATGACGTGGAAGGCACGTGATCAGGTGGAAGTGGTATTTAACTGCTGCTGGAGAGTCTGAAGAATCATTCTTTCACTTCCGTGTGTGATAGGAAAGGCTGCGGATCTAAGCGACTTTGATAGAGGGCAGATTGTAATGACTCGAAAGCTCGGAACAAGTATTTCCGAAACTGCAAGACTCGTGGGTTGTTCGCGATCTACAATTGTTAGTACTTATGCAAAGTGGATGAATGATGGTGAAACCAGCAGTAGCCGACATGGTGTTAGCCCAATACAATGCAGGGCCAAGTAGAATAGTATCGGAGCACACTGTTCAGTGGACACTGTTGGTGATGGGGTTACGCAGCAAACGTTCCACTCGTGTGCCTTTGCTGACCAAGCGTCATCGCCAACTGTGCCTGCGCTGGGCCCGGGAACATCGTGACTGGTCCATGGATCAGTGGGAGAGAATTGCCTGGTCAGATGAATCACGGTTTGTCATTCATCACGCCGATGGCCGTGTCAGGATACGCCGTCTTCCAGGCGAACAGTTGATCCCTCAATGTACAGTAGGTCATACACAGGCCGGTGGTGGCTGTATTATGCTTTGGGGGACGTTCTCTTGGACGTCTCTGGGACCCGTGGTTGTGGTAGAGCAGACCATGAATGCCAAAGGGTATCTGAGCATCATTGCGGACCAGTTGCACCCTTACATGGCCTCTGTTTTTCCAGCTGGAAATGGAATGTTCCAACAGGACAACGCCCCTTGTCACAAGGCTAAAATTGTGTTGGAGTGGTTCCAGGAACATGATGCTGAATTCCAGTTAATGTCCTGGCCGCCTAACTGACCGTATCTCAATCTGATAGAACACATTTGTAATTTCCTGGGACGGCAGCTCAGAGTTCAAAGACCACCAATTCGCAATATCTCGGATTTGCGAGACTGTTGCTTAAACATCTGGTACAATCTGTCTCCGACCATCTACCAAGGACTTGTGGCATCCATGCCAAGGCGGGTTGAAGCTGTGTTGCACGTCAAAGGTGGGCCAACTCGTTATTGACAGGTGGTCAAAATGTTTTGGCTCTTGAGTGTATATTGTATTTGAAGCTAGGGAAGAATTACTTCTGGATGCTAAATCATCCCAAAAGAAAAGAATTTAGGCAACAACAATAACAGAATATCAAAAGTTAGGTACTACATCATCGTATGATTATGAAAACTAATAAGCATTTAATCTTATAGAAAAGATTAATAGTATATTTATAAATTTATCAATTGCTTTGAAGTTTTGCGCTGATAGTTTATGCGCGTTAAACTATTGAAAACTCGATGATTGGAAAATAATTAAGGATAAAAAATTGCAACTATTTATTTTTTGCACCCATAATAATAAAAATGAGTCAGAATTCCTAAAAGTAATATGAATTTCTTTACTGATGTAAAAAAGGCTTTAATTTCCAGGCCCAGGTCAAGGTAGTTGAATTGACTGAGTTCACTGGCCTTATCTCCAGTAAGAACAGACATAATATCAATGAACAATGCGAGGAACTTGGCCAGAAAATTTTAAATTCAAAGTAAAATATTAAATAAATAACAATTAATGACAATTAAATGCAGTATTATTAAAAAATACAGAAGAAAAAGTACATCATGGCAAGATAGGTGAAAACTCCCCCAATGTAAAATTACATTAGAATTTTTCGCGGTCTTTTAATAATGCCGTATAGTTCATATTTGTCAATATTTTGGATAGCAAAGCTTTCGTGATCATCTATGTTATTGAAAAATTTTACTTAAACACATTGAAGAAATTCTCTTAGAGAAGAAATAACAATTTCTTCTTGAATTTCAGAATTTTTCATAAATCTTTACCGGCTTTAGTAATTTGCCTTAAATTGATGTTTTGAAAAACTTCAATAATTTTGATATTAGAATTCGTACCGTAAGCCCAAACAGGACACGCATAAGTATTAATAGGTCGAAGGATAGCAATGTATAATAAAATGTTACTTTGGCTCATTTGAGTAGTGTTTATTAATAAGGAGAAAATGTTTACTGGGGCATATACGAAATTTAAGTTTAATGCTTAAATTTCCTGAAAGGTAATCTGTTTAAAATGTGTAGAAAAGGAAATTACTAATTGTTAAAAAATGTTATCTGTTATCTTAAATTATAATGCGTTAATAATAAAAAATACAGACAAATTTAAATTTTCATCATGTATTTTTATCCATTAGATAATGACAAAATAAATAATACAAAAAGTCTTTTTTATCTTTTAATATAAAATAATCATTTCAAAATGACATTTTTCAATTTTTTAATGATATGTAATTGAAATACTTTCTTCAAAAATGAAAGATATGAATAAATGTTACTTATAAGTATTAAAATACTACGATACCAATAACTAAAATATAATAAGTAATGAAGACTGAAAGAAATTGCTTCATTTATAGATTACATCAAAATTAGTTGTTGTTGTTTCTTATCCCACTTGGCTGGCCAAGCCCACGAGCCCATACGTGCTCATGATTGAAGGGGAAGGAAGCAGCTTCTGTTGTGATGGAGCACCCGTAGGTAGAAGCCTGACTTTTGCTCCGTGACGCTCTTACAGTTATAGAAGACCGGGACCTACGGCTTAAAGTGGATTCCGAACCACTACAAACATCCATGGCACCGCCGGGATTCGAACCCGAAACCTGTGGCACCGAGCGCCAGAGCGCTAGACGCTCGGCCATTCAGGTCCCAAATTTGCCAACGGCACGCGGTGTTCCCAGGTGGTCACCCACCCAAGTACTGACCGCGCCCAATGATGCTTGACTTCGGTGATCTAACGAGAACCGGTATATTCAGCATGGTACGGCCGTTGGCAAAATTAGTACAGCACTTAAAAAGAGTTGTTAGAAGATGGATAAAAATTCTACTTTAGCAAGTCAAAAATAATCCTCTACTTGGCTATAATAATCCTCCACTTTTTTTCTCCACTTGGCGATAAAGATAATTAAAATGTTTCAAATGGAAAGCTTTAATTAACATATACGATCTTAAATTCTATGCCTCTCTGACAGCTGTTTTGGAAAGGTATAGAAAGCGATTCTTTTAGAAATAGTTTCATTTTCAATAAAGTTTGCCGTCATCCAATTTTCCAGTCGCAAATGTCTGTTGGAAAAAGTTTAATTTGTAATATTTTAATAATACCTTTTAATAAAAATGAAAATTTTTGTAGTTGTTTTCTTAAATGCATCTGTTTATAGCACTTAAACTACCCCATAACTATTTTTTTTATATAAGGTAGCTTGATATTAGAGCCCTATTTTGCAAATTATAACATAACTTGGGCGGCTTTGTTTATTTAATTTATAATGCTTAAAACATAAGTAATAGATCAAAAATAAAAATTTTCAACATCTAATCATTATTAAATTTCAGTAAAATACATATTGTTTGGTATAAAAGTAATATAAATCGAAAAATCTTTAATTTAGAAAAAATTGCTTTATTATATATATATATATATAAATTAAGATTTTATTTGATATAAATTAATAAAATTTAATTTATTCCATATTTTTGTGTCGAAACAAATTAAGAAATGACATTAAAAATATATATTCGCAAAATCGTATTGTTCAAAACAATTCTATAAATAATTAAAACATTAAAACTATTTTGATTAACAAATATTTTAAATAAAATTCTCTCTAATTCTATTGTTAATTAAATAAATAATTAATAAGTATACATGACTCTCAAAATGTCAGCAATATTTTCTGATGTTTGTTTTTCCCTACTGTAGGGATTTTTTAAATAATTTTCCCTTTATTTGGCGAAAAAAACTTGTCAATGAATCTCCCGAATTTGCCAAGCATTTTACCAAAGTGGTATTACTGATAAGAATGACTTTTTACTTTGTATTCTTAAATTTATTATGGAAACAGGCTCATACGAATGTGCACAAATATGAGCCTGACATTGAATCAAATTAGCAGATTAATACCAAAAGTCGAGTTTCATAAGAAATTTTATTTATTACACACGAATGCGCATAAATATGAGCTTGAAATTGAATCAAATTAGCAGGTTAATTCCAGAAGTCGAGTTTCGAGAAATTTTATTTATTGAGACGTTATTATTAAAGATCAATGTATCATTGAGGTTTGAATACATTATCTTACTGTTGTTTTTAATATTATTTCGGATTGAGTATTAAAGATCAATGTATCATTGAGGTTTGAATACATTATCTTACTGTTGTTTTTAATATTATTTCGGAAGTATCTGTCCCCGTTTTTTTTCTATAAACTATGAAGATTATGAATTTTAAATAAAATTGTTTACTAACTTAAAATAACTAGATAATATATAATTTTTTTAGAAAAAAGATCCACTTAATCTAAATAAAGTTGTCGGTTAGATCGCACTTTGATTATGCCACATTTTTTTTATATCTCTACATGCGCGGTACAAAGAAAAAATTAAAAAAATAATTTGAAATTCATAATTAATATTCAAGTAGTACTTCAAAAATATACAATTTACAAATAAGATTAAACAGAAATGATAATATTAAACACAATATTTTATATTTTATTTGTTTATATTCTAAGTATGTTTAGAAGGAATATTTTTGGACAGTATTCTAGTTTGCGTTAGAAATTTAGTTTGAGGGCTTCTCCTTTTAATTTTTTTTTGTGTTTTAAATATGAATAATTTGGAATATTCTATGTTGTTTTGAATTATTGATAAATAAAGATAATATTAACATTCATATCAGTTGTGATTTCATAAATTAATTTTCATTGTTTTTATAATTAATTAAAATTAAATTTAATATTTAAAATAATCTTATTTGTCCATGAAAACTGTGAATGTTGATTGAATTAAAAGTACAGAAATTTCCTTTCTTTAAACAATGTAAATGTACAAATTTTGAAGAAAGATTTTAGTTGGATTGTTGTAGGACATTAATTACTAGAAAAATTATATTTCTTGCCTTTATATGTATTAAAACATTTGAGTTTTTTCTAATAGTTTTAAATTGTATCAAATTCCTTACTAGGAACACATTCTCTGAATAGAATAATTCTTATTGTTTTAATTTATAATTTGAATAATTATTGTTAATTTGAATAATTTATTGTTGTTAAAATAAAACGAGCAATTTGTGAATACTGAATAAGTAACAGGCTTAATATTAAAAATGATGTATTACGTTTAGTCCTTAAAAAATAAATTTTCTAAGAAAGAAACACAATATTTTAAATTTATATTCAAATGTGCAAGTTTTCTTTTTAAAAAATTTTGCTTTTCGGTTTTAATCTGGCAAAAAGAAAAAATACTAATTAGATATTTACTTATAATTCTGAAATTTCTTTATAATTAATAAAAAAAGTTAATACTGTTTTATTTTTTTCAAAAAAAATTATTCATAGGAAATAATAAAAATACATCAAAGAACATTTAAATGAAAACTGAACTGAAACATAAGAAATGCGTTTTTTTGAATAATTTGCAATTAAGTCGTTTTCAGATAACGCCATTTTCTTGAATTTAATTTGGGTCATAAAAATTATGTATAATTAAAAAAAAAATTGAATAACGTTTTAAAAACCGACAAATTTAAATCATATGTGATTTTGCTATCAAAATTCAAATAAAAATAGTCATGAAATTGTTTAATTGAAATATAAATTTAACTGCTTTAGTAAGAGTACAGTCAAACCTGTTTTTATGCGATCCTTTTTTGTGCGATTTTTTATGAGCGATTTTTTTTTTGGGCCGTACAATAAAAAAATTCCATCAAGCGTATATTATGAATAAAAATTAATTAAAAGTATAATTCAAAAAGAAAACAACAGATGGTTGTGAAAATAACGTGCAAACTAAAAAAAAATCCAACAAATGGCCCACCTAATATTATAACATCCCATTACCACGAATGTTAACAGATACGAGGCAGTCCTACATCGTAAGGTTGTGATTTACATATTTTCTATGTGGTACTTTTTATGTGGTCTCTATTTACAGCATAAAAAACATTTTTTAAATGTATATCGAACAATATATTTTATAAGCTAATTATGAAACTTCAAGATATTTTTGTATTCTGTCCCTATCCCTTCAAATACAGCCTGATGGCCAACTAGCTAGGGCTGTGGTGATGTGGTCATTGGTACTTCATGCTTGAATCCTGGTGGTGGCATGGACATTTGTTAGTCGTTCAGATTCCACATCAAAATGTTGATCCCTGTCTAATTAGCCTAAAGTGTGCAAAAAATGCCCGTAGAAAGACAAACCAAATCAAACCACAAAAACAGGTTTCTCTGTACTAGAAAATACTAAACAGAAAAGATTTTACAAAATGTAGCCTGAATTGAACAGCAATGCTGTTGATGCCTAACAATAATTTACTTTAACAATAATATAGTTAATGGAATCAACATAAATATTGCAATATGGAAAATAACGAAAATTAAAATAAACCATCCATACTCCTCGTTTTCATTACCTAAGTCTTAAACTGGAAATTGAAGAATTTCTTAGAAGATGCGCAACAGCGTCTGTGGAAAGTTGCACAAAGAATTACCAATAACTGTTTTACCCAATAGTGGCAATATTATTCTAAATCTAAAAGGATATCAATCAATACACTCTGCTCTTTTATTCAGGCGGGCAGTTTAACCACGAAAAGCCGTGAGGAATAAATAATAGTAGTTATAATAATAATAATAAAAAAGGCCCGGGCTGAAGCGTCGTAAATTTGCATCCGTTAGAGAAAGTATGCGGGTCAGACGCATTCTTGGGTGACTGGGATAGAGAGTGGGACAACTCCAGCGAATTGGAAAGGACGTGGAAAATGAACTCCGGTCGGGGACAGCATTCCTTGACTTTATAAAAGATCGGGCTCAATGCCTTTGACGAACATGACAGCTCCTTCCATCCATTCTCAGCGGCCTTAATTGAAAGGGATAGGAGCTTCGGCGAGGGGATTTTAATTACGCGCCCCGTTGCCCCTAGCAACCACGTTCCTGACGTCACCCGATGCTGTTTGAGAAGGCTGGGCTGTTTTTATTCTTTTTTTTTTTTTTTTTTTTTGATACCGATTTATTTTTCATATTTACCACTCTCGTACCGTCTCCTTCCCCCGTACCGTTTTTTTAGAATTCTTCTTCTTCCAGAAGTACCCACAACCGTTTTCATTTCACCTGATGCATTCGTATTCTGCACAATGCCTCTTTTCTCCACGCATGGTATTGTTCCGGGTTTTTTCTTTTAAGGTTTTTCTTTGTCTGAGTGCGCGCGTGTGGGGTGGTGGTTGGTGGTCATTTTTCTTTTCTTTTTGAAGTTTTTTTTTGACAGTTTGAAGTTAAAAAAAGAAAAAGAGAGAAAATTGTGTTTGGTCCTCGCTTTGTTTGTTTTTTCTTTTCTTTCAAAGAAGACATATGTTCGACTTCTTTTTGTGATTAAGTGTGATAGAATGGTTGTATTTTTATTTAATAATCAGAGTTTTTTTTATTGATTATAGCAGTTGAATGAAAATCATTGTATTCATAACTTTCTGTCAGCTTATATTCACTTAAAATATCAATTGCAACTAGATTGGAATATTTACCTTTACAGTTTTCCTTGTGACAATACAATTGATTGATATTTTTATCTAGAATTTTTTTTTCTTTCTTTAGCTTTTATGAAGTATTCAACAAGTTTTAAAGTTAATTTTTTTGTTCATGGTATTTGGTCTCTAAATACTACATATAAATCATCATCTAAACAGAAAATATATTGAGGACAATTTGCATATCTGTTGAGGACAATTAGCACTATAACACATGGAGACAGTTTTTGATTTATCAATAAATTAAAAAAATAGCTATTAATTGCTGTTAATTAATATTAATATTTTAATTAATAACAACTATGTTACAATGAAATTTTAAATAAAAAATAACAAAATCATAAAAATTCCATGATCTAATAATGGTCTAATTCAATGGTCAATAAGATATTTCAAAAACATATGAAATGTAATATTCAATATCGAAATCTTAAATTGATTTGATGGCAAAAAATAATTAGGTATATTAATTAATAATAAGAGATAGTTGATGAACCAAGATATTTTGTTTTGTCCATATCTTCGACAATTGGTTTGCTTTTACAATATACTTTGAACTTTATTTGATTTTCCTCTACTTAGAACATCTATACGGTTCTTGGCTTAAATTATTCCTCTACTTCATATCTTAGCTGCCTGATGGCCAATCGGCAGTGCTCTGGCCTTCGGTACCACAGGCTTCGGCTTCAAATTCTGGTGGTGGCATGGATGCTTTATTGACAACGCATTATGTTATTATATATGAAGTTGTTTAATGAAAAATCAGGGTCCTTGCAAAACCTATTCATATTTTACATTGAATGAATATCAGAATATTGTAAGATATTTTGCTTGTTAAAAGATTGAACAATCAATTTCATTTTAGCCTAACTTGAGACATATGGCCTAGAGATAAAATGAATTGTCTCGAATCGGTTTCGAATATAAATACTGGGGGATGAGTTACAACCTTAAGCTAACTTGACGCAAATATGTTAAAACATTTTTAAGTAGAGTGATAAGTAACTTAAATTTCTATCCATATTTATTAAACGAAAGAGGTTCATGGGTGAAGTTTTGGAATTTTCTTACTTTAGTTTAAGCGTATATAATTTGAATTTCGCCATGTTAGTAGAAGATCAGAACTAGCTTAACGTATTTTTGCAGTTTATTCAAAACTCAATTTTCATAGTGATTACTGAAACACTCTTTTATAAAGAAACTGTGATTGTAAAAATTTATATTCATATAAACGATATTTAAATAAAAATATAGTGTGATTAGGAAGATAATTAAGTACTTTCGAAAATTCGTTCTATGATATTCCATGATCTAAGTTAAAATTAGTAATACAGTTCGATACACACCGATCGCATGAAAATTGGTATAGAAAAACAGATAGACAAAGAGCAGCGTCGTAGGGGAGAAAATGCCATTTCGGAAGGGTTTTATTTGCAATAAAAAGGATTTTAATGTTTATTCAATAAAATTTTAGATTGCACTATTTAAAAAGAAAAATAGATGAAAAAATTTCCACACTAATTATTATGTTTTTTCTTTCAAGGTAATTTTGAGCCAAGTTTATCTGACGAGCACCCCTAATAAGTAATCGATTCGTCCATTTCCACTGTTAAATCATAAATTTACTATTCCACGCTATCTGGGTCTCTGACTATAACTTATAGTTTTTGAATAGTTCTGTAAATTTAAAAAAATAATAATAAATCAATTATTATTGAAATTTATTCGATTCGTAAAAATAATTATTTTTTCATTTAAAGGACAAAGGTAATCACATTTAACACTTTATAATAATGAATTCTTTTTAAGAAATGGAAATAATTTTGTCGTAGAAAACGAAAAGGTTCATCACTCGAAAATTTTACATCAATCTGTAAAACAAGGTACCAAAATATATAGAGATCTAAACCATCTGCAATTGGACTATGAGCTCATATGTAAGGGAATGTGTTTGCGAGATATATAAATAATTATCCCTCTTAAAATTATGAAGTGTAGTCTTTTATACATCTTCCAGATAAACTGATAAACAGAATGTTTATTAAAATTTATATTACGTTGGGTTTTCATTCGTAATTATCTCAAATTTTATTATTTATTCAGTAAGAAAGGAACAAAAATTAAGTTAACTAAGGGTTAATACCCATTTTAGTTTATTAAAGTGTTGGGAATTTTTTTAGTACTTTTAACATCGATATTTTTAAGTCAATAAGTACAAATTATGCACTTAATTTACAATTGTAAATAGATGAATTAGAAATTTATTATTAAAACTCCTTTCTTGTAAGTTAAAATATCTTCATGATTCAAATTTCAATATAAGCAATCCAAATTTTTTAAAACACTTAAATTTTTAACTAAATTTAATTTACTAATTTTTTCTTTCACAAGAGTAAAAGGAATATATATCGAACAGTGTTATGTCATTTAAAATTCATATGTCATTTGTATAAGGACAAAAAAGGACATATAGATAAACCACGAGTTCCTACCCAGTCTTTGGGTTTAGTGAGGTATATGTAAATTCATTTTTTTCTATATTTGGAAATAAAATTTGAAATGTATTTTTCAGACAATTTGGCATTAGTATATTCAAATTTATATTATATTGTGTTTTCATTTGTGTTTATCATACACGCAAATACTTGTTTAATAATAAAGGAAATTAAAATTGTGTTAATTAAAAAATTATTACTTATCGAAAGATATAAATTGAGAACTTTTTAATATTATTAATATCCATATTTTTTTCTAGTTTTAAATTATTGGGGAAAAAGTTTTAAATTGTCCTTATTTACTTAAATTGTGAAGGTAAATTAGTGAACTAGAAATTTATGTTTTAAAAAGTTTTTTAATTATCGCGAAAATAAAATATCTTGCGTATCAAACTTCAATATAAATGATTCAAGTTTTTTGAAAATTTAAACTTTTTATTAATATGTATACATATCTTTTTCTAGTTTTAAATTATTTGTAAAGATAGTTTAAAACTATGCAACATCATTTACTTCAATTGTGAAGGTAAATTAGTCAACTGAAAATTTATGTTTTAAACTCATTTCTATTATAACGAAAATAAAATATCTTTTGGGAATCAAAATTCGATATAAACGATTCAAATTGTTTGAAAATTTAACCTTTTAATTGAACCTATCATTTACATATTTTTTAAACTCCTTTTTATTATAACGAAAATAAAATATCTCGTGGGACTCAAACTTCAATACAAGCATTTGAAATTGTTTGAAAATTTAACCTTTTAATTGAACCCGTCATTTATTTTTTTATTTTTTTTGTATAATCATAAGAAGTATCACTAGAAAATGTATTACAGCATTTACAATTCACATGCCAATTACAATAAAAGATTAAATGTCATTTGAATAAAATTGAGGCACTTGCCATTTGATATACAAATAACGATCTGCGATTGTTAAACATGATTTGATGAATGAAGTCTTCGATTGTGAGATAATATTTTTTGCTTAGTTCATCTTTTCGTATGCATTTCTAATTCCTACTTTTTTTTACTCCTCCCGTCGTTCAGTCTCAGTGTGAATCAAGCTCAAACCACAACTGAAGCAGAAAACTCTGAGCTGTCCAGGTAATTTATCTTTTTGAAATTCAAAATGGTAGATGGAATAAAAATGTATTGATTGATTGTGTTGAAAAAACCTACTGACGTACATTAATTGTTATAAACCCTGAAACTTGCATGAAAAATTCTTATTCTTATTATGGATTTATTCTTACAGAAATTATATCTTATAATTTTCATCTCTGACCTATATAATATGTAATTTTAACTTTGTATGTAATTGCCAACTCTTGGGATTTAACTGATGAGAAATTCCTGTTAGATCAATTTTAACTTTTTATTTTTTAACGTTCTTATTCCTTTTAATGTAAAGAACAGTAAAAATTTTAGCAACCATAAATCGAATTAAATTTACTAATTAATATTAATTTCAGTAAAAGGATTCTTAATTAAATCGTGAATGTAAATATGAATAAGATAAATGATTCACTTTTTTAAAGTGTTCATGATTGTGATAATTGTTAAATTTTGGAAAAACAAAAAAATTACTTTATAATATTGCCAAAATTACTAACGGCTTTTTACAACAGTGAATCACATATGCGTATAACAGTAATCGAGTTCAAAATGCAGTAATACCACGAAATTACCCTATAGATGGTTCAGACGAAAGTCACTTAAGTGAGGATGCAATATTGTATAAAAATACATATAAACTTCATCTAATTTTGACCAAGGAATGATAAAAACAAGAAAATATTTATTAAAATAGCAGTTTTTGTATAGTCAACCCTCTATAATTTTTCAATTCTAAAATTTCCCACTCTTTGAAATATTCCACAATTACTTTAGAGACAGGACCTTTTCCCTATAAAATTTTAAACTTTTCCTTTTTGAAAGTTTTCCACTTTTACTCTCCTGAAAAAATTTTCAATTTAAAAAAATACTTGTTAGTAAAAAAGTATAGATTACGTTGAAGATTTTCCGCAATCAACACACACTAGAAATTTATATGCCAACTTAAAAGAAATGATGAAAGATTAATAAAAAATATTTATCGATTAAAATAAATTGAGTATTTGCTGAGCATTATAAAACCTGAACCCTAACTGTGAATAAAAATTTACTTTTTGCCTATAAAATTTTAGGTATTGTTTTGGGGAGTAGGGTTATTCGTGACCTTGATCAGTTTTTTGTGTCCTTGACCACTTTCAATTTTAACGATTCTATACTCTTAGAATAGATAAAAAAATTGAATCACTAGGTGATTTCTATATTGACAACATTTATCGGGGAAGTCAAAATAACAGAAGAAAATTGAAAAGAAACAGCTGGCTGCCCTATTGTCAAATGAAAAAAAATCAAGTACAATCGCAGATGTTCAAAAATGATCAAAAAATGATAAAAAATTGCAGATGTTCGTAATTTCGATATTTTTTAATGCACACTAATTTCAAAGAAAAATTGTTTGAGGCAGCTAGACCAAAACTACCTTATTTGTCACTAAACGACACCTGCCTAGCTAACATCACTTAAGATCCAAAGAACTTAATATAGTACAATAAACAGAGATGAATGTAACAAAAAATCTGTAGAATCGTCTAAAAGTTGCTGTAAGAAAATCTATATGACAAATAAAAACCATCTGCAGAATACTTTACACAAAAAAAAGAAACAGTAATCGTTGCTTATTAAGAAAATTTTGTTAATATATGCCAAAATTTCTGAAGAATATTTCACTAAACCATGTTTAATACATTAAGCATTAAAAAAATATTTAATAATTTTAGATATTATTTTGATTGTAAAGAATTAATTTCAATTTAATAGAAGGACCCAAATACTCAAAATATTAGAGGAATTCAAACATTTTATAGTTTTCTGAAACTGCCCTCTCTATAAAATTAACTAGTTTTTGAAGAATATAAAATTTTGAATTTTAACAATTAAAAATTCTATCATTGACTCATCTAACTATTACTTATTGATTAGAAAAAAAATATGCTCGCACTTTGAATATACGGTTTTATTATCTTGGATTTATCTGGGACAAAGTATCTTAATGATGAATTTTGATGGCTTACTTAAGAGAATGTGCTGAAGAACGTTTTAAGATTAGACACGAAGACTTTATTACACACAAATAATAATAAATGCATTGAAATTAATTAATGAAGTTTTATGAAAGAGAATCAACGAGGCTCGATTTGAATTTATTAATGATACTTATCGCCGCTTAAAATTGTTTTATGATGAATTAAATCAAAAATCCCACCACAACTAAGCCATTTAAGTTTGAATTGCATACAGTGAAAACAGAAGGTTTAGAACATAATCTTCTAAGGTGATAATCTATCGATATATCTGATATAATCTTCTAAGATTAGGTTTAGATATAATATTCATAATTATTTCAAAAATAATTTTAAATAATTGTCAAGCACTTTAGATATCCATAATATTTTATATTACTATTTATAATATGACAGCTATTTTAATATAAAAATTGTTGTTAGGCTTGATGTAACTGCAAAAATATCAATAAATAGTAAGACCAATACTTAATTAGTTTTGACGTTCAAGGTAAATATCATTAAAGTGCAGGTGTTAGAGCCCAAATGTAAAACCTCTGTTGGATAAAAACTCGATCTGATTTGGTATAAATACTAACTTAAATTATTACCGTTTTGAATTAAAAAATATTAGAATTTTGCCAATAAGTGCCCAATACAGTGTTGTAAACTTCATTTCTGGAGTAATATGGGTACAGCCAGTACAGAAAATTAGTTCTTTATGCTAAAATTTATATTGGAATTACTTAGAAAATGCTGTAAATGTTTTTCCAACTTCAGCAAATGAACAATATTTTTTACAGCAGAATACATTAAATCTCAACTGATTTGCTTGAGTAAAATGTTATTTGGTCCTTCAAACTGGTTACATTTTAAACATTCACTTGTCACTCCACACGTTTTAAATGTCTCCATAATCAAAAATTACAAAAAGATCAGATCCTGCAAATAGAATAGTAATTTTGTAAGAAACTCTTGATTTATAATTTGAACACTGGTAAAAGGCTGATATAAGAATTGCCGTACTGGCAATTCAATGTTAGTGGTTACTCCATCTTCCATTTTAGATATCCAAGTCTTTGTTGAAGTAGCAGAATAACAAAGTACAGCATGATTGTTCGATACCACTCAAAATTAACGGAGTAAGTCATTGTACATATTGTTGCATTTTCTGCGATTCGGCAAGAAACACATTAAACTTTCTCAAACTTTTATTCTGTTTTTATTTCAGAAAGTTCGTTACGCTTAAAAACGTTACTTTTAAAGTAAACGACCAAAAATTGTAAAGGATTCACTTGAAAGGGATGAAGTATCTTAGAAGCCCAAATGCAACAATTCTTTGTGTTTACTGGTGTATTCTGATGTGAATGCGTCTGTAAGATGTTCATAGGTCTTGAATAATCAAATTTTAAAAGGAGTAAGAATGTCAAATAAAAGTACAAGCATTATTGAACTCCTTAAAGTCATTATTACATGTGGTTAATTTCAGTTTTCTGAAATATGGCTGATTAAGAGTTTCCACACCTGAGAATATATCCAGCCGCTGAAATGCTTTTCAAATCCTCAATGTTTTATTCCCTGTGTGGATCCTCTATGCCAGTTGTAATTATGTTTTCTGCCTGTTTCGTTCCAAATGTAGTAACATTCGTAAAGCTATAGATTTTTGAATATAATGTAATAGAAATTCATAATTATTCTAAACATTTCTTTAGTTTTCTACAATATAGACGATTCTATAACATGTATAACCTTAAAACGAATTTTTTCTTGGTTTTTATACAAAACAAATAAATCTTCACATAATCTTTGATAACCTACTTTAAGTTAACGAGAGGGGCAAACTTGCAGCTCCCATGGTGTGGTGAAAGTCAAAATATCATTTCTCCTGACTGTTATTTTTGTGTTATAAAAACAAAAAATTTTAAATATTCTAATTTACTTGCGATAGTAAAACTTATTTCTATTCAATAAAATTCTGCCAACACCGACTAGCATCATTAATGATAATCTATGACACAAAAGCAAATTCCAGTTCTAAAGAGAACCAGAATGATGAAAAATGGTGCAAGTTTTGATGTTTCCAATGAGCCTCCTTTATTGCCAGAAGAAGATTTAAACTATTCATTTTGTTTATTTGGGAAAATATTAGTCAATTAAAGCTTTAAGGCAGAAAAATGTTTTTATTTAATTTTAAAAAGTGTTATTACCGTGAATATGTTTTACTGTCATTGACTTGAAAAACGAGTGAAACTATGGAAATCGTGACAAAGTGTTTCTCATCGTCACCGAATCCTCGTCAGTCACATTTTCCTATTATATGTAAATGTGGGGCATAATTCATAATAATAATATTGGGGCATAATAAGGCATAATTCCTCCTCTTGATGACAATCAAATTTACTACCCTTGAACCTTAATTCTGAAAACTTCTGAAACTTCACACTTTCTTCTTCACCATGAGCCTGCGAGTTAATAGATTTGATATTGCTGTGGTTGTGCTATTGTCATGCTGATATTGCTGGATGGTATGGTATAAGCCAACAACAAAATAAAAGACAAAAACAATTTTTAAATATTAGAAAAACGGTTTTCAAATAAGTTAATATTTCTTTGTTCCATTTGTAACTCGTGCTACGTTTAGATGGTACACTAACTCCATAGAAAAACTCTAACCCCATAGAACTAGAAAGAGAATATTTAAATACTCTTATAATAGTAAATATATTATATCTACCGATGAATTGAATTTTAAGAAGAATTTTAGAATTGATATTCCTTCGCATACACAAATAAAATCTGTAAATTGATGGGCCCCATGTCGCACTATATACAATGACTAAACCAGCGAGGGTGATGGAAAGATTCTAGTACCTTCTGGGAGGACGTTTAAGGGTAATTTCTTGCATTTGGGATTTTTATGGAAGAAAAACCGGAAAACGTTGTCTGACTGTCGATGGAAAATGCTTATATATGCTGCTGAAACCTCCAACGAGTCTTCTTATTCCTGAAAGCAGTTACAAAATCAATTAAAATATTATTTCGTATGTTATATGCTTTCATATGTTATAACTATATGCTTTTAATGGTCATAAATAACTATTGGTTCCATATATACCTTGCAGACTTTTTGAGTTGACATAAAATGGATTCAACAACTTATGTAAATCTAGTATATTAAGAGGAATTTTAATCCATTTTTCTTGTTTCAAATGTTTTAATACAACTTTAATACAATTTTACTTACAGTTATACTTTAATAATATATTAATAACGTTTTAATATAGTTTCAACATGTATTTGATTCTAAACATTTCTCATGAACTATTAATAATTTAATTTATCAGAAACATGGCTTAAAAAACCTTTCAGGAATCACTTTATAAACTATTAATATGTAATCAAATAGTTTATAAAGCTATTTTAATACCTAGCTTTATAAATTATTTGATAAGATTAGATAATAAATATAAAAATTATTTGATTAAATTGATAATTAAAAGTTTTTACTACTACAAAAACTTTTTTGAGAACAATTTTCAAATTTTTTTTTCAAGACAATTTTTTTTTTGCATTGTTACCTATTGTAGATGTAACAGGTGATAATGATTGAATAATGCTGTATAGGATAAAGTTAGATAATTTTGAATTGTAGTTGTTTTATTGAAATTGTTGATTTTTGTGAATAATATTACAAGAGAACATATTTCGAGTTAATTTTCTCCTCTGAGATGAAAATAGCTTTTCATTACTAATTTTGGGTTGCTGTAAAATAAATATGACAAATAAAATTTGAAATTGGCTCTCATTTCTAAGATATTTGTAATTTAATATTTTCAATAGGAAACAATGTTTTAACAAACTCATGCACCTGTTTACTCTATGTTATGGAATGGCATATGTATTTTCTCAGAATTATCATTGAAAACTTTTCAGTAGTAATCTATTAACAATGTAGTGAACCATTTCCCCTTCCTGTAGTGAAACTTTCCCTTTTCTTAATTTTCACAATGTTTTGGTGAAAACGCTCGCCATGCTCATCGATAACAGCTTTTAGGAAAAAAAATCCAAATAACACTGCAGATAATGCACTTTTAGAGAAGCGATTTTAAGTTTCCTGTATGCAGACAGCATGTCAATAACTCTTTTCTTGTAGTTCTTTGATTTCACATTCACTAAGAAATTTGTTGACACAAGGCGCAAAGAATTCTAAGCTTCTTTCTTATATTGTTGAAGCAAGCTATCACAATTTGCATCCTTAATGAGTTTATGGATCTATGGACCAAAAATAAAACTCCTTCGTTTCAGTTTAGCTTCACTGATTGCGTGAATTTTGTTATTTAAATGTTTGAAGGCTGATCCACTCTTGTCCATGGTTTTTACCAAATTTTTCATTAAATCAAGTTTTATGTGCCAGGCTGGTAGTATGAGTTTTTTGTCTATGCTAATTGCTGATTTTCACATTTTTATCTCCAATATCATATAGGCTATTGTTTTTTACATAGTAAAGATTTGGCTCTACTTTCTCTCTCACATAAAAAACAGCTGTAGCTTCTTTGTCCAAATTAAAGATTCGTGAGAAGAGCTACCACTTTCAAAACCATAGCAAATATGACAGTTGCACTTTTTGTAATAAAGAAAGTTCAAGAAATGTTTCAGACATTCATAAATTTATTTCAGAGAGACAGAGTGTCCGACTGGAATGGATGGATGTTGGTATCCATTATGCAGCAATACTGCCTTGAGACTTGTTTTGGAGGAATCTATGAATAACTGGTATTGCAATTTTGAAAAATGTCTTCAAGAGGTTGAAGTCAGAACAAAAAATAAGTTTTTCTGATTAAAAGAAAGAAAAAAAATGCTCATGACGTTTGCTAAGTGAATTCGCTCGGACATCTTCCAGGAGTAAATTCCATTCTCTAAGTCTCGATGCAAGTAACTCTACTTTAGTCTTGGCCCCAATTCTAGATCTCTAACAAGATTACTCAGTTCTTCTTGCGACAGAACGTGTGGTGTAGGTATATAATCATACTTATATTCAATACTAGATGTAGAAAACCATAGAGCATCTCATGAAATTGTTTCTTGATATTCTTTTGGATCAATGAAAAGCTGTTTTGGAATTACCAGAATGGGAAATTCTTCACTATAGGAAATTGGTCGCATAGCAAATAGCAGATTTGGGTACTGTTCTTTCATTAGATCTTTGGGTACTACACGTAGAAATAGCAATAATTTACATAATTAATTTTTTCCATCCAAATCATAGGAATGGTAAATGGTATTATCATCTTCTTTTTGCTTTGCAGTCCCATGAAAAGTTTCCTTGAACAAGAATTACATCATATATATGAAGCCCAAGTCTTGTTGATCTCCAATTTTGCATCGTAATAAAAGTGATATTCCTAATAGAACATTAGAGAACATTATCACTAATGGAACATTTTTGAGTTTCAAATGCCAGTTTTCCACATATATAACAAAAGTAATTAGCAGAATTAAAACATTTACGTGGCACCACAGCTCTAAAAATGTAATGTGATTAACTAAAACACAAATTCACTGCAATTCTTTAATTTTAACACAAAACGCCGCGCAGAACTAACAGTTATCACATTTTTACTTTTAGGACCAAGAAAGTGTGCCAACAGTCAAACTGATGTAGTTTCTTGCAGACTAATTAGAGCCAAAGGGTTTTCTCGATAATAGCTATAAAGGTTTAAAAAAATTAATGGTTTGGGAATCATGTTTCTGAATCTTACTTTTTCAGATACTTGTATATGTAATATGTATTAATTACTCATTTTACATATATTCAATATATATTTTAATAAATTTTTTTTTTATCAATGTTACTATATAATCTACAAATTATTATAATTTATAAATTATATTGTATAAATTTACATATTGCTATATTTCATTTTTCACATATATTTCAAAAAAACTAAGGGAACTGACTACAACCATATCTCCTAAACAAGATCCAATTGTCAATTTTTACAATCAACTTTGTGTTCAGCGCTCCAAAATTAATTTTTTTAAAGCAGATTTATGTGTTGCGCAGTATAATTTTATCATTATAAATAAAAATGCAAATTGTGTTTTTTGAAAAGGTATTTGCATACGTTTAATATCTTACATTTATCATAAATGTTATCTCTTAGAGCTCATTATTTTCTTAATTAGACAATGCTTCAAAAATATTTGCACTGTCAGAAATCTAAACTACTTAGAATGGATGCCACTTATTCTAGTTATAAAATTAATGACCGTCCTTTCAACTTTCTTATGAATAATATTTATGAAAAATTGCATTTAAAAAGGAGAGAATTATTATTTAGTGTTACTAGTGCAATATATAAAACATGATTTTAAAAATAAATAAACAAATTAAAGTTATTAAAAATATCATGATTATGATGAAATATAATGATTGTTTAAAATTTTAAATTTATCATTGATTGTTAGGTAAATATTACAATAACCACTTTAATATTGTTTTGTATATGTAAATATGCTATTAACCTTGAAAGTATGTCAAATTCCAACTACGTACTTTAAAAACAATATGTGTTAAGACCAGCAGATGAGGCAAAATATTATTTGATTTGTTTTTTAAGTTTATAAATTCGTTTATTTGAATAAAGAAGATAAAGAAGAGGGTATTGATATAAACTTCAGTATGAAATTATGCCTGAAAAATTAATAAGAATCATGAATTATGTCCCTCAAGAATAATAAAAGCCATAATTGCATTCTTCTTCATGTGTTAATGCAATCACCACTGAAAGGAATTCGTAATTAAGGGCTTCTTAAAATTAGGGTACTCAATTGCTTAAGACTACTCATATTCCCGATTATCGTTAGCGCCTTCAGATTCGTAATTCATTCCAGTGCATTTAAAACGAGGAGAATTAATTAATTATTAATCGTCTGTCTTTGAAAATATATTCCAGAATATTTGGTATAGAAATCAAGGAATTGAGAATTTCGCTCTCCGAAATGCGTAGATAAATTGTAGAGGAATTCAATTTCAGATTCCTTTGCAGTTTAAAACATGCTCACGAATTAAATGAATTCCATTCCTGAATAAAACATGAGATTATTATTAAAAATAATTATCTTTTGATGTAGTTTTCCTATTGATGTAATTTTTATGTTTCCTTATTATGAAGAAAAGTTATCCCATAAAAATATTTTATAATACTTTTTCAGAGCTTATAAATTTTTTTTCTATCTTAATTAATATTTGTAGTAAAACATAAAATATACATATAAACATTTTTACATTGTCAGATATTTTGAAGGAAGGACTTTCAGTATTCCTGAATGTTACTTTTGATGTCTACAACACTATTTTTTCTAAATTTCGTAATGTGTTCTCAATTAATGCTAACTTAAAATTAATTTAAAAGTTTTGTAATATTTTACATATTTTATACACTGGTTTGTAAGATATGTTTTCTACTTAAAATCCCATTAATTTTTTTATTTTAAATTTTTTATTAAAATTTCAGTTTAACTTTATTAATAACTATTTGACCTATTTTGGTCTATGCTTCTGAAACTTGGACTTTAGCAATATCTGATGAGGCCCATTTGGGTATATTTGAGCGAAAGATTTTAAGGGCTATTCTTGGAGGTGTTAGGGAAAGTGATTGTTGGAGAAGACGGTACAACGCAAAAATTTATAAATATTATAAAGACCCAGTTATTATAAAACTAATTAAGATCAATAAATTAAACTGGGAGGCTCATATATTTAGAATGAATGATTTAAACCATGTAAAAAGGTTTGTTTCGGCAAAGCCACAGGGACAAAGAGGAAGAGGATGACCCAAAAGATTTTGCTGTATTAAAGGTTAAGAATTGGAGGACCATTGTCACCCAGCGGAATGCATGAAAATATCTTCAAAGGAGAGCCTTGTCCCACTCTGGACTATCGTGCTATTGATGATTTGTTAATAATATATAAATTAAGAAATATACACAATTTTATGTGCGTAACGCAAGTAGAATTTAAGGGAAATGTACATATATTTGCATTAAAAAAATAAAAATAGGCAACTTTAGGGAGAACTTATTTTTAAAATTTCCCATTACCCCACTATGGTTGGTTTAACCTTTTTTGTTCTTAGTTATTATTTTTAATACTGTTTGAACATTTTTGCTTGTTTTAAATATTTGTTCAGTGCAAATTCGCCTTTTTCGCTCTCTGTATATTTTTATAGATATACTTAAATATTCCATACATATGAAAAGCAGATGCAATACTAATGTCTTTCAAAAAATACATTATCCACTTTTCATCACTATTGAAGGATGTTACAGCTTGTATAATTTATATTTTCAAAATTTTAGATGCTATATTTAAACATAATAGAAAAAATAAAAATTTCTGATTTGAATTTTTCGAATTGAACCCTCATAGTACCAAATTTGTTGCAGTATTTATATTGTTATACTACTGAAAACACAGCTAAAATTATATCATTAATAACAATGCTTTCACTTTATTATCTAATATTTATAAACATTCCCAAATTTGAAATTGATTCGTCATGAAAATATATTTCATATGCAGTTTGAATTTCTTCTTATATTAAATGCCTTTGAATTTATTTAAAGAAAACCACTGATGAGTCATTTTAACACAAAACAATAGTAGTTAAAAAACTTAAATTGAAGCAAACTAAGAAAATAAAAAACACAGTGATAAAAGATATTTTAAAATAGTTTAGATAAAATATTAGTGGTTAAAAAATTATACTACTTTTCATTACTATAGATAAGAAAAACATGTTTGATGTTTAACAAACATTTCGAATTAATAGAATATTTTGACAGTTAAAAATACAATTTATTATAGATTACATTATAAATGATTTGAATAAGAAATAATATTCAAAAAATCGTTTAAAAATAAGAAGAGAAGCAAATTGATATAATCAGCTGTATTTGAATGTAATCAGCTGTCAGCATTGGGGGTGGCATTTTTTTACATTTAATTTTTGCATTTTAAATAACATCTTAAAAAACTAAAATACTTATACATTTTTATAAATAGAAAAGTTCTTTTTATAACATAAAAGTCAAAGCAAAAAATTAAATTCTTGAAGAATTTTTTGTTTGCTTATTGTATTCTTTAAGTGCTTCTAGCCTCTCCAACATTTTCCTACTGTGATGATTCGGAAACCGTGAAGAACTTTTTATTCCAGTCGTAACAATATGTAAAACTAATAAACATATTACAGAGCAACTTTGGTTACAAGATATTACCCCGTTTACTCACATTAAACGGGGTTCATCATAAAACTAAAACTGTATTGCATGTACTACAACATGTTAAATAATGTAAGAAATCTACGACGCCTTTTTTACTTACCTGCCATGCCTTTTTTGACAGTGTTTTCACTATTTTTTATCATAGTTTTTGTGATTGAAGTTTATTAATCAAGATCATCGTAAGTAGATATTCATTGTTGCAAAGCTTTTCCTTCTTTCTATTGATTGTTTTCCTTTTAGCAACCGTTTTTTTTTGATGAATAGCAATTACTAGGGATTGTTGGAAACTTGGCCATTCGGTGGACATTGTTTGCTGAGGAGTTTTCTTTTGGAATTTGTAAGATTTTCTTTGTTGGAGGACTAGAGATGATTTTGTCCCTTATATATTTTGGAAGTAGTCCGTTACATTGCTTACGGTTGTAACGCTTTTCCTTCGTTCTATCCATGGTTTTCCTTTTAGCAATCTTTTTTCATCAATAGCAGTTGTTAGGAATTTTTAGGAGCCTGGCCATTTGGTGGACATTGTTTGTTGAGAAATTTTCTTTTGGAGGTTTTAAGAATTTCTTTGTTGGAGGACTTGAGATGATTTCGTCCCTTATATATTTTGGAAGTAGTCCGTTACATTGCTTACGGTTGTAATGCTTTTCCTTCGATCTTTTTTTCATCAATAGCAGTTGTTAGTAATTTTTAGGAACCTGGCCATTTGGTGGACATTGCTTGTTGAGAAGTTTTCTTTTGGAGGTTTTAAGAATTTCTTTCTTAGAGGACTTGAGATGATTTTGTCTATATATTTTGGAAATAGTCCGTTACATTGCTTACGGTTGTAATGCTTTTCCTTCGTTCTATCCATTGTTATCCTTTTAGCAATCTTTTTTCATCAATAGCAGTTGTCAGTGATTTTTAGGAACCTGGCCATTCGGTGGACATTGTTTGTTGAGAAGTTTTCTTTTGTAGGTTTTAAGAATTTCTTTGTTGGAGGACTTGAGATGATTTTGTCTCTTTTATATTTTGGAAGTAGTCCGTTACATTGCTTACGGTTGTAACGCTTTTCCTTCGTTCTATCCATTGTTTTCCTTTTAGCAATCTTTTTTCATCAATAGTAGTTGTTAGTAATTTTTAGGACCATGGCCATTTGGTGGACATTGCTTGTTGAGAAATTTTCTTTTGGAGGTTTTAAGAATTTCTTTGTTGGAGGACTTGAGATGATTTCGTCCCTTATATATTTTGGAAGTAGTCCGTTACATTGCTTACGGTTGTAATGCTTTTCCTTCGATCTTTTTTCATCAATAGCAGTTGTTAGTAATTTTTAGGAACCTGGCCATTTGGTGGACATTGCTTGTTGAGAAGTTTTCTTTTGGAGGTTTTAAGAATTTCTTTCTTAGAGGACTTGAGATGATTTTGTCTATATATTTTGGAAATAGTCCGTTACATTGCTTACGGTTGTAATGCTTTTCCTTCGTTCTATCCATTGTTATCCTTTTAGCAATCTTTTTTCATCAATAGCAGTTGTCAGTGATTTTTAGGAACCTGGCCATTCGGTGGACATTGTTTGTTGAGAAGTTTTCTTTTGTAGGTTTTAAGAATTTCTTTGTTGGAGGACTTGAGATGATTTTGTCTCTTTTATATTTTGGAAGTAGTCCGTTACATTGCTTACGGTTGTAACGCTTTTCCTTCGTTCTATCCATGGTTTTCCTTTTAGCAATCTTTTTTCATCAATAGCAGTTGTTAGGAATTTTTAGGAACCTGGCCATTTGGTGGACATTGTTTGTTGAGAAATTTTCTTTTGGAGGTTTTAAGAATTTCTTTGTTGGAGGACTTGAGATGATTTTGTCACTTATATATTTTGGAAGTAGTCCGTTACATTGCTTACGGTTGTAACGCTTTTCCTTCGTTCTATCCATTGTTTTCCTTTTAGCAATCTTTTTTCATCAATAGTAGTTGTTAGTAATTTTTAGGACCTTGGCCATTTGGTGGACATTGCTTGTTGAGAAATTTTCTTTTGGAGGTTTTAAGAATTTCTTTGTTGGAGGACTTGAGATGATTTCGTCCCTTATATATTTTGGAAGTAGTCCGTTACATTGCTTACGGTTGTAATGCTTTTCCTTCGATCTTTTTTTCATCAGTGGCAGTTGATAGTAATTTTTAGGAACCTGGCCATTTGGTGGACATTGCTTGTTGAGAAGTTTTCTTTTGGAGGTTTTAAGAATTTCTTTGTTGGAGGACTTGAGATGATTTTGTCTCTTATATATTTTGGAAGTAGTCCGTTACATTGCTTACAGTTGTAACGCTTTTCCTTCGTTCTATCCATTGTTTTCCTTTAGCAATCTTTTTTTCATCAATAGTAGTTGTTAGTAATTTTTAGGAACCTGGCCATTTGGTGGACATTGCTTGTTGAGAAGTTTTCTTTTCTTTGTTGGAGGACTTGAGATGATTTTGTCTCTTATATATTTTGGAAGTAGTCCGTTACATTGCTTACAGTTGTAACGCTTTTCCTTCGTTCTATCCATTGTTTTCCTTTTAGCAATCCTTTTTC
Source organism: Caerostris darwini (assembly GCA_021605075.1). NCBI lineage: Eukaryota > Metazoa > Arthropoda > Arachnida > Araneae > Araneidae > Caerostris > Caerostris darwini. The sequence goes on along the minus strand of BPLQ01007882.1, from coordinate 823,917 downwards.
ATCAATAGCAGTTGTTAGTAATTTTTAGGAACCTGGCCATTTGGTGGACATTGCTTGTTGAGAAGTTTTCTTTTGGAGATTTTAAGATTTTCTTTGTTGGTGGACTAGATATGATCTTGTCCCTTGTATACATTTTGGAAGTGGTCCGTATTGTAAGAGTTTATAAGTTATTATTATTAATTTTTCTTTCTTTTTCTTTATTAAACTACAATTCGATAATTTAAGGTAAAGCAGCCAATCAGAGAGTATAAATTTCAAAGCTACGTCAAGTCAAATCAAGTCAAGATTAGAAGAATACAATCTCCATAAGTTTTAATACTGTGCCATTTTGTTACTGCTGTAATATATTTTGATAAAATGTGCAAATCGCTAAGAAAGTTATAATTAATTTTTCTTGATTTACAGTTTCACTTAATATACAAATTAAAATTCATTATTACTTACGGCAATTTCAATCTGTGAGATAAAATTTTCTTAAACTCATGAAGTTTCATAAAAAGTAAAACATTTTAATCATTATTGTTTCCAAATACTCGTTATATAAAAAATGTTTCATGCTTAGATGGAATTATATATATTTTATGAAAAAATTCTTTTTTAAAGTTCCAAAAAATAAAAAAAATGTTTAACTTGTGTACTTATTTTATATGTTTGTAAATATATAAATACTTTGTATTCTAACAAAAGTTTTGTAATAAATTAGTTTTTATTTAACAGAAAACGTTTAAATCATAAAAAATATTCTATGTTGAAAATACTTATTTAAAAAATTATTAAAGAAAAGATGTAGGTTACGTAGCAAAGTTTTTTATTAAATAAGATATTAAATTATGAATGTTAAATTATTTTAAATTTTTACTAAATTATGAATGTTAGCTAATTTTTTTATTTATTTGACTAACTATGACCCATAACAATTCAATTATTTCATTTTGTAAGAATAATTTTCTTTATACACATATCAATAAATATTTTTAAAATTTTTCACTTAAATTTGTATATTAGAATTAAAAAACAACAAAAAAAATTTGTTCAGCATCTTTATTTATAAATAGTTTTTCAGAAAATTGTATTTTTCTTGTAATAATATTAGAATAAAAATAATCTGATTTAAGGAATTTTTGGTAATTTACCATCTATGCAATTTATAATTAACTTTTACCAACAATATTAAACAAAATTCACTGAAATAATATTTAAAAATGATTATTTTGTCATCATTTAAAATTTATACATTGTCTTAATAATTAGTTTTAAAATTAATTGTTTCTTTTTATTATCTTTATTTTAAAAAAATCATTAATAGAAAAAAATTTATTTTATATCATTAGAAATTATATTAAATAAACTATAAATAAATTTATTAAGGAAATACCGGGAAATTTTCAACATTGTAATTTACAATGTTTACAATTAAAATAATTTTATTAATATAAGTAGCTGTTCTTGGCAATCTGTTATCTGAATCTGTTCATTTAAAAATTTGTGTTATCAATATATTTAAAAACTTTTCTTAGTAGTTATATATAATTGCAAAGTTACTTTTATTTGCACAATTTAACCTTCCATGAGTAAATAGTTTCTTTTATCGTGCAAAATTTATAAATTATATTCAAAATGCAGAATAATTAATAAAATTTGTTTACATTAAATATTTTTAATAAATTGAAAAAATAAAACGTCAAACGTTAATAATTGAAAAATAAACGTTAATAAATTAAACGTCGAATAAATTTCTTAAATGTTCAATGAATAGAGAAATTTTACGAAAATACTTCTACTCATATCTTCAGTGGAATACGAATTTTCTCATTTATTTATTTAATTTACTCAGGATTTGCATTACACAATTTTATAGTTTTCAGAAATATTATATCATAAATTTCACAGGTGTAAAAATGTTAAGTAGGCCATTGGAAGTTTATTCAACTGACTTTTGAAACTTGCAGCTGTTAAAGAAATAGCAAATAATCACCCTTATATATATTAGATTCAATAATAATACAGTTTCATAAATTAAATTGTGGAAACGTTGATGACCTAGTTGCTAGTCCTCCTAGTTGCATGCACTATTTTTTATGGATTCCTTTTGTGATACTCTAAATGCAAGCATAAAATATCAATTGGTTAAACAGGAATATTTTTCTATTATTGTAAGTCATTAGATCATTTTTGTTCAGAATTTTTTCCCTTATTCTTTCAGTTGTCTTGAAATATATTATTGTTTAAACCTATATAGTGATACGAATATTTTCAATAGTTTCCAAGCAAAATTTGCTTTGGATGTTTATTTGTTCTATATTTTATTATTATCACAATAAAGCTGTATTCTTATGAAATATCAATTGATTAAATTAGAGTATTTTCCTATATTGTAAATCATTACATAATTTTTGTTCAGAATTTTTTCCCCTTATTCTTTTAATTGTCTTGAAATGTATTATTATTTAAGTTTATATATTGATATGAATATTTTCAATAGTTTTCAAGCAAAATTTGCTTTTGATCTTTAAACATATTTATATTTTATTATCATAATAATAATGCTGTATTCTTATCAAATATCAATTGGTTAAGTTAGAGTATTTTTCTTTTATTGTAAGTCATTAGATAATTTTTGTTCAGAATTTCCCCCCCTTATTCTTTCAATTGTCTTGAAAACCTATATTTAAACCTATATATTGATACGAATATTTTTAATAATTTCAAGCAAAATATGCTTTTGATGTTTATTCATATCCACATCTTATTATCATCATAATAATGCAGTATTCTTATCAAATATCAATTGGTTAAGTTAGAGTATTTTTCTTTTATTTTAAGTCATTAGATAATTTTTGTTCAGAATTTTTTTCCCTTATTCTTTCAATTGTCTTGAAAACCTATATTTAAACCTATATATTGATACGAACATTTTTAATAATTTCAAGCAAAATATGTTTTTGATGTTTATTCATATCCATATTTTATTATTATCACAATAATTCTGTATGCTTATTTATGATTTTATTATGAAATCTTAAGACGGGAATGGTTCTATGGTTAGCCCGTTGGAATTGTGGAGAAGAGTTCGAAAACCAGCAAGTAAAAGTGAACCAAAATCTTCTGTGTGAATGCCGGGTATGGGCACGATACATTTGTTGGCTAGACTGTCCTTTCGTTGGTCTTGATGAGGGAGATGTGCATCTCCCAGATTCCACCCTTCAAGACGTCCTTTAATTGTGAGGGTAAAATGCGTGTACAAATGCAAATGCAGCAAGATCACTGAATAACTCTGAATCTGCTATATATCTGTCTTTATAGTGGCAAATGACCTTAGGTTAAAATAACCAGAATTTGGAAATAGTAAAAATTACGAAACCAAGTAGGTCAAATGCAACATGTTTATAGATTTGCCTTTAATAAATGAACAGATAGACATTTTGTAAAGCATGTATTTGTATGAATCTACTTAAAAAGTTAATTAAACTAAGAATATATTCTTTGACAGCCTCATTATACTCTTTGAATAGAATATACTCTTTGACAGCTTGTTTTATATATTCTTTTACAGCCTCAATATACTCTTTGAATAGTTTGTTTTATATATTCTTTTACAGCCTCAATATATATACTCTTTGAATAGAATATACTCTTTGACAGCTTGCTTTATATATTCTTTGACAGCCTCAATATACTTTTGAATAGAATATACTCTTTGATAGCTTGTTTTATTCTTTGACAGCCTCAATATACTTTTTGAATAGAATATACTCTTTGATAGCTTGTTATATTCTTTGACAGCCTCAATATACTTTTTGAATATAATATACTTTTTGACATCTTGTTTTATGTATTCTTTGACAGCCTCAATATACTTTTTGAATAGAATATACTCTTTGATAGCTTTTTTATTCTTTGACAGCCTCAATATACTTTTTGAATATAATATACTTTTTGACATCTTGTCTTATGTATTCTTTGACAGCCCCGCTTGTCCGAGAACGGAAGCCGAGAAATCGGAGCGACGGCAAGATTCCCCCAAGAAGCAACCGCGAGGCTGTGCGATGGACGCCGCCGAATTTCGCAAGAGGGGCCGGGAGATGGTGGACTACATAGCCGACTACTTGGAGTCCATTTCTCAGAGGCGGGTCACTCCCAATGTCGAGCCGGGATACCTGAGGAACCTGATACCCAATGCCGCGCCGAAGAAAGGAGAAGACTGGGATGATATCATGAAAGATGTGGAGAGATACATCATGCCCGGGGTGAGTGCTACTTTCAACTTTTTATTATTACAATTCTATTTTCTTTTTAGTAAAGTAAAAAAATGACGAATTCTTAAGAAGTATTATATAATGTACTTGTTTTTGAAATTATGAAGGTTTTCCTTATTTTTATACGCTATAGTTTAATCTTCTTTCTAGTGAAGTGAAATAATGATGGATTCTTAAGAAGTATTATATTATTTACTTTTTTTTGAAATTACAAAGGTTTTCCCTACCTTTATACATTACAGTCTTATATCTTGTTACATGAAATTCCCATCTTGATATATTATGGTATTACCTATGATTAACTTATTAAAGGAATAACTTATAATTAAATTAAAATATAAATTAAAATAAAATATTTTAAAATTGAAAACTTTGAAGTTGATGTTTGTACCAAATTTTATGCTTTAATGAGATACTGATTTAACAAAAAACATGTAGCCAATTGCATATTTCTGATGAGTACTAAGGATAATTATCTTATCTCATTATCAGATTATATTATGTTTGAAACTTAAAATTTCATATTCAATAATTTATTGATAAGCGACATATTATAAGATGAGTTCTTCAAAATTGATCTTTTGATTGTTCAGAAAAGCAACTCAAATTTATATGCACTCTGTGTGCTCCGTATGTATTATGGTCAGTATGTATTTATATGCACTCAGTATAAAAAAAACGTGATTTTGATTTTTTATTATCATTTTCGTTTATATACACTACTGGCCATTAAAATTGCTACACCAGGAAGAAATGCAGAAAACAAAAATGACATTCATTGGACAAATATATCATACTGGAAATAACAAGTGATTAAATTTTCAAGAAATTTGGGTTCATAGATCTTTAGAAATCAGTACCCAAAACAACCAGTAATAACAGCACTTATACGCCTTGGTATTGAGTCAAATAGAGATTGGATGGCATGTGCAGGTAGAGATACCCATGCAGCTTCAACACGATGCCACAGCTCATCAACGATGGTGACGAGCCAGTCTCTCGGCAACCATGGACCCGACGTTTTCTATTGGCGAGAGATCTGGTGAACGTGCAGGCCAGGGCAACAGCCGAATATTTTCCGTATCAAGGAAGGTCCGTACAATACCGGCAAGATGCGGTCGTGCATTATCCTGCTAAACCGTAGGATAGAGCCACGGGTCGTAACACACGAAATGTAACGTGCACTGTTCACAGTACCGTCAATGCAAACATGAGGTGACCGAGACGTGAATCCAATAGTAACCCATACCATCCCGCCAGTAGATAGGCCGGTATGACGATGACGAATGCATGCTGCCAATGTGCGTTCACCACGATGCCACCAAACACGGATACGACCATCTCGATGCTGCAAACAGAACCTGGATTCATCTAAGAAAATGACTTCTCGCCATTCATGCGCCCAGGTTCGTCGTTGATCCCATCATTGACGACGCTCCTGTCTATGATATAGCGTCAAGGGTAGCCGCAGCCATGGTCTCCGAGCTGAGAGTCCATGCTGCTGCAAACGACCCCAATTCTTGCCTCAGCGCTTGTGACGTGGTTGCACGATTCATTAAGGCCATGCGGATAACATGCCTGTCTCCTCGGCTGCTAGTGATAGGGGGCCGTTAAGATCCAACAAGGCGTTCCGTATTACCGTCCTGAACCCATCGATTCCATATTCTGCTAACAGTCATTGGATCTCGACCGACGCGAGCAGCAATACTGCGATACAAAAAACCGCAATTCCGGTACGCTGCAATTCGACCGTTATCAAAGTCAGAAACGTGCTGGTACGCATTTCTGCTTCTTATACGAGGTACCACAACAACTTTTCACCAGGCAACAACGTTCAAATGCAATTTGTGTATGAGAAACCGGCTGAACAATTTCTCCGTTTAAACTGTAGGTGTCGCTACCGGCGCCTGCTTTGTCTGAATGCGCTGAAAAGCTAATTATTTGCATATCACAGCACCTTCTTCCAGTCGTTTAAATTTCACGTCTGTAGCATGTCGCATTCTAGGTGTAGCAATTTTAATGGCATGTAGTGTATAAACTAAGGTAATTTATTAAAATATTTTATGATATTTTAAGATCTTTAAAAAAAGGGTTATGATCAATAATGGAAGTAACTGTACATTCTCCTTCGTTCATTAAAAAATCTCGATTAAGTAGTTTTAAATAAAAAGATGCAATGCGATTTTTGTTGGGAATGGACATATTGTATTTCTTCTATAATAATATTTTTATGTTCCAGTTATTATCCAACTAAATGTTCTAGTGAAAATATAGATCATTGCATTTTTGCTTGTTATAGACACAATTTTCGTCAAAATGTCGATATTTTGGTCGTAATAACATCGTAAATGCTATTAATGGTCAGTGTCATAATTCCCTTTCATAGAGCAACGGGAATATAATGCATTGTTGTTTGATAACGAGGATTCTTTTTTATGCTACTAGAATTACGCAATTTTACTAAAATACCGCATGTATTATGAATTTTGAGTTACTGCATTAATTTTCTCAAGATTTTTAAAAACTTTTTTTTTCTTTATTCGAAGCCATTTTTTAAAAGGATTGACACAAATTAAAATCCCTGTTTATGTCCATGGAATTTTAATCACTTAGTTTTGAAATGGGATTTACAGAATCGATTGACTACTTTTTATGTGCACACAATTAAAAAAGTTTTAATATATTTTTTTCCGTTGTCGTATATCAGTGGGCCTCGTGTGCTATTTATGTATACATCGAACGGGGGATAAAGTCAGGATATTTCTTCGAAGTGTATTTTTAAGGTGTAGCGGATCCGCGTTTGTATGTCGTATGGGAGAAAACAAGGAAAACTCCCACCAGGAACCGTGTCTGTCGATGCGATATGTTTACATAAGCTTTTCCAATTACTATCGAATCCGAAATCAATGACTTGAACCTAACCCTTCCTTGACGCTAACTGAGCACGTTATCACTGGACTAAAAGTTAGGCCAATAATTATATATTAATATTAATTATATAATAATAATAATAATAATAATTATCACCATCATCATCACCATTAATATTATTATTATTATTAGGCCAATTTGAAAATTCAACCAATATGAGCTTCTTGAATAATAAAAAATTTTAATTTTGCAAAACTTAATACTGATTTACTTTAAATGTACTCTGTATAAATAAGCACATAAGAACTTTCCTGCCAACCCAATAGATGAATGAAATTTGTTGCCTCAAATCCTAGACAAATTACTGTGTGGGTTAACATAAGATCTAAAAACCATCCCTGTTCAAAAACCTCATTTGCAGTAAGAGGGTTATGTGTGGTGCTTTTATAATTGTGCGAGTTAGTCATACTCATTATTATCAGAAGAATTCTGAAAATACGATTAATCATTTTTTGATCTCATAAACATATCACAAAAAAATTTATTTCTGTCATTGTTCGTGGTAACACAGTATGAGGCCTCTGTGTACAAATTTTTTATTACAATACACTAATTATTTTTCGAGGTATCACATTTTCATTTGTTTGTAACCTCAACACTGGACATCAATATATTTATAATATATTTGATTTAAATGAAATTATTTCCTTATAGATCTTGAGTTCTATATCTATCTTAAAAATTAAATTATGACAATAACTTTAAAGTTATGAAATTAAATTTAATTTTTCTGCAATTGATTGCAAAAATGTTTTTTTTTCTTGTTGTAGGTTACTCATTGGCAACATCCGAGATTTCATGCATACTTTCCGGCAGGAAATGCTTACCCTTCTATTCTTGCAGATATGTTATCCGATGCCATTGGATGCGTTGGATTTTCTTGGGTATGTCAAGTTCTTAAAAGATATTAAAAATGGAGAAACAATTCTCTCCCTGTATATTTGTACATACATAACATAACTTTTAACTTTTTTTTTACTAACTTTTTAATGAGGCTCAAAAGACAAGTAATTGTATACAATAGTATCTTAATTTTGTGAATATTCCCTTAAACGGGAAATAATCACAAATGATGTAAACATTTAGCTTAATAAAAATAGCCATTCTGTTAATGTCCTTTCTCAAGGACAATTAAGAAACTTTTCATCTTTTTTATATAGCAGCAAAAATTCCAATTGTGCAATAGTTTTTGATTATTATAATTATTTATTGGTCAAGTATTATACACAGTTCTGCTAATTGCATATGGTATTGTGTATTATTCCTTGAAATGTGTAGGAATACGTAACGTGTAAAATCCACGACAGCGGTAAGTTTTTTTAAAAATTTTTTCTTTATAAGAATGTCTTCATCAATGATAGTATTACTGTGATGACGATTGATTTTAAATGGTAGGTATTCAATATAATTTTTATTTCTAAAATTTATAAAGTGAACCTCTATTATAGCAGAGCGTATTGAATTTCATTGGTATGTAAAAAGGGAATTACATTATTATATATGTATTCAATGTGTATGATTTGTTAAATAAGACTATTAAAAAGGCATAGAAATCCTTTTTATGTAAATATAGTACTTAATATATCCAATGACAACAATTTTACAGTAAGAAAATTTTAGTGACATGAAATAATGATAAAATATAATTCATGTAATTTGTGATAGAGAGAATGATATTATATCGTTATAAAAAAAGAAAGCATCATTTATAAAAATTTTTTTTAAGAATTTCAATTTTAGTATATAATAAAATTTGCTAATGAAGTTGGAAATTTGGATTAGTTTAAAAAAGAGTTTTCAAAATACCCTAAATTTATAGTTTATTTTCTAAATTTTAAAAATTAAAAAATTCCAGGGAATTGAATTATTTTCCTAATGGTATGATACTGTGAAAAGCTGAATACTATTTATTTGACACTATTAACATTTAATTAATATCAATATACATTTAGTTAAATAAACATTTAAATTTTTCCGAAAGAAATGCGAATAAAACCTATTGTCTGTAAGGTTTTGTCCATTTTGAATGTTTATAGCATTTGTAATATTATTTTCGTTAATGAAATTGGACTGATTTATGTTTAGAAATATATTAATTTCTAAGCATGAATATGACAAATCAATTGAATAATTTTGAAAAGATTTGACATTTATGAAAAATTTCGAATAATTCTTGTAAATTGATTAAGATTATTTTATAAAACACCACCTATTTCAGTAATTCTCCATCTGAATGATTTTGTACTTTTCTTAAAACCTTCAAGAAAAGAAATCATAATTTAAAGCAGTTATATCATATACTTATTCTTACTTAGGAAAAAAAAATTTGAAAGAAAGTTTTTATGTGTTATTCTCAGTGATTTATAACCAACATCTGTTTTATTTCTTACTACGAAAATGACAAGGCCTTGAAATGTCATGGCTGATAAATCGAATTGATTATTGCTTTTGAACTTTTTAAACGCGACGTTTAAAAATAAAGTTTAAGTTGTTAAGAAGTTTTTGTTTCTGACTTGATATTTGAAAGCAGGTTAACTTAAAAAAAATGTCAGAACTGTGACAGCATACGGCTGCTGGATTTAAAGCATGAAATACTTCAGTTCATATACAGGACAAAAAGATAAAAGAAATAATTTAGTACATAAAATAAAAATTTAATTTTTTACATATTAAACGTTCATATTCTATTATAAAGAATGCAAATGAATATTGCCGTTTGTCGTTATGTTAGTTGTTATACTAGAAGTTGATTGCCCGGCGTGATGAGGGACATAGCACCCGTCAATTCCACTTCAGTCAATCTGTATATTATTAGATTTCGTAGAACCGAAGTTACATTAAACTATACGTTTTTTTCTTATTGCGAAAATGGTAAAGCAATGAAATGTCATGACTTATGAATCGAATTGATTATTGCTTTTTAACATTTTAAACACGATGTATAATCATAAAGTTTAAGTTGTTAAGAAGTTTTTGTTTTATGACCTTGATATTTGAAAGTAGGTTTACTTAAAAAAAATGTCATAGCTGTGACAGCATAAGGCTGCTGGATTTAAAGCATGAAATACTTCAGGTCATATACACAACAAAAGGGCAAAAGAAATAATTTAGTGCATAAAATAAAGATTTTATTTTTACATAATAAACGTTCATATTTTATTATAAAAATGCAAATGAATATTGTCGTTACGCTAGTGGTATATTAGAAGTTGATGTCCGGAGTGATTGAGGACATAGCACCCTTCAACACTACTTCAGTTAATCTGTATAATATTAGATTTCGTAAAACCGAAGTGACATTAAATTATACGTTTTTTTCTTATTGGAAAAATGGTCACTCTGAGTTTATATCATGTTGCCTTAAATCTGGCTGTAATCTGTATTGAAAGCTATTTGATTTAAACAATGGTAATATATTTTTTAAAATCAATTTGCTCTACAATGGAAACACAATAGGAAATAATTCTTACTAGATTGAAGATGAATTCTCTTTTTAAATGAATTCTCCATTTCTATGCAGCAATATATCACTCTGTCACTCATCATCAAAATCAATAACTGATTCAAGATCTTTTGAAATATGTATATTATAATCATCATAACAATATCATATTCATTGTTTATGAATAGAACATGAAAATGTCTGTGAACATCGTCCCAAAAAACTTCGTTTATTCATCACTCGTTACATGCATTTCAACTAGTGCACCAGTTGTTGATGTTGATGTTGATGGTTGTGGGTTACCAACTTCCATGGGTTGAGTTTTATCACTCCTTAATAAGGAATATATGCAAATATCATCAGATATGCCACTTGTGAAGGTCAGAGGTTGAATACGTGACACATTCCAACCAGACATTTCTCCACCTTGAAGATATGACCCCTCAACTTTCAAGCCCTCTAGCCAAACCCATTGATGCTCAGTATCGGGCTTTCTGATGCTCTTGGATTTCCTATCTCTCACTTTTTCTTCAATTTTATACAATTCTTCTGATGTTAATTATGTATATATATATATATATATATATATATATATATATATATATATATATATTGTACTATTTAAAAAAAGATTTTTGAAACTGTCACACTTTGAAATCTGATATCTATTTAGTTTTTATTAATATTAGCCTTTGTTAAAGGCAAAGAGACGATCAAGCCTCAGTCCCATATAAGCTCAAGGAGTGTTAGAGTTAAATTAAATTAATGCGTTAGGTAGTAAATATTTCGGTGGCCTAATTTTGCTGAGCGATTTCATCAGTCAATGATGTCAGCGCAAGGTGAAGAAGTAATAAAATACGCTTTGTTTAATGCTTTTCTGAACGTGATATTGTTCACTTATGTATCATTTACAGCCTTGAAGTTCCAATAATTGGTCTTTATGTGGAAACAAATTATAGCATACAAATATACTTATTAAAATACTTAAATTAAAGGCATTCATTTCTATAGCTTTACCATAGCTTCTACTAACTACTTTCCAACATTTTTTTAGCAATGAATAAACATTAAAAAAAGTAATTTAATTTTTGTATAACGTTTAATCAAGATATTTCAGAAAGTTATTGGTTAATTTAAAATGAATGTATCTCGAAATTCACTGAAGGAGTTTGGAAATTTTTTTAAATTAATGATTTAAAAATTAATTTTAAAATTAATACATAATGTTTTGATATTAACTATTTTTAAAACCAGGATTTTTATGAATGTACCTCTGAAAACCTTACATAATGATGTAAGGATTAATATCAGATATATGATTTCAATATATTTATAACTTCAAGACTTTCTTTAACTTTTTTTTAGGGATAACGAACTGAAAATTCCTTCATGCTAAGAAGAAGTTAATAAAATTAATATTTTTAATAGTATTTATGAAATTTTTTTATTCCAGAATTTATAACACAGCAAACTTTATAAAGGTATATATGCGTACGTAAGGAATACAAAATGCATTTGAAACGCTAAATTTTTTGATTACGAAATAGCTAAAATTTGATATTTTTAGTTTTTGCATTTTTCCTTTGATTTAGATAATATTAATATTGTGTCAATGGATATGTTAATTATATACCTGGTATATAAATTTTTCTACAATATTGTCTGTTAATTTTCAGTTAGGAATTTTGATTTTTCTTGTGTGCTTTCAGGCTGCAAGTCCTGCGTGTACAGAACTAGAAACAATCATGTTGGACTGGCTAGGTTCGTTGTTGATTTCTTTTAAATTTATATTAAAGTAGTCACGTACTACTGTACGTTACTACTTACATACTGGTTCACGTTACTACTTTTCACAAGTTCATGACAAATAAATTTTCATTTGTTATGCTTATAAGAAATATCTGAGAATATCTAATATTTATTTAAAAATTTTTTTTGCCTTTAATTTGATTTGAATGAAATAAAAGCTTACTTCTAAATTTATAATCTACGAAACCTAAAGGAAAATTTACACATAATTTGGAGCATAACTTTTTAAAATTTTATAAATAGGTAGTGGCGTAAATTACTATAAAACACATTATAGTATTTATATGTAACATAAATTGAAACTAGATATGAAAGGAACTTACTGTATTTTAAGAATAGATGAAAAGCTTCACAAAATCTTAAGTGAAACATTAAATATTTTAATAACGAGATTCTAATTTATTGCATTTTTGTGTTTTTCATTTATTATCAAAACCTAAATATTTTCCATTCTTTTAGCTTAATATGAATCTGTAAGGAATATTTTTCTCTAGAACTCTATCAGAAGAGAAATAAATATTTTTTTGTTCATAAACAGGTCTAAAAGAATGTTTTGTGCAGGTCTAAAAGAATTTAGATCCATTCATTATCAAAAATATTTAATATTATCATGCAGAATATACAAATATCCTGTGCCATATTTGCTAGGAGGTAGATATTGGACTGATCCTTTTAAGTCCATCCAAAAAGTAAATTTAGAATGTCTGCTTTAGCAAGCTTAAAAAGTCCAAGTGTACTAGTAATCAGTGCATTTTTTTTCGATATGAAAATCCCGCTTCTTATTGAGTTCCTGCACCAGTGTCAAACGATCAATAATTATCAGTATTGCAGTATCCTGAAATGTTTACATGCGGCAATCAAAGCCAAGTGGACAGTCATTTGTCCTCTGGAGTGATTTTGATCCACGACAATGCTCGCTCATATACGGCAACTCGCACGCCATTATACTCTGTCAGGCTAAGATTTAATTTGAATTTCTGAAATGATAAAATTTCCAAACAATGGGGAAATGTCTTTACCCAGGTTTTAACTGCTTTCTTTTTCGTAAACTATCTTAACATTATTTCGCTCTAATATTTTATGCCTGTTTCTTAATGGTAACATAATCAATTTTAAAATTTTAATAACCAAGTTTAGAAGTTCTGGTAACATTGATTATTAATGATGATCTGAAAACTGAAACTTAACAAATGTGTAATGTAAAGAGAAAATCTAGTTGAAAAAGAAATTACGGTAAAGCTACCACTCTCACGAACTTTCTATAGTGATAGACAGTAGCACATTATCCTCTATTAGCTTATAGCGAAATTAATGGTGTAAGAGTGCACTTTTATACATAAAAAAACATATTATACTATTTTTGAGGTCCTTTTAAGTGATAATGTTTATTTACATAGAAAAAAGGTGTTTATTTATTTTTAAATATTATCTTAAATTGTTAAAAAGTTGAACTGTTGTAAATTTGGAATAAATTTCCTCATGGATTTGACAATTTAAATATTAAATTCAAAAGAACAATTTTTCTATCTTTATATATACATATATATATTTATAATATATAACGTTGAGTAGGTACGTCCCTTTTATCAAGAGTATATAACTGCCTATCCCCTACTATAAAGTCTCATTATTTTATTGAAGAAGATGTAGTCTAAAAAAATTATTTTTGCGAAATCAAGTTGTTACCAATCTGTATGATTTAATCATCAATTTTTATATAAAAAATAAATATTTACTGTCATGTGTTTCAAATTATAGATGTTTGTTGCTGAATATTTTATATATATTTTTTCTTATTTTTCATGTTTGTTATTAAAAATTCTAGTTCTTCTTCACTTTCCAATAGGTTTTTTAAAAAAAATTTAAATACAAAACTGCTGCATGTTAAATTTGAAATCCTTCTTTCTCAGATTTCTACCAAAGTATTCGATTGATCAACTACTCAACTTATTTTGTTTTCCTTGACTTTGTATTTTTATTTGTGAATTCTTACTAGAAAATTTCAATAAAGAGATATATAATTGACCTTTTTCTACTAACATTTGAACGACAGACGGTAGAAGCCCAAAGTCAACTATTTCTTTACACGGAGAATAATATACAGTGTTTTTGACGTCCCAAGAATGCGTAATCAAGAAAATCTTTTAATAAAAATAATCGATACCAGAAAGGAAAAAAGGTGAAGAAAAATATTAAAAATTTTAAAAACTGATGCTCAACGAGCTAAAGCCATGGAGAAAACTAAAAATAATAGAAATAACTAACTTATAATAAGCTTTTTTGTAATTTACAAAAGATAGCATTAATATAACATAACGTGGGGAACTAAGAAAATTAAATCACTGATTGAAAATTTTGATTCATAGTTAAATCGTAGAAAAAATTATTTGCTGCCAGACCCGTGGCTGAATGCAATGTGCGCCACTGGTGAGCATTAGGGCTGAGGTTCAATCCGTTGGAGCCTTTGTTGTAGATGCTGTTTCAATAAACGAGGACACTCGATGGCGTTTGTGATGTTCAGAATTTTGCCTTGTTAGTTGACTATCTGGTGGGAGTATATCCGGATTTCCTCCCATATGACACGCGAATGCGGGCAGTTCACGCTAAAAGTCCTCCCGGAAGGCACTGCCCTCTTTCTTCATTTACACCTACAGGTGCTCATCACAACAGAAGTTGCCCCCTTCCTTCTTTCCATGAGACCACATGAGTTCATGGACTCGGTCTAGGTGTTGCTGTCGACCAAGTGGGTTAAGAAATAACAAACAAATTATTTGCTTAAAAGTGGGTATCTCAATGATATAAATTTAAAATTTTTCTATATTGTTTGTCCCTAATAAAGAGTTGAGTTGAAAAACGTTCGTGAGTAGATATCTTTTTTAATTTAAAAGGCCAACAAGTTTCAGTAGATTATAAAATGTGGTGTGAAGCACAAATTAAATCTAAAAATAGCCCAGAAATACACACAGTTTGAGAAGAGGAAATTACAACAAAGATCACCCAATTCAGAGCCAATAATTCGATAAAGAAATAAATAAATTTAAAATGGAGTAATTTGAAGAAAAGAATAGCACAAAGACTGCTAAGACGAGTGCTGATGGGGTTAAAGTATTATGAGAAAAGAAAAAAATTGAAGAAAAAGATTTAAAAAATATTAAAAACAGATGCTCGGAGAGCTAAAACCGTAGAGAAAAATATAAATAGATGTAAAAACTTGTATATGTTAACGTTTCTTTTTTCATAAAGTTTGAATTCAAAAACAATTAAAATAGCAAAGTGTATTGAAGCTTTGTTTTTATCCCATAACTTAAAAACAAACAAACAATTTAAAAATAAGGTGGAAAGTCTGTAGCTTTTGTTATACATATTATTTTGTATTTCCTTTGACATACTGATACAAAAAAAGTAAACTAAGCTGGATATAATTTCAGTCAGAATGGGCTACTATAAAAAATAACGTATTTAATACAAAGCAGTCACAGTATATTAAGTAATGATGTTGTTATTATACGGTTATACAAATGATGTTAAACGGAATGTTTATCATTATAGATTTTAAAACATCTACAAAAGGTAAAACGATTGTAAAACGTATGATCTTGTAATTTATGTCAGTCACGCTATAGATATTCTTACGAATGTAGCGAATACAGTTTCGCTTTGTTTTTGCTCAATTTTGCACGACAATTTCTTGAAAGACAATATTTTTACTAAGGAAATAAGGTAATATTTATATTTTTGATAACACTATATTTTTTTCGTGGAATTTTTATGAATTACAATGCACATTTTCATAAGAATCAGGGTGCTGGAATTTCTGTTTTCCGAATCATTGAGATGACCTGACTAATTCTTTATAGTGTGTTAGAGGAAGTGCGTAATAAACAGATGTAATCAAAACTACATATCAAATTACAGAACTAAATGTCGACAGAAAAACAGCTACTGCTATCCCAAGATTAAGGATGAAGTGCCACAAAAATATGAAAATTTCTGATGATGGCGTTAAAAAATACCAAAAATGTGGCGACTGCCCTAATGTCGAGCTTACTACTTATCATATCTTTGATTGCCCAACTGTTGCAATCGCCATGCATTATCTGGACCATCCCTCGGAAGAGTATTTATACTCCGAGCTGGCAATCAACATAGACTATATTATACCACGATGTTTGATTTTCTTGTACTCCTCAAGGGATGCGACAACCACAACAACAATATAAATGTAATTAATCCTCCCCCTTTACTTCATTAACTTAATAATATCAAAAATATCTGTATTATTAATATAATTATATGAAAAATATTTGTATTAAGAACTTAATTAACGATCTATCTCATTTCTTTTCATTTCTAGAAAATGTCAAGTATTCATAGCAGTACAGCCATTTGTTCCAATGTCATAAAATATAAATTATGATTATGAATTATTTTTTTATAGGGAAAATGATTGGGTTGCCTGAAGATTTTCTGTGTTTATCAGATAAAAGTAAAGGAGGTGGAGTAATTCAGGTAATTTGGTTCTAGTATTCTAAATAAATAATAGAGTTAATCGTTGTCATAAAAAGTACAATATTGAGGAATATTACATAAAATTTCTTAACTGGATATTAGTTTTGTATAATAGAAAGTCAAATTCAAAGTTAATTTGAATTGACAAATAGCACATCCAAGCATTCAAAAATTAAAAAGTCTATAATTTTAATTTTATTAATTTGTTAGATACTAATAATTTCTATATTCGTTAGAAAAAAAATGTAGTCCAAAGTATAAACATGAAAGATTAGCAGTCTGTGTAGTCACTACGACGGATTAAATTTACAAGCATTTTTTTTTCACTATTTTAGGTTTAGTTATTGCTATTATGGCCCCATTTAAAGTCATTGAACTTTACTAGACTGTCATTTGCTTGGAGGAAATACCATGAATTTTAATAATTAATTTTTTTACTTTTGAATTTGCGTATATCTTTGATACAGTTAAAGCCTGCTATTTGTTATTTAAATTTCCTTTCCTTTATATTTTAAATGATACATATTATTCTATGACAATGTCAGTTCTGTAATGTTTCAAAAGTATATATATATATATATTAATAAATATATAACTACAAAACTGACATGCAATCTTAGATAAAAATAAATAGGAAAAAAAGTTACAGAATTCATAAGTAAGCTTAATTGGAATACAAATGAATTATTAATGATAAATTTGGTTATTTATTCATTTATTAAAAAGAATGAATTTAGATAAATTATGTGTAAATCATGTGTATTTAAATTATGTAACTATTAGGAATATAAAACTTGATGATTAGATTCTAAGTTATTCAACTGATTGAAATTACGTGGGTTTGTTAATTTTGAGATTCTATTATTAAGTAGTCATTGACTGTATTACCATTACAATATTCTTCTTCTGTTTTTTATGTTTATTTAATTTTTCTAGGTATTTATTCCTTTACTGTCCAATACAGGTGATTATCAAAATAATGAAATTACCACAAAAATGTTTATTAATTACACGTAGATCTTTAGTATAAATAATTTCCTAAATCGATATAGGAGTATGGTGTTTAAAGGAGTAATATATAATTTCAAATGAGAAAAATCGGTATACATCCCGTAGATGTGATGATGTTAGATATCTGGTGCGGACTCTATTTTCTAAAAGCAGACCTCAGTAGCTCAATTGGTGGTGGCTCGTCAGTGGCTCCCAGTCACTGAATCTTTTGAGATTCAGGGACTGGAAGGGTCAACAGTAGTATGTGACTGAATTTTCAAACTCTTCAAACCACGCCTGGACAGGTCTAGTTGTATAGATGATAATGACTTTTTTCACCAGCATAAGTCTAGTAGTATGTAGGGTTATCATCTTCTCATGAAGGAAATGATATTTACTTGATTATATACACCTGTTTCGTTAAAATGCTCATACTCTCAGTTTTTCGACCTTCTAGAGTGATGGCAGAGCTTACAGAAAACCAGAAAATCGTACCAAAATCATTACAGAACCACCTTCATACTTCATATTTCCACTAAGGAAATTCAGATGATACGTTTGTGAAGCCGTTCTCAAGACATCCACACATTCTATTGCAGGGAATTATGTGCAAGACGATTTATCAGACCAAATCGGTTTCTCTCATGCATCGTTCGACAAGACTTTATGGTCGTGATATAACTTGAGGCAATGTTTGTTCATTCAGACCAGTTAGAAGTTGCTTTGGAAATACTATTCTACAATAAATTTGTTATTTAAGCAGTACACTAAATGTAGTTGTTGATACAATAGCCTGCAGATGCTTATTGAGTTCTGCGATCACTTAAGCTGCAGTCTTCGTCTTTTTGGAAGTCGAAATACGCTCCAACATTCGACTGGTCTCCTTCATTAAACTTTGCCTTTCATACACTTTTTTACTTGGCGGAATTATTTTCCTTTGTATGCGGCATGCAGTCATAATTTTTGATACCGCAGCTCAAGAAAATCCCCTACTTTAGTTATTGTAGTAAAGGGGCTCTAGCTAGATGAGTGTAAACAATTTCATCTCTTTTAAAGTCTGGGAAGTGTGACATTATGCACTATAAAAAACAAACCACAAGCAGATGCTTCATATCAGGTTGAACTGTTAACACCTGAGTTCGAAGAAAAAGAGGAGAATGATAATGTATAGATCCAAAAAAAAAAAAAAAAAAAAAAAAGAAAGAAAGAAAGAAAAGAAAAAATGAATTTGTAACACGGGGTTTTCCATGAGAAACGTTTTAGTTTCGGTCTGAACTTATCTGAGACTAATTTTGACTCCGGATGTGTGGCAATCATGAGGTGACCCATCGTTTTTTTTTAATTTAAAAAGATTGTTTGTTGTAGTTAGGCTTTGTGTTGTAGTCATTGCTTTGCGATGTATAAAATAAATAATAATAATGTAGTTGAACTGCAGCCTTCTTATTACAAGAACTTCATCTTATTGTAGCAATTAGTGTTCCTGTTGAAATAAATGAAATTTTAATCTTTTCTCGACGTAAAGAAATTGTAGCTAGTCGAGGTACGTTTGGATGATATAATTTGCGGTCCTACTTGAGGCAAGAAACCAACCATAGTAAGTGTTCAAACGGATTTAATGGATAGGGAAACGGTTTAAGTGTTTTACGGGTCAGTTTCTCTTGCTTTATTTTCAAGATTTTAGGAAAAATTAAAAACCTTTTTTTTCAAAATGTTTAAAATTGTCAAGGCGCGTAAAGATATTTTATATCAGGTGGCACTTCAAATGGATTTGGAAATACAACCATCCATGGATTACGAGAGCTTTTAAAATCTTCCCCTCTGTTTAAAGATGGGGACTTTGTAAGTTCGCTAGTGAAAAATATTATAACGATGAAGGAAGAAAAGCTTAGAAAAGAAGCTTTAGAAGAGAAACGCCGAAAAGACGCTTTGGAGGAAAACCATTGAGTGGAAGAATATGATTTAGAAAAACAAAAAATAAAAATTAATTTTAGTTGGAAAAGCTCAAATTACAGGTTCCAGATTCTGTTGGAGCGGTAGTTGATAATGTAGTGAGGTCTTTAACTCATTCTGAAAACAGGATTGATGTACAGAAGCTGTTGCCTATGTTTAGGGTAGAGATTGATGATATTATTCTATTCCTGGTGCTGCTAGAGAGGCAGCTTAAGCTATTGAAAACGCCAGAGCATCTTTGGGTCTTTGGTTAGTATGGTACCGAGTTCGATTTCCACACTCATGGCCAGTGAATCAAAAGAAAACACTTCAAATTTCTCTTTAAAAGTTTCAAACTTAGTGCCAAAAAGTTTAAGCAATTAATGTTTGCTCATCGGAAGCAAAAAGAGAGTATTTGGCGTGATTATTATTTTGAATTGCGAGCATATCTTGAAAACTGGCTCAAGCAGCTAGATATTTCCTCATTCGAAGGTCTGCAAAAACTGATCATAGATAATCAAATGAAAAGAAGGGTTCCCTCTGATTGCAAGGAACATATGTTAGATGAATGGGAACAAGTTTGCTGTACTCTTGATATCGACTAAATTTTAACTCCAGTATATCATCCGCAAGCGAATCCTGAATACAAAAATGTCCTACATAAATAGCTTTAAATTAAAAAATTTTCTACCGAAATAACGTTATATGCAATCGGAAATGATTCTTATAATTTATCAGATTTTGGGATTTTCTGAACACAAGGAAGCTTCTCTATATCCAAATATCTTAAGAATTTTCTTTCTACGAAACTTTATTTTAAAAATTTGAAAAAAAAAATATTTACGTTATTAGAACATTATAATTCTTTTTAATCATCTATATAATAATAGCTATTAAGATTAATTACATTGTTACATAGTATTTATGAAATGAAAAGAAAAAGGTATTTGGACGTATTTCCTTTGTAACTTTATTGAAATAAAACTAACTAATAAAAATAATAAAATAGAAATATTTATTATTTTTAGCATTTATTAAAGTGTATATTAATTTTTATCTTTAAAAATGGTTTTCTATTGCTTAGATGAAGAAAACAATTTCCGTCCTAAAAAATGCATTCTCCATAGGAAACTAAATGTAATTAAATATTTGTGAACTAGTTTATACTATTTTTAGACTTGGCAAATACTTTATATCAGATTTCCTAAAACTGGCATTCCACTTTGCGACTTAAGTATGGCAAATATAAAATAATCGTCCAGTTCTGCTTTCATTTCATCGATCGCTAGAAGAGGAGGCTATTCCAGGAATTTCTAATCGAAGTTTATTAAATTCCTCCCAGCAACGACAATTGTGGTGCTCAAATTATGATGTCAAATTCGCCCACGCTCACATGGAGACTTTTTTTCTCTTCCGAAACTTATTCACAGGTGTTGTTGTGCAACATCCGATGAAAAACTATAGGCTGCTAATTTACAAAATGGTAATTAGAAAAAAATGTTGTATTGCAGGATTAAAAACCATTTGTTATGAAGACAACAAGTTTAAATCTTTATGTGGGGTTATTTTTTTATGAAAAGAATTACATGAATTTAGATTTATTTTGTGATTTAAAATACATATCAGACCAACGATCTCTAGGTTTTGAGCTTAATTTAAATATAGAATAAAAATAATTTAATAAACAATTAATTTCAAAGGAATTATTATTCTGGAATTAATTTATTGTATGGTTATTGAATATGGTTATTTTAATTGTAATACAAATATAAAATAATTTGTTTACATAAAAACACAAAAGCTAATCATGTTTTTAATTTATATTGGAGTTTACAAGAAGAAAAAAAAATATTTCCATATATATATATACTTTTCAGAGCGTTTATTTAAAAGGACTACAAAATTAAGTAAGCTGTATTGCTGCATAAGCTGCTGTTATAAGTTGTATTGCAGAATTAAAAATCATTTGTTATAAAGACAATAAGTTTAAATATGTGGAGTTAATTTTTTATGAAAAGAATTACGTGAATTTATATATATATATATATATTTGTGATTTAAAATTCATATAAGATGTAAGGGTTTATGGATATATCAGATGTAAGGATCTCTAGGTTTTGAAGTTAATTTAAATATAGAATAAAAGTAATTTAATTAACAATTAATTTCAAATGAATTAGTATTCTGGAATTAATTTATTATAATGTTATTGTATATGGTTATTTTAATTGTAATATAAATCTAGAATAATTTTTTTACTTAAAAACACTTAAGTTATTCGTGTTTTTAATTTATATTGGAGCTTACCACAGGAAGAAAAATTTATTTCCGTGTACATATACTTTTTAGTATGTTTGCTTAAAAGAATTACAATATTAAGTAAGTTGTATTGCTGCATAAACTGCTGCTATAAGTTGTATTGCAGAGTTAAAAAACATTTGTTATAAAGACAATAAATTTAAATCTTTATGAGAGGTTAATTTTTAAGAAAAGAATTGCGTAAATTTAGATATATATTGTTGATTTAAGATGCATATCAGAGGAGCTATCTCTACGTTTTGAGGTTAATTTAAATTAATTTCAAGGGAATTATTATTCTGGAATTAATTTATTGTATATGGTTATATTAATTGTGATACAAATCCAGAATAATTTTTTACATAAAAACACAAAAGTTAATCGTGTTTTTAATTTATATTGGATTTTACTACAAGAATAAGAATTTATTTCCATATACATATACTTTTTAGTATGTTTGTTTATCAAGACTACAATATTAAGTATGTTTATTTAAACATATTACAATATTAAGTATGTTTATTTAAACATATTACAATATTAAGTATGTTTATTTAAAAATACTACTATATTAAGTATGTTTATTTAAAAATACTACTATATTAAGTATGTTTATAGGGCTCAGCTAGTGATTGTATTTTGGTAAATTTACTTGCGGCGCGTCATTCTGCCATTAAAGCTCTGAAGCAAGAAAAGCCCTTCGTCGAAGAAGGAACTTTGCTATCTTCTCTCATGGCCTATTGTTCTAAAGAAGTAAGTTCACAAAGTATCTAAATAAAAATTTTTCTTAATCAGAAAAAGGGGGAAAATAATATCATATTTATATTGTCTGAAATAATTTGATATATTTTGAAAATAAAAGCTTTGTGAGATTTTTTCCTGATTAAGATACAGTACAAAAGTTATCGAATAAACATTGAGTAAATAAAAAACTAAACTTGAATTATTCTATTAGAAATTTTTTTCAAAACCTTGGACAGTTATGAAATGTCAAGAAAGGGTTTTAATATTTCAAGAAAGATGGATCATCATTTCTTTCATTTTTCATTTCATTCATTCACTTTTCATTTCATCAACTACAAAACTATCATCAGATCTTTAGTTTTATTTAAAATGGATTCTTTCATGCTGATAATATTTTTAGTGGTCTCCTTTATAATAAGTTGAAATATTTTTTCCGCTATTCGTCTTAGATGATGATTATTCATAAAGGATTGGAAGGAAATAAAATTAAATTTTTCGTATTTGTTTAGCAGATTTTATAAGATTCAACATAAACTAATAAGATATTTTCTATAAAAGTTTCAATATATATATGCATATATATATATAGATAGATATTGGATTCAAATAATACATTTTTTTCTAAGGTATAAGAAATATGTTTAATAGCATAATGATCTAAAGTTTAAAATAAAATTCTGTGTTATTCCAGTTTTGCTTTGAGCAGTCACAGAACTTAACAAGATACTAATCATGCTTATTACTTTTAAGTATACAGTTAAAAATCTATTACACTGAAGTAAATCATTTGTATAATTCTTCCATTAGCATTAACGCAAATTTAACATTACTTTTCAATCAAAAAAATTAATTAAACCGCATACGTTTAAATTTCGTTTTAAATTTATTTGGGTCTTTAAATATTTGCCTTATCGAGAATTACAACTCTGAGTGGATTAGTACTTCCTACTTAATATTTAATTTGTTAAATGCCTTAAAAAGATTTCTTCTTTCCCCAACTAATTAATCTGACGTAATTATTAAAACCTTAATTGTTTTTGAGCAATTGTTGACTAATCTCATTTACCATAGTTTATCTAAAGAAAAAAAAAACTAGGTAATACCTTTGATGTAGATGGTAATTGAGTATATGCAAATTACATTGCTTGTGAGACATTCACTTAAACTTATATTTTTTAGGAATTCAAAAATATTTTATTGATTTATAACAATATCTTCATTTGATAAAACATTATTTGAATAAAATCAAATTGTTTCTTCGAGTTTTCACTATACAGAAATTTATGATGATTAAATATTAATTAAATTTAAAGTAGTGTACAACAATCAAGCTTGTAGTTTTGTATCTTGAATGTATATAGTATTACATCTTGAACATCTTGAGTGTTGTATTGCATATTGTATCTTGAACATCTTGAGTATTGTATTGTATATTGTATCTTGAACATCTTGAGTATTGTATTGTATATTGTATCTTGAACATCTTGAGTATTGTATTGTATATTGTATCTTGAACATCTTGAGTATTGTATTGTATATTGTATCTTGAACGTCTTTGTTTTTGTAGCTTGAACATATCAAGCGTGTAAGGATTTTTTATAACATTACTTATCAGCTTATGATCGTCTATATTTCAGGCTCATTCGAGTGTAGAAAAAGCTGCGATGATAGGCTTTGTTAAGCTCAGAATTCTCGACACTGATGAAAAATTTCAACTACGAGGTGATACATTAGAGAAAGCTATGGAGGTATCATTATGGTTATAGATTTTGTTGGCTTAAGCGTATCAAATCTTTTATTACAATGTCTAATGTTTGTTTTTTATTTATATCAGGAAGACAAAAGTATGGGATTAACACCATTTTTCGTAAGTACATTTGATATGATATTTTTAATAATTAAAGAACTGAATTATTCTTTTATTTTGATAGATAAAAAATTGCAAAAATAATTAAACAAGTTTTCATGTGATAACTTGGAAACATTTGCAAATGGTTGTTCTTATTTTAATAATTTTTAGTTATTATTTTCCTAGTTGTGAATAGTTAATTTTTTTAGTTTTAGTTACTAATGAATTTTATAATCGGAATAAATTTAGATTATAATCATGTATGAATCTACTTCTGATTTTCGTAGGTAGCTGCAACGTTGGGTACAACGTCTTGTTCTTCCTTCGATCCTATTTCAGAAATTGGCCCAGTGTGCGAGAGATTTGGTGTATGGCTTCACGTCGATGCGGCCTACGCGGGTAGTGCCTTAATTTGCCCTGAATTTCAGCATCTCTTAAGAGGAATCGAAGTAAGCACTTAATATAAAATAACATTTGTTTAACTGAATAATGGTAAATGATCGATAATATTGTATTGTATATCAGCCTCCAATATTTTTTACTATTTTTTTTCTGACAAGATATCTCTAAGACATCCCATCATCATGAATGATTAGAGAAATAAATTCCTAGATATTTATAAAATACTGAGGTTAATAAATAAATTAAATATTTTTTATGTCAATAAGGTCTCTTCAAAATGATCACATCATGTTTTCAGTGTTTTACTCTTTTGCTCTATTTATTAGATAGCCGAATACTTACCAATGGCTACGCCAAATAATAGGATAATAGTGATTTTTTTATTAATACATAATTGTTTCTCATATGTCATTTTTTTAAAAGTTGTAATATTTAATAATTTAAAACGTTTAAATTTAAAACTTTCTTAATTTAATTTTGAATTATTATTTTTTCATAGTATGCCATGTCATTTAACATGAATCCAAATAAATGGATGTTAGTTAACTTCGACTGTTCCACAATGTGGTAAGTATCAAAATCACAATTCTCACTGTTTCACTAGAGAAAATTAAAATTAATTTGAAACAATCTCTTTATTAAATTAATGTTCATAAAAATATTTGTATTTTCTAGGGTAAAGGATCGTTTTAAACTCACACAAGCACTCGTTGTTGACCCATTGTACTTACAACATAGCTTTTCAGGTATGTAAAAAAGTGATATGAAAACAATTATTTGAAGAAATATAATTAAAACTGAGTGAAACATTGAAGATTATTTAATTTGAATAATTTTCAGAAAAAGTTAAAAAGAGCACTTAAAAGCAGGGGTTTCAAATTATAACCTCGTATTCTTTACAATGGCACCACGAAATATTACGAAATTGTTACAACTTTATTTCAATTTTCTATTTAATGGAATGGGACGTGACACAAGATTAGTGGGATAGGACGCTTTTAAACAAAGCATTAAATATTTTAATTATATTTTTGTAAGAGTTGCATGTTGGATATGAGACAACTCCCTTTTAAAGATCTGCAGATGGTGAGTAGCAGATTCAATTCATTCAGGATGCACCACGGGGGGTTGTGACACTGCGGTTACTTTTTGCTATTATAATTTGGAGCAAACTCCCCTGAGCGTGGTATTTGTTGGTTTTGCTGCCTTTTTCTCAAGTCCAATGGAAGGACATTAAGGCCCAGAGATTTAGCGTGTCTATCCACTGAATAGACTCATTAGCTTTCGGTTTGACTTCCTTTTTCGAGTCTCAAAATAAAATAAACTAGTTTGGAACTAGTCTATCTAGACGGCCACTCCGACTATTTTTGCGATATTTTATTTATTCTTGAATGACCCTAATATATATATATATATATATATATATATTAGGGTTATGCAAGAATTACTTAAGTACTTATTAAAATTTGGCATGGGGTGCCCCGAAAAATCTGGACATAGCAAGAGTACAGAGAATTAGAAAGTTTGGAAAATAAATAATTCTTCAAGTTTCCAAGGTTGATACTGTAATTTTAATAAATATTGATAGTTGCGTTTACATATACAGAAGTAAAATAAAAGGCCACTATATAGACAAACAATTTTTGAAATATGATTAAAATATGCAGTTGATGCTGTTACTTAAAGTAGTTAATAAAAAAGTGAAAGTAGATGTAGTGAAAAAGTTTTAAAAAATTTCCGCTTTTAACTTCATTTTTAATTAAATCATTTTAATTCATTTCATATTAAAACTTTTCCGAATTAAATTTTCTTAATTTTTTTTCTCTCTAATCTTTACCCAGGAATTTATTTCTAAAAAATAGTGATTCAAATGAATTAATCTGCTTGATGGAAGTTCTTTAAAATTTTCCCATCTTTTGTTTGAATATTAAATGTAATATATAACTTATTTAAGTAATATCCAGAATTGCATGCTTTTAAAGAATCTGAAGAAGCAATCACTTATAAACAGGTACACATCAATCTCGACGTGACAAATTTTATCACTCTTTTTCAATGTGGTGTTATTGATCTATATATTTTCAAATATAGATGTGATTTTATTTTTAACGCAAGTAGCTTTTTTGATCAGCATATAGATTTAAAAAGTTTGTGTATTAAACTACGTGTTTTTACATTATTTTACTTGTTTTTAATTTTGATTCTGTCTTACAGATAAATCCATTGATTATCGGGTAAGTTCTTATTTTAACAATTTTTTTGTGAAGTTTTCTTTCAAAAAATTGTCTAATTTATTATTCTTATATGTCATTTTCTTAAAAGCACACACTAATTAAGTATGTTTGGAATATGAGGATTTATTAAATCGTAAGGAATTTTGACTTAAAACTATTATTTATGATACTGAAATTAAAAATTAACAATTTACATTTATTATTTATGAAAAATTAATCTGTTTGTGTCAGTCTGTCAGCTGATAAGTAAATTTAATTATTAAACGAAACGCTGCATTTTGTACACGGAATTTGAATCCTATATGTTTATCAATAATTGCAATTTGAGCGTGATGCTCACGCTCATTGTCAAAATCACCAACATCATTGTTTATCAATAATTGCATTATTAATTATACTTATTCCCTTTTTTAAACAGGTTGGTTAGTTACATATTTTTTTGTATTAAATTATTTACTTCATTTTCCACAGTTTTTCGATTACTACTCTTAAAATTTTCAATTTTGCTATTATTTTAAAATTTTATTTCTGAAATAAAATCTAATAAATTCTAATTCTGTTTCAAGGTTATTCAAATAGCACCATTAATATTTTTCAATCATTAGTTTATTTTTAAATGCGTATACGAATAATAATGCTTTGAAACACTGTTCTGTAATAATTTTTGTCTGAAATTATAATTATTGGAACATAATTTATAGCTATTTAAAGTAAGAACATATAACTTATATTTACCTACTTTTCTATCTAAATTATGTTTTTAAGTTATTGAGATAAAAAAATTTTTAAATTAAAATCCATTTAAAATGACCCGAAAATCGCGGAATTATTCTATAAAATTCTGTATTTTATTTTACCAATCCTATAAAATACGAATGCAATTTTACTAAATATTGACAATTATTTAAACTATTTAATTTTCAAGATGCATTATCGCACATTTATGTTTGCGTAAATTTCTTCACAGATGGGCAACTATTCCTCCAGAAAATATTTAAAAATTATTTATTAAATTATACTTCTATAGTTTAAACTAAAAATAATATATTGCTGAAATTAATGTTTTGTTATAAAATTACTATTTATATCAAAAAGTTTCAAACAATTTGAAAAATTAAGATTTCTATTAAAATTATATTGACTTATTAGAACTTATTAAAATTATAATTTATGACTTAAACTTCAAATAAACAATGCCTAATTTATGTAAGTAAAAATTTAAAAATACTAAAATTTTTCCTGACAGAAAATTTAACACTTAGCTGAAACAACGCATCTATTGTGTCTTCAAGATACGACAACAGATGGCAGCACAAGCCAATGCCCAATTAATATCATTTCTGATAGGAACAGATTTTCATTTGAAATGGTGGCATAACTTAAATGATAAATTTTTTTCATGCAAAAACATCTAGTTGTCAAAATTTTATTGTCTGTCTTATTGATAAATTTTTATTGAAATTCATTTTTTTTTTCAAAACTTAAAAATTAAAAGATAACAATTTTGAAACCAAAGCTGGATTTAACATATTCTTTATGTTATATATCATTTTCCTAGCAGTGAATTATTATTTAATTACTAATATTGAACTATTGATTGGTTTGAAATGTTTTAGCATTGGGGCATTCCTCTGAGTCGTCGCTTTCGCTCCCTGAAGTTGTGGTTTGTCATTCGCAAATACGGAGTCGAAGGTCTACAGAAATATATACGTGAGGTAAAATAACTTCGTAGTGCTTGTTTTACTTTTCGCTAGATAAATTTTTTAAAATTAAATTATACATTTGTTGAAAATAAATGAGTATTTTTTTAATGGTTGTAACAAAATACTAGATTATATTTTTCAAATAGCATTTGCTCAAAGTTTAGAAAGTTTAGAAGAAGTTTGTTTCAAAGATTAGAATAGTTTAATAACGTATATATAAGTGAAAACATATTAAAACCATTTAATTTCTTAATTCATCCATATCTATGAAATCTTTAAATGATTTAATTTTCTACATTAATGCGTATCTATGAAATATTTAAAAGATTTAATTTCCTACATTCATCCGTATGTACGAGTATGAAATATCTAAATGATTTAATTTCATACATTAATTCGTATGTATGAAATATTTAAACGATTTAATTTCCTATATTCATCCGATCCGAATTATTTAAACTATTTAATTTACTACGTTAAACCATATCTATGAAATATTTAAACAATTTTAATTTTCTACATTAATCCGCATCTATGAAATATTTAAACGATTTAATTTCCTACATTAATACATATCTATGAAATATTTAAAATATTTATTTATTCATGTACAAGATATTCTTAAACAATCTTTGACAATAAGGTTAGGAAGATAATTATGAATGTATTTTTCCTGAGCTCAATAATAAATAATGACTGTATTCTCTGTGTATCATCTGAATCATGAATATTCTGCACAAGGCAAAATGTCATTGTAAACTAATTTTAAAAAGGATTTCGAATTTGCATATATTCGTGAAATATATATATATATATATGCATATATTCGTGATAGTATGCATCACGAATATATGCGCTGTGAAGTTTTTGCAGCTAAACAAAAAGGTGAAGTCAGCCATTAGCCAATAGTCTAATTTCCTACAATTCTCCAGCTTATTATGTTTTAAATTCCATTAGGTATTTTTACCGATACAGTATTTTGTCTCAAAATGTTTTTTCAGCACGTGAGATTAGCCAAGAAATTTGAAAGTTTAGTTCGAAAGGATGAAAGATTCATCGTTGCGAATCAAGTTCATTTTGGTCTAGTGTGCTTTAGACTGAAGGTAAATATGACATACTTTCATTTCCTCAAAATAAAGCTTTTTAATATAACATAAAATATATAATACGAATCTTTAGTGATATTAATTTAAATTAAGATCTGAAAAAAAAATCAATTCATATCTTCTCAACAATTTTTTTTATATTAGTTTATTTACACGCTATATAAAAGCGCTGTTTATCTTTCAATTTTGTTAAAACATAACATTTAAAATATTTGTTAAATTGTTTTAAAATAACATATGCTTAAAATATATTTATAGAGAATTTATAAAAAAAATGCAATTGCAACTTAACCGTAAATCTCACCGTAAATTTTTTTTAGAATAAATTATTATTTAATTTAACATTATTATAATAGCATTAAATTAAATAATAATGTTAAATAATTTAACATTATTTAATTTAAAAATTAAATTATATTAGATAATTTTTCTTAAATTATTTAATTAAAGAATTTCTAATAACTTAACATTATTAGAAATTCATTTTAGTTTTGTGATTGAATTAGATAACGAGGTTATATTCTAAGGCAACAGCAGACGATGAAAAACTGTACTTAAATAAGTAACCTTTGTAAATTTTTATCTCTATAGATGAAGTTCTTTTAATCACTGGATTTTATGTTATGATTTTTAAAAAATCAAGTCGATTTACTTGATGATATATAAATTCTTCATAAAAAGTTTATTCCTTTTTAGGGCTCAAACAACTTAAACCAGAAACTCCTGTCATCAATCAATGCATCGGGTAAACTGCACATGGTTCCAGCTTCACTGAGTGGAAATTATGTGATAAGATTCTGCGTTTGCGCTCAACATGCTACAGATGCTGACATCATCCACGCTTGGGATGTCATAACTATGTTCACGGAGGAATTACTGGAAGTAGTGAAAAAAGAAGAAATAGTAGTAAGAAGCTTAGTTTAGGCCCATTGTTCTTTTGATTTCCATTTAATACTGATATTGATACTTTTGTAAGAGTTTATTATAAAAAAATGAGCTTCAGGCGATTTTATGCATGTTTTATTTTTTGTTAAATTTTTTAATAAAGAATATTTTTTTAAATTTATATTGCATGTTAATATTTTATTTATGTTTTTAACTTTTTTTAAAAATATTTCTTAAGTTTTCAAATTTTTATAAAAATTCCGAGTCAAAAGAAATACAAACATTTTTTTTCCAAATATTATATTTGGAAAAAATGTTTGTTTTTTGGAGGAAATCACATATTGAATTTCGATTTTACTTGTTTAAATGTATGTTGATGTATCATGAAGATAGATCTGATATTGAAAAGTCTCGGATTAATGTCGTGGTCGAGCATCATACATCAGTAGATCGGAAAGTCCTTCTATGGACTTCGAGGAGAGTACGGGGGTGTAGAAAATGCCTCAGATACCATCCTGAAATGGCCCTTGGGCAGTGGTGTAACAATAGGGTTTCAAGACGGACAAATTGCGATGGGCCCAGGCCCGAGCAGAGAAGCTATGAGTACAGTAAAGGCCTGACATTTATTATTACAAAATAAAGTAAAATTTATTAATTCTGTATTTAATAAATTTAAGTTACTAAAGAATAAATTTAAAAAAATGTGTATCAAGATTTTGAACGTATTCATTTGCATGAAAAATATATCGCATCTGGTAAAAATAATAGAAAACGTTATGCGCGGGACTTCCCGATTTACGATTCAACATAGGTAGGTACAAAATAAAAAGGCGGTATTCCCGCTGTCATCCATGTGCCACTGGGACATTTTAAATTCAATTGTTAAGTAATTCCAATGATTTTTGAATAGGCATTTACAAAATTAAAAGTGGAATCCCCGCTGACAAGTCAGAGACTTCCAAAAAGCTGGGAAGTCCATTGTTTCGCGAATGTCACCATTATCTTACTTTTTGTTTCATCGGATCCGCGATCAGTCGCAAAGATAATTAGTTTATTGTGGAAATTAGACAATACTAAGTCTAGTAATAAAAAGTATCTTAGTGGGAGTGAAAAATGTAAAAGAAAGATGAATTGTGAAGAAAAAAATAAGAAGTTACCTAAAATAAGTCAATAGTTTAAGAGTGAGGAAGAAACAGTGAACTGCGCGGCGAAAATGAAGAATCGAAGCTGAACCGAAAGTGATAGTTCGGTTAGAATCGAAGTGAACCGATAGTGCAGTCCCCACAACACTGTTCCAGTGACCCCACAGCCCTGTACTAGCGATACACATAATCAAAACCAAAGTGAAGTGACTGAAATTGACTTGGAAAACATTACATCTTCATCATACATTACTGATAAGGGTCATTTCAAAGTACGAAATGATCAAGTGAAACGGTTTGTGATTGAAAATGGACACTACAAACCTTAAGTCCCTTTTTTAAAAGACAGTGCCAATAGATCCTTGTTGGAAAAATATTATTATATTGTATCTAAGTCTAGCTTAAAACTAGTATGTACATGGCTTTGTTATTCTCTATTGCTCCAGAAAACATATTGTAAACCGTGTTGGTTATTCGCAACTAGAACAATGTGGTATTGTTACTCAACTTTAAACCCTTAAATTAAACAATAACCCGATCATAGAAATAGCTACACCGTCTACCCAACACACGCATTAATCATTAAGAAATTTCGCAATAACCCATACCACAAATAAACCTACAAGTTCGAATGCCTTCAGAGATTTATATAAGTTGGAAATGGAAACACACTCACATGAAATAATTCACAAACAAATTTCCTGATTTTAAGTGTAGACAAAAGTGTATTTATTAGTATTTACAATTTAAGTTTGAAATAAATCATACGATTAATGTTATCTTATTAAAAGTTAAATTTCTATAATGAATTAATCAAATATAATTTATACACATTACCACAAGAGCAATTACTAATAAAATAAAAAGGTGATAGTTCCTACTTCTCATTATTTGCCACAAATACTGGAAAAAAGGGGCACTTTTTTCCAGAATTAAAGTTCAATATTTAATAAGTTGAAGTCACTTACAATTATTGATTATTTTAATCGGGCAACATGGGAAACATAGGCATTATGAGTGGGATGAACAACTTCCTTTTTTTAACGACGCTGTCGCCAGGGAATCTTCAGCTAACTCGTTGAAACCGAGAGTCGGGTGCAAGGGAAGCCGGTCACCATGTCCTGTCCATCGTTCCCTCACAACAGTGAAAAATAATCTCTCTTTTCACTATGGACGATGAACAGTCAGGCCGTCTTTCTCCTTTCCGTTTTGGTTTTTGGCGTCTTTTTTTTTTTTTTTTTTTTGCTTCCGAGAACACCTCTCTGATAGTTTCTCTTTTTCTACGATTTTTCTCGATGATGATAATTTTGAAGATTATAGGAGCTCATTGGCCCACGTCAGGGGCCTCATCTCCGATGGTGCTACCATGAAAGAATGAAAACATTGGCAATGCCCAAAGATTAAAGGGAGTCCGTGAGAATTGAAAAAGTCTAAAAATTCAAAACTGAATTTGGGTAGGTTAGAGCAGAACATTCCTAGGTCTTTTAAAGTTAAAATTGCAGCGTTATCCAAATCTTAACTGCAGTGGAAATGGTACTATTGAGGTGGCAAATTTTATTTATCGAGCTTTTGAAGTGTTTAGGATGATTCCAGAAGGATCTGTCATCTGTTTGTAGGTCTTCTAGTTTTTCTTTCCATAATTAGTCCGAATAATTTTGGAAGGCTTTTCTGATGTTTTAATTGATCCTGTTAAGAATGGTTTTATCGTTAGGGTTCCTTTCTTTTGCAATGTTGCGGATCTTAATAAGTTTTTTGACGTTCGGTTGAATCCAATTATTTCTGTTGCTGTAAGAAAGGTTTGAAGCTTTTTATGAGCAGTCAAAAGGTCATCGGGGAAATTACGGATTTCCAAGTCCAGGGTATTAGAAGAATTAATGATTGGTAAAGGATGAGCATGTTTATCGATGAGCAGATTAGTAAAAAGTATCCAATTAGCATTAATTTTACTATTGTCCGGAGGAAGAATGTAGTTGAACTTGAAGGAGATTTCAACAAGATTATGATCTGAATTAAGTTCGGATAAAGATGTGATGTAGAATGGGAAAAAGAAATTTTTGATTAGAGCAAGGTCTATAGTGGAGGTTGAGATGTAACCAAATTTTGTTGCAGTAGTAGGTGTGATAATATCAATATCAATTTGATTAGCAAATTTAAGGAGTTGGTTGTCCCTTTGTATATTTGTAGAGCAGTTCCAGACCTGGTGATGAGCATTAAAGTTACCGCACATGGTAATATTTGATCCAAGTTGCATAATACTTTCAAGATCTAATGTGAACAGTGGAGGATAAGATGTAACTGGAACATATACACTTAGTCACAAAAGTAAGTATGCAGAGTATATGTGATGATGTTCTATGAAAAAAAAACAGACCTACAATATTAGAGTTTTCAAATTAGCGATTTATTTCGATTACAGCAAAATCGAGCTTAATAACAAAATGAAAAGTAATTAAAAAATACAAATATTTAATTAGCAAGACGAGCTTAACTTAAAATAGGATGTAATTTACATCATAAAAGTAAGTATGCAAACAAAAACAAAGACATTAATATTGCAAATTTTACAATTTTTCAAAAAGATTAGTAATTTGTTGGATAGCCTTTGGCCTTTATAACAGCTCTCAATCTAGATGGCACTGATTTTACTAAATTTTGAGTGCCAGAAGATGGTATTTTCTGCCCCTCCTCCAAAAGGGTATCTCTTGATTTCTAATTTGGCGATCGAGATAATCCCACAAGTGTTCAATGGGATTAAGATCAGGTGATTGCGGTGGGGAATTTAGCTGTTTTCGCACGTGATATAGCAGCCATTCCCGAACAACCCGAGCAGTATGTTTGGGATTATTATCTTGTTGGAAAGGGAAGGATCCACCGAGTCCCAATTTAGAAGCACTTTGGCTTAGATTATTCTTTAAAATATTCAAATAGCTATATTGATTCATTATTCCGTCGATTATAACTAAATTCCCTACTCAGTTGCTGCCAATTTAATCGAACCATTACCGTGTTTTACAGTTCCTCTCATGTTCTTTGATTCTAGAGCTGCATTTGCTTTCCTCCAAACTTTTTGGTGTCCATCTGATTGGATGTTGAATTTACTTTCATCCGAAAAATCACGGAATTCAAAAATTTGTGTCCTGCTTTAATTTTCTTTTTGCAAAATCTATTCTCTTTTTTGCGATTCACTTTGCTAACAAATGGTTTTCTTCACATATTTCGACCATGGTATCCTGCCTTCCGTAACACACGGCGAATTGTTTCAGGATTGCATGACTTCGCAAAATTGTTTTTCACACCAATTGTTTTTTTTGGTAATCGTTTTTTTTTCACATTTCCAACAATAATTCGCCTGTCTCGATCCGTCAAAATGGGCGGTCGTCCTGCTCTTGTCTTGTTTATATTTCCCTCAGCCTGGAACTTTTCTATTTTTTGCACTGTTGCAGGACTTTTTTTTATGATTTTATCTTTGGGGCTTGCTTTCCTTATAGAGCTTTATTATTGCATTCTTTAGATCTTTTGATAATTCTTTTCCATGTGGAGCCATTGGTGAATTGTTGATGTACTAAAAGCTAAAACTTACAAGCTTTGTAGCAGAACTTCTAAACTTATCACTGAAATACGAAAAATCACTCGAGAAGTTTCATTCCGCCTATTTAAAAGTCTAAACTTCAGAGTGCATACATACTTTTGTGATTTAAATTTCTACTGGTAGTTAACAAAATTACTCTTAAAGTTTTTTAAAATATAATAATTTGGTTTATTTTTCATTACTTTATGACTTGAATCAGAAGCTATAAACAACACTCTCCAAAATAATATTTTTCTTATATTTACTTGAGAACTAGAGCTTTTTCACTTAAGCTATGAGTTGCATACTTACTTTTGTGACTAAGTGTATAGTAGATGAAATGATATTGGGATCCAGATTAGGAAATGTTAAAGAGATAATGGTTGATTCAATGTGCTGTAAAGGAGGAGTAGGGATGTGATGATAAGGAAGATAATTCTTGATGAATATAGTGGTAACTCCCGAGGCCTTGAAATAGAGTGGATTGTTTCTGTAATTTCTAAAGCAGTAAAAGTTCGGCAAGTAGAATTTTCTTTTAGTTTTGTAGATGGGATTTTTAAATAAGTAACAGATTAGGAGAGTTATTGTTAATGAAATCTTGCAGCTCAATTTTGCGATTTTTAATTCCGTCAGCATTCCAGAAAATAATATTAAGATAATTATGGTGTATCCGCATTATGGGTGTTTAACTATATCAGAAATACCTTCAATAAAAGGGGCTAATTTATCAACAGATTTAGTAGCGTTTTTAATCGTGAGGAGAATTTCCATGACCTTAGGAAAGGCTTTCATAATAGAGAGTTTTTGCATACCGAACGTTAGTTACCGTAGGACGTCCGTTAGCTTTTTCTCTCTAGCGCGCATGCTCATAGGAAGCATAATTTGTTATGAGCATGCGCGCTAGGGAGAAAAAGCTAACGGACGTCCTACGGTAACTAACGTACGGTATGCAAAAACTCTCTAATAACGGCGAGTTCTTCTAATATAGCCAGTGGTGCAAGAAGATGAGATGAGTTAGTTGAGATTTCCGGTGTTTGCTGATTAGTGGAAAGATCTCGAATATCAGAGGGAGAGGTGCTACCATTTAGCATTTGCGGAAACGTTTTTGAGGGTGTAATATAATTTCTTTTAAAAACAGTAGAATATGTCTCTTACATCCATTTCATAGGTTTTTTTCAGTGGTGTGTGTGGGGGGGAGGGGGGGCGATTGCCGACAACAAATCAAGACGAAGAGGCTGCACTTTCTTTTTTTTTTTTTTTTTTTTTTGTACAATTTTTCAAAACAACATAACTGTCGCCAAAGGAGTCTGTTTCCGTTCAGCAAAGGCACCCCATCTATAAATATTCGAGCACAGACAACTAGAGTCTTAAATGTCTTAGTAAACTGTCGCTCTTGACCATCTGACACGAAGTTTCACATTCCCCCCGCCAATTAAAACGCCTCCCAGAAATATCCCTTTCAGCCACAGTTGGGGCAAAAGACCTGCATACACAGGAAACTGGTCCTCCCTTTGAACAGATTGGATTCAACGGGCTAGGGTCTATCTTATACAAAATATACATCAGAATAATATAAATTTCATAAATTATACTTTAATACAAAAAAAAATATTTAAAGGTGCATATTAACACCAATATCAATACGACAACAACTAAAAAAAATTGCTGACTATTTGGACAGAAGGCTATGGTGATTATAAAAGCTATAGAAAGACAGGGAACATCGAAAAATCACTTAGATTCATATATTGCTTATGAACAATGGCGGTTTCAAGGAATCCTTGGAAGAGTCCTTAATGGCGGTTTCATGGAATTCTTGCGCAAGAATTCTTAATCAAGAAAAAAAAATATTTTTGGCGCCAGGTACTCACAAGACTCCTTGACATTACTATAACTCTTTCAACCTGTAGTTTAACTGTAATTAGCCGTAGAGAATATGCATACAACAACGATTCAAGTACAAGCGGCAATTTTTTAAGTATTGTTGAGTTAATAGCGAAATACGATCCTATTTACAAGAAATGTTAAATATTAAATCAAAAGACCAGACAAAATACTTAAGTCTAAAAATACAAAATCAGTTTATTGCTGTCCTGGTTCAAAAAATGGTAAACGAGCTGGTGATAGATGTAACAAACGCACCATTTTATTCCATTATATTTGATACGACTCAAGATATACAAAAAAGTGACCAAATGTGTGAATTCTGCCGTTACTGTGTGGTTCAGAAAGATGAAAATGGAACTCCTAAGGCACTCTTAATAAAAGAGTAATTTTTAGGATTTCATGAAGATAAAGATCAAACTGCCTTAACATTATCCAAACAGATTATGAAATCCATGTTTGCCAGAAATATTTCTCTGAATAAGTATCGTGGACAAGGTTATGATGGAGCTAATAATATGAAAAGTGGTGTTCAGAAACTTATAAAAGATATTGAGCCAAATGCGGTGTATAACCATTGAGCTGCTCCTAATTTAAATCTGTTATTTAATGACGCAATAAAAAAAGGTTATAGAAATGTAAAAAAATTTTGAAACCGGGAAAGCTTTATAATTTTTTTGGACATTGCTTCAAATGGCGGCATATTTTATTAAGTTTTATTTCTGATAAAGAGGGGGTATCTTCAACCTCAGTAATATTGAAAACATCAAATCAAACAAGATGGGAATTACATTTTGATGCGATTGCTATATTTGCATAAAAGTTCGATTTGTGCAAGTTCAAAAAAGGCTAACAGAAACTATTCTATTAAATTTCAAAGCAGATGACCGAAATGAAGATATTTCACTGAAGAGGAAGATAGTAAACTACAAGTTTATTATGATACTCATTTTTCATTGCAAATTTCTACAAATAATCGACGCGGCCTGTAAAGCACTTCAGTCTTTTTTTTGTTCCAATGCAGCTGGAAAACACTTAGACAGCTTGGTCTTAGATGTCTTAAGGCAAGCGCTGAACAGACGTTACTCACTATGCATTACCCAGGGGGCGCTTGTAACTCGAAGATACGGACGCGAAATAACAATGCCCCCGCAGCGCTCTACGATCCTATTAGGACCGGGACCTATGGTTTAAAGTGGATTCCGAACCACTACAAACATCCAAGGCACCGCCGGGACTCGAACCCGAAACCTGTAGTACCGAGGCTAGCCACTCAGCCATTCAGGCCCGCACTTCAGTCTAAAGTTATCGATTTTTAATTGCCTTAAAGCACTTGCAAATATGCTGGAAGAACTTGAAAAGTATAGACATGAATTTGGAGATTTAAAAACGCAAGCAAATAGTATGGCAGGAAAATAGTCTATTAACCCAGAATTTCCTAGAATTCGTCAGAGGAAGTTAAAATGCCATTTTAACAAAATTGACGAAGATGAACGTCTACAAGATCCCGAAAGCTTGTTTAAAGTGAACATACTTTATCGTGTATTAGATATCATCATTTATCAACTGAGATCGTGATTCCACAGAATAAATGAAATTGTTTCCAATTTCAATGTCTTACATCCTGCCCATTTACAAAATATAAATGACATTATTGGAAAATGCTGTAGAATACACTTTCAAACATGAAATAAAAAAGTCTACATTCATAAGGAAACTGTGTGATTTATTACTAATAAAGAATCATTGTAAGTCTTAAGCTTTCCTGAAGTGTGCACTGCATTTATGTTAGATGTAACAATTTCTGTGACTATGGCTAGCGCTGAGTGATCATTCTCGAAATTAAAATTGCTAAAAACCTATTTAAGAACTTCTATGGGACAGATTATGACAGATTACGCAATTTGGCTATTTTATCCATTGAACATTCCATGGTCCGAAACTTGAATTTTAATACAGTCATTGACACTTTTGCTGAGCAGAAAGTCCGAAAAAAGAAATTTTAATAAATAAAATTTTACTAAAAGAAATCGGTTATTTTAATTCAATACCCCCTTTAAATTAAAAGTTCATAGTATCAACCAAAAATAATACCGATTTTAGGTAGTAATTTATTAAAAAGAAAATACGATAATACTTTGCATTCGAAAAATTTGCCATGGGCTTCTACTACTGTTAAACCCCACCGCATTACTGTGCCTAGAGCTGAGTTGCCCCTCCACAGTTGAAAATGCTGTGGGGGAGAGAAGTCTGATTGGGCTCTGTGACGCTCTACAGTCCAATAAAACCATAACCTACGGCTTAAAGGGGATTCTGAACCATTACACACATCAATGGCAGCACTGGAACTCAAATCCGAAACCTGTCGTACCGAGCGCCAGAGCGCTAGACACTCGACCATTCAGGCCTCATACCTATGCGCTTCAGATGGTATAGTTACGCCACTGCCCTTGGGGTGTGAAACCAGCGATCAGCTTTGGACAATCGAACTGATGGTTTCTTTTTAAGTGCCCAACAAACTCTGGGGGTTCATGGGACAATGTTAAAAATGAAGGCCACAGCATTGAAAAAAAAATGTTTCATGGAAAGTAGCGTTTTGATGCAATACAAATACATACATCGAATTACACAGTCCAATCACATTAATGTGACCACCATCTACTTTCGACGTCAACGTGAAATAACCAATCACAAAAGACAGGTGGGAGCACATTGCAGTGGAGTGCATATAAAGAATTCCACTTAATACCACTTAAATACCACTTAATGCCACACTCCACTTAAAGCCAGAATATACAAGAGTGTATATTTGCCTTTTCACAGGTGTTCACATTAATGTGACTGGACAGTGTATTTTCAATGCATCATTTAACATTAATGACAATATCCTGCTTGCAACATTTTGTTATGAAATTAATTAAAATACTGCATACTGTCTTTTAGGAAGAAGAGGAAGAGGAGGAAGAAGAAGAAGAGGAAGAAGAGGAGGAGGAAGAGGAAGAAAAAGAAATCAAAGAACATGTCGAAGAATCGGTGGATGAAGTCTTCCTCCTAGAGCGCAAACGCAAGCACAGCTTGAAATACAAACGAAGCTTTTTCGTTCGCATGGTATCTGACCCGAAGCTGTACAATCCGAAGATTGTCCGCGCTCTATCCACTACCAGCAGTCGCAGACATACCAGCGATCCAGTGGATAGTGAGACAGGCGTCATCACTCCCGTTTAAAAAACAGCAAAGGTTTACACAATATTTCAATATGTCACTGTTAGCTTCAGATAAGAGATGCTATTTGTGTCCCCAAAAGGCAAGTTTAAGCAATGATCCTTTTCCTGACTCAAAAGGAAAGTTTTTCTATTCTGTTTCTGTTTCACCAAACGCAAAGATAAAATTAAGATGTTGACGACAAAAATCAAAATGAGACTTGCTTTTCATTGGAAGAAACAGAAATTTATTATATGGTGCTATAAAAATCGTGTTAAATTTTCTTGTTTTTTTTTTTCGGGAACATTCGTCTGTGTTCCGTCTTTGGCTGTTTTTGTTGAATGTAAATAATTTCTAGTTTATTTTTTATAAATTAATTAATCAAAATTTCAAACATGGTGCTAAAAGAAGGTTATCATGTATAATTAAAGTAATATTATATTAAATCACTACAAATCGGGTACAATAAAAATTGTAATGAATCTCTTAAAGGTAAAAGCTTAAAAATGGCTTGATTAACTATTGTAGTTCAGGTATATATTTATTATCACATACAATACTGAACTCGTTTATACCTTTTTTAAGTTATATTATTTCATTTGATATGATAAAAATATATTGAAATCAATATATTGCTTCTTAAAATTGCCAAAATTTTTTTTATTTTATCTCAGATGAAAATTTTAAGTATTTGAAATTATTAGAATTGAATGCTATTTTTGTATGTTATAAAATAATTTAAATTGAATTTATTGTTTATAACAAGCAAGATTTAACTTAGAATAATAAATAAAAAACAGGAGAATTTCCTTTAAAAAATATTTGATGAATGTCTTGAAATTTTGAAGTAATTGTATGTATATAAAAAAAGGCATTTGATACAAATTGAATAATCAATTGCCCTGCTTTTTAAGTTTACACACAATAAAACACATTATTAAAAAAGATTTCTAAGACGAACAATTGGAAATTTGTAATTCTTTTTCAATAAAAAAGAGATGACTGATTAAAAAATTTAGACTGTTATTCAAAAGACAAGAGATAAATAAATTTATGTCGGAAACCAAAGCAAAATCTGAAGCTAGCTTTGACAATGTTAAATGTCTTCAATTTTCATTGTTTCCCCTTCAAGATTTACGAAGTAAATACAATCGCAGTTTCTCTCACTGACTCCCTTATTGCCGTGATCTGCTAGAATTAGTTTGCTGCAGACAACTGATCACCTGATTATTGTACATTTTTCTGGTAAACTAACTATCTTTGCTGAGTTTTTTTTACCACAGTGGAGCAAATTTGATTTTTTATACTAAATTTCATATGGTTTATTGAATTTCATAATTTTAAGCACGTTCAAATAAAAATCAATGTGTTCTGTGAAAAATCCACCAGGTGTATCATAGATGAATAAAAAGAAGTATGGCAAGATATAAATATCAGCTTATTTGTGCTTAATATTTAAGTACCATCTAGTTACTGTGCTGCAGGATTCCAGTTATATTACAATTTCCAATATTTATTTTTATAAATCTGTTGAAAAGTTATAGTTTTTAAGCTTTGCCTATAGTTCAAATGAATTTTATAGATGTTCAATTTTAGAGTTCATGAACATGATTTGTGCAAATATAACGTATACTTTCACTTTAACTAGGCCTTATCCCCACCCTATTGCATTTTTTACGAATTCAATACGAGCGGTAAATAAAATCAAAATTTTTTTAAATCCTTAAAAAAAGTGTGATACGAATCATTAAGGTGATAAGAGATAGGAACTTTAAATATAATTAATTATATTTTAAAATTTAATTCCCGTTTGATGTACATTTTTGAAAATGAAGATGAATCAAAATTTTATTCTTAAAGCAAATAATTTTGTACTCTAAATATTGATATTGTTTATTGTTTATATATTTTTTAAAAAAAATTCAGAAAAACTTGCTTTACTTGCTAGAGCACTTTGATTTCTATAAGAATAATAATTCAAACAATCAAAAAAAATTTGTGAAGTTCCTTGTACAGAAATATGATATAATTATCCATTATAGAATGAGTGATAAAATTGTTATAATGTGAAAACCTTTTGGCTTTGACACATTAATTTTGTTGGCAATGTTTTTCTTTGCCTTAAATTTATGAAAACCAATGATTGAGACCGTCAGAAAAGAAATATTTCACCTCTCTGTGTGTATTCATGTTTTCATGTATAAAAGAATAAAGATAAATAATGCAAACTCTACCATTTCTTAGTTTTTTCGTTGTCTAATTATTCTTGCGTCTTAGAATATACTCATTAATATAGAGCAAGCTTTGCAGCGAAACACATTCCTGTTTTTGTTAAGATATTTAATTTAATGTACAACTTTCAGTAGTAAGCAATACAATGCATTTTTTTGTTTATTAATCATTAAAAATCGATATTGTTGTTGTAGTTCTGTAAGGATAAGTTATAAAATTTAGAATTTGAGTTAAAATTTAAGGTTTGGTATGTAAAATTAAAAATGTTTTTAGCAGTACTTAGTACATCATACATTAAAAATTATGTAAGCATGACAATTATGGTTGTATCAGTTTGATAATTTTTCTATTTGATTCGTGGTTCTATGGTAAAGTGACCAGCTAGCTTGAAAGAGGGTGTCTGATTCGAGTTGACAGAGTATTTGACAGAGTATGTTAGCATCTCGCTTTGGCTGTCTGGTGGTATCTTTCAGGTTTAATCTTATAAGTCATGTAAATGCTGGAAATTACCCTTAAAACCCTTTCTGGAAGATAATGCCATTTCATCGTTCTTCAGTGATCTGTTTGTGGTATACATTAGTTGAACAAGATACATAACGATGTACTTTAAAATAATATTTTAATCAATTTTGATAATGTTATTTCAGATTAGTTTTCATTTTGTATAAAATTAATAACAACAAAACAGATATACTGATTTCATGAAAACTGTTTAGTTTTTGCATCGGAAATACTATATTTAAAAATGCCATAATACTACATTAAAATAATACCAAAACATTTGTTGTAAACAAATTTATTTTTTATCATATTCTGAATGCATATTTATATACGCTGAAATTTTATACATGTTACTCGTATGAAAATATTTGGTTTTTTGATCGAAATTAGCTAATGATATATTAGGTAATATATTCAAAATAATTAATTAAAGTGCATTTTGTTATAATGAAAATAAAGACATCTCCAATAAAGAAATGACATAAAAATAACATTCTTTAGATTAAAGCACACAGAAGCATCAGATTATGAAAATAAAAATACATGCAGTTAAAATTGCCGAAGAACATTTATACAAACTTATAACTCTATGATAAATTGTTAACCAATATATTAGTTTTTAATCAATATATTATACCACAGTTTTTTGGTGAATTGCGAAGATTTTCATGAAAATATATACTTCATTCTGTACTCTTAATGATGCTGATGGAGTGAAATATTGTGCAGATTTAATGAAATAATAGCAAATGAAAAAAATTGGTCATATACTGCATACAGCTCACACCGATGATTCATGTTTTTTCTGTTGATGCATCGGTTTTGGCGGGAATGTTGTTAAATGATTTTCGATTTGCGTTGCAGCGAAACTCTTGGCATCG
Organism: Caerostris darwini; assembly: GCA_021605075.1. Classification (NCBI taxonomy): domain Eukaryota; kingdom Metazoa; phylum Arthropoda; class Arachnida; order Araneae; family Araneidae; genus Caerostris; species Caerostris darwini. Next base: position 779,421 of record BPLQ01007882.1, on the reverse strand, counting down.
ATTGTTTCGTACCGCTAATATTAAGTTTTTGATTCCAATAAAATCTGCAATCTTTTCATCTAGCCTGAAAGAAATTAAAAAGATAGGTTTATAAAAACTGATAACACAATTTTTTATAGATATTATGTATACAATTTATGTTAATATAATACTGAAAATTAAGAAAATATTCGAGTATGTTAAAAGGATAAGACGTATGAAGACAATCTAACGAATTTTTAATAATTAACCTTTTATTGTTATAAACTCATATGGAGTCAATAGAATATGGGAAATTGATAAACATAAATTTTTCATCTGTAATGTATTTCTAAATTGTGATTTATAGTTATTTCAAATGTTAATATCAAACACATTCCTAAAATAAAAAATTTATTGTAACGTAATTATATTAAAAAAAGAAGTGAAATGATTATTCTATTGAAATTTATGTATTTTATACATAAGATGGAAATGTTCTACAAAATAACTATCACATTTAAATAGTGATTACTGGGAAGTATGACGGCTCATCCACTTAAAATAATTGATCGTTGAACTGAAACATAGTTATCTATCAAGATGAAAATGATTATTAAATGTTTTCTGACAGCTATCCGTCGAAATAATCAATTGCTCATAGAAATTCAGTTTACTTGCATCGTTTTGCAAAGAAAAAGAAAAAATGAAGGAGATGACAATACGAATATTAATCTGTATTAGTCAGGTCGTGGGATTAAACAGAAGGAGACACTGTTTCACAGAACTATTCTTGTAGTATCAATACTTTTTTGTACTACGACAGATTTATTATGTATATGCTATAGTACCATTGAGCAGTGAAAGTCTTGTCTCTGAATAATAACTTATGATGTGGTACTATAGATCACAATACAAGAGGCGCAATCTTTTGAGGTGTACAAGCGCTTTGATATACTGAAGATCATATTATCATGATTGAAAATGATTACGTAGCTAAGAATGTTTTCTGATAGGTATCTGAAGAAATAATCAGTTGATTATAGAACTTGAGTTTCTTGGTTGCATCGTTTTGCAAAGAAAAGGAAAAAATGAAGGGGGTGATAATACAAATATTAATCTGTATTAGTCAAGTCGGGGGGATTAAACAGAAGGAGACACTATTTCACAGAACAATTCTTGTAGTGTCAATATTTTTTTTATACTACGAGACATTTATTATGTATGTGTTATAGTACCATTGAGCAGTGAAAGTATTGTCTCTGAATAAGAACTTCCAACGTGGCACTATAGATCACTACAAGAAACACAATCTTTTGAGGTGTACAAGCGCTTTGAAACACTGTTCAGCAAGTTATACTTTGCTTGATCATGGTGTAGGTTGTTTTCAACTATCACCGAAGAACCTTTTTTTATGGCATAAAACAAACGATGCAATGGAGATAAAGAACATTTATTCATGAAAAAGAAAAACGAATAAACTTTCAGATTTCTGTCGCTGTCAGTAGCTGTCAGTCCGTGAGAAAATGAACTACGAAGATTTTTAATACAAAATGTTCATCCTAATGCTGAAATTCTACCCCTGCCACATCCACTCGAAGCGTTTTTCAAAGGTCAGTCTAATCTATCATAATATCATCAGAAATTTCATTATGTGACTTTTTTATACTTTAAAATTTGGCAAATCCATTGAATGGTTCATTAATTAGCAGTATTCTCTATTAATTACTTATTGTTACTTACATTGAAAACTATAGAAAATTGGTCCAATTTTAGTTTACAAAGAAAGGTCAATATACTCAAATCCTAATTTCGCATTTTTATATTACACATTAAATATATTCAATCAAATAAAACTTAGAACTTATTTTTCTTCTTAGAACTTATTTTTATTTCTAGTATTAGATATTGATCGTAATTTTATCAGCAAAAACCATATATGCTCCTGTAACACTAAGCAGGAGATCGTATCTAAAGTTGTTTAAGGCCACTTATTTCATTCGCACTGATCCTATTTATAGTTTTTTTTATTTCTGATTTATTTGTAAAATTATTTATATTGAATACATACTTAGCAGGGATATGATATTAAACACGAAAATTTTGAAATCGTAATATCTTTCACATTTTGATATATTGATAAGCATTTAGATAACTACGGTAAGGAGGACAATTATTGCAGTTCGTCAGTTGTGCTTTCAGGTTATATTACATTTTGCATCGAGATATAATATTTTTATTTTACATTAAATAACTCCTTTTAATTAATTATTTATTGTTTCATTAATAGTAAATATATGTAATATTTTGAATTACTTACAAGTAAGCTAACTTGTAATAAAACTTTTGAACTATTGATGACGATTCCTGTTTGCCGTTTTTGACCACTTCACAAAATATTCGATTCATGCACATTGGATCCTCTAGGGAACTCATATTATATGAAGAAATGATATCAAGTGCTGGATTTATAAATGTTACACTACGCTTGCGTCGTCTGCCTGTAGCTACAGCTGTTGTAACCGGGATTGTTACAACAGTAGGAACCAATGAAGCTAGAAGGAGTCCTAAAGGTAGAAGACCCAAGGCAAATGCTAAAGGACCATATTTGGAACCTTTCTTTTTATTTAGATATGGATAGGCTCCTTCGTATTTTTCATCTATATGAGGGTCATAATCATAACCGCCCTGTGGTTCATAATAGTCAGTTTTTGTTGGATAACCTGGAATACCTACAAAAAAAAAAAGAATACACACATAAGCATATAATAAATTGAGATTTGGTTTTAAATTTTACATATACGTCAAGGATAATCTTAGTCATATTTCTAATATATTATTTATTATTATTTACTATTTTTTAAGTGTGATTGATTATTTGAATGTATTAGCAATTCAAGAAGAGTTTGAAAACAATAATAAATTGATAGTTAAAAATTTTCGTTTTAATATCTTAAATTTAAAGTAAAAGCTAAAATGTTAATAAATAAAAACAAAAACAAAAAAAAATTATAAAATGTTTTTGATAGAAATTAACAAAAAATTTTATATGCATGATAGTTATAAATTACGTTAAACATATTACAGAAAGTTTCAATGAGTTAAGTTAATTATAATAATCATCCTAAGCGAGTCACATTTAAAAATATCGTAAAATAGTCATATGCATATATTCAAGCTTTTAAATCCGTAAAAATTACCATTACAATCAAGGATAATTTCTTTTTTTAACTAACTTCAATTTCAATGATTAAAAACAAATTTTACAAATATTATTGTACATGTTTTCCATCCTTTTATGAAACGTCACAAAATTCTAATAAAACTAAACAATATAGGTTTCATTTTTTGTATCACGACTAAGAGAACTATTGAATTTCATATTCCGAGATAATATGCTGGTTACAAACCATGTATAAAATATGTATTATAAAATGTTTATATAATATTCATAGAACTTATAAGGCAGAATTTAATCATGATGCTTAAATTTTATAATTTCAAAATATTTAGGTGAGAAAATTGAAAATAATCGATTATTATTAGGAATGAAAAGTTTCATTATTTTATATCCCGATCAATAACAGTCTAATATTCTGTATTAATATTAATTTTAATCTTATGCTTTTTTACCATAACCATCATCATTGTAATATGAATGATCGGGTTCTCCATAATGTTTGTTTGGTGGATATTGTGAATAGTAGTCAGGAGAAGTTGCAGAATAACTCGGCTTTCCATAGCTGGCTCCCTTCAAAAGATCCTTTGCTTTAGAAAAAACCCTCCAGGATCTGAGGCTGATGGCAGAAGGCCTAATGGGTCACTGACCCCTTTTAGATTTGGATAATAAGTATGAGATTGCCTTTTCGGTGGCTTGTATGCTGACTTTTCATTATTTGAAGTAAAATCATAATCTTCGTAATAACTATCCATGTAATCATTATCATCTGCGTCAAAATAATCTGTTGGTTTCCTGAAAGAAGAAAATCACTATATTTCAGCTATGACATTAACTTTGATGGTGGTATTAAACTGCAGTAAAAGGTAGGATATAATAATACCTTTTATAGGCAAATGTATTTTATTCAAAACATCATACTCATAGAAAGACAATGAAACATTGTAAGTCAAGTATTTAAAAATTTCTTACTTAAAGTATTTAAAACTAGGACTGATATAATAAGAATAATGAGATCAGCTATGATATTAACTTCGATGGTGATATTAAACTGCAGTAAAAGGTAGAATATAATATTACTTTTTATAGACAATTGTATTTAGTAACATTTACTGCATTAAAAACACCATACTCATAGAAAGGTATTGAAACATTGTAAGTAAAGTATTTAAAAATTTCTTATGTAAAGTATTTAAAAATAAGATTCATATAATAAGAATAATGAGATACGAGTATTATATGAAAATACAGTTGTTATTCTTTTATTAAATTTTTCAATGTTAATAATAAGTTAAATAAAACATATATACAATAATAAAGAATAATAATTTTTTAATAATGAAAAACTTTAGAATATTCATACTGTGATTAACAATTCTGAATTTAAATGATTGATTATGTTTTTATATTTATAAAAGAATGAAAATAAATTATTTTAATTAAAACTTTTTCTCATGAAGAATCAACAACTTTGAGATTAATTGCTTGAAAAAGTCTACATAATTTTTTATTTTTAGTAATTAATCGCTTTTAATGAGATACTGCAAAAACTATTATTATTATACTTTTTTTATTTGATGTTCTATTAGATGGTAAGAAAAAAAAATTGGAATACAAAACAATACACAATTAAGACGACGTTTAAAACCGTTGCAAAAAATGATGTGCTTACAGCTTGAGTAAAAAAAAAAAAAAAAATTATCATCAAATATTCAATTGAATATTATAGTCAGAGAAAAGCAAATCTAGTAATGGAATTTAATAATTTCATTTCTATAATTTAACTTTTTTTTGCTGATACAATAGCGACTTTTACGTAAACATAATATACAATATATATATGTATATGTGAATAATAATTCGAATATTAATATATGATGCGTTTCCTATTGGTAGACACATATTGTTCATATTGAGATTATTGAAAGAATAAAATATTTAGATAAGTTGTTTTACAATTAAATTTTAGATTTGTTTTTCAAAGAAAGACTTAGATATAAGCTCTTTAAAATTTCTATCCTCATTTAAAAAATATATATTACCTGATAGTTTGCTTTTTCTTTTGATCTTTTCTCGTGACTTGCCCTGTAAATTTGCTGTTCTGCAAAGGATATGATGTCTGCTTTTGACGAATTTGTGGTCTCATAGTCTGATAACTTGGAATAGATGGGAAAACAATCTGTTCAACTGGTCGACTTGGTACAGGAGCAGTAAACTGGCTGTATTCTATCTGCTGAGATTTCGTTTTTGAAGGGTAAAACAGTTGATTTTTCTGCGTATTATAATTTGGCGAATATTGTGTTGGTAGAGGTGTAGCATAATGTCCAACAGAAGAAGTTGGTTCTTTCAAAACATTGTAAGAGTGATGAGGATGTAGAGTAGATGTATCTAATGAGGTTGTATCTAATGAATGTTTATAGGTATGATTCAATGCAGAATTTTTTTTATGACTGGTATAGTTAGGATCCAATAACATATTCCAAGGAATATGGCTCATACTACTAATTTTGTGGCTAGTAATTTGCTTTTTACTTTCTGCTGCTCCTGCCAGTTTTGCAGCGATCAATAAAGACATGAACATCCATCCAACTCGGAAATTTGAATTTATTTGGAAATCTAAAAAATAATGAAAGAATTTTTAAAAATAGATATAATGAAAGCAAAATAAACGTTTAAAATTATTTGTCCTCAAATTTTGCTTATTTGTACATTATTAGATTTTCATTTGGTGTAAGACTAATTTTATCTCTAAGTATTCCATTTATGGTACACTGGCCTCTAAAAGTTAAGATACAACATGTTTTTGACATTCATCATCAAAAGAATAAAAATAAAATGACAACTATAGTTTATAGGATGTATCACAAATAGCATCAATATAAATAAATGAAATAAATGTAGAAGTCAAAAGTAATAACGAATATCACACTTTTGAAATTTATGTGATTATTATAAATGTTCCTTGATCTTCAAATTCAGGTGTGGAGATATTGTTGGTAATGTAGAGATCATTCATTCGTAATGATTCATTAAGATTTCTAGACGTTAGATGAATAGAAATAGGTATATTACAAGCTGATGTTACGAAACGGATTAATGCTTCTCATAACGTGTCCCAGTGACTTTGGGATAAATTCTAATCTAAAATTCAGTAGTCCCCAATCTCAAGTATACAACGAGTTAAAGCTCTTTTAAACATCACTTTCTGATTCTTTTGGTATGAAGGATAGAGAACATATGAGTTCCTCGGCTGATTTCAGATAATTTTGTAGAAAAAGGGACAATGCTCTTATAAAGAGTCTTAAATTGTGAAGTCGTCTTTATAATTAAGTCCTATTTGCAAGATCTGTTGTGTGTGTCCCTCTTCACCAACCATAAAGTACCCGATTGCGTTGGGAAAGAGAGCACATCCCATGAACCAGTTAACAATAGATCTTTGTAATCTGCACAAACAAGTTCATATTTGTATTGGAGAGTAATTCTAGTCGTGTTTTCATTTGGCGAGAACAAGGTACCATGTACTACCAATCGTACGTTGCTGAAAACACCATTAAACAGGATGTGAAATCATGGTTTGGGTTCATGATTGATCATTGTCAGTATGATCACTCAGAGAGAGCAATCATACTGACCTTCATGGGATGCATGAAGGAAATAGAAAAGCTGACAGTTATCGGGACGAGATCCTTGATCCATATGTAACATCGTAAGCTGGTGCTATAGGTGATGACTTAATCCTAATGCATGATATGGCCCAACATAATTGAATTAGGCTTATTTGTAGTTATCTTGATGATAAAGCTAAGGAAACAATAAACTAACCAACACAATCTCTTTACCTTAATCTTAGGTATAATTTTCAGGAATATCTTAGAAAATAGACAGATTCTCTTAATTCTCTTCCATTTTCATTAGTTAGAAGAGCTGAAATAAGGGTTGTTCGACGTATTGTCTTAGCTTCCCAGTCTAGTCTTTTGTAAAAAAGACTAGAAATGCAACAAAATGCAAATACTAGAAAAAAAAAACCTGACATTCTTTATATTAAACAAGTAATATAAAGATTTTTTTAAAAATCAATTCCTACTTTTTTTCCCACTATATTGCAGAAAGTCCTTTATAAATAATTTTCATTCATTTTTTTTAAGTTTATCTGGCGCCATCTATTGGTACATATATGCAACTTAAAACTAAAATTAATTAATTAAATTTAATTACTGAATTAATATTTGAAAAAACTGTATTAACATCAAGTGTCATCCACTACAAGTTCAAAAAAATGTATTTGAACTTGAGAAGATGAATAAAAAGTATTTTATTAACGATTGAAAATTTGAACAAGATATATATATAGGGAGAGTGTGAGCTAATAGAAGGAATTGAAAAAAACAGTCCAATCACGGTTTGTTTAATTATAGCGTTGACGCAATTGCTTCGTAGTCTAGGTTTGACTCTATTTGATTAGGGTTACTTAAAATTCTATTTTTACGTGAAATTTATGACATACCTCGCTAATCTGTGGATATTTTCATGCTTTACTTAATGTGCAACAAAAAACAAGAACAGTTGCTCTGAAGAAAAACTTCCATATATGAGGTGATGTAGATATTAAAAAGTGGTGTCTTTTAGTAAAGAAAATAATAGGTTAGAAGAAAAGTATATAAAAAAAATGTTTAAAAGCATTTGAGAGTTAATTGCGCTGAATATTGCTTGCAAAAGTAATCTAAAAATAATCAACGTTAAATTTTTAAAAGGAGAAGAATCAGTAAAATATTTTGAAAGTGGAGCAGAAAAGAATATTTGTAGAAAGATTGATTATCATTAACAGATTAATATCACTTCCATACTCTTACCATCGAAATTAAAGCATTTTAATTTATATCGTATCATTTATCTCTTTAAGTAAAGCTAATTAGTATTGATCTGTGACCTAAAATTTCTAATGGTACGTAATTGGAGAATGTACTCAGTGATTTAAACGGTGTCGATGATATTCCGATTAACTTTGCTTCATTATTATTTTATATCTCTTTTGATAGATAAGAATGGAAAAAAAAAATTAACAATTTGATCAAGTTATTTTTAATAAACCCTTTACAGAGATCATCTGTAATATAATCGCAAAAAATGTAATTAAAAATGTCTTCAGGAGATGAAACTTTTACATCTAATGTTACAAAACTTTTTATTCAAAATAGTTATAAATTTATGAAATCGATCATTATTTCGATTTGAACATAAATAATGGTACAATTAATAACTTTATTTACAATTACCTTTCCCGATAGTAAAGAATGATTAATCTTTTCTATTTTTCCATATTCTAAAATTGTTTATTTTCATACAAAAAAATACTGCAATAAATAATTATGCTCACAACTTCAATTATGATCTCTTAAGACACAAGGTATAACATATGCATAAGTAACTTGTGAAACAAGGGAATCACAAGGAGAATATAATAAAATGAAATCAACTTTTGCTAGAGGAAACAATTTATATAATTATTCTGAATTTGAGTTATTTAAGACAATATGTTTCGTTTACATTGTTGTGTAAAATAATTCTCCAAATAAAATTAATAGAAACTTGGTATATTAACTCGATAAAACTTATTTTACACTTGTCTATTGTAGAATATTTTATGATCCTTTAAAAGGCTAAATGCACTTTAAGACAATATTGCATACATGAATCAGAAGGTATGATTTACCAAGAATCTGTACTAAAGTCAAATTAAAATAGATTTGTTGTATCCTCTTTTAAACAACAGTTTTATAATCTTCATTAAAAATATAATTGTATCCTTTAATGAAGATTATAAAACTATTGTTTGAAGAGGAGACAACAATTGAATTCTATAATTATATTCGTAACTTTTCTAGACGCTTCCAGAAGAATATTTAAATAATTTATTTTCTTCATCCAAAACACAACCTATGGTTGTTACAAAAACAGTTTAAAAAACATGACAGCATTGATGTTTCCTTTTTTATGTATTCGAGTCTATTTTAATTTTAATTTTCTGTCTTAATGTTCCTCAATTTATTTGGAAAAATCGATTGTTTGATTTGTTTTCTTGATAAATTGAAACTTATCTACTACTAGCACATCCGTTCATTTTACTTGCGAAGCTACTTTTATAATTAAAGTAATAATATTTCTGAATATGGGCTTATTTAACTTTACAAATTTTTTAAATGATATTAAGAGTGTTTATCCTATGAAAGAACTGCAATATTGTAAGGAATGTCAACTTTGAATATAATTGAACTTTCTAATTAAAACTTTGTTATATAAATTCATCAAAATGTTTGGAAGCTGAGTAAATTTTATATATAGGTTTGGCACCGTCATCAATTAATTTAAATTTCTCAACATTATATATTCACTGCAAAGTATTGCGAAAAACTATATTTCAAGACTATATATAACGATTATATAACTATATATAACGACTTTCAATACAATTGAACATTCTAAAACTATATTACAGGAATTTATCATCAAAGTATTTGGAAGCTGAGTCAACTTTATGTATGGGTTTGGTACCGTCATCAATTAATTTAAATTTCTCAACATAATATACACAATACAAAGTGTAGCAAAAAAATTAGCTCGAACTATTTTGAAGGCATATTTAAAGAGATCCACTGATGCGTGATCTTTTATGGTTCTTTGGAATTGCTCGAGTGCTTCCTTTTTTCATCTTTGAAAGAGCAACCTCTTGTTGTGCTCATCAGATCGGAGTATGCATAAAACATTTCATGAAATAGATCGTGATGACCCAACTAATTTCATTTTACACAAAAGTTGTTAAAAACTTGCATTATTTGCAGGAAATGTATTTTTGTTATTTACGAAGCGTGACATATTGTTTAAATTATATGGATAATTTGCTGTTAATTAAAAGATCGTATCAAACTAGAACTAGAACAAATTTGAAGTATTTTTTAACATAAAGATTTCTGATAAGCAATAAAAAGTAGGATACATTTGGATAAAAATTCCTCGTCATAAAAAGGGATTGGAATAAGAATGAATTAAAAATATTATTAAATACACCAAACATGTCATAACAAACACTTGCTCCAATATTTGCAATCGAATAATTAATGTAACGAATAATTAATGAATGTAATTCAAATAATTTTAAATTAATTTAATATTTCAATTATTAAATAAATTTTTAAACAAATGCATCATTTGTAAATTTTTATTACTTCATTTATGCATCATTTCGTAAATTAAATAATTTCATTGCTAAGACAACAAACTTACAATTGTAATATATTTATTTTGTAAAATTTTTCTTTTAAAATTATATAAAATGAAGAAAACAAAAACAGAGAATGTTTAAAAAACTGAAATTAAATAGCAAATTGCAAATTGCATTAATATGAAAAATAATGTAAGTTAAAAAGTTATTTTAACTTTTCAAATCTATGAAATTCTATAAATATTCCTTAATATATTTATAAATACAGTTATTTAACTGGGATTTGTAATTTATTACACAAATAAGAAACCTAATTTTTTACATTACAGTTTTCTTACATTAATTAAAAATTTTTTTTTATCTAAATATATTTCAGAAAAACGAATTATTTGTTTATAATTGCTATTTATAATAAAATTTGCAGAATTAAGAAATTTTTATTTATTACTTTACTAAAAGCAATTATCACACACATAATACAATTAATTATATTGTAATTTCTTAAATCAAATTTACCTATAATCACAACATTCATGAAAATCCTAAATTAAAAAAGTATATATAAAGGTATTTTATTTAATTATTTTATCTATCTATAGTATTTTTTTCAAAAGAAAAATTAATGCAAAGAGATAGGCTTAAATGAATAAAAAATTAGTTTTGCATAGTCTTGACGAGCATATTTTTTTTTCTTTAATACCACTTAAGAATGTATTTGATGTAAAATACCAACTGTATCATATTGTATATCATGAAATATATTAAGTGACTTTTTATATTCGTTTATATATGTAGTAAGTTAATTTCAAGGAATTGTTTTCTTATTTTATATATATGTCTATTAGTTTTATGTAATTATCTTTTAAATTAAAAAAAACATAATCAAGAAACAAGCTTTTTATTTTACCATTTTACGTTATTCTATGGCTACTTAACAAAAAATAAAGATGAATTAGTTGAAAACTAAAATTTAAATAACCGAATGAAATTAAAAATTATGTGTATAATGTTAATTTTATTTTTTAAAAAGTTTTTTGATAATATATATCAACAAAAGTTTATGGCAAATTCAAATATTAAAAAAAAAAAATTATTTCTAACTTTGACTACAGTAAATTATCTAAAAATTTATAAGTTATTTTATAATTCCCTTTTCTTCATTTAATTTCATGTTTATTCTTGAATCTTTTCATTTTAATTTTATTAGAAAACAATTTTCCCAAAATGAAATCTACGACGTTACTCGTGGTGCCATCAAACGGAGAAACATAACAAGAAATTCTCTTTATAAATGTAAAAGAAAATACATTATTTTCACAAAACTTATATTTATATACAATATACAATACATAAAGAAATTAGTAACTTAAAAAAAAAAGATAATAGTAATAGAAAAATAATTCACGAAAACTCAAATAAGAAAAAAACTATTATACATTTACAGGTTAAACTATTAGCGATATATTTAAAAACTAATTTATTAATATTACATTATATTTTTATGCTAATCTAAAAACAAGTAAAATAGATGATAATAAGGAACCATTGTATAGCTGAAAATCTTCAGTGTATATATAGAAAAGTAATTAATCATTAAAATTAAAATAAAACCTCGACTTTAGAACTAGGGGTGGAGAGTCGGAAAACTTTCCGACTCCTGACCCTTGTGTCTGATTTTATATACCGACTACGTATAATAATTTTTTTTCGGTAATTTTATGTTCAATGATCTTTACTAATGGATTTAGAAGAATTTGCCAAATAAATTCAATGATTTTTATTGAACTCAAATATCTATAATAAACAGTTTTTTCAGAATAAAGTACTTTTTACAACTTAAAAAGTGAAGTATTTGCACAATATTAAAAGACATTCTTGTACTCAATTTGCTTACAAAAATACATTTATCCTATAAAATTAGCAGTACTATACTAATAGGTACAGAATTTTACAGAATAGCTTAAGACAAGTAAAACATAATTGTATATTTTAAACATAAATGATGCTATATTTGTAATACATAATATTAAATCTTATTTTTATCTTTATAATTGCTGTTATTGGATTGCTTCTATAAGATCTTTATTCATTGTTGATCCAAAATAGCTTTTAAGTCTCAATATTGAGAAAACTCCATCAATACTTCGTTTGTTGCTAAAGCAATAACTGTGTTTACTACAGGCCGCATTTTCCTGAAGGAATACTAAATTTTAAAATTAATTCCTTGAATTTTAGAAAAATAAATATATTTTTTCTAAAAGAATCGGTAGTCGGAATTTTTTAATTGGCTCCCGACTCCTTGCACCAGACTCCGACTCCCACATCTGTTTAGTACACTTTAAGATATTTACCATAAAAGAAACATTCCCAGAACTTTTTCTACATTATTAAATGTTAAGCTTATATTTATTGTAAATATATCATCCCTATTGCCTAATTTTTAAAATATATTGAATATAACTTGTTGATGTTTAACGTCATAAAGTGATAACAAGTTTTTAAAAAGAGCCTACTTAAAATTCATAGATTTTTCCAATTTCCATATATTGTTAATCAAAAATTAGTTTACAAGGCCTTTTTAAACTAAAAAATTTCTAGTTTCAATTATCATAAATGATATTTTGATATTCCTTTATTTATATTTGGCTTGTTAATAATTTATAACAAATATTAAATTATTTAAATTTTTAGCATAATTATTATTCCTTATTTCTATAATTTATAATTTTTTTAATAAATCTTGTGAGATACTTCATGGCCCTAGGGGATTCTAAACATTTTCAATAAAAACTAACTTAAAAATTGGTGCCATAAATAAGTTTTAAAAAAAAAATTATCGTACAAAAATCAAATACATCAAAGCAGAAAAAGTTTTTTTTATACAATTACAAAGAATTCAATACTAAATTTAATTTTTTGACTTGTTGGATAATAAATATATTTAGTTTGAAATGAAGATATTAATTAAATCCTTCACATTTTGAAAATCATTGACGTATTTATTACAAATTTATCGTAGGCTTAACAAACATCATTTTTGGATTTCTCAATCCTTTAGAAAATTTTGATTAATTTTCAATTAATTTGTAAGTTGCTCTTTATGAATAATTTAAAAAGATATAATAGGATTAAAAATAAATTTTTCTTATTGCCTGAGTATGTATTTATCTTTTCTGAAATTTAAAATTATTTTATTATTATTAAAAAAATATTATTATGATTACTAAAAATTATTATTATTACATATTTTTAAAAATTTTTTTAATATACAAAAAAACTTACTTAATATGTGATATAAATTTACAAAAAATGAATACAAAATGTTAAAAATTTTATATTCGTTTTTCACCATTAGTCTCTTTAATGTTAATCAAAGAGAGTATAACTTTACATATAATAACTTTAAAAGTATAATTTTAATTAAGGGTCAAAGTTGTTATAACAATATTAAAAACTAGTTCCGACATCAACGTCTCTGGAGAAAATACAAATCTACATTTCAATTTTATTAGCATTAAAAGAAATAATAAATATTTTATGCAATTTGTTTTCTTTAAATTTGTCAGAAATTAGGAGTTAACTTCATTTAATTCAAAGAAAAATGCTGAACGCAATTTATATTCAAAGAATACACTGGTAAATTTATTTCTTTAAAAGAATTTATTTATGATAAATTTTTGAACTGAAAGAAAAAGAATATTTTTATATAATCTAATATTCTTCATATAATGTATAATATTCTTCATATAATATATAAATAATAATTCTTTTAAATAAATATTCCAATTATAGACAAAAATAAATCATATTTAGGTACACTCTTAAAATTATTCTGGTGTTGTGATAAATCAGGAAATATATTGTTGATGCATATTTATCTCTGGAGTATTTTCAATATCATGATATATTTTGAAAAAAATTTCTCTTCTATGGTATATTTTTTATACTAACATACAGCTGTTGAAATTGTTTTAGAATATTTTAATGCTTATAGAAAAACAATGATTTAATTCTTTATATCGCTTTATAGCAATAATTTACCACAAATTTATAAAATATATTAAAATTATATATTTAAATTTTACAGAACCCAATTAATGACAACCCGTCATTTATTTTTGATAGTTTTACTTTAAAAACTCAAAATATCATAAAAATTTGGAGATTATAGGAAAAAATTCATTCATTATTTTTTAAATATTTTATGTAATTCATTTACTTTAAATTTTGTAGTAATTTTGATTCATTTGATTCAACTGAAAAAAAAATGTTGAACCCAATTCATATCTAATGAGTGTATCAGGAATTTCTTTAAAATTGTTTGTCAGTGATATTTAAAAAAAATTTAAACTGGAAGAAAAATAGTTCATAAATATTCAATAAATATTCTTATAAATATCCAAACCGTCATAAATATTCCAACTAAAGGATAAAAATAAATATTTTTTTAGGTTCTTTCTAAAAATAGTTCTGATGTTGTAATATATCATAGGAACTGCATTATAAGGTGAATTATGGAGTATTTTCAATTTCTCGATATGCTATGAAAAAAATTTTCCGCCTGTAGCTTATTTTTTTACAACAATAAACAACTATAAAAATTATTTTGGAGTTCTTTAATACTCACAGAAAATAATGCTTGAATATTTTATGTTGCTTTACAGTAATAATTTACCACAAATTTATATAATAAAAAGCATTTTTTAAATTTATGGAAAGAATCGGTCATTAAAAATCATTTATATTTAACAGTTTTACTCTGAAAACTTAAAACACCACAATAAATATGGAAATTAAAAAAAAAAAATTTACCATTAAAATACTTATGTTATAAATTAACGTTACCAAGGTTAAAAACTGTAATAATTATTACATACTTCACATAACTTTAACCTGTTGTCAAAATCAAACTCAAATCAATGTGTAAAAGAAATTATTTAATAATAAACTAGTTTACAAGATTAAACATTTCTTTAAAACAAATAATATTGAATGCTTTAATTTTTTCTGAGTTCGTCTACATAAGCAAATTAATAAAGGATAATTGAAAATGATACTAAGGAAAATCTTATTCTAAAATAAATTAAATAAATTCCGAACAAATCCGATAGAACTAGTAACAGTTACATATTATGCTATTATTATTTTATTACAAAAAGTAATTTTCAAACGAAAGTATAGTAATGATCGTTTTTGGTGTACAATAGCAAATAGCTTGTTGATTGGTGTTTCACACCAAAAGATTGAACCAAAAATTGGTATTTTACAGCACCAGATTGGTTTACTTGTAAGCTATTTTAAAATTATATCGGAATAAAATTATATATAATATTTAATTAATATCAAGAAAAATAAATTTCTCATAATACTTACCTAAGACACCCATATTTTCTAAAATTCAACAACTGTTAAAAATCCTATAGATATCTAGTAACACTTCGCAATATTTCTTGAAATTATCCTTCTACTATAACACTAACTAGCAACTGAATCCAGCTGCATGAAGACATTGCAGTGCAAAGACAAATAACCCCTAAAATGTTTCGAAGTGTATTCTGTTCTGAGTGTTCCATCATGTCTTTCTGCAGATACCGCTTCGTTGGTCCCATTCAGTCATTGCTTTTTCTAAAGAAAAGTCTTTCTTTGCGAATGGGTGTATGTCTCCATCTCTTGTTATTTCCGTGTTTACGGGAGCGAAAAATGAGATCCCCGAATCGAGAAGAGGTCACAGTGACCATAGTGGAACGAGACATTAGTCATCTATGAACACTGGGAAACGGCATTGTTTGGATATCTTAAATTGAGCTTTAAGCATACTATACAAACTCGAAAAGAAAATGAGTGTTATACTAAAAAAGTCTAGGCGTTGTTGGTTTTAGCAATTTAAATGCAAAAGGGAGAAATACTAGCATATTTTAAAAAAGGTTTTTGTTATTTTATTCTGTTGAGAATACTTTGTATGGTTGATATACTATTAATAAAAATGTTAGTTTATTAACCCCTGTTCTGCAGTTTAATTCATTTACTTTTTAGTTATACTTTGAATGACTATAACTGAAGTTCTGCTTCGATATCACTTTTATTCTTTATTCATCAGTTTAATTTCTTCAGTTTTCTACTTTAGTTGAGTTGATTTTAAATATAGGTATTGCTTAGCAATATATAATACTATGAAATTATTTCGCAGTTCAAAGAAAAAAAATTAGAATAACACTGCATATAAAAAGCAACTTTTAGGAATTACATTAAAGAAGCAAATGAAATATTTTTTCAAACCAACATCTTTCAAACGTGTTCAGCTAAAAATACAATCAATTCGTTATAATCATATACATTTCGATTTTAATTGAAATGATTCGATTTAAAATAACTTCTATTTTATTTAAAAAATAACTTCTATTTTATATTTAAAATAACTTCTATTTTCATTTTAATATATAAAAATTTTAAATCAAATTAATTTATCTATTGAGAATCGATCAAACTAAAGGTTTTTTATATTAATGACTTAATAAAAGAAATTTAAGTTATCTATATCACAAAATAATGATATATGCTAAAACAATAAGTTTTGATTTATTAAAAAGTCATTAGAACAAAATGTTTTAGCAAAAATTAATTTAAGAAATTATTAAATATATCTAATTTTAAATGATGTTTGTATTATCGATTATAAAGATAATGGTTATATAAAGATAATTTTTATATAATAAGTATAATATAAAGTACAAAATAAAAGTTTTCTTAGATTAATATAGTTAATTCTTATCTGGAATTTCTTAAGAAATAATCAGTTGGTTTTATTAAATATTGGAGCACCATTTAGTCTATGTTGAATCTTAAATACTGACTTTAAAGTGAATTTAAAATTCTTTTACACGATAAAGAATTTTTTTGACCATATATGTACAATATATATGGTCAAAAGCTTTTGACTATAATCTAATGGCCATAATCTGTGATCATCTAATGACCATAATCTGTGACCATCTAATGACCATAATCTAATCATAATAATTTTAATTTTTTAGCTATCTTCCATTTTGGTTGACATTCGCATTTTTTTTGTCCGTATATGGCCATTATATAGGGTCAAAGACGTTTTCAACGGCCGTACCATGCCGAATATACCGGTTCTCGTTAGATCACCGAAGTTAAGCATCATTGGGCGCGGTCAGTACTTGGGTGGGTGACCACCTGGGAACACTGCGTGCCGTTGGCAAATTTGGGACCTGAATGGCCGAGTGTCTAGCGCTCTGGCGCTCGGTGCCACAGGTTTCGGGTTCGAATCCCGGCGGTGCCATGGTTGTTTGTAGTGGTTCGGAATCCACTTTAAGCCGTAGGTCCCGGTCTTCTATGACTGTTAGAGCGTCACGGAGCAAACGTCAGGCTTCTACCTACGGGTGCTCCATCACAACAGAAGCTGCTTCCTTCCCCTTCAATCATGAGTCCATATGGGCTCGTGGGCTTGGCCAGCCAAGTGGGATAAGAAACAACAAACAAACAACAACAAGACGTTTTAAAACAAATGCAAATAACAGCAATTAACCTTAATTTTGAAACCAAATTGAATTAGAATGCATCTTTTTTTTAAATCTTCCATAAACTACACCTTTCAATAAACTGTTCCTTTCGTGATCTAAATTAGCAATTTTTAGTGATACTTTACTTTAGTAAATCTGATTAATTACACTACAAAATATTATTTTCTGATTTAAATTTGATAAAGAAGAAAATTTTTAATACAGTACAATTGAAAAAACATGAAACACAAAAAAATTTAACTCGAAAATCAAAACTCGTTTTTGGTGGCATTAGAACATCCTTATTGCTTCCCTAAGCATTGATGTATTTTCTCAGAGTCCTTTTTGTATTTAAGAATTTGCAGGATGAGGCAAGTTGGCAGTCAGTATCTGTTCTACTATGCAGTCTAACAAATAAAATGAATAGCCAAAGCAGGATGTACTACATTTAGTATCATAGATTTCTACCAGCTATTTGCATGAGAAAAGCTTTGGTAATGTAACCGGAAGCAGCTCTGAACGAACAGGGCAAGGTCAACGAATCGTAAGTTTGTTCGGGAAGAAAGTTTTCAATGAATAGTGAATTCTCTCGTATTTTGAACTTCAAGCTGTTCTAAGCCCCCTGCATATTTAGTTACAAATTTTGTGTAATGAATTTTAAACAATTTATAGTTTTTGAAATAATATATATATATAAATATTATGAGGTTGCTTACATTCTTGTAAATTACATTTTACAAGCAAATTTATAGTTTATAAGCTACCAGCTGATCTGAAAAATTTTGATGAAGAAGAGATGCCGAAAAGATGCCCCAGAAGTGATGCCACTTCCAAAAAATAAAAAAAAAAAAAAGAAGTTAAATTCGTTCTTGAAATTGAATTAATAATTATAAAAAAACAATCTTTACAAAATGCCTCTCCAAATTTTTTCCTTAGTATACTTCTGCCATATTATCAGATGTTTATAAAATTAAATAATTAAGAAGTGGCATAAGAGTTTTTGCCTTTATATGTATTGTTTTTATTTCATTTTGAATGCTTAATTTTTTTTATTGGTTAATTCATTTAATTTCCATGTTAAATGTGATGTTAACCCAAAAAGTATAAAGTAAATAAACTTCAAAAAAATTATGACACTTATAACATAATTATAAGCATTACTCGTCATTAAAAATGTTATATTAGGAATGAACTCAAATAGCAGAATCATATTTATTATACACATACAGCATATTGGGAGGAACATATGATTAATTACAAAGTAATTTTGAGGTAAAGAAAATGGCAACTATTGAATAAAGCTAGTTAATAGTTGCCAAGACTAAACGTTTCGTAATTGAGACAACGCGCTGATAAGGGCAGCAGGGGAACTGCTTCTGTATTGAAAAATATCAGGACAGCTTTGCAATATGCGATCTTGCATTATCTTGTTGAAAGGTATTGGAGTCGAGGCCTAGGGGACAAAGCACAGTAATGGACTTTAACTCATCATAAATGCAAAGACGGCTGTCCAAATACCTGCTTTGAAAACAAGAAATGATCGGTTTGTGTATCTAAGAGCACCGTATACTATCAGTACAATTGTTTAGCCCATATAACGATGATGAATGCGCTATAGCAATGGTCATTTTCTCGGTGCATCCACATACTCGCATGGATATGGCTATCATGATGAAGTACGCAAGACTGGAAATCGTCTGAAAAGATGACTTGGCGTCATTTCTGCTTCCAAGTTCACCGTTGAATGCACACTGTTGGCGTGCCTATCTTTACTGTAACGTCAGAGGCAGCAACAACAATAGTTGCCGTGTTGATGCTGTGTCCTGTTGTGCTAACCGTTATCGTCTCGTAAAAGACCCAAGAACCTAACCCTAGTAACAGGACTTGGATGTACGATTTTGTAATATCAAGAAGACCTTTTTATCCACTAGAGCATTGGAGACAAGGTAATACCGAAATTTTGCATGGAGACTTGGATGGTCCTCCTGCAATTATAAATTTCATTTTGCATAAATTTCATGACACTAACGGAATGTAAACAAATGCGAACCGCAATGTCGTGGAACGGTAAACAATATTTCCCTGAAGCAATTATCCCACTGTAGATCTAATTATGGCACTTGCAAGTAGAAATAAAAAATTCTTTACATAAACATTTAACGTGAAAATGCGATTTCGATAAGAGTAGCCCGCGTTATAATCTTGCTTTTTATACAGACTGTAATTGGAACATTCATGAAGTTCGCTCACTCATGCCTTGCTAACATACTTTGAAGCGATAATCATTTGTATATCTCAGCATGTTGTAGCTTTCATTTGTATTTCATGTTTGTTACGTGCAACTTTAATGGCCTGAAGCGTACACTGGTATTCAATATTAAGATAATTTTCAATTTTGACAGAATATCTCCAATACTTCTGAATTGGAACAGAACTAACGGACAGATTGTAATGAAATTAAATATGCCCCTTAATTGATATCATAAAAAGTAAAAAAATAGGTACGCAATAATTATGGTATATACGTGTTCGTCGTTAAATACACCCTACAGGTACGCCTGTCTTTGTTGCATTGTCAAAGGTAGCCACAACAAAGGGTGACAGCCTGTGGAACTTCAGATGTCGCTGCATTGCCGTGTTGATGCTTATCGTACAGCAATTGATGCATTCATTACTCATGGTACGTGATGTGACTGTACGATCTCACGGTATCATACAGACTACGTGTCTGCCCACACGAACGTTAGGGACTAGGGTGAGGTCTTGCTCGGCGTCCTATAGGGTCCTCCTGAAGTCATCGAATCCCTTCTTTCATGACAGTAATGGGATCAACTAAATAGCCATATCGAAGGACAATTAAACGCAGGCCCATAGGCTACTATCCTAGCATGATTAAAATCTTACAAGTGCTGGTAAAATTAAATACATTAATTAAATTTGGTACATTTGTATTAAATTTTCTTACAAGATGTATAATAAGACTGTTGCACAAGTAACCCATGTGTGATTGGGATTTCAGTGACATAATTCCGCTTAACAATCTTTCTTTTATATAAGACTGTAAGGTTACGTTATTGCTCTTTGTTTTGCAAATAATGTCGAAATCCCAATCATTTACATATTCCTGCGTATTGTATTTTCCATTTAAATTTCGCATCACAGTGTCCCCTTCATTGTGTAGCAATATTAATGACCAGAAGTTAACTTACTTTTTTTGTATGTTGTTCGGCCTTGTGTTCATTTATGGTTACTAAGAATAGTCCATCAATAGATGATGAATAGAAGTTATCACCTTCCGGATGACTTTTATGTTTAACTTCCTCGCATCTGAATTTCCTGGGGAAGAACTACCCCATAAAACACTCATCAAGCCGCCTGACTATCAAAACTGGATGCTTAAACACGCTGTCATTGCCGTCGCATCTCCTTGTTTCTGAAAGCAGTGATTGCAAAGGATGCCACTTGAAGATTTATATCTGAATCCTCTTGGAATCGTGACAGTGCACGTTACAACTGACCCACAATGTGGACATTTAGTTTCTTATAATGAAATTAATAAAAAAAAAAAAAAATTAAAACGAAATTTAAAAGAAAAAGAAATCGAATACACATTTAAATATTAAATAATTAAGTAAGAGTTCTGAACTGATTTTTATTTATAATATTATTTTATAATTACGAAATACATAAATTTTAAAGTCAACGTTTTTTGTTCAAAACTTAATTGTCTAATTAATTTGAAATTATATTAGTAATAAACAAAGATATATCAAATTTATTATTTATCCCAATGTATGATGTTCTGATTTATGCTGAATTACTTGAAATGCATAAATAAGTTTGAACCGAATGCTAAAATAAATAAGCTATGAAACATATTATGGAATAGACTCTAATATTTGATTTTGGGTGTGTACTAATGCTCATTTATTTCTTTAAATTGTTTTGATAATTCATCGACAGATGGCAGCACAAATAATCCATAGTCTTCAAAGTAACACAAGTGCTAAAATTAGTACAATTTTTTATGAATTTATATTAACTCAGGTAATAAGGGTTACAATATGTAAGATTCGTGTTGTAAGCTTGTTCTGTATTACCTTATTCAAGAACTTACTCATTACAGAATTGTTCTATAAGTTCAATGCAATAATAAAATATTTTCAAATGATCCGGATACATTCTTAATTTTATACAATGCAATTAAATAGAATTGTGTTAAATTAAATATATAAGAAAACTTAGAAAAATAAATTAGAAATTTAATTAAACAATAATTTTTTAATATGAAAGTACTCAGATTTTTCAACGGAAAGATAATATGTGAATTGTATATTTATTCAAATGTTTTTTATTTACACTACAATTCTTGTACAACAGATAATGGCGTATGAATGCTATATATTGACGATGGTGATAAAAAAATTTTTTATTCTAGTTTTTAAATATGCAACTTTTTCAATTTGATCTTTGACCAAGCATTTAATTACAGAAATATATGATTATATAATGGTAGAATTTATTTCAAATTTCTTGGAAACTTCTGTTCCTTACCAATTTAGATCTTCAAATGAGATGACCCTCCCAAATGTTAAGACTTATTTTTTTTCGCTTGTATACAAGATATAATTATAATTATTTCATTTACAATTTAGCTTTGAAATTAATTTTGTAATAGTTATTTAATTTAAGGTTAGCAGACATTCCTATTTAGTGCAGACGTAAAAATTTTGAATTACCTGTCCATGATTGGGAACTACATTATTATGAAATGAGGAAAATGTAGATATTTATTAAAAAAATATGCATAAATAATTTTCAAATCAGAAAAAAAGAATACATCTGATTTGAAAAAGATCAATATCTCATCACTCATCTGAAAAAAAAAATCAGTAGTTCAAAGAAGCAATTGAAAATAGTCAATATGCTACTAAAATAAGAATTTTAAATGATATAACATAATAATATTTCTTATTTATATGCATATTATGTGTATTTATTAATAAAACTTTTTATAATTTAAATATACGACTTATTATAAAAAGTTTCATTTCAAATCATTATTTCGGGAATATTATTTGGCATCCGCGTCTAAGCAAAATATGAATGCCGATATATGTAAATAAAATAGCAGTAAAAAGTAAAAATATATTATTTTAGTGTGTATAGGCGTGAGAGATGGAAGTAGAAGACATTTTAAGTAATGAAAATCTTGTAACTACATCTTATTTCAGAAGTATTTATAATCCAATTAGTCAAAAATAAAAAGACAACAAATGAGACATAAATGTTTAACTATTAAAGTTTTTGTGGCCTGATGGCCAATTGGCTAGCGCTCTGGCCTTTAGTGCTTCAGGTTCAAATCCTGGCGGTAGCATCTATGTTTGTTTGTGGTTCGAAATTCACTTTAAACTGTAGGTAGGGGTCTAATTAGCCCAAAGTGTGCACAAAATAATCGTAGAGTGACAAACCAAATTAGAAAATTTTTAACGAGTTCTTAAATGCAAAGAACGAGACACAAAAACAGTCGTATGAATATAAATTTTGGCCTTCTTGCATAAATATCTGTTTTAAATTAATCCTATATGAAAGGCTATATTATTTTAAAAATTCGAAATTGAAATTTGATGAGCAATTTGAGTCATATATATACGTACAATTATAAATAGTGTTATAACCATTATCTTATAAATACTTTCAAATACTTCAAACTCTTTAAAATTTATCTAATGCAGCATCCTTAAGCATAATACGATTCTTTATTTTTAATGTTTTCCATTATCAATGATTATAATGTCTTTGTCTGCTGTTATATCTATAAGAGCAACGAAAATTACGATTATTTATACATTTTTTATTCATAATAATAATTAAATAATTAATTAAACTTTTTAGTGATTGTGCTTGGGCCTTAACGTTCTAATCAAACTACTAGCCTTAATTTCTTATTGACCCATCAATTATCTTGTTAAAAAGAGTTAACTATAATTGATCTCTCAAAACTCTAATTGAGTTTACACGAAAAATATATACTAGAAAATTACCTTAGATAAAGTCAGTATGATTTTTTTATTGTATTTGTGTAATTTGGTAACATACTTCTTATTACTTCAAAATAATAATAATTATATCGATTACTTAATATTAATAATAATAATAATTACTTAATATTACATTAAGATTTAATAACATACCTTTTTATTACTTTAAGATTAGTTATTTTAAATGTCCAGCGTGAAATATCACACTTTGCTCAATTGTGCATTTTAAAAAAAAATTGACAAATAAAATATATCAATAAACTGTTATGGAATAAATAATAGATGCTAAATCACAGTTAATTTAATTACTTCAGAAATTAAAAGTTAAAACACTATTTTGGTACTATAATATAAAAAATTGATGAGTCGTTAACTATTTTAAAAACCTTTTTTTTTTTTTGTTAACTCAAGAATGCGTCGAAAAAGATTGATTTCACAAAAAATACTGTTTCTAGATTTCTTTGCCTTAGGCCCATAGCGTACAGCTTTTATGTTATAATTTCCTCAAAATATGGTAGCTGCGTCAATCGACATGTGTTTTTTTAAAAAAATAGCTTAAAAAGTTTTAAATAATTTTTTTTCATGATGGTTTTAGTCAACAAATTTTAATATTCTTTACCAATAATCTCGGGCCAGCTATTTTCTACTAAAATTTTTTTTTCACAAATGATACGATTTCTGAAAAATTGAGATATAGAAATAATTTTTTTTTATAAAAAAAGTTATTGGGCAAAAATATAATGAGACTTGCTGAATTAGAAAATTTAACTAATTTAGTGTGCAAACTATAATAAAAATTAAAAATATATCTTTGTTATACCGTACATTCTCAAACACGAAGGACGTACTTCCGTAAGATACTCCAGAGGAAATTATATTTTATAAATATTTTTTTTTGATAAAGAATTATAAATTTGCCGCGTTTAAAATGATTCGAATTTTTTTAGTATAGGGTTCATTTCTTTGTTTACTTTTTTGCGTATGGAAGATATTGTGGGTTGATAATATTTTTATTTTACATCTAGATGAGCAAGAACACAAAAATAGAAGACGCCTTCAAATCACATCTGTAGATTGCTTATCACATCTTTCAGTACGTCCATCATTCATTCCTGGTTCAAAAACTATTGTTAACTTCGATCCATCATTTTTTAGAAAGGACTAGGAATAGATGATAAATACTGTAGGAAAAATGAGATACAAAATAAGTTTTGATAAAATTTATCGCTGCAAAATACATTATTTGACGCGATAGATCTTTATGAATAATGTTTTAGTAAATATTTTTCACAGAAGATTATTAAATTTATTGATATTTTTCCTTACATTTTTAGAAAGAGTGTTTTTTCATATGTTATGTACAATTTTTGTAGAAATTTATTACTTTTATATGAAAAAAGTATTAAATTATTTATCTAGAAAAATGCTCTGCTGTTTTCTGAATTCACTGAATATACTCCATTCACTTCAATTAAAAATAGGAGTCATATTTTTAACATGTAAAAAGTATGTAAATGTGTACTTTATTACATCCTATGTCCGATTTGTGACTTAGTGGCAACGTGCACAACTAGTGAGCATTAGGGCTGCTCAACGGTACTATAACTACTAATAGCGTCTCACATTGAAGAAAATATAATAAATAAAATAATAACTGTTCAAAATGTAAGCATTATTGTCAATTATCTTTAAAAGCGATAACTGATCTTATTAAAAAGAATTTTGAATTCACTTTATCAAATTCATTTATATCTTGCCCGACTCGGGCCCAGTATCAACGTGCATTGCTGGTGAGCATTAGAGCTGAGGTGCAATCCGCTGGCGGCTTTCTTGTAGACACTGTTTAAAAAAACGAGGAGATTCGATGTCGTTTGTGATGTTCAACAACTTGCCTCGTTAGTCGGACTACCTTGTAGGAATTTTCCGGGTTTCCTCACATACGATAAGCAAATATTGGGTAGTTCCCCTAAAAATCCTCCCGGAAGACACTGCCCTTCTTCTTCAGCGACACGGAGCTATGTCAGATTTCTACCTACGGTTTCTCCATCACAATAGAAGCTACCGCCTTCATCTCCATCCATGAGTAGACTACTCACGGGATGTCCGTCCCTTACTGCAGGAAACTGAGGATTATACACAACAACAACATCCATTTTTTTTCAAAACAATGACTTAATATATAAAACCTTTTAAATAAACAATCAATATTATGAAAAAGCTGCAATGAATTTATATAAATTCTAATTAAGAAGTTTACTGATGTTGTTAAAAATGAATGGCTAATGCCAAGAAATATTTCGACTTACTATTAATTTTACTTTTTTTATGCTAGGCTTAATTATATGCTACTTCTACTGATCCAATTAATTCGTTAAATAATTTATAACTTTCTTTTCACGGATAGAATAGTTGGACGCCTTTTAAGTATTCAGGGAATTTCTGAAAACTCGATATTGTTAAAATCGCTAGTAAAGTCATTAATTCATTAAAGATTAAGTGCACCTCTTTCTCTTAGCTGTAATTTAATGAACAAAAAGTCAATAAATTTCATTTAAAGAGCGAGACTTCTTTCCTTTAGTTGTTTGTATCAAATTCCCATCTAGAAGAACCTCCCCCGTTATGCTATGGCTCCAGGACGATGCATTAGCGATTTTTGTTGATAGGAACCGAAATATAATACACCACACCTAATTATTCTGTTGCAAAATGCATTATCCTTTAAAAAGAACGCAAATTGCTGGATGCAGTTTTTGTCGTAAAACTAATCTGCTTGCTGCCTTAAATATAATTCAGTCTCACTTATTAGTTATTTTGTTATTTCTGCCCACTAATGACATTTTCAATGTTAAGTTTAGCATACAAAATAGAATCATTAATCGATACTTTCTGCTGATGGGATTAATCAATAGAAATGTGTTTTTAAACAAAACTAAATTCCTGTTCTCGAGAAATTAAACAATCAAGATTCATTTCCATTTTGTTATTTAAATCCTGTGCCACATTGTATTTTATATCTTAAATTTTCTGAATAGAAATTGATGCTAAAGCTAAATATAAAAGTCAGAATAACTAAAATTTAACGATCAATTTAGGTCTCAGCTTTGATTAAGCTCAGCTAGAATTAACTTTGATTTGAGGTTAGATTTAAATTAACATGGATTTGAAGTCTTAAATAAATACTTTTTTTATCCTATGTCCGTCTCCGACCTCTCGGTCATTAGTCGACGAGCAGCCCAATACAGTAAAGAACGACAAAAACAATCACTAAAGTTATTGACAGTAACACATAAAGGGATACAGTTAAGAACAGTAGGGCATAAGATGAGTTGCTCTCCTGTCATGGGCAAGTCATAGTCGCAAAGGGGGCATATAACTGTAGCAGATAGTCCTATTCTATACAGGTGCCTCTGTAAGTAGTCATGGCCCGTGGCAAGTCTAAAGCAGGTCACGCCGACCATTCTAGGCAAGGAACTGGGGAATCTTGTTGACTTTATTTGTTGAAGCACCACACTCACCAATGCCCATAATATCTATGTTATGTTTAGAAATAAAAACCTTCTGTTCGGAGAACTTGTCATGGGTAAATACACCAGCGTTCCAAAAGGATACATAAAAAAGATGGTAGAACTGAACATTTACCATATCAGTGCTGGCATGTCGCCAGAGATTATACTGATAATATTTTCTTTCTAAATAATTGACAACAATTTGTTCTTTTTAAATTGATATTTAATTGCTGTAATATATATACACATGCTACACATATTACGTTAGAGAAAAGAAGTTTCCTTTTTTTTAAGTGGGAGTTCATTTGCTAATTCAGAAATGGTCTTTGTGTCGAAAATACGAGCCATATTTAATGCATAGCCAATTCTAATCATTCGAGAGAAAGGGAAAAAGTTTTGAAATTTTTTTGGTAAACTTCTTAAAGTAATCATCAAATTACTTCTCAAGTAGTCATTTATTAAAAATAAGTCAACTTTTAGATAGGTTATGCCCATAACAATAACAAAAAGTATTTAGAAAATGACAAAATTACCGAGCAAATTCTTTTGACAAGATAAGGAATTTTTTTCCTTCAATTAAAAATAAAGTTCATTTACGGAACAAATTACGGATTCATTAAAAATGGGTATTATAATAATTATAATATTATAAATTATAATTTCATTAATAATTATCAGTGATAGTCAAAAAAACAGTTTGATGTCTGTAAAGACTACATTTCTTTGAATATCTACCACTAATGTTTTTATGACCCTTTTTAAAACTTTTAACTCATTTGAATGACTTTGAAAAGGATATAATGATTGAACAATAACAAGCAAATTTGTCACGTGACTAAGAATAGTTCTTCGCCAAAATAGTTTTAAATATGCAATTCTTTAACTGTAAGTATACAGCAAATAGAATGGGTAAATGAATCCTATAAGTCTAAATAATATTATAATTATAATAAACTAAAATAATATTTGCATAAATGCAGATTTTAGAAATTTATTTCATATTTTTATGAAGAGGAAAGGTATTTATTTTAATTATCTAAAGATCTTTAAACTATAGTATATGCAATTTATTTGAACATTAAATGGTTTTTCGAAGATTTTTTAAATTAAAACTTCAAGTTTTCGAAAAGGACTATACTAACTGTATCAAGTTAAAAATAAAATGAAATAAAAAATGTAATGAATTTCATTGATAGTTTTCATTAATAATAGTGTAGTTGTACTTATTATTGACACTGAAATTATTTCAATATATAATGAAATACAAAAAGAAAAATACCTGAAATAATAAATGCAAGTAAATATTCCAACTCTGTATTTAAATTCGAGTTTTTGAAAAGGACTGTACTAGCTGTATCATGTTAAAATAAAATGAAATAAAGAATTTAATGAATTTCATTGACAATTTTCATTATGTAATTGTACTTAATATTGGCACTAACATCTATTTCAATATATAATGAAATACAGAAAGAATGCGAAATAAGAAAAGCAAGTAAACATATCTAAATACGTAAACATAAATGCAAGTAAACATGCCTAAACATGTAAACATAAATGCAAGTAAACATGCTTAAACATGTAAACACAAATGCAAGTAAACATGCCTAAGCATATAAACATAAATGCAAGTAAACATGCCTAAATATGTAAACATAAATGAAAGTAAATATGACTAAACATGTAAATATAAATGCCAGTAAATATGCCTAAACATGTAAACACAAATGCAAGTAAACATGTCTAAACATGTAAACATAAATGCAAGTAAACATTTCAACAATGAATTTAAATTTGAAAAGTTAATGCTTTTTCTCAAAATTTTGTTCAATATCTGCAATAGTAAAACATGCCTTCATTTAACCACAAAACAACCTTACAACCAATTTCTATCTCTTCGCATTCTTCATTAAATATAGATCCTATGATCGAGGATTACGTGCACACGTAAATATCTCACCGTCTTTTTGCCAAAATTTATGGCGATAGTAATGAAACATTGATGTGACAAAAAGTGCCGCACCATTCACTCACTTCTCACCTAAATGGAAATTAGATTGAAAGTTTGAGTCTGAGTTAAAAGGTTCACGACATGGCAGCTAGTTCGTTCCCCATCATCCTCACACTCTGCCGAAAAGGCGAAACTTTTTGCATGCGTTATTAGAAAGATAACCGATGGAAAAAGAATTCCAAGAGAAAACGCAGATTGGAGCTGACAAAGAAATCGTTGATTACTGCCAGAGAAGGTCGGCCTTTGGGCGGGGTTGAAAAGACGGATAAATAGTCCCCAGGCACTTTCCATCATCTTCTTTTTCATAAAGGTTGACCTACTTTTCATGCCGGTCACATGACCGTCGTTATCGTTTTAGAACGCACTCGTCCTTCTCATGTCTGATTATATTAATGAGTGACCATTACAGTGAGAGATTTTTATGGCAAGACGATCACGGTGTTAAACAAGGATTGTGAAAAGGTGACGTTTCGTTTCTGAAAGGAATTCAGATCTGCTGAAAGGTTGTAAATATTTTACCGCATAATAGTTTTATGTTCGGAATGTGAGATATTTTATGATAGATTCTGTTTAACACTGTGAAAGACCCGTCACAAATTTATGAATGAGAGTGTTAACGCTCAGATACCATCATTCATACAAAAGTACCGCAGTCGCTCAGCTATAAATGGCCTATGCGTTTTATTTATAGATGATGTTTAAGGTTTATATGTTTAGTGGTATTTTTTTCAAATAGTTTAAGATACAATGTATTAAAGTGTTTTCAATTTATGTTTGTTTGCAAAATTATTTTGGTTGTATTTTATATATAGGAAGGAGTTTTAAGCAAAATCGAAATCTTGAGTTTAATGTTTAGAAGTTAAAACATTAGTTACTGATTTTCATATATATCTTTTACTGTAAAAAAATCTTTTATGAAAGATAATTTTTCGAGTTCGAATTTGTGAACTCGGCTAATATACATGCAGGCGTGATTCAATTAAAAAATAAAAATTGCAAATATAGGCAATCATCAGATTCAAACTATTCAAAATTACAAACATAGGCATAGTCATCAGATTTCTAAAAAAATTCCATGTGAAGTAATCCACAAAGCAAAGAAATAGTACAAAATCATAGGCCTTAGTTATACTTAGTTAAAAAACTGCAAAGTTACAAAATGAAAATAATATATGTATATATATAAATTAATAAATTTATATACAGAGGATTAGATACACATTTATTTGATTTCTTAACAGAATTCTAAGCTTCTTAAATTATGAAATATGTAAACAAAATAATTAAACACTTACATTGCGATGAATAATAAAGTAGAATTATGAATATTTAATCGTTATCTTACATTATTTGCATAGTCTTAAGAAACTTAGTTAACTTAATTAAACTTTTAGCTTTCAAACTTTTTCTAAGGCACCTTTGTGAACTAAAGTCATTTTTGGAGGGAAACCAGAACTTGTTGTTAATAACCTTCTCTCCACAATTATCCAATAACTCACAAAATTCAGTTACTGAAGAATAAGTATATTAGTGTACTAAATATGCTGTTTTTATTCCTGTTTATTTGATTATACTGCTAAAAATTCCCTATTCTAATAAGCACTAAAAGGTAAAGGCCAAATAGTTAACAGTTATTATAAAATCTCTATTTTGAAAATTGACAGTTTTGAAACATGTTTTAGCTTAACTATTATAAATTTTAAAGTATGGAATTATTTTTTATAAATTAAAAATTGCTTAATAAAAGCATTAAGTCTGAACAGTGATTTAATTAAAATAGGGATTTCAGTCGATATTAAGTGAAAGTACAGAGAGTTTTCAATAGTAAAATTTTCAATAGTTTTCTAAGCATACAGTTTCCTAGCAGCAGTATTATATGCAGCATGAAAGAAACAAGACCACACATCGAAATTTTTGTTTTAGTAAAATTTTCTGGAATTAATGGTATTTTTTTTTATTAAATTGCTGTTTTCATCAATTTTAGAAAAATAAGGTATTTGTTAACTACATTAAGAATTTTTTTTTCTTAATGTAGTTAACAAATACTTTATTTTAACTGCTTGAAATTAATATATCCTGTAAAAGAGTGCGAATAAAATAGACAAATTATTGATTTAATGGTTATTTTACTATAGCTGATTATTGATAAAAATTTATATCGTCATTTAACATTATGAGCATTGATATTTATTATCTATTATTTATTGTTAAAAATTATTTTAATAAATAAAGTAGTTGAAATGGTTTAATGCATTTAGTCATATGATAATATACACCACATTCTAGGGTTAATTTGTGAAATACAATACCATTACGAAAAATCACAAGAATAAATCAGAACAACAGTCTTTTTTAATTTCTATATTTATTAAAAATATTCTTATTTAAAATAAATTAATAATTTAAAATAATATTTATTTAAAAATTTTCACTTCTTCCTTATTTTCAGCTTATGCATATTCAACGTTCTCTGTAAAGATAACAATTGGTTATATTAAAAGTAGAAGAAATAAAAATATATATTTTATATTTTTTCTATGATTTAGAAATAAAGGGATTTCCAAGATAAAATTATTTTCAAAAAAATTTTAATTTGCATCCTTTACCATCTAAAATTTGATCTAGCATATTATGTGAGCATTCCATTTGACATATCAAAAATCATGATGTCTTAAAAAAATTTAATTTATTTTTAATGGACATCAAAAATCTTGAATTATTTAAGTGTTCCTTTCTATACGTCAGTGTAAATTAATTTCAATATGAAGTATTTAATATAATGAATACAATAATGAATGGATTTTCAAAGCCAGGAAATATGTTAAAGGAAATCTTATTAAAAATACTTCTTAATAGTAGAAAATAAAATATAAATCATTATTTTACATTAATTTTACATAAACAATTTAAAACTCTTTTGAAATAAATAATTTGAAATTCTCAACTTTTTTTGCATTAAAATATTAAACATGAATAATAAACACCACATCGAAATAAGTATATTTCCGTGAAAATGGCTCACAATTGAAGTTTAAACATAAAGAGGGGTACTAACGAATTCTTAAAAATAGAAACAATCCTTTCCAAAACAAATCAAAGTTCTTTTATGCATAAAATAATTTGTCACTGTTTCTCATGCGCCGAACAGTGGCTCGTTTGTCAAAGCCAGAAAGACTTTATTTCACATAAAATAAGAGTTAGATTTGTTTTTTCATGTGGGATTCTTTTCAGGAAAAAATACTTAGATTCGAATAAATGGAATTGTCATACTTCAAACATTTTTGTTGCATTTGATCTCAACTTGATCTCGTTTAAGAACAGTTTTTTTCTTCTTCAAGGAATATGAATTCAGAACCGCAAAGTAAAAGCTCCGTTTTTTCAAATAAAAATTTATTGTCTAAAGGATTTTTTAGAAGAAAATAATTTCATTACTGGAAATATAATAATTTTTTTTATCTGAGTCAGGTTGGTATTCGATTTCCATATTTATGTATACAACAATATAATTTCAACGATTTTAATTACTTTATTCCTTGAGCATGTAAACATCAGTATTTCAGTATTTACACATTTATTGTTGTCGATTGGGTTACTCCTAAAACATTTTGAAATTCAATGTGCTGTTTATCATAGCCTTCCTGCTCTACTTTAGAGTTTCATAAGAGTGTATTGACACAAAACTTCATTTATTCAAAGAAAATAAAAAATTTCAAAAATACTGTTGTTTTTTAGAATATCAAATTAACTATCAACAGCATTCAAATTTCTTTTGGAATATTACATATACGAGGGTAGGCTGATATGCTTCCCGCTTGACCTGGACATGACATTAGCAATCTAATATCACACTCCTTCTTCTTCTTCATTGGTACAACAGTACTATGGGAGAGCAAATGCCGTCTGCCAACTGGCAGATTTTAAGAAAGAAGATGTTTCTTTTTAGGTGTAGGGTCGTCATCTCTACGCCCAACACTCTACAGTTATATTAGAGTGGGGCGTGTGGTTTAAAGTGGCGATTCCAAACCACTACAAATATCTATGGTACCCCTGAAACTCGAACCCGAAACCTGTGGCACCGAGTTCCAGAGCGCTTAATATCATATTGGCCTTTACTAGCTCATATATAAAATTTAATATCCTTAATATCCTTCACTATCTCATATATAAAATTTCAAGACAGTTACCGAGTTAGGATACCTTTGACAGCGAATTGAATTGAATTTGGGCAAATTGAAAAAACGAGTTGTTATAAAATATTTCCATTTGAAAGGTATCACGTCTCTTCAGATCAAACAAGAAATGAACTCGGCACTAAAAGATTATTCTTCCTCATATTAAACAATAAAACAGTGGGTTTCTGAATTTAAAAAAAGTCGTCCGACCACTAAAGACGAAACTCGCTCCGGAAGCTCCGTTGAGGTGACGACTCTAAAAATTATAGAAAAGATCCATAAAATCGCATTGAAAGACCATACATTAAAACTGACTGAAACTAATATATGAAACTGTTAAGAATGTATAAGTAGCATCTTACTTGACATTTTGGCTATGCAGAAGCTCTGCTCAAAATAAGTGCTCCATTTGGAGAAATTCAATATGAAGTCTATTTCAATTGAGAATTTAACTCTCTATAAATGGAAGCCCAGTGAATTTTTGTGTCTATTCACAACTATGGATGAGACTTGGTTCCACCACTGCACTCTTGAAAGTAAGCAACAATCAAAAGAATGGAATGATGGTAATGAACCATACCTGAAACCAGTAAGGTTATGACGTCTGCTTTTTGGGATGAAAAGAAATTACATTCATTCTTACTTTGAAAAGGTAAGACTATCAATAGTAAATACTAAGAAAATTTATTGCAGAGTTTTAAGGACAAAGCGACCATATCTAGCAAAAAGAAAATATTGTTTCACTAAGACAATGCTACCGCACATCATTTATCGTAGCAATGGATAAAATCGACAAACCAAACTTCGAATTGTTTGCCGCACTACTACCTATTTCATAACCTTAAAAAAAATGGTTTGATGGACAACAATTTGCGAGTAACGAGGAGATTATTGATAATCATGATGCTGTAAATGGGTATTTTGAGGAGCTCGACGAATTTTTTTTATAAAAATGGCGTTATTAAATTAAAGTACCGATATGAAAACTGTATAAATCTTTGTGGGAATTATCTTGGGAAAAAAAAAAAAGGCAAAATATTTTTTTAAAAAATTTTGTTTTCTTTATCAGACCGGAAAATTATCAATCCACCCTCGTATTTAACAATATTTATACATTACTCTATGTATATAATGATAAAAAAATAATTTCATATGGAAGAAAAATACCAAATTTAAATTTACGAATCACATTTAAAAATTATTATGACTGGCGCTTAACAATTTTAGTTATGCCAATGTATGAAAGTGAATATATTTCTTGGTTCTTAGTGACGTCATTGCCGTATACTGCTTATTTAAAAGCTTTATATTGCACATTTGATTTGTTATAGGTTAGATTTACGTTAAAAACTCTTTAGCCATAACTCACTATCACACACTGCAATCATTTCCACTGATTGATTTGTGCTTGTTATAACTCTTGAATTAAGGATGTGATTTATCTGAAACGAAAATAGAAAATGAGGCCTACCCATATACAACAAAAAATATTAATAATTATGTTAGAAAATAATATATCCCCTTTATCAATCTTATTTTCGATTCCTTTTTAATTTTGAAATTAGTTTTTTATTAACCGTAATAGATGATTATTTAACGTTATTAATTTAACTCATTGAAGGTTTTGAATAAACCTTTAGAAATTATTAGTCTCTACTAAAACTGAAATAATCCTTTAACAGGTAAAATAATTTAATTTGTTCTAAGTGTGGTATAACAATAGCTAAATGTTTTGCAACAAAAACTAAAAGGTTTTCCTAGTAAATCATTTAAATAAAGACACATTCACACCAAAGAAGCGTGAAGCTGCCAGGCATGAAGTGTTAACCAATCACAAGCCTCTGCGTATCATATTTGAGGCTTATGATTGGTCGACGCTTTGCCATTCAGCGCCTAGTTGTGAATGCGGCTTCCATATATTCAATCGTTTCTAAGTAAGATTTGTTAATTTGTATCATATAAAAAGAAAAAAAAATGAACAATTAATCTAAATAATTTTAAAAGTATAAATATTTCTTACGGAGTAATAATATTTAATTTTGGATGCTAATATAAAAGAAATCTAATGAAATACAGATAGATTACAAATATGATGTCTGAAAATAATGAGAAGAACTATAAATGAAAATGGAATGAATCTGATCAATAATTTAAAAAATAACTTCGAAAAAAATGTAATAATTGGACAAAATTACAGAAATAAAATTTTCCAAAAATAAATATACCCATGCTTTTACTATTAACTTTTTAACAAATGGAAGCATATATTTGGATTGCAGGTGAATAGTTCAATCCGTGTTCTACAAATATGCCACATGTCTAATCACAGCATTTATTTTAATACTGCTTACGTGCGTATAAAAAAGACGCGTGGGGTGCTTTGTATGACATTTTTAAGCTAACTCTGCATTTCGGAATGAAACTAGTGAAAAATTATAACGATTGATATCGAGCACACCCTGCTTTTAGAACAGTGACATTCATTTTCTCGTCAGTAATATTATTCTTATGTTAACAATTATTTTTTACTTTTTAGTTTGATTAACTCTAAAAGCGTGTTTTGTAGTTTTTTTAAACTATAATTTTTTTGTTGTTCACTTATGTAATCCACAAGCAACCCACCATCGTGTGATGAAGGGAGAATATTGCCTTCCGATAGGACTTTTAGAGATAACTGCTTCGTATTAGCTCGGGAGAAAATCTGAAAAATACCCACCAGACAGCCTGAATATCTTGTATAGATATTCAGGCTGTCTGGTGGGTATTTTTCAGATTTTACCCGACGTTATCCCATAAAGTGTCTGAAATTATACCGTCGGGTATAATTTCAGACACTTTATACCCGACGTCACAGTCTCCACCGAGTCTTTCCATTTCTGAAAAGAGTGACTGCAATGAATGCCATCGAGTGATTTGCACTCGATCCCTCGTGCACTGTAGCTGCGCACGTTATTATTAAGCCATGAGTATACAAACAACAGTATAGTCACTTACGGACCCTTAAATAATAATTCGTCACGATCCCTTGAATAATGCTTGTCATTCTGATTCGGGCATTCTGAAATTGGTTCTTGAGTAACTAAGAATATAATGATTAACACTCTGAATATTGTAGTAAATTACAATAAGAATGGAATGCTTATAAATCCTTGCTTGGGTAAATTTTACGATGCATCTTTGTTTATTTGATGAACAAGACGAGTTACGATTACTTAAAATTCATAATTTATTTGTTTGCATATTAAAGTGGGTTATTTTTCAAAATTAACATAAAATTTATTAAATAAATAAACCCCCTTTATTATTTACTTGTGATATTTCATATGTATTATTTATTTAATGGATTTCATTTATTTCAATGGATATTTTCATATTTGTTCTCTAACTCTGAAATTTACGTTAACTAATTGTTGCTTAATTTAAAATATTAATTTAATAACTATCTCAGAATTATTAATATTAATCCTATAATCTAATGAAAAAATAAACACAATTGTATTAATAATTTTGTGTTCATTTTCAATTTTCTTACTCTAAAAACACTTTTATAGGAAAATGAAAATTTCTAATAGTAATATAGTATTTTTCGTTTAAAATCAAATTATTAGTTTATGTTGATTTTTAACCGCTTTTTATTATTACTTTTTTTACTGATAAATATATATTTTTAGAGTTAACATATTATCTTTTATTAAAGCTGTATAAGCTTCGTGATTTGGTACTCCAAAATACCAATGTGTTGAAATTTTTGGAAAACTGCACATCGAATTACCTAAAAATAAACAGAAATGTTTTTATTCGAGGTTAAGATGTAAGACCGTCAATATATATAAATATCTGAGGTATTACAAGAACTTAGTGCAAGATGTTGAAAATTACTACTGAGCGATGAATAATCAGATAATGTGGAAGAATAAATTGAATCATTTTCCTTATTTTTACACAGAAAAAGATTGATTTATTATTGCAAAATTATTTTGATGCACTCTGATAATTTAAATTAACGAATAAATTACATGCATCTTAAAATATATATTAATCAACTATTTAATGAAATATATTCACCATGATTGAACTCTTAAGTAGCTGCTGCAGAAATTAATGTCCTATTTTTGATGTGCTCCAATAATTTAATTGGAGAGGATTTTTTTGGCAAATAAAATGATTTAAAAAGATGTCACCAAAATGATATATAGTTTTATCTGATATAATTAATTAATCTTGCATTGAATATTTAAATAAGTACTTATGGCAAATTATTTTAAAAATTGGCTACTTTCATCAAACGTTAGCATATATTTGTGTAGAAAATCATGACCTTATTTATATTATTATTATTGTAGGAACAATTAAATGAATACTGAAGGACTTTAACGGAAAAATATTTAGTGTATTAGTGAGATATTTTGCTATTAGTAGTCCATCGAATTCAGTTCTATTGAACACCTTTTAATTATTATTTAATATAGCATCTAAATTGACGATTCCTTCCGATTAAATGAGTCATTTGTAGGAAAATAGTTTCTAAGAAGATATTCTGAAAGTCATCATATGAAAAAATATTAATGGGATATTTTAAATTAATTCGCTTGATACACTATATATTGCCATTTAAAAATGTTGCCAGTATATATTTAAATGAAATTATACTATAGTTTTCTTCTAGAGCAGTCTACGTGGAAGTATTTTTTGAATCCAAATTCGAAGTATCTGAAAAGATGTCTCTTAATCAGTAGAAAATATTTCCATTGGCTCGTAATTAAGAAATAGTCAACAAATGAGAAATAGTCAACAACAACAACAATCAATTAGCAAATGAGTTCTCCTTCTAAATCTGACCTTAAAACTACGGTCATGTACCTGCAAATTAAGGGAGAAAAAACTTTTTTGAATATTTTACAAGAACGTCTTGAGAAGATAATTAAAATATTTTGATTTAAAAGGACCATTTGTAGAGATTAGATTTTTCACACTTTTAGATTTTAGCATAAAATCTTTGAAATGAAAATCCGTGCTTTAAACAACTGCCACTTAGATGGCTGTTTGTTATGCAGATGCAGTCTCTCTTGGGAAATTGCATTGTAATAAATTCATCGCAATTACTTTATTGTATTTAAATATTATCGAGGGAACAAATACAGTGTGATCAAAAAATGTATTTTATCTATGAATTTACTAATAACTTTTATTAAATGAAAGCGTGTACTTGTATACACAAATTTTAATCTATATTCTAAAGATAAGGTCATATGCTCAAACTGCACTAGTAATTTTAATTCTGTTAAAAAATTTATAGAAAAGAGGTATTTTTTCAATTCTCGTCCATCTTTTGAACATTATTTTATAATTTCGCTTGACTCTATGGAGTGTATGGAAGTTGGAAAGAAATTCACAGTAAAAACAAAACAATCAAGATTACGATTCCAAATTGAGTGAATAAATTTTAAGAGACTGGTGCTATACTGATAAGCGTTTAAATGTTAGAGGAAGGGATTACAGAAAATGTTCAGTAACGATTACTCAAATTTCCCAGAAAATTGCAAAGAAGATTATTTGTCCAAGTTAAGTTTCTTACTTAACATGTCACGGCATTGAGTAGAAACTGAAATTTTATTCATATGATGTGAAAGTTGCGCAGTAATCGTAAGAAACTGATACCATTAAAAAGTTAAAATATTGCAATTGGTGTCAAAACATGTCACCAGGTTAATTTATGTAAACAAGAAAACGACTCACACTTAAGATTTCATTGTAACTTCAGTTTTAGAACATGAATTGAACAGTATGCACTTGTAATTGCATTCCGTGCTTTTATTTAATAAAAACGTACCATTAAATTGATGGGTATATCGACTTTTCGATCATGTGCAATACTTTTAAGCCCTTGAAATGCAGTCCCTATTTAAAATAGAAAAGTAGCAAAAGGTTTCAACTAATTACGTTGAAAGCCGATCCAGTCATGTGTCAGGAAATTCAATAATTTGAAAGACAGTTACCGAGCTCAATGTCCCGACCAACTTAATATTTGAGCCTCAGTCGATGAGTCCCCAAGTCCCTAATTTAAGGAGTGCATCCGATCCTGAAAACCCTAGAGAGAGGCTTCAAATTGTTACTTCACCTAGTTCCAATAAAACCGGGATCCAATCTTATAAAATAATGTTAGTTAATCCCATGAAATGAGACTTTTCGAAGAAACTGGTTAAATTAAAGTGCATTTGTTTGTTAATATTATTCAAATTATTGAGTTAAGTTTAAATATTTTAATAAACTATTTTATGCGCAAATTTTAAAATTTAAGTAACATTAACAATTACTACCATTGATGTCTAACAAATATATCATTAG
This sequence comes from Caerostris darwini, assembly GCA_021605075.1. Classification (NCBI taxonomy): domain Eukaryota; kingdom Metazoa; phylum Arthropoda; class Arachnida; order Araneae; family Araneidae; genus Caerostris; species Caerostris darwini. The sequence continues at coordinate 739,471 of BPLQ01007882.1, read as the reverse complement.
CAATAATACTTTTAAATGTTTCTCAATTTCTGTCAAAATTTATCAAGAATTTAGCACAAAAAATAACGTTTTTATTAAATATTTTTTCAGAAAAAAGGGAATCTTAAACGTTTCTGCACTCGAATTTAGAAAAGCCAAACTTGGCAACTTTTACTAAAATGTTTAATTTTTATTTTCATTTAATCCCCATCATGTCTTTGATTGCCCAACTGTTGAAGCCGCCATGCATTGTCTGGACCATCCTCGGAAGAGGGTTTATACTCCAAGCTGGCAATCACCATAGCCAATATTATTCGGGATCACCATGATATTTGATTTTCTTGTACTCTTCAGGGGATAAAACAACAACAATTTTCATTAAAATGCTAAATCCTTTAATTCTAAGGAGATATCAGCGAAAAACTCAAATAAAAATTGCATTTTTTTTTTTTTTTTTGTTTTACTATGGTGTACTTTCTGCAGTATTTGTTCAAATATTTAGCTATGTCAAAAAAATAAAAAAAATATCAAGAATATAAAAAAAATTGAGACATATTGCACTCTTAAGTTTCTAAAATTATATTATTAGCTTACTACTATGGCAACTTAAGTATTTGTCTCTAAATTCAGTATTAAAATAATGCAAAGAACACTCTCATTCTTAATAAAACATACCAACATCCTGATCAGAAAGTTTTATACACTCTTGTCAAACGTGATTAGAGGACAAATCACCGTAGCCAGCCCACAAAGGAGTAAAAAAAGCCTAGAATCCCTGACCTGACGGAATCGATTGCAGGCCAAATTCTTTGGGAAGACAATCAGTATCAACTTCGTAACCAATCCGGTGATGGGATTCGGATTTCTATTGAACTGCGATCCAGGGTTGATTCGTTTCCATCGTTTGGAGTACTTTGGAGATGAACTCTGGCCCCATTAGTGCTGATTAGTTCCGAAGAAAGAAGTCTTACTATTGAGAATGATAGTGATTGTTTGTTTTTCGGTTTTGGGATACCCAAATGCCTATTCAGCAAGCATTTATTAGTCACATTCATAAGAAAGAAATCTTCCTCAGCATAGGATTCTTTACTCAGCGATATGTAATCCATCGAAACACAAATCTGTCATTTGAAACCTCTGATTATTTGTATCCATATAAGTATCATGCTAGATCATTTCTGTTTCAATAACTGTTTACTTAGTGATATATCTGCTAGTTTTGAATTACCTTAAACATTTGGGCAATTATGCAAATAGTTTTGACATTTTAGAATTTTACATTCATCATAGATAACAGGGCGAACACAAATCTGTATGCTGGATCAAACAATCAATTTTCTCTTTTTAATTGCAACAGGAGATTTACTTCAATTTCTGGAATTATTTACTTGGTATGTTTCCGTTTGAATCGAAATTAGTTTCGATTGTCTTATATTTTACAAATTAATATGCTTTTATGAAAAATGAAATTTACTTTAAATACGATGATTTACATCAGGTAGCGATTCTTACAAAATGAGTTCTTAATGATGAGGAAAATTAAAACTTAAATTTTAAGCTTTAATTTTTATCATCATTGATTTTAAGTTTTCATTCAGTACATTAATAAAAGCCATCGTATTAAATTGTTAATCAACAAATGGAATATGATTAAAAAGGCAAAGAATAATCTAAATCATTTTTGTAATTAATAAAAAATAAATAAACCCCTGATGATGAGATCAATCACGATTAATAAGTACAAAGTGCCATGTTTTAGTGCATATATTTTACATTGACATACATAACAGGGAAAAATCTCATATATTAGATAGTGCACGTTTAAGAGAATCACATGCATAATTAAACTACATATTATACCTGTTCAACGTGTTGTTTGTAAAATGAATTGCACTGAAATTTTTTAATGAAATCTGGTTTTGCATTCTTTATTTAAATTTTTCCTAGTAAAATAAAACACTCAATTTATTTAGATCGAGCAAAAATGATATTGAATCGAATAAATACTTTAAAATATTTAACATAGTTTATTAGAGAAGTATTATTTGATATTTGTGAATGAAATCATTTTCAAAATTTAATTTTTTAATAAATATGTGTACACTATTTTATGTTTTATTTGTTATTGAATTTATTTATGTTTTATAATTAATTCATTTATTACAACTCTCCAAATTTAACGAAAATAAATTTTGGTTTTAGTTTGGTTTTTAAATACTTTTGGTTATCTATCGATTCTTATATTAATTACATTGTTTATTCTTTTTTAAGGAAATAGTTTTTAACAATAACAATCGTTAATTTTTGAAACTTAATTGTAATGATAAGAAGTTTACGTAGAATATTAAAAATTAAATAAAGTGAAACTCAAGTAGAATAGCCGAACTTCATGCATTACTTCTAATTTGTATGAGCTAAACCGATTTAAATATTGATGCAGAATAACAATTTAGCCTTATTCCACTTTTCAAAATGGAATAAGGATAAATTAAACAAAATAAAATAAACAAAATTTAACGAAGAAAAAACTAACAAAATTAAAAATAACAGTTAACAAAAGAATTAACAATAAATAATAATGAACAAAATTAACAAGTTAAACAATTATTTTTATATTTGTTTTAAAATAATACTAAATATAATAAATATACACTACATAAAAATTTGTGATTACGGAAGAAGGACAGTGCACTCTTTTGCCAGAAATATTTTAATATACATCAACGTAAAAAAATTGAACAAAAATAAGTTTATTATCCTAGCAAATATTTTAAACATTCTCTGGAAAATGATTAGAATAAATGCTTAAAGAAGGAAAATTTTCATTTTGATTAGAATAAAACATATTTCGATAGATCCTAATAACCATTTCGAATGCTCAATATTTAGTTGAATATTCTTCGTTCTAATCAAAACCCCCCAAAAAATTAATCTCGATCCTAATTTTACCGATAAGTCAAACACGAAAACAAAAATTGAAAAGAATTGATTTATTGATTGGCATCCCTTATTACAATATAAGTTAGAAGACACTGGTACGATGACCTCGAAAATCGAAGAAAAGAAAAATTGAATTCGTGTCGACTGAGAATTCAATTGGCATCGAGTGAACCTTTGATTCATGTAAGGCATGATTTCAAGTTTAAAGGGTAATGCTTGATAGTAATCTCTTCCTGAGGTTTAAGGGGATTAAAAAAACATAAATAGTTCTTGTATTGTATTAATTTAAATTTTAATTCTATTTTAAGTATCGTTTAAAATTGATATTTTAGAACAAACTGATAATCTATTTTGCTAAAGGCGAGAAAAAGTTGTTGAAATTTTTTTTAACTTTAAAATATTTTATCTTTAAAATTAATTTCATATTAATAAAGTTTATAAGGAATATTTATAATTTTATTGTATAAACTGTTTATGTAATTGTAACATTGTAATGTACAAACTATTTACGTAATTGTAACATTGTAATGTGTAAACACTTTAAGTAAATGTAATATTATAATGTGTAAACAGTTTGTGATTGTAACATTGTAATCTGTAAACAGTTTATGTAATTATAATATTGTAATCTGTAAACAGTTTATGTAATTGTAACATTGAAATGTGCAAACAGTTTAAAAAGAATAAATTTTTAACAAATAATTGGCAGTTAAGAATTTTTTCATATTTAAAAAACATTTTAGAACTTTAAAATATTTAAACATAGAAGATGCATTTTTACTTTTTCATTTAGTAATCATAATGATAAATTTAAATATGCAGAACCATAAAAAATGGTTAAATAAACCTCATTTATTTATAAATATATCCTGCTTTATTATAGCAGATATGGCTCCAATTTATCGGACTTTATCTTATCAAATTAAAATATATTCATTGTAGTTATTGCTTTTCGAAATGAAGAGATTCGATGGTGTATAGACAATATATATAAGCATCTTGTTAGGCTTATATATGCTGTTTCTTATATATATGTTGTTACATCTATTATATATGTATCAATTAGGCTGACTGCAGATAGCTTACTGCGTTTTCTCCCATACGGCACACATATGCGTTAGAAACAATGCTACCTTTAGAAATAATCCAGGAACGCAATGCCACTCATCAGTGAGCTGTTCTGTGTATGCATAGCTGGGACAAAACAACAATAATATGTATCTATATACTTACGTGACGATTTGTTGAGAAAAATATTAACATCTGTAATATATTTAGAATTCAACTAAATTTCCAAAAGATATTGACTGCTATACAGCATTTGGTCTTTTATTGTAATCGTAATCGAGACAATTTTTAATGTTAGAAATCTATATAAAGGACATTTATAAGAAACAAATGTTTTTTTTAGCAATTTTTCTATGAAATTTATTCAATTAACAAAATTATTAGTTTTCATTTAATTAAAACAGAATTCCATACAATTATTTTGTGATTATTGCTTAACCATTGGAAAATTTATAAAAGATATAAAGAAAAAGCGATTATCCTTCACGATGGCATAATTATAAAGTTATGAGAAATGTAAACTCACGAATCCTTTGCTATATAAAAAGGTGTTGAATGCGTGTATCACTTTATTATTTATTAATGAATAATTCGGGTGAATAAAAAATTGATATAAAATTAAAATTATAAAATATTAAATTATAAATTTAAAATTATAAAATATTATAATTTTAAATTTTTATTAATTAATTAACTTAAATTTAAGTACTAAAATTATTAGAAATCTAGTAATTTTGATATAACTTTTCATTTAAGCTTTTTAGAAAAAAAAATTATAATTTCCAATAGCACTCTATTCCAATAGTATAGTAGTATATATAGTATTTCCAATAGCATAGATAACAGCGAATTGAATATCTTTTATTATTATTTAGAATATATTTAAATTATTTTTTGTAAAAAATTATCGTTCTTATTTTGAAAATATCAAAAATTGTATCAAATACAGATGTAAGATTTTAAGAAATTTTGAAGTATTTTTTTTAGAAATGGGTAGAAATTTAAATTAGGATTAATTAATAAACAAAAAACTTTAAAGAAATTTTTTAAAATTCTTATCAGATTGGTTATAAGATTTTGTATAAAATGAAAGAAGAAAAATTTTATGAATAATTTTTCATGACTGTGACAGTTTTTATTTGATACACTTTATAAACTATGATAATTTCAACTGAAAATTTCTTTTTTACAGCGTCTATGAAACTGTTCTCTCCAGTTTGGCGTTTTGTTCACTAATTTATTGTTGGCCATCATTCATAACTGAACATCACTAAGTTGTTTTCATTGAAACTTCTGAAATTTTTCAGGAAATATGACTTTGGTTTTCCATATGAGAAACGTTTATTTTTTTGATAAATGTGGTTTTCCAGAAATATATCTTATTTCCTAAAGCAACTATGAGGTAACCAGTGTGTTTTTCACTTTTAACAAATCGGTCCTTTTGCCAAGATTTCCACAAGATTGGTTGCTTTAAGAGTTAAGACAAGTAATATTTTATTTCAAAGAGAAACACTCTATCAGGCCATTTTATAAAGAATAATATTTCAGATTTTTCGAGTTGACTTCTTTATTTTAAATTCATTATTAAATATTCCAGAGGAAATATAATTAAAAAATATTTTATTTATGAATAGAACTTCCATAACACACATCAAAGAATAGAAATGTCTGTATAATATCATTAAATATGTAAATATCATTAGTAGTATCTGTAAATATCATTGCTTATAAACCCAAGATAATTTTACACTCACGTATAGAATGAAAAAAAAAAGACTGCAAATAAAATTGTGTTATTGCTACTTCGTATCACAAAGAAACATTAAAAATGACACATTTATGAACTTAAATTAATATTCTTTATTTTAAATTCCTTATTAAATATTCCAGATGAAATATAATTTAATATTTTATTTATGAATATAACTTTCATAACAAAAATCAAAGAATAGAAATGTCTGTATTATTGTTTATAAACCCAAGAGAATATTTCACTGGCGTATAGAACGAAAAAAAAAAGACTGTAAATAAAATCTGTTATTACTACTTCGTATCACAAAGAAACATTAAAAACGAACATTTACGAAGCTAGATTCATATTCTTTATTTTAAATTCCTTATTAAATATTCCAGATCAAATATAATTTAAAGATATTTTATTTATGAATATAACTTTCATAACACAAATCAAAGAGTAGAAATGTCTGTATCATTGTTTATAAACCCCAAAAAATTTTACACTTACGTATATAATGGTAAAAGACTGCGGATAAAATATGTTATTGCTACTTCGTATCACAAAGAAACATTAGAAATGAACACTTAGGAAGCTAAATTCATATTCTTTATTTTAATTCCTTATTAAATATTCCAGATGAAATATAATTTAAAAATATTTTATGTATGAATAGAAATTCCTTAACAAAAATCAAAGAATAGAAATGTCTGAATCCCTGTTTATAAACCCAAGAGAATTTTACACTCACGTATAAAGTGAAAAAAAAAAAAAAAAAGATCGCGAATATAATCTGTTATTGCTACTTCGTAGCACAAAGAAACATTAAAAATAAACACTTAGGAAACTAAATTCAAAGGAATAGCAATTAATTTCACACTTTTGGGAAATCAAAAGTAAGTTTTAAAATATTTTTGAATACTTATACTTTATAACTTTTTCATTTCGAATACTTATACTTGCGTGTTGTTTTCAACAACATGCAAATTTAAGTTTGTGAAAAGTGAATTCCTGATAGCATAAAAAATAAAAAAGAATGTATTTTTTAAAAAAAGATAACATTTATATAAGCTCCTGGTTTAAATATACATTTCAATTCTCTATTTATAGTCAAATGTGCTAGTTGTTTAGAAAATGGGTATATTGCTAAGAATGCTGCGAATTTATTATAGTTTTAAGAATAATGAAATAATATATAATAAATTATTAATTTTACTTCATTAGTGTCGTGGTTCGTTATGGTGATTTCAAAACAAGATTTGTTAACTTCTTCAATGTCGCAATAATCCCATGGTGGGCCAAAGCGGTCCGCCTACTGGTAGGTTTTGAGACAGAGGGTGTCTTTTATTAGACCTTTGTATTAGACCTGGACCTACGGTTTAAAGTGGATGGAGGCAGAAACATACTACAAACTTCCATGCCACTTGAGCCCGAAATCTGCAGCAGCGAGGGCCAGAGAAAATCGAAATTTCCCCAGGTGAAGATCAAATTTAAAAATAAACTAGTTAACAATTTTTTTTTCTGACTAACAACTAGAAAAATGCAAATATAATATATACTTTACATAAATTTCTTAAAGATTTTCTAATTAAATTTTATGATTACCATATTTAACATATTGTGATTGAATATGATTAATTCTTCTAATGATTGAATTTCTTCAAAGAGACATTATGATTAAAGGATAAATTTATGATCGAATATCTTCGAAGAAAATTTTTTTTTCAAAGAACTACAATTAATAAACTGTAAACAAGACTCTTAAAAACTTTTTGGGTGTGTCGGATTATTTTATTATTAGGACATTTTTAAAGGTTTCGGGAAAAAGTAAATATATTAAAATTAAATTATTATGCCTAAATTAAAAAAAAAAATATTTACTAGTTTCCGTTTTATGTCTTGTTGGGTGTTTTTAGAGGCTTTTTACTTTATATATTTTGTATTTTAAAGATTCGATCTAAAGACTTTTAATTTCTTGAATGTTTGTTTATTTTGGTATTAAAATCAGTCCCACTTCCAAAAAAAAATCTTAGTACCAAAGAAAATGTCTTGCGCAATCATGCATACGTAATATATGACGCGAATGCTTATAAATTGAGATTATTCGTTTTTCACAATTATGTTCATTGCTTGGGTCTCGAAAGACCCGATGGATAACTTGTATGGTTTCCTAATTGCGTTGGAGGAACTAGTTCTGTAACCAGCAAGCGAAGCTGAGCATAAAGTTTAAATTTAAAGTCTATAGATTTGATTTGGTTGGTCTCTCTGGGGTCATTCTTTGCACACTTTTGGCTAATTAGACTAATACCTACAGTTTAACGTGGATTCCTTAACCACTAACAAACATCCATGCCACAGCCAGGATTCGAATTTGAAGCCTGGACTACCAAAGGCCAGAGCGCTGCCAATTGGCCACCAGAGTCTATAGAGGGTGAGAACATGTTAAATTAAAAGGCTGGTAAGTCCTTCCATTGTGTCCAAGAAAGACTGAGGAAATAGGTCAACCCCCTAGTTCCCGTCACTGGAGATATTCGATCTATATTTAGCAAACTGCACGTTCTACACTTTGAATCTAATACGTATCTGATGTCCCAGTTTCGAATGATTTCAGATAAAAGTGCCCAATAGTCTAAAAGCAGTAACACATTAGTGAATTGCAATGGATAGTTAGTAATTATAATTATCGAGTTTAATGTGCAAATTATCTATTATTAATTAAGCTTTAAACGTGATAGTTGAATAAATTAACTTAACAATACTCAAATTAACTATACTTAAGGTTTAATTGAATATGTAATAATACGCCATAAGATTTATAATAGAAAATAACAAATCGAGACAAATATGTTATGTAACCATCTAGTACAGAAATGGATAGTTTCCTAAAGTTAAACGATAGTTTCCTGGATAGGGTTAATGCAAAAATTGTATCAATACCCTAGTTGGAATCCAATATTCTGGAGAGAAAATCAAATAATTGTTATTGCAAGACGAAACCTCTCTCAGAAACCTTCTCTCTTGGGCATTTGATGAATATTTAATAAGATTAGGGTAAGATAAACAATTTACGCCCCTTCATCGATTGAGTAACCTTTGAGATTTGAACCTGGCTTGGACAACGTGATCAGCTTCAACCTGCTGATATAAAATTCCATATTAAGAGTCGGACCCCTCATTTTGATAATTAGCTACAGCGAGAAGTTGGCATTATAACTCAATAGTGCCTAATGTACATAGTTCCATCATCAACATAGAAAGCAAGCCAAGCCTTTCCGTTAGTTATTTAAGGTTCTAAATTGTGTTAGGATTTGTTTCAATCCTTCAACCTATATATGGCCATCGCAGTGATATTCCCATGATAAAAGTTGGCTTTATATGGGTGAATCCTCAATGGCAAAAGATCCATTGTTAATTAACTTTATTATGCTTTAGGAAATTTTATTTAAGTTTGTGTTTTTTATAACATTTTATTTTTTTGCAGAAATTAAGACTTTTCCAGCCGAAGATGGAAATATTGTACTAAGTACATTTAATTATATGCATTATTATCGTAATGAGCTTCACAAAGCTCAATCTCTTTAAAATGTATCAGATTAATTTTTTCAATTTTATTTGTTATAAATATTCTTTGTTCAAAAAGTTGGATGGGAAGAATATTTATAACTTACAAAGCTCATTTCAAATGAACTTTCATCATTTTTGTGAAGACATTATTCTAAAATTCTGTATTGCGTATTATTAAAATGAAACTTATGCGTATTATGTAAAATGCGTATTATGCCACTGAACCAACCTTTATAGCTTTGGCATGAGTTTTATGACTGATTCGATGAATGAGGTTTGGGATTTTTCTATTTACTTTGACTAAACTTACACCTTGAATTTGTCGGGTCATATACGTTGTATTTCTCACTTGTAAATTTAATGAAGACAATTACAATAAAAAATTCTCATTGAAAGGCATTTCTACTTTTCTCTTATATCTAAAAGTAGGTTTCCACCAGATACTAAAATCTTGCGTCGTTGAACACCAGCTAATATGAAGCATGATCTCCATCCCTCTCGAACAAAACAGACCATAAGACTTTGATTTGGTTTGTCGCTCTACGGTCATCTTCTGCGCACGAGGGCTGAACAGACCGGTATTTAGAGTTTAAAGTGGATTCCGAACCACTTCAAACATCCATGGCACTACCGGGACTCGAACCCGAAATCTGTGGTGCCGAGCGCCAGAGCGCTATCCACTCGGCCATTCAAGTCCCCAGACCTTAAGAGAGAAAGGGGAAATATCTCAAGTTGTTACTTGGTGCTGTAAAACAGGTTTCCCTACACATGCGGAGTAATGCTGATTAACACATTTGCCATCTTTAAGACAAGCCTTTCACATTTGAAAAAATTAGCACGCTTAAACGCAGATACTATTTCTTGAATTTTATTAACATAATTAAATTCACTGTAACAAGATCAAGAAATTTTTGTGCGTTTATTAATAAAATTCCAGTAAGTCATAAATAATTTTGATAACATTTATAGTGTAATTTTGCATACAATAATTAAAAAAATATTAAACGTAGTAATTTTTTATTTTGAATTCAACTAATTTGAATTTAATTTTGAATATATTTAGCTTTACTTGTGAAAAGCAACTTAGGCTGAATTCATTTACGATATGATTCTATGACTAATTTAATGTTTATATAGATGTGCTTATTAATATTTTGCTTTGAAATAAGATTAAAAATTACTAAATTGTATTAAAAACTTCAAAATATTGCATACAATTTTAAATAAAAATGTTTTAGGTGATAAGATTAAAAATCCAGCTTTAAGAAATGGAAGCAAAATGAATTAAATGAAATGAATAAAATTAATTTTATAAAATGAATACAAACGATTAAAAAAAACCAAAATAATTAATAGTCATAAGTTCTGCCGATTTTCCTTTGATAATGTTTAAAAATCTAGTGTGTAATTTGCCAATGCAGTGCGTAGCAATTCTTTAAGAGGCTGATTAATTAATTGTGAGCGATATTTTGACTTGATAAACTTCATAGTCGCGAATATATACTATATATTCAAGGAATATGTTGCACCAAAAATTGAAAATATTCGGCAAGATGCTTTTTTTAAAGATAGTATACTCTGTTTCTGGAACCAATTTCCTAAACTCCGTCAAGAAGAGATTTGTACAGCATTTATAATGCCTGAACCTCCTTCATTTCTAGTACTTCGATTTTTCCGAATTCTGTGTTGGATAGTATAATTTCAGTAACTGGAAAACTATCTTGAATAATGTCAATCAAAAAAAAAAAAAAAAAAAAAAAGGCAAATGTAGATCTGAAACTACTCAAATCTAGTTTTAAAATTCATCTTCATCTTTTCAATCTTTTCTTGATATTTATTAATTTTATATTCCTCGATATTTTTAATAAACTTGCTTTTAAATGAAGAAAATGTTGAACTATTTTTTACTTCAAATCGTTTTAAAAAGTTGAAGTTAAAAGTTGTAATTAGTTATTGAAAACTAAATACAGTTTTAGACAAACATATAATAATAATTGAAACTTTCTTCTTAAATTTAATAAAAAAATCGACTTTCTTTGAAGCTGCATTTAAACAGAGAAAGAGCCGCATTCGCTAACCCTTGTTATACTTAAACACCTTTGAGTGATGGCAACCACACTTTCTCAGTGACACTATTTCTATTTTCCAGAGTAAAAAAAACTTGAAATCTTAACTAATTTAGTAATAAAATGTGTATTATTGGAAATCAAATATTTTAAAGGTTTTTTTTTCTAATACAGCTGGAAAATACTTAGACAGTTATCTTTATGCCATAAGCAATGGCTACACCGGCGTTACTCATTTAGTACTACCCAGAGAGCCCATATAGCTTGAAGATATGCTACGGACGCGAGTAACACTACCCCCGCCACGCTTTACGATCATATTAGACAAGAACCTACAGTTTAAAGTAGATTCCGAACCACCACTACTATTACTACTACACCACACCACACCACAACACAACACTATGCCTAGAGCTGAGTTGCCCCATTGCCCATTCACAGTTTGGGAAGGATGTGGGTGTGAGAAGTCTGATTGGGTTCTATGATGCTCTACTGTCATATGAGACCGGGACCTACGGCTTAAAGTGGATTCCGAACCACTACAGACATCCATGGCACCGCCGGGATTTGAACCCGAAACCTGCGGTATCGAGCACCAGAGCGCTAGCCACTCGGCCATCAGGCCCCTGTTCCGAACCACTACAAACATCCATGAACTCGAACCCGAAATCGAACCCGAAACCTGCAGTACCGAGCGCCAGAGGCTCTAGCTACTCGGCCATCAGGCCCTTCATATTTTAAAGGTGGAACAGGTTGCATTAGTTACAAGTTGCAATTAATATTAAGACTAACTTCAAAGTATTCAATATTAAACGGTCTGGCTCTCGGTACCACAGGTTTCGGGTTCGAGTCCCGGCGGTGCCATGGATGTTTGTAGTGGTTCGGAATCCACTTTACACCGTGGATCCCGGTCTAACATGATCGTAGAGTGTTTCGGAGGTATTGTTACTCCGCGTCCGTAGCTTATCTTCAAGCTACACGCACCTCCTGGGTAGTGCTAAGTGAGTAACGTCTGTGCAGCGCTTACCTTAAGACACTCAAGACAACTGTCTAAGTGTTTGCCAGCTGCATTAGAACAAAAAATAAATAAATAAATGGTGATAATTATTAGCATTTCAATTCAATTATCTTGTATTGAAATGAATTTCCCAAATACCGAAGCTCGTTCGAGTTTTCCCTGCCCATTTTTCTCGAGGACCAATGAAATGCTGCCCGAATGTTGGCGATTGCGTTGGCGTGGGAAGCGCGAGTTGCGGCAAACCTTGGCGGCGTGCGAAGAAGCTCGCCTATGTGTCGGAATTCCTCCAGAGTCGGTATTCTAATTGGATTATAAGGAGGCCGATCTCAGTCAGCATGGCCGCGTCGGATCGAGAGATTCGGCACGTGTGGGGTGTAAGAAGAGAGAGGACACCCGAGGCATAGCGAGGTATGAGAGTTGTAACATCGGAGGAGATTTTCGGAGGGTGAATTTCGATTGCAAACGAACAGGAGGGATCGTAATGACAAGATGCCTGGGGGACGGAGAGGACTCGTTGCTCCGCAGAATACTTTTCTGGAGAATATCATACGGCGGTATAATGCCTTATGTAAGTGCACCCCTTTTCTATCCTATCCATCCATCCTTATAACATTCCTAACCATCCACTATGGCCCGCAAAATAAAATCCTGAATCGTTACACTGAAAGATTCGTGCATGGCCCAGTAGTGAATGGATCAAGTATAGCCCTCTATGCTTCCGACTGACTATACGTAGCATGAGAAATTTGTATTACCCCTTTAACTAACTTTGCAGTGATAATGTACTGCTTAATAGTGAATTTCCTTTAATGTGTTCTTTCAGTCGTTTATTTTATGGTTTCTATAATAGAAATGCGCTCATACATAAAACAGCAACGGATTTCTTTTGATATGATTAAAGAATGCTTATAGCGGTATTTTTTATTGCTAAATTTAAAATAAATTAAAAATCAAGAGTTCATGATTGAAAATTACGTTATATTCCAAATTTTATACAAAGCAAAAATTAAAGCAATTGAGGTATTCATTCTTATTTGCACTTATTTCGTGCTACAGTTTTTTAAACTGTTACTATACAATGTTTCGATTATTTTTAAATGGATATATTACCCAAATATATTTTTATAAACATGTAAAATATATGCCCTTAAAAATAGCAGAAGAACTTACTCTGCTTTAATAAAGCGAAAGTGCTTATTTTTCAACTAAAATTCTTCAAATATATTCAATGCTTTTTATAAAATAATTATTGGTAATCAAAATAAAGGACAAACTGAGATATAATCCAAGTTTACTTTTTATAAATATGTAAAATATATGCCCTTAAAAATAATAGAAGAACTTACTGTTTTAATGAAGCAAAAAAAAAAAATTTTTTTTCAATTCAAATTCCTCAAATGATATATTTAATGTTTTTTATAAAATAATTATTTGTAATCAAAATAAATGAATAAAATTCCTTCATATTATTTTGAAATATAAAAAAAAATATTATTAAAATTCAATTGTATTATTTTCCAAATTACTAGTCTTAAAATGTCTTCATAATTTGGGTGTTCGTATAAAATTAAGAGTCAAAATATATGTTGTGGATTTATTAGTTTACATATAATGCATTCAAATGAAATTTTAATAAGGATATATGTATTTGTTCACTCATTTGTTCTATTTATTTCTTCCCCTTTTACATCATTTCTTCTTGCAACTGTATACATACTTGCATGCTTCCAGAATCCAAGATTAATTTATGATTATAGATTGATTAAATTACATCATACCTAATACGCATCATTATCATTTATAAATCTTGAAATACAAAATATATTAGATGAATGGAAAAGAATGTATAAAGTTTACTCTAAATACCTAAATGTATTTGTTACTACATTCTTAAGAAATCAAAATGCATCACTTCAGAATATATTTTATATTTTTATTCAATTAATAAACAATACTCATTTTATTAGGTATAGGGCGATACTAATAATTTGTCTATTCCATACGAGATAATAAAAAAAGTTAAATATTATAGTTATTAGAAACAAATTACAATTAATTATGTATGCTAATGAAATGTTACTCTTATAAGATGCGATTTACTCGGGATACTATAATCATAAATTAATCTTGGATTCTGACAGTTGCACTTTGAGTTTTTAATTTTTACTCTTACTTACCCTAGTTCAATTTTATTTTATGAATATATATATCTCTTCAAAGTATATATTAATTAATACTCGATGCTGTTATAAAAAATTTATAAAGATTTAAAGTTAAAATGTATATCAAGGAAATGTTGCTTGTGAGCAACTTTTATGATAAAGGATCCGCAAATACAATTTTCAGATCTCTTTCTTAGATCAATATGAATAATATTATGGAGCTTATGCATTTTTTCAATGTGAGGAAATTACATTAACCTCTTTAAAACTTAATAATGGCTTAATTTGAATTTATGCATAATTTTAAGCAAATTAATTTAATTAAAATAAGTCAAAATGAAAAAAAAAATGCACTTGAAATTTATTTTATTGATACTAATTTATGTAATATTCGAAATGCAAATTTCACTATTTATTACAGGATAATATATTATATTTATTTAAATAGAATATAATAAAAATGTTATTACCTTTCTATAACTTTTCATAAAGTAATAAAAATATAATGACTCAAAAAATTTCTAATAAATAAATGATCATCATTATTCATAATTTTTCATTTTCTTTATTATTCAAAGCATGAAAAATATTTTAAAGAAATGAAGAAATATGAGAACGTATTGCGAAACATTCAATGTTAATTATTATTAAAAATATTTTAATTTATACTCTGAAATAATTAAATGTAGATGTAAATTTTAATTCAAAGTATTTATTTACATTAGAAATAGCTTAATTTCGAATAATACTTAAGTGTATATCTTCAAATTCATAATTTTCACCAAAAGAATTTGTACGTAAATGTCAGATTTGTCGATGTGACAATTATTTAAACTAATTGTTTTGTGCCTAAATTAAATCTTATAACTTCTATAATTAAATTTATTAAATAAACGAAACAGTTAAATAAATATCATTATAAAACCCTCTAAAATGCTTTAATAGCATTCACTATATGCGTGTTGGAAGGGAAGCGCTTTTTGATGGTGAAGAGGGTGGAATTTAAAGAAACACCTCAAAATTTGAAAGGGACATATTTTTCTCAAATCTATCAATACCTAAACGAAGCTACACTCAAATTATGATCACCATTGAATAACGTATTTAAATTTCTGATTTTATTTACTAATTTTAGATTCAATTTACTTCAATTACAATTGTTCAAGCAACATAACATAACATTATTATCGGAATTCTAAACAAGTGAAATTGCTGTGATGGTATTGCATGATGCGCTGGTACTTCATGGCTTTATACTTGCTTATTACTAAACTGCATTTTAATTAGGAAATCAATAGTTTGCTGAACATTATATGCTATACAATTTTAGGAAATTCAATGTATTTTCGCAGCATTTAGGATTGTGTATTCGATGCGAGATTCGTCAATTGACATCGTTTTTTTTTAAATTTGTTTCGTCTCTGGTGTAATTCAAATTTCAGAGAATTATATTGCAGATTAATAACATTAATATAATTAATATAATAATAAAATTATAAGGTTTTCTCCACTTTATTCCCTACTTTCTCTACTTTATTTTTAGATTATTTTTATGACCTGATAATCACGACTTTTACAGTATTCAAGTTCATATCTAAAATAGTTAATGTTTAATTTTTGTTTGTTTTCCCTTTAATTATACTTGCAAATTATTCAAAATTATGCTTAAATAATACGGAATATTAATTGTTTTTTTAAAAAATAGTTTCGTTTCTATTATTTTAGAAATTTGTTTGCTCTGAAGTCTGCGTAAACATACGACGCTTTACCATGTAGTATGCACACATGTTATTCTGGATTCAGATACCAGAGATAAAATGTTTTTCTGCGTTTTATCTATTTTATCTTAATTTTTTCTTTATTTTAATGTTCTATCTTAATAACTAAGAGTATATTTATAAAAGTTTTTACGGCCTTAATATACATATATTTGTAAATAAGTGGATAAGAGTTTTTATATTATCTATTCAGTTCATGATTAATTAATAGCTTAAGTTAATAATTATGATGCAATTACTTTACAGTAGGAAAATACAT
Source organism: Caerostris darwini (assembly GCA_021605075.1). NCBI lineage: Eukaryota > Metazoa > Arthropoda > Arachnida > Araneae > Araneidae > Caerostris > Caerostris darwini. Next base: position 722,902 of record BPLQ01007882.1, on the reverse strand, counting down.
TAAAAATTAGCACAATAAGAAGTGAAAGGCAACTGAATAAATGGCTTAAAGAAGTTTCTTAAAGTTCAGTTTAATGATCATAAATTTGTAGCTGTTTTTCCATGAAAAAAAAACACACACTTTCAGCATTAGGCAATTCATAGAAGTTCAATGAATTTTCTGAAGAAGCTTTTCCACTTAACTTTCAATTTCAGTTCAAACAAATTATATATATAAAAAAAAACTTTATATTTCAGAGCCTGTAACGTAATTTACTAGGTACCCTATATTTTCGGGAATCCTTGTCGAAATCTGGATGCGTGCCAAGCTGTATCTAACCTCAAATGCAATTTCTTTGTTCGTCAGTCCACGATAACTTTGAATTGTGAAGAAAATATTTATCTAGAGAGAAATTAAAGAATGAAGTAGATTCTCTTTCTTTAAATTATGAATGAAAGCTAAGCTTTTAAATTATATTAAGAGGACTTCTAATGTACGAAACCAATTTGTTTGGAATTTCTTTTTTGCATATTTAGTTCTGACTAATGTATAATAATGAATGATTTGAATAACACCGATTCTTAGTATTAATTACAGTTTATCTTCATCATTACTTGACACTGGAAAATATTAAAACAAATAGGGAAGTAACAAATTAAAGAATGATATAGATTATTTTTCTTTAAAATATGAAAGTTAGATGACTTCAAATATACTAAACCAACTTATGTTTGGAATTAATTTTTTGCATGTTTAGTTTTCTAATGTATAATAACGAAAGATTTGAATATCACTGAATCTTAGTATTAATTACAGTTGATACTTAATATTATTTAACACTGGAAAATATTAATAAAACAAAAGAGAAAATAAAACTTTAAGCACTTTATAAAAACTGAATAAAAATACTTTTGATTGTAAGGTATAGTAAGCACCAGTTAACGATTATATTAAATTTCTCTATAAATGTGCTTGCTAATTTATTTTTAGTCATTTTTAATGTAATGTATTTGAGATTCTTTATTTGTTCTTATCAAAAAATGCATTCAAATAATCTGAAATATTTCATCTTGTAAAATTTTTTACATGAAAAATGGAATAATTAATTTTAAAAATGTATAATTTATTAGTAATGGTATCTAATAAATTATATTAATATCACAATTATTATTAATTTATGTTTGTTAGTGAATCTTATTTTAATTAATGTTTATTCTTGGTTAAATTTTTTTATGTATTTTGGATCTTGTATATTTCACAAATTTTAGAAAAGCACTAATGTAAAGAATGATGATATTGCAGGAAAAATGTACAAAATTGTAAAATATCTATAAAACATCAATTAAAGGATTCAATTTAACTTATAGATAGATCTTAATTGTCAGGAATGTGGAAACATTAACAAAAATAACATTTACTGGTATTTCGGAATCAATATAAATTTTTTGATAACTGAAAATTTTTGAAAATAATACTTTACATGAATTGAACAAGTAAAGTATTATTTCATTAATTCCATTAACTGATTTCATTAACTGAACATGTAAAGTATTACTTCATTACTAATATAGCATTAAGATTATTAAGAAATTGAAGAAGAATAGATAAGAAATTATTCATTCATAGCATTAAGGCAGAAATATTCATTTAATGTTAACGGTTTTGAAGTATTTGTTGTAAAAAATTAAATCAGCTAAGGAAAAAATACTTGCTCTGCAATTATTTTTAAATTAGATACTGTTTAAACAAAACTTCTGTCAACTGGAGAATAAATCTCTTTTAATTATACCCTCAAAAACAATGATTTCACGGGAAAACCGGAATTAATTTGGTTTCTCTTGTTATTCTCTGGAAACAGAAATACTTTTGTGCCAATTTAAAGATAACCAAATCTTTATTTTTATTTTTTTCTTAAAGAACATTTATTTCCGTACGTCAGATTACAGACATTACACCGAGGTATTGAGAACAAAGAAATGGTTACTCTAAATTGATAGAAACTAATAAGAATTGTCGTGTTTTTTCGAGGATTGTTATCTTACTGGAAAGACGAATAAAATAAATAAGGTAGACAGCTTATTAAATGAATTTTAAACTAACAGAAATATAAAAATAGCTCCAGAATATTTATTTCTTACGATACAAATTGAAAACGTCTACATTTTAAATTTATTTGTCGAGAGATGTGATAAAACAAATTTTTATTTTGAGATACTGATGTTTTTTTTCCTGTTACTGGAAATGGAAGGTTACATGAATAAATCTTAGTTTTTCAGTATAGCATTTATTATTGAATATGTATCGTCTTCTTATAAATGAGGCATCTTTTTATATAATGCTTTAGGTCTTTTTTATTTATGTAATATGATATATTTATATATATTTTTATTTAATATCAAACATTAATTGAAAATTTTTTTTTTTTTAGAAGTTTAAGAATAAAAGTTAATTTCTCAACATGATAATAAATAGAGTTATAAATTGAAATTTACAAGAAAAATTATTCATTTTTTTTAAAAATTAGATAAATTATTCATTAACTTATTACGGTAATTCACAATAATTCGCAGCCTATTCATAATTTTGTTTTTATTACGCAAAAGGAATATACGTAAAACAAATATGAAAAATTGAAAAAAAAAGTGGTGGCTATAAGTTTTTAAAGTTTTAATAACAAATATTTTTATTACTAATTTAATAATTCTTTTTTACTTATAATTTAATAATAATTTTACTTTTTAATCCCGATTTAATAATTCTTTTTAATACTAATTTTACAATTCTTTTTTAAATACTACCGTTTCTTTTACTAAAGCAAAATGCATGATTTGTAGATTAGAGTTTATCAGCTTATCAATTTGACATTTTTCACGCTTGAATTTTTTTAACAGTGTGTTAGAACTTGTAGGTTTATTTGAATTTTTATTCAGTATGTAAGTTAAAACGCATTGAAATTGTATTTTATACTTTTTAGTGAAAGTGCATCGTTTATTAAGAATAAGATAAATAAAAATACTTTTCTACTTATTTTGCAATATTCTACTTATGCATTAGGCAAAATAATAATTTTAAACCATTCCTTAGTCTTAATTTTTTTTAAAATTTAAATCTCTCCATGTGCAAGCATCGGTGATGTAAACAACATTTAAGAAATTTCTCACAAATGTTTGGTTTATTCTTTCTGGTGAAATGAGTAATGATACGAGATGCTCCAAAAAATTCTCACTTTTGTTTAAATGTTTCTTGAATAATGTATTAAGAATAATGTTTGTTATTAATATTAATATAACAAAATGTTTTGTTTTACAAATATCGATAAAAGTAATCTACATTAATAACTACTAATTAGCCTTAAACTAATTGGCTTCGTTAATTATGATGCGGGAAGCCGTGCAAATAATTTATAATTATATAATTACAAATATTGTGCCTTTTTATTTGATAAGATTTTTATTTAGATTCTTTAATTAAGTTAATTTATCACAAAACATTTTAAGGCATTATAACCTGAAAACTTACTATATTAGGTAACTTATAAATTTTCTGAAACATAACATCTCTTAATAGAGAACAACGGGATTTTTTTTTTATAAATTATAAGTAATGTATGAGATTGTCTCCGTTTGCATGCAGTTTAAAAATATAAATTAAAACACAAAAGGTGTAAATCTATTTAGACAAATAAATGTCGGGAATAGTCTATTTGTGGGCATTTTATATCCGACTGAGACTAAGCTCAGACTAAGTAAGAGTAATTTTAAAATTTCCAGCAACTGCATTTCCAATTAAAATGGGAAAAGTTACTAGAATTATAAGATATATTTATTCTTATTATATTAAGAAATATAACAATTTTTATCTGAAAGCCTAATGAAACTATTGTTTTTGATCCTATCAATGCTAACTAAATGCAATTTTATTAGTTTTTCTTTATTTACATACATATTTATTAGAGAAATTATCTAACTTATGCCACTTTTAATTAATAGGAGCATAGCATGTAGCTGAATTTAAAATTATTGAAGAATAAGCTAGTTTCCTCTTAGACATAAATATATGAGAATATTTCATTTTTCTTACTTCGGGTGAGATTCATATATACATAAAATTTAAATATTATTTCTTTCCAGGAAACAAAATTTGTATTTATGATTTGGTTTTGCTTTGCTAGAAAATAAATATCTGTATTGTTAAACAGTAATAATATAAATTTTATATAAAATTATAATAAATTATTCAGCTTAAATTTTAATTTTTTATATTTGTATATTAAATGGAAGCAATCCAATATTTTACTACTCGAGCTATTTTATGTGTTATTTATAATTCTATGATATTATAATATATATTATGTTAAGTTTTCAAATACTTACTAACTAAAAATGAAGAAACTGACTTTAATGTAAATTAATATATGAAATAAATGAAAAATGTGAACTTTTTTTTTTTAATATAAAAAATATACAAAATAATTCCATTCTATAAGAAAGGAAAGATAGTTTATTCAAAGAATGGACGAAATCCATATTAAAGTATTAATAATTTATTTTAAAAAGTTTTAATTCAAAACGATGTTTAAAACAGGATAGTAGTATATTTTAGGCAGTCTTTTTAAAATTTTCTTTTTGGCTAAATAAATTCGAATTTTGAAAGAAAAAAAAATTTCATTTAATTAACCTTCAAATTTGAGCAGAAAATTGGAAGAAATATGATTGGTTAAAATAATTTTAAAAATTTAATGTCTTTCTAATATGACCTTTAATCAGACAGGATGAAATAGTAGAAAAGGCTTGTTGCTTTCAGTGCAATGAAAGTGATTCGTACGTAAACATCAGAAGCAAGACGTCACAGATGATGAGAGGGAAAGGAACTCGAGTGCAGTCAGCGCACGCAGTGCAAGACTACAATAAAGAGGACCAAATGCGCTAATGTAGACATTATCTGCAAGTTCAGGAATGATCTTCGCGCATTATGTCTAGAAGAAACCTTCTGGGCGATTTTACACGTAGAACAATCGGAGAATAGCTTGAGGAGAAACGTATTACGGCGTACCCTAAGAGTTTCGATTAGACAAAAATATCATTCCACGAGCTTGGAAAGCCTTCTAAGCCGTAAGTGCAGCTTTAAGAAGGCCTTGTGGTGGTAGGTAAAAAAACCCATCAATGTATGGCCTGTAAGATATCGATACTAGTTAACAGGCAACATTGCTCAGCAACTGCATTTTCAACATTATCCTGCAACGGAACAAGTGCAACGCTTTACTGTTGCCAGACGCCTTCATAAAGGCAGCCTTTGCGCCTCTTACTAAACGCCCTCATCCCATTGACAACTAGTCCTCAGTGGGACGTCTGTATAAATCATATAAGATCACAAATACTTGCCAACTCGTTATGATAAACAGGAGGACTTTGTTACAAAATTTCGACTGGGTTACTGTTGCCGGAGATCGCTAATATCAGCAAGTGAAACTCCTCTACGTGTGTCGTTCTTGGATGCCATTGGTGCAGACTTCGTTTTTATGGACAATAATGCCAGTCCACAGTTGAGGAATTTCTAGAAAGTGAAATTATCACTAGCAGGGATTGGCCATGATCAACCATCTCATTGATGTCCCACAGAACATTTATGGGAGGCATTAAGAAGGCACTTCTCGACATGATTATATATTCCAAAGAAAAACTGAAATATATGCTCAATGAGAAATGGGAACTTTTACTCCAACAACATTTGGATAATCTGTTATTGATTATAGGGAATGGCGAAATGCAGACATTGCATTTAAACGATTTCCCGTTACCGGAGATAGCTATTATCAGCAAGTGATACTCCTCTACGTGTGTCTGTTCTTAGATGCCATTGGTGCAGACTTCGTTTTTATGGACAATAATGCCAGGCCACAGTTGAGGAATTTCTAGAAAGTGAAATTATCACTAGCATGGATTGGACATGATCAACCATCCCATTATTGATGTCCCATAGAACATTTATGGGAAGCATTAAGAAGGCACCTCTCGACATGATTATATATTCCAAAGAAAAACTGAAATAAATGCTCAATGAGAAATGGGAACTTTTACTCCAACAACAGTTGGATAATCTGTTATTGAGTATAGGGAATGGTGAAATGCAGACATTGCATTTAAACGAAATTATATCCCTTACTAAAAGCATCTGTTTTCTTGAACAGAAAACTGTCTTCTCTTGAACAGAAAAGCATTTGTACCAACACTAAACTTTCGATAAACTTTTTTTTTGTCTAATTCCGTACTGTTTGTGATCTATTCATTTTTCTACAGTATGCTTTCTTAATTCTTTAAGTATGAAATATTACAGCTGGATTCTGAATTTCTTATCTCTCCGGTGATTTCCTATGGAATTACGGCAAATAAACTTATCGTTACTAAATTTTCACACCAATTTATATCATTAAAAAATTTAAAGAATTAATTTTCGAGTTTAAAAAAAATATTTATTCCATTCGTTATATAAGCAGTAATAATTTACCTGCAATTACCTGCAAGACAAATCTTTTGAAGAATAAAAATTAGTTCATAATAAAATTTAAAAGTATTTTATGTTAAAATAGTTATTTAAACGGCTATGATTTTCTTTCATCATTAATATTCTGATTATACATCAATTATTTTTACATTCCAATTATTCATAAATTTTAAGTTTCTCTCATTAGTAATTTTTTTTATTTTTATGCACGCATTTAACTCCACATGGTAAAATATATCTCAGATATTTTCATTTATGTTAATTGATAGAATGAATGAAATGGAATCACTATTATAAACTCAAAGAAATACTTTTAAAGGAATTAAACTATTGTGGTAACATAAATAATGTACTCACAATAGCTGAATAATATCATAATTAATAAGGGAAAGATAATATGAAAGATTATTCAATTACATAAAATACCATTTATAGTATTCAATACCTGTAAGTTATTTTTCACTCAAAATTATACACATTAAAAAACCAATGTCTTTAAAAACAATTATTTTTATTCAATTGCAGTTTGTATTTGAATTATTTTCACTTGAATTGAATATAATTAATCAAAACCAAATGCTAAAAAATGTACGATTTGAATTCATATTAATATTAATGTGATTAAGTAGAGTGAAATTAAATCAAGTTCACCGTTAGTAGTTACTATTTAGGAAACATTTGATAAAATTTTTAAAATGTTGAATATCTTATTTACAGTTAAATTATATATTAATAAGAAATTTATACTCTGATAATATATTAAAGATTTTAAACGATAATATATTCAAGATTATATTTCTTTTTGCATAAATAATACACAGTTGAAATTGAATTACCTTACATAAAGTTCTAATCGAGTCGCATTCTCATATTGATTTCGTTTTTATAAACAATCTATATATATGAAGTAGTAATTTAAATGCAACTCTCTTATTAAATATAATTTTTTTTTTATCTCACTCGTTTTATCCTTGATACCTCTTATTTGAAATAAAGCTGCTAAAACACATTACAAAGCAGCGTGTAAAATCATTTTTCAAAATAAATTTTTTGGTATATCAAGTACAAAGGAATTCGGCAGTATAATAAATTTCATTTTTGAGCATAACATTATGTTGAGAGCAAAATGTTGTTACTTCTTGTTGAAAACAACTTTTTTTAGTACTCAATTTTGAGAGTATAATTAACTGATTAAGTCTCACCGTCCAGTGCTGAGGATACTGAAAATTACGGAGCTTAAGCTTTCTCTCTAATAAATACAATTAAAAAAACAGCAACTTAATTTTGTTAACTTTAAAATTACGTATTAGCTTGTTTGTGCTAAAAAAATATGCAAAAATATTTTTAAAAAAAAACAAACAAATCTAATGGGTATGGTTAGGTTGAGATACTTGAGACATAAGTTTTCGAATTCACACTTTAATTTTTACGCGCAGGAACGCCACACATATACAATATTTAACACAAAATTTAAAGCAATAGAAAGATAATTAGTTTCGTAGAAGGGCTCTACTTCGAGCTGGAACTGGGATAAGGTGCAGGGTTGCGCAAAATATACCACCTCTCGGGTGAGAGTCTGTATTTTCTGTTGTCCAACTGACAGTTTTTCCTGAATACTACTCTTACCAGCGAGTCAGAGGAAGGATCGTTACACAAATTTAAAAAAATCACTTATTTCCTTCTTATTGACTGGCATTTTCACATAATTTTAGAACATGGATCTCGCCAAAGATTTTAAATTTTGCTGTAGAAATGGCAGTGCTGAACTGTCCAGTTCAACAGATTGCAGGATTTTAAGACCTAAAACTGTAACCTCTTATTCTGCATGCAAAATAAAAATGTTCAATAGAATGTACGTTAGGTCTCAGGAAGTTAATTAAAAGCCATATACGAATTTGTCATAGAAAAGCATTTATGCACATGATGTATGGTATTTCCATTAAATGTTTTCTGACGCCGAACTTATTTTTCACTAATAACTAGATTTGCCGCTGACTAATAATGATTTTCAGCAGAGTAATCGTTATTTGCAGCAGATTAATCTTCAGCACTGGTGCCATTGAAGGGAATATTTGGCCTAAAATTTTGTGTTCAGCCCTATCATAGACGGGAATTTTTCTATTGATCTTGCTTGTTGGGTCTCAAACTCAGCTTCTTCAACAAATATTTTCAGAGGTAATATTTATTAACATAAACAAATATTTATATACACATATCAACAAATATATATATATATATATTTTGAGATTATGTTATGACAATAATATAATAAGTGATAGAATATATGGGTGCTGCCGTGGAAATGCGTCTTAATATAGAATCTTTTCAAATTTTTCTCACTTTTCATTCTAAGAAATTGCGTTTTTTAATGATTTAATAAGTTCATATCATTCATTAATACACCTTTAACTATTTATTCAGTATTCTATATGATAGACATAAAAATTTAAAGCCGGCTTAGAAAATTAATGATTACCATTATGATATTCTTTTTTATATTTGAATTTTGTCATCGTGTATTTTCAAAAACTGTGTACTATAATTTATAATAACCAACTCTGTAGAAGAATTCTTTCTTATAGAAATTACAAAGTGAGGCGATTAAAAATTTGCTGGAATAAATTTCATTTTTAGTAGAAATACTAATAAGATTTTACTATTCTATAAAAAGCTTTTAGCTATTAACTTTTGATGTTCTTAAAAAAAAAACATCATATTATCACCAATCGTAAAAATTATAATAGTATTTATTAACGGTATTTTTTATGTACATGCAACACAATTTTTTTTTATAAATCGTTGATAAATTTGCACCATTTAATTCAAGATAATTGATTGCAAAATAAATTTAAATGATGAATTTCCTACCAAAAGTTCTTTCACGTAAAGGAATCTTAAAACCTACTATTTCTTGAGGTGTTAAGTATATACAACTGTTACTCCAGTATGATTTAGAATCGACGAATAGCCTTAATCTAAAGCTGGTCTACTTGACATGTGAAAGAAGCCATACTTGCTATCTGATTACGTATTGATTTGAGGAGGGGGAGACTACCATAACCTATGGCAATAAAAAAGTGTTCAACTCTCATGTAAAATCTTTGATCCAGGATTAATACACCACACTCAAGATTCACTCTGCTCAGGATCCAAGTCACGTTTTTAGAGACTCCTCCATGATATGTTCGATCCCGCCATAATCTCAAAATCCGAAATCGAGCCTAAAAATCACTTTCCACATAGAATTTTTTTTCTGCGTGTCTTTTAAAATGTTTTCAATAGAGTGTCTCTAACATTGACCAGGCAGTATAGACTGAAATTTGTTCTTTTTATCTGGTTTGAATGTAAAATACGTTTGCTGTTTTTAACATTGCTGAGAAGAATAGAGATTGCTGAGTTCTCGATATGGATATTCCCATTTCGGTTTCATAGCTGCGATATGTGTTAATACATGGAAGTGGCAGTAAAGTTAATGCATTGTAAGGGGAGGGGTATTCCAGGCTACATCCTTTTCGTAAAAGGTTTAGATTTTATGGATGTCGTACTAATTTTAACACATGTCTTAAAGTTGATCTGTAACTGTAAATCTTTTTAAAAACTAATTTTAATAAATCATAATTAACACAGTGTAAACTTCAAGTAACATAAATTCATCGAGTCACTTTCTTTGAAAGATATAGAAGGATGCATCAGAAATACAGTTATTGTTGCAGTAAATCATTGAATTAAGAGTCACATTCATTCGTAGTTCAATGGTAATATGTTCAAGTCAGCATACGCATGGACAAGAGTTCGATTCCCAAACAGCAATCTGAGTTATAGTTACTGTTTTCATAAACGAGATTAATCCTGTGATAGTATATATATATTGTTTCATTTAGATAATTTGATACAAGGCAAGGCATCCTGGTAGTTTGTAGTTTTTTTTCCCATGCAACACACAAATGATTCCAAACACTTCTAAAATGTTCCCGAAATGCAATAACTCGTCCGCCCCATTACCCGTCATGGACCAGCGATAGTATTTAATATAGGACAAGGGGTTCCTGATGTAAAAAAATATATTGAAACAATAGTTAAATGTCGATTCTCTGACTTCCTCAATCTTTTTACGCACTAGTACCGGAAATTCGGTAACATACTATTCTGTTAGACAGTTTGGAGGAATAGATTTTGATGTCTTTTAGGCAACTTGAGAACAGCAATTTCTTCTTTTGTAGCAAATTGCGTGTACAGCAATTACGGAAAGAAAAATGTTATTTTTTTCCTTCCTCTTTTTGAAGAAAGAAGCAAGTTATCGAATCAGTGGAAAGAAGTTATAGTTATTGGAGTACGGAATTTAACTTCATTCTTTTTTTAATAAAAAACGATCCTTTACAAAACAAATGAAAATTGGAGTTATTATTCAATAATTTCTTTTAATAATGTTGGTTTTAATTGTATTTATATATAATTGCTAAAACAATATTATGAATTGCTAGCTATTGAAATAGCTACACCAGAAACGAAATAAAATAGCAGAATATTATTTATTCTACGCGCACAATAAGATGGCAGAAAAAATAATTAAATTTATGGAAAATTTTGAGGTACAGATAATGCAGAAATTAGTATCCAGAAGAACTCCCTCTTGAAGCAATAACAACTTTAATACGGTTGGCATCTAATCAGAGTTTGTAGACAAATACAAATATAGCATTTCGCACTGTTTCAACTCTATACTAGAGTTCATTAACCATTCAAATATACTGGCTGGTGAGTTGTGGCGTGTCAGTCTCTTGGCAAACACTGATTAGACGTTTAGAATTGATGACAGATCTGAAGAACGTTCTGGACAGTTCAACTGTTGAAATCCCTCTGTGTCAAGAAAGGTCACGACAGCACAAGTAATATGTGTCCTACTTAAAGGTAGTGGGGGGAGGTCGCGAAATAACAAGCTTTACACATCGAAAATGGCGGCCATAAAAATAATAGCTATGCAAATAAGAAATGAGCTAAATTGTATGGCGGCTTTGTGAGCATCCAATGGTATTTCATAACTTTTCCTGGTGCTGGGCCTGATGAGGAATGCGAGCTAACAATGATTGTTTCCTGGCCATCCTACAGGGTTGTGGCCATTTCGATGACGTATGCAAGACCAGAAATTATCCCCCCAAAAAATAATGACGTGATGCCCCTCTTGCTTCTAAGTTCATCTTTGAAGAATTGGCTATTGTGGGCTTGCTTTACTTTGCTACTATATCAGGAGAAGAGGCAACAAGTAGCCAAGCTATAACATTGCAGACGACGTTGCCACAGTTGTTATGCCGCAAACGATCGAAGATCAAACAATCAGTCAAATAATATAAATCAGGTCATCCATCAAAAATAAATCAGGACCACTTCATTCCTTAAAAGCGAACACAGTATTCAAAGATCTTACCTTTACATATTGCAGAAGTAAAGAAGTGTCTGACAAAGATGTTAAGAATTGAGCGCTCATATTACATGATATCTGCCAAGAACATCTAACCTCTACTGCTATTAGAGTCTCTCTTGAGGATGTTGGCTGATAGAGACAAGTTTCTTGTTCTTCTCTGAAAAAATAAATCTAGAATCAGTGGTTAAGCAAAATAGGTACTCATTAGTGAATAAAACTGTCTCCCATTGATCTCTGCTTCAAAGGCGATGTTCATTGTTGAACAGCTCTCCTGTGCGCAAAAGGGAGAGGGAAGCAAACAGCAGTCCTCTTGCGAGCAGAACTTTCTTATATAGCCTTCTGGAAGCAGTAACTCTACAAATTCGGTTTCTTGTGGCTGCATGATTGTCACGATAGACCTGAGAAGCTGTTGTTCTCATGTTAACTTTTCGCTGTAATGAACGAACATCAATTTCATTGGCTGTTGTAGTTCTTGGCCAATCTTGATCAGGATTTCTTTCAATGGATCGATTGTAGCTAAGCTGTTTTCGTAAGTTGGATGCATGGCAAGTTGGGTATTCATTAAGTCTTTACCAATCTACATTTTAGACTGCCATTCTTCCAGCTATTCTACGGTGTGCGCATTTATTCTATCATACAAAAATTACTCATTTTTACAGCTGCCACTTCTTTTCATCGATAGTTACACACACACACACACACACACACACACACACCAGCAAGTTAGACCATCCCCACGTACGTATAAATTTTACGTATTCAACACTAGAAACTTGCAATATATACATTTATCTTTATTTCCATTATCAGCATACGATTTATCAAGAGTTTTCAGTACTTTTCTAAAAAAATCGACAAAATATGCATATTTGCTTGATTTAGATATTAGTGTATTTTGGTATAATCTGCTGGTAGATCTTAAGACTATATTGATTACGTTACTTAATTCTAAAAAAACGCAACTCACTTATAAATTTCAATAATTTTGCTTCATTGTAACAATGAGTCTATATTAACAAATTAATTCACAATAGTTCTCTTCAATAAAATTTCTTTCTCTATGCTCATATCAATCTCGCATCTGAAACCGTATAATTTCCTACTTTGTAGAAAGATTATTATAGATTTTTATGGTTAAAATATTTTTCCAACTGTATTTATCCTAATACCGTTTTTATTTATTCTTCGCATTTTATTTTCAATTTGATGACAATATAATAGCTCTGACTAAATCAAACAGTTGAGAATCCAGTTTACTCAAGAAAATTTAATCACCTAAAGTTTGCTTACTTTTAGTTGAAGTCAGCTTGTTTAATAAAATATATGTATTATAAATGATCCTATTTTATTGTTGTGCAGATAAACATTTATTGTTATTCAAAAATTCTGGATATATTTTAACAACCGTCAAGTTGTTTTGATTATAAATATAACTATTTCTCTTTTGGGTATCAAAACTTTCATATTTGTAATTTAAATAAAAGAAATTGCTCTTTATTATATATATAACTAAATTGTACTGTAGTTAAAAAGTGTTCTGAGCCCATTGTATTCTTTCGTATATACAGAGAGACTAATCTTAAGGTTTCTTAAAGTAATGGTTTATGTTGAAACGCACATAATTACTTATGAAAGTGCTGCATCGTCATTAAGGGATTGTTTCAAGTTTTTTGCCAAATCTTATGCCTAGATAATTTATATATATGAACAACGGAATTCAGATCTCTAGGAAGAATTCTAGAAAGAGAATTCCAATTCTCTTTCTAGGAATATAATGAATCTTTTGAAATAAAAGTTTAACAAGGTGCATATAAATAACGATAACTATTTTGATTTTGTAAATTTACCCAATCAAGTATAAGTAAGTAATGATTGTTTCGATTTGAATTCTAAAAATAATTTAAGTTGTATGCTTTCGACTATGTTCACCAGGATTTTAATTAACATGGTTTCTTAATTCACGAAATTTACAAAATCAAACTTAGAAGAATAATTAATGTAAGTTGCTTCTTCATTGGCAACTTTCCAAATTCTTATGTGTGCTTCTTTAAGTTTAAAATCATTTGGAGAATGTTGATGAAAATTAAACTCTCCCACTAATTTTAAATAAAAAGGAAAGGTTTTATTTTCGACTTTTAAAATGTATCAAATGTTTTGAACATACGTAGTTTTGAATACTTACTTATTAATAGTTCTAAAAATTCTTAAAGCAGTCTTTTAAATATATATCTGAGGGTTGAGATAAAAATGGAGAATATTCGCGATAGGAGACCAATAAAATTGCAACAAAAATATTATTAAAAAAGGAATAAAATCAAATATTATGACGTGACGATCCTTATGTTGTATCATAAAACGATAATAACATGTTCTCTTTTAAGATGGGGAACTGGGGTTATTCATCTCTTTATATTACTTTTATGAAAGCAAGAAACACTCTTTGAAAGATTTTAATAGTAGAGTCATTTTATGTACCTGTGAAAATAACCAAAACTTGAGCTCCATCTAAACGCGCGAGTGATATTTTCAAATAAATATGTAGACAATTTCATGAAAGAAAAGTTTACGAAATACTTTGTATAAAGGAAAAATCCTTTTTCAATCTTAATTATTATTTAAAGTCATCAGAAGACTATTTTCTTTCCATGCCAATCTTTCGCTTAAAAGCGTATTATTCAAAAGACACTTAAAGTCAACAGAATAATGAAGGTTTTAAGTAAGATTACATTTTTCATTTGCAGCATTATATAAACAGTGAGATTTAAAGAGTTCGTAAATAATATCATTTAACTTATTTTCTTTTCTTTCCTAAGTCTTTGTATCTTAATCATGGTAAATTCAAATAAATTGAAATGAAGATTAGGTTTAAGAGCCAAAATAATCTCTCTTCTTAAAACACAATTTTCAGTATTAACATTCTTGGAAAGGGAATGGATTAAAGAAATCCTCTTTATAATGTCCGATCTTTATTTTTGAAGAAGTTTTCAAACAAAAGGCAAAATATTCTTCTGTTTTAACTGTGTTAACTATGATTTATATAACATTGAAAAAATGTAAGGTATATGGGCATAAATAATAATTTGTAATTAACAATTACATGATTTATCCTCTAAATAAGTAAATATTAAAAAAAATGTTTTATTCAAACTAAATAAAAATAAATAAATAATGTTCTACTTGTAACGTTCTTTTTTAATGTTCTATATATATATAAATAAATAACGTTCTACTTGTAATTATCTTATTCATTCTGAATTTAGTGACAAACTTTAATATTTAAAATCCTTCTAATTAATCTAAAGTTATTTTTTAATTTATTTTTTATTATTTTCATATTAGAAAATATTATTAGTCACAAAATATTACATTAAATGGAATTAATTATCCTTTATTATTAAATCATTGCTAAGTTAATTTGTAATTTAATTTTATTTTTATTACACTCAGAATTATTCGGAATTATGCATTCTTTGTTCTTTAAGAACAGAAAAAAAAAGATTTTTAAGCCAAAATACGGTGAATATTGACACAAAATCATATGTGTAAATTAATTGGGGACTGCTCTGTCGCTGTTTTATTCAAACTAAATAGCTTTCTAGTTGTAATTATCTTATTCATTCTAAATTTTGAGAAAAAAATTCATTTTTTAAAATCAATCTAGTTATTGTAAATTTATTTTTTTAATTCCTTTTATCATTTTTTCTTATTAGAAAATATTATTAGTCACAAAATATTACATTGCATTGAATTAACTAAAGTTTTCATTAAATCATTACTAAGTTAATTTGTGTTTTAATATTCTTTTTATTACTCTTAGAGCTATTCGAAATTATTCATCCTTTTCTCTTTTCTTAAAAAAAGATTTTTAAAATCAATCTAATTAATATAAATTTATTTTATTATTTTTTTTTTCTGATTAGAAAATATTATTAGTCACAAAATATTACATTACATTTAATTAATTAATGTTGATTATTAAAAAATTGCTAAGTTAATTTGTGTTTTAATTTTCTTTTTATTACTCTCAGAGCTATTTGAAATTATGCATTCTTTCTTCTTTAAAAAATTTTTTTAAATGAATATTGACACAAAATCATATGTGTAAATTAATTGGGGACTGCTCTGTCGCTGCTTTATTAAAACTAAATAGCTTTATACTTGCAATTATCTTATTCATTCTAAATTTAGCAAAAAAAAAAATATATTATCTTTTAAAATCAATCTAATTAACTGCATAAATTAAAAAATTTATTTTTTTAAATTTATTGTTTAATTTATTTTATTCTTTTTTTCTTATTAGAAACTATTATTAGTCACAAAATATTACATTACATTGAATTAAATAAAGTTTGTTATTAAATCATTAATTACTAAAGTTAATTTGTGTTTTAATTTTCTTTTTATTACTCTAGAGTTATTCGAAATTATGCATTCTTTCCTGCTTAAGAACTGGAGAGAAAAAAGATTTTTAAGCCCAAATACAGTGAATATTGACACAAAATCATATGTGTAAATTAATTGGGGACTGCTCTGTCGCAAAGAGCATTTCGAAATAAATACACTAAGTAATAACGCTCTTCCATTTCCCGAGAGACCGATATTTGGCAAAAGAGTTGCACGATAGAATGTTGTCGGTAACATAATAAAAAAAGATATTTTTAGAGTGCTTCTGAGAAACTTTTAAAAATAAGTATTGAATTGCAGATGCGTCCTCGCTATAAGTATGTAGCAGTGAAACTTTATAGGCGATGAAACATTTTTTTATTAGCATAACACCTTTTAAACAATCATGTTGAATCGATGTGGGTATTTGATTTCTAGAATTTTCTGTATTTAAATAGATTTCAAAAGCTTATTATTATGCAGCTTCAGTCAATATTTTTTATGTAATCAGTTAAAAAAATAATAAATATTCTTTACGTAATCAATAAACCATTAAATACTATCTTTAATAAATATGTCTTTAAATACAAACTATATTTATAATAAATATATATTATAGACAATAAATATATATTTAATAATTATATTCTTATCTACAATAAATATATATTTACTAAATATATTCTTATCTACAGTAAATATATATTCAATAGATATATTCTTATCTGCAATAAATAAATCTAATAATCAAGAATAGATTATTAGATTTATTTATTGCAGATAAGAATATATCTATTGAATATATATTAATTATCTGCAATAAATAAATCTAATAAATATATCTTATCTACAATAAATAAATGTAATAAATATTTCTTATCTACAATAAATAAATGTAATAAATATTTCTTATCTACAATAAATAAATGTAATAAATATTTCTTGTCTACAATAAATAAATGTAATAAATATATCTTATCTACAATAAATAAGTATATAATAAATGTATTCTTATCTCTAATAAATAAATATATATAATAAATATATTCTTATCTACAATAAATATAACTTTAAACACAAACATATTGCTATCCTTACATTATTAACTCATTAAGAATCTTTGTTTTTTCCAAATACAATTTTGTTTTTACTAAAATTGAAAATATGCATTGTTATAATTAGGATCCATAAGTTTTATCCTTTTTTTAATTTAGAAATTCAAGTATAAAATTAGCTATGAGGATTGAACATTATTAGAGTTAGAACTATAATGCTCTGATTCATCACCACATCTTTTGAGATCACTATATGATATATTGCTGATATCATCACTAAAAATGTCTTCACTTTTGCTCAATAAAAATAACGATAAATAAAGGCATGTGCGAATGAGTAATAAATAACAATTATCTCCTACCCCAATCTTTCAGGTACTGAAAGACATCAAATGTCCGTAAAATATCGTGAAATAACGATAGATTCGTTGTTACCAAACGTATGATATTACAAATGGATTGCCTGTAATCATGTTTGCTTTATAATAATACAAGGCAGCTCAAAATACTCGCTTGAGATCATAATTAAAATGAACTTTCACACAAGTTAAGTAGTAGTGTTACAAAAAAGGCACAAATATTACATATGAGTATACTAGGGATAATTAATTACGGGGTTAATTTAGGTGAAATCTTTTTCGGGTACATTTACTCTTGTAAGCAGCAGCATATGAACCCACGAAGCTTATAAAATTTTTGACAATTGATCTCCTTATTTCGGGGAATCAATGTTGGTCTTTGACGCCACCACAATTTATAGCGAATACTCCTAGAGGCGACATTTGGGAGAATTGCCCTTTCACCTTTTCTCCTCGAACATGTGAGTGGACTTTCTTGTCTATTGTTTTATTGTCCTTCTCCTCAGCGAAAATATGGAAAATTTCTATTTATTTTTCTTGCTTGGCTTCGAACTGAGCTTTCTTGGAAGAAAGCACATTGTGCAAACTACAGGGCAACTTCAAATTCTGATGAAGTAAATAAATTTTTATAAAAATTTGATTCTGCGTTGACAAAAGACTTAAAATTTATAATGGAAATATTAAACACCGATGTTTGGCAATTAGCTCATCTTTCAAACAAAGAATTTATAATCTTACATTCTTGTATCTAGTTTCAGAACTCTATTATAGTATATGACAGAATTTAACTCAAGAATGTGCATATGAAGCCTCTTTTATTGATGTATATTAGTAAATGAATTTTATATAGTTTAGATCAGACAATATAGTTGCGTATGTTTCTGAAATGCATGCTAAAAGATTGATCGAAATCTTCAACTCTATCTTCAAAGTTACTATTAATTTTCATGTTAATTAAATAATATTTTGCATGAGATAAACTTTAGAGTTTTCAGAAGTGAAGCCGTTTTATAAAATTGTTTTTAATGGGATAGTTAAATAAAATTGTCAAGAGAAAGAATGTAACAGAAGATTACGCCAATAAAATTCAAAACACTTACTGTTAAGAAATATATCGCTCCTCAATAGTATAATATTGAAATCTAATTTTAGTATGCTAATAAACGTTTTTTTTTAACTATTGAAATATTTAATAAAAGCATATGGCAAAACAGTTACAGTAGCAACAGATAGCTTTCGCCAAACTATGTAGGATCTGATGTAACCATTTGCTATACTCTGTTAGATATTAAAACGTACATTCTATTATCAATGTCATGTGTCAAAAGTGTAATAGGAGATAGCTGGGAAAACAATTTCCGGATTAGGGCTTTTCATCGGCACATGATAAAATCATTTATCACCTCAACTTCGAACATAGAATGGCTTTTAATCAAAGAAGAATTGATTGATTTTAGGGTCTAGATATAGAAATTTTACGCCGCTTACATAGATTATGGGTTATACTAGACAAATGGAAAGAGCCTAGCGATGTTTTCAACAGTATTTTTACAGGAATATTTTTAACAGCGAAGACCCCTCTGGATCGATACGTACGAAGGCCACTTTTGCTGATTCACCAAAAAAAAAAAAAGTTTTGAATAAGGCCAAGTTTAGTGAAATAGATTTTATCATATCTAGGTTGGTTTTTTAGGTCAACTTCCGCTATCAATCACTCCTCTCTTTAGCTTCATAGAAATTCATCACAATTAGTGAAGAAGAAGTAAAAAAAAATGAGTTATTTTACATTTTAAGGCTAAATTTACCTAATGTAAGAATATTTCGTGAAATTAAGAGCATTTTATCTTATTTTATTGCTATATTGTTCTGATAAAAAGACATTTGAGTTTTTTTAAACTAAAATGTTTATTATTAATATTTTGTTAAATGTTAAATAAAAATGTAATTAATAACCCTTTCTTTGCTTTAAAGTGAACTATTGTAGCTTCAAAAAGAAACAAAGTAAAGCTTGTAAAGTTTTATTTAGTTACTTTTAGGATTTGCTGAGTTAATACTCATAATTTAATCTATATAGATAATTTCTGTAGATTTTTTTATCCCAAAATTAAAATAATATATAAATAAAAAAGTATTGATAAGAAACTTATGAATTCGTATCTAAAAATAAGTATAATATTCAAATAAAAATTGTTATAAAAGAATTATAAATATCATTGAAATATTTTCTAAAAAATTATTTCATAACATGCATGTCTACAAATTGAAAAGGATGTTGTTAATGTTAATCAAATGAGCCTACAGAATTTCAAAAATATAAAATCAAAAATTTGTAGATGTGTAATTTCTTTTTGCCTATTTTTCTTCCAAATTTAAGTTTTCTTATTCTTTTAGTGAACACATCTCATAAAATATTTACTTCTTGTTTAAACATTCATCAAATTATTTCTTTTAGAGACGTAATGTTTATTTGAGATGCAGAATATATATTTCATATGCTCTTGAATGGGAGTTAAAACTATCTTGGAATAATATTACATGACAATACTACAAATACAGACGAATAGCCATGTATCTAGTTGAAAATACACCTAGGTTTAATGTTTTAGAAATAATTGTTTCCCCAGATAACTAGAAAAATTACCTATATAAATCTATTACCATAACTTACGAAACTTAGTTGAATCCTACAAATATATTAGCTGTCATTTAAACATTTTTGGTAATTAAAAATCGATTAAAATATTTGTACTTGAAAACAGAATCTGCCCATGTAAATTAGTATTATTAATATCTTTAAGTATTTCAAATTTATTCGCTTACAATAGCATTTCGTATCATCCGTCTTGAAAAGCAATTTGCTTGAAAACATTATTGTAATTGTAAATTCTTAATATACACTCATGTCCATAAATTAAAGATAATGAAGTTCAGGCAAAAAAAGAGACAGAAGCAAAAAAATTTGACTTATTTGTAAAGTCTATTTATTAAACAAAAGGTAAAGAGTAAAAAAGATGCTATATGTTTTACATAATTAATAAAAATTGCGATTTTTACTCCCTGGAGCAAATTTCAAAAATGAACCTATTTACAAAAAACAGTATAACATGGTTAGTATGATGGTTAATATAAAGTATGTCTCCCGGACGATGCAATACATGCCTTACAACGCCTAGGCATGCTGAGTATCAAATTATCAATCTGATCTTGGGGAATATTACACCACTCATCAAGCAATGCCCTCCGAAGTTCCGGTTGACAGGTGGGAGGGGGTTGACCGGCTGCAATTCGTCGGCCAAGCATATCCCACACATGCTCTATTGGATTCAAATCCGGTGAGTATGCTGGACAATCCATACGGGTGATATCCTCCAATTGAAGACATTCGTCTACAATGTTTGCACGGTGAGGACGGGCGTTGTCATCCATAAACAGAAATTCAGCACCCATGGCGCCCCGAAACAAACGTACATGTTGTTCCAGAATGACATCCCGATAGATGTGGCCTGTCATCGTTACACTCTGAACATGCAGGTCAGTTCTGGAACCAAGAATAATTCCTCCCCAAACGAGCCATCCTGCACCACCGTAACGGTGTCGTTCAATGGTGTTCTCTTGGTGGTAACGGGTACCTGGCGCTCTCCATATGAAAGTCCGGCGAGAATCAGACTGCAAACTAAACCTGGACTCGTCGGAAAACGTCACACCAGACCACTGTTGCGGTGTCCACAATGCATGCTCTCTACTCCAGGTTAATCGCAGGCGACAGTGAGTTGCGGTAAGTGGAACACATCTAACAGGCCTACGAGCATATAGACCAATGTGTCCTAAACGTCTGTACGCGGTCTGCCTTGAAACTGTCGTACCGGTAGCTGAAGAGAGCTGACGAGACAGGTCTGATGCTGTGTTCCGTCTGTTTCTTTTGGCAGTAACTGCTAAATACCGGTCCTCATTCGGCGTTGTAACTCGGGAGCGACCTGTGCTGTAACATCTACTCACATTACCATCATCTTGGAATCGTTGCCAAAGCCTGGAGATGCCACTCTGGGCGATTCCAAGTTCCTCGGATACTTCCAGCGGGGTACGTCCACATTCCAGTCGTCCAATAATTCTACCACGTAAAAAATCATCCAAATGCTTCCTTTGTGCCATAACTATGCGGTTATTGCCCTGAAAGGCTTTTAAAGCGCTTGTGAACAATTTTACTTCTTTACCACCATTAATTATATACCCCTCTCTTACACTCTCTTCATTGTGACGTACTATCCGCGCCATCTGGTGGTTTCCTGTAATTTGCATATTCTTCTCCAAGATGTGTGTGATAAGTCTACAGGTGAAAATTTTATTTTAGAGTTCAATTTCTGTGTGATTCTGAATTATCCTTAATTTATGGACATGAGAGTATTTTAATATATCTAAGAACAAGCCTTAACTTTCTTTTATCAACCATTGGATTTGCTTTTTTCTGCTTGCTTGCTTCTTGAATAATAATAATTGCTTCTTTCTTTGATCAACTATAAAGTTTTTAATAAAAGAACTATCAAAATACTATTTTGAAAGTTCTAAGGTAACATTAAAAATTCCTATAAAATAATCCCAGATTTCTATGCTGTTAAATTTCAATTCTTGTTTCAATTGAAATATGTTGCTAGTTATTATGTTATATGCAAATATATGTATAAGCTTTATGTAATAATGTATCTACTGCTTTTATTATAAATGAATCTTGATTTGGAAGACTTATCTGATGCTAATTGTTGTACATAATTAATGGCTTGTATAGAAAGTAAATAAATTCATAGTACAACTTCTTTAAATGAGTTAAACCCTTATTAAAAAAAAGCGAAACCCTTTGCTTTTGTAATTTTTATTTTACCAGAAGCTTTGCTTATTGGTATTTTGGTATAAATAAAAAAATGTTTTTAATTATGATTATTATGCGTTAAAAATTACAAAAAACCCCATTTAACTAGAAAATATTTTTAATAATTATTTTAAATAATAAATTGCATTTAAAGAATAGGTTTTCTTTAAATGCAAGTAAAAGAGAAAAAGCTAGAGGATTGACTGATAAGTAAAAGATTTATTAATCACACACTAGGTAAAGATTATCTTTTTAGACATTAAAATTTTATGCAAAATATTAAATATAATTTGATGTTTTTCGTCCAGAAAGGAGTATATTATGTCATTTTTGCAATTAAATCTTTTAGACCTGAATTTACAATAAGTTAAAAATAAGTTACTTTCATTGAAGAATTATTTTCTTTAATTTTTAATTGTTATAATATGCCTTTAATTACTCACTTCAATAGGTGTTAATAAATAATATACTGATATAATTCCTTCGGATAAAATGTTTCTTCAATAAATCTTTTTATGAAATTCGTAAATATACAGATGTCTTAATAAATTTATTAGCACACATTATAAATCTGAAATCAAGGAAACAATACTTAAAAATGAAATATTAAGTATCTACAAATACCATCTCTTCAGTATTTTATGAAATATAAAGTTGTGCAATAATGTATACAACTAAAAAAAATTACAAATAATTATTTAAATGTGTGTAAAATGAAAAGAATTTATTTAGGATATATACGCGATTTTTAAACAAAAATTGAGGATTGAATCATTTTTTGGAAAAATTTCAAACCCCTTTTTACGTTTAGAATATGGTTCAATCTGCAGAATTATTTTTTCGTCTCATTTTTAAAACTTTTTGAGCAACAAGTTGAGTCCCAAATGTGGGTTTTAGAGCACAGGAAAAAAAATCGAACAGAAAAAAACCTAATTACCCATCAGGACTATAATGACTAACTATTACTAAACGACTGGCTTTTCAGATAGCTGTTAGCAGGTTAATGTTGCATCAAGTGTGATAGCTATACAGTTTTAGAAGTGATTTGATTGCACATTAATGAACTTTTTATCAGCAGCCTTTAGGGGCAGACTAATGTTGGAAGCTCTGAGCACCTATATTTATTTCACCCATCATGAAATGTAATATTAGAAGGATGTTTTATGTTTTCAGAGTTCGTGAAATAATGTGATAGGTTCCTTCGGCCATTTTTTTTCTCTGAATAATCGGACATCTTTTTTTACCACTTCAGTAGAGTATATTCTGGCTCTTAATATGTATAATGAAGTATTCCTTTAAACTTTTTAATGAAATCTTTTAATCTTTCAACCATTTTTGCCTACATTAATTCACAATTATTACTTTACAGAAGTTAAAAATAAAAGTCAGTAAATTAATATATAAATAAAAATCTCAATTATTTTTAATATATGTTTTTTTTTATTTATTTCCTAAAAATTTATTTTTCTTTTGTTCATTTTTTTACAATCTTTTTTTACTGATTTTTTCACATCTTTTTCTTCATTCTTTTAGTTTTGTGCTACATTTTACTGTGCAAGTTGAATTTCATATATATTTATGATAAAATAATTTTTCAAAACTTTTTCATCGAAATGTATGTATGTAAGTTACTTAACTAAATTTGAAAGGAATAAAGATGATTACATAAATAATACACATAAAAAGAAAAATATTCCTAACTTGATATTAATTAATACATATATTATAAATGTGACTAATATCATACTTATATTCTAGCAATAAAATGGATTTTATTTGTCAAAATGTCAATACGACCTCGCGTTCCTGTTAAGAATATACACGAATTATCTTAAGTAAGGGATGGGGAAGTAATAAGATTTTCTCGGATAGCTTTCAGGTGTAATTGACCCACTTTTGTGAGTTTCGTGAGAAAAACTTCCAGGAAAATCCCTCTAGACATTCAAATTCACTTTAACAGCCTCTATCGAATTTCTTTAAATGACAGTGACTGCAACATACGCCAACCCGCTGGAATTAAAGTCTTGTCTACTCACGTACATACAATGTGTCACATGTAACATTAGCACACATGTTAGATTAAGTTTTTCAGAAATTTTTTAGATATTCTATACAGTTATTTATCATTTCAAATTAGGCCATGACTTACTTATTCAATATTGAGTGTGCTGTAATGGCTACGGTTTTCAACAGTTTTTGGCTACTTACGGACAAAAATTACACTAATCGGATTTTATTTTTTAATAGGGTTAAAATTAAAATATTGATAAATTTACAAAATGATGACGTGGATTTCTGCAATACCAAAAAGAATTAAAATCTATTTTTTTTATCTATTTTAAAACTAGAATAGATACATTTGAACTAACTAGGATCATTATTTTATAAGTTGCTGTAATGTTTTGCCTTATTTTTATAATGAATATCATCGTGACTAGAATTCAACTTAATTAAAAAAAAATTCTTTTATCTGTATCATTTCTCGCGGGCCGTATGTATTCAGCTAATTAGAAGAGACTTCTATAATTAGTGACTTTCAGAAATAGTCTATTAAAAAGTACAAAAAAACCCATTTAAAAGAAGTAGTTTTAAAGCATTTCATTGCAATCTGCTAATTACTAAGCTTAAATACTTTTATTCTTGATTAACAATTACAGTAAATTAATCAACTTATTTACTGTAATATTTCAATCAATGTAATTAATTCACTTTAATTTCAATATGCATAATGTAATGCGACTGAGTGAACCAAATAAATTATTTAAAGATTAATCAATAAATTGTCTTATGATTTAGAATTTTATCATCACTTTAAAATTTGAAATTTTCCAAAACAGTTTGTGACTGACATTATAAATGTGCATAAAATGTGAAATTCATTACAAATTGTGTTCAAAGAATATATTACATTCTGCACATACAATAAGTGATATTTGAATCAATGGACAAATTAATATTTCTCACAACATTTAACTTTTTTTTTTTAGAATATTCTTCTAAGCATAGTATATCATATAAATATTTTAATATTAATAAGTGTACAGAGCTCAGCAAATTAATAATCGATTTTTGTTTTACACGAAAATCTATCTAGTATTTAAAAATTATGTTGATTGTGTTAATGATGAATTAGATCATTTTATAAATTGACATTAAATATTTTTTAATATTAAACTTTTTATATGTGCAAAGTTTATATAGATATTTCTTATGAACACAATTTTACAATAAATTACAGAAAAAAGTGTTAATATAAATTTATATTTCTTATTTTGATACTGTATCAATTATTAATTTTTATGAGTAGTATCACATTTAATTAAAACCGATTAAGATTAATCACTTTGAATATAAATATAACCTTTACGAATTTTTTAATATGTGTAAAAAAAAAGTTATGTTAGCTAAACATATTTTAAAACACCACTAGTTCGTTTTTATTCATAAACATTTTATAATTGTATAATAATTATTGAAAGTTATTATACTACAAACAATACATAGAAAAATCCTTTTGTTTTATGACTTCCAAATATTTTCATCATACAGCATACAGTTATTTGAGAAGTAACAGATAAGCATATTGTTCAAAAATAAACTAATACAGTGCACAGTTAATCTGCTTGCAAAGTCTTTTTCTTTTAATTTCGAAGATTACTCCCCATTGCTAATTGGGTTTTATTTTATCATAACTCTTGGTATAACTCGATTAGCTTTTCCTGTGATATCTTTATTTAAAGGGAGTCAGATAAAATCCTGAAATCAGTAGCAATTTTAGAAGGATTTGCTTTTATTTTCTTATTTTGTTAAGTTTATTATTTCGTTGGAAAGAAGATAAAGTGATAAAGCATGCAAGCTGGGTTTTTCTGCATATTAGAAACTTCATTAGTTCTAATTTTGTAAAATATTCGATTTCGAAAGTTTTCAAACTTATTCAATGTTTTTCAAGCTATATTTATTAATTTTAGAAAATAAATAGCAATAGTTAATAGGCAAAATTAAAAAAAAGCAAATTAAATATTTTAAACATATTAATAAGAAATTGCCTTGAACACTTCAAACGTAATTTTAAGACAAACAAAATTTTTACATTGAAGATTTAAAATTAAGAAAACATGTGCAATAGAAAAAAAAATCAGCTAATTTTAATATAGCAACATATCTCATCAATTAAGGTGTCAGTTCATTAATTACTTCGTCAAATTAGATAATTATGCAGTTTAAATTAAAATTAGTTTATAAAAGAGTTTTCATAATTTTTAGTTTATCTTTTGAGATATTTTGCATTGAAAATCACTCCACTCATATCTACTAACGCTCCTTTTCATCTGCCCAGACATTAATTAAAAGAACATTAATTTCTGAAGTTCAGCGGATTTAGAACTTAATAAAATATGTCACATCTTTTAGTTAACGAAAAAGAAACCATTGCCAAAATAAATGGCCAAGGTAAAATTTGTATATTCAGTAGTTTACCATTATACAATAAGAAATTAAAAAAAAATCTGAAGAAATTTAAAAATTAAATATTTATTTTTTAAATTCAGTATTTAAAATACTTTTTTAGGAATATGCATGTGAAATATTTTTAACGAATATTACACCTGAAATTCTCCAGCTACAGAAAATTTAGTTTAAGTAAACTTTATTTTCGGTAAATATTGCTAGGATAAATGCAATTAGAATTGGAATCAAATGTTTGAGATTTCATATTAACTCTTTACTAATGTAAATAGGCTTAATAATGTAATCGTTCTTAAACAAGAATTCGCAATATTTTTTTCTTTTAATCTATTAGTATTTCATTAAGATTATAATAACATCAACTAAAATTGTTATTAAATTTATGAAATTTAACTTATTATTATTCGTAGTTCTTAAAAAATTATTAGTCTAAGGCTACCTGTTTTTTAAAATAATTATATAAGTTATAAATACTATTTAATATTTTCATCACATTCTTGCTACTTATACACAGAAAATTGTTGTTTATAACTGATTATTGATTTTGAATTACTAGAATTTCTTTCTCATCTGTCATATATTTAAATCTAATATCTTTCATCTGAAAAGTAAACGTTATTTTCCTAGAAAAAGCCTAGTTTGCCAAAGTTTTGTGATTGAATATCATTAGTGATGTATTGCACTAATATGAAAGTTAGTACAGAGAAAAAAAGTGAAATCAACAGAGGGTGAAATTATCATTGGTTTGGATTTATGTTCCGCTCAGTAGGTGACCTTCTGTGAAAATATCCACTGCTCACAATTGGTTTTTACTTCCAGTATTAATCTGAACGTTTACCATCTAATTGTGGATGATTCATCATTGACACATTCGATATTTCCTTTCATTTTGATATGTTTTGATTAATTGTTTCTAAATTTATTTTAAAATGATGGTATTTTGCTCTTTTAGCAAGATTACAAGAATATTTCGCTTTTCACCATTTATTTCCCTAATTTGTCATGAAAAATTCTTTTGATAGAAACGTGCTTTTCATCAATTTTTTTGTATTGCATTTTTAATTTCAGATCGGTTTCCTTGATTTTTTTTTTTCTTCTTAAAATTCAACTATAGAAACTTGAGAGAAAATAATTATTTCTTAATTTTGCTCAAACAGATAACAAATGTCATTTATTATATGACTTATATAATTTAAACAAATCATTTGAACCTTGTATTAGTCCTTCTTAATTAAATGTATGCAAATTTATATATTAATTGTTTAGAAATCTAATAACAATTCTTTTCCATCCACTTAGACTATATATATTGTTTTCTAATTTTTATAACTATCACCAGGATTAATTTGCAGTTATTAAACCTTAGAATAAAACACATAAAAAGAAATCCAAATTTTAACAATTTTATTCATTCATTTATTCATTTCTTCATTCATTTATTCGTTCATTTTATTCATTCATTCATTCCTTTTATTTATTCGTCATAATAACAACAAATGTAAATGTCAATAAATAATGTACAGGTTTTAATAAAACTTTTAATGCAATAATAAACACATTCCACAAAAAATATTTTTTAATTATAAAAATAATAAGTTTTTTTAATTGATATTTTAAATTTAAAAGAAATCACAAGCAACTATTTGAAATATGAAATTCTTATGTTAGGCATTTATACTTTTATATTTATTCAAAAAGAGCCAGCTGAAAATATATATATATAAAATAAAAAACCGACAATTGAATTTAAATAAGGTCCATCAACTCTTTAAAATGTCTATTGAATCAATAATTTTTTACTTTGACTTGATATGGAATAATTATAATCTACATAGAATGTAATAGCAATTCTTTTCCATCTACTTACCTATTAAAATAATCAAACAATGTATATAGTTGATAACCAGGATTAATTTGCAGTTATTAAACATTAGAATAAAACACATAGAATGAAGTTCAAATTTTAAAATTTTATTTGCAATCTTCATAATAATAAGAAAATGTAAATAAATAATGTACAGGTTTTACTATAATTTTTAATACAATAATAAATTAATTTAATTAGCAAAATAAAAATTATTTTTATCAATTTAAAAATAATAGTAATTTTTAAATTGATATTTTAAATTTAAAAGAAATCCTTTGAAATATGAAATTCCTTTACTAGGTATAGATACTTTTATATTTAATCGAAAACTGAGACAGCTAAAAAAAATGAATTTAAAAAAAATCCATCAACTTTATCAAATCACTGTTGACTTGATATCGAAGAATTATAACTAAATTGTTTAAGCCTTCGATTTGAAGATGTTTAAATTATCAAACTAACGAATTTCCTACTAATACTCATAGTTCATGATGGTGTTTAAATAAATAGAAACAATGTATCTATAAGTGTTGAGAAGATTTTGAATCAGAATAAATGTATTCTCATTATGGCTTGGATTAAATTTTCTGATGAAGAATCAAACACTTTCTATCTGAAATGAAAGAAGAAAAAAAAACCAAGTTCCTATTGCTTCATTACTTCATATTTCACCTAAGGAAAAATGGGCTTGAACAATCCATGATAAATTAGATTAAATATGGCGCGCGATTAAATAAATCTTAAATGAAAGATTCTATTCCATAATGAATTTGTTGAATCCCCAAATTCGTATCGAATTTTCAGATTATTTTAAATTCCATTAGCGAAAGAGGAGGAAAAATCAATCCCCTTGTAGAAAATTTTTGCATTTGAAGTCCATTTGTGTAGATTACCTTAGCTTCAGAATTTCATTGAGAATCCGGAAAATGAAGTATTACAGGTATTTATTCAATTCACTTTTGTTTGTTGATTTTTCTTGGTATGTGTTATTTTGTTTCTAAGTAAATATTTTAAAAACATTTATTCTTTCTCTTAATAAATGAAGACATAGGAAATATGTTTGTAAATTTTAATAGCAGAATGAGAAATTGATGTTATTCTGATATTATTCTTATAATTCCTTAAATAATTTAACTTTTAATGTTTTAATTCAATAATTCAAGTTGTTTAAAATCTCGAATCATAAAAGGACAGAAATTTTCCAATAATTTTGGTAAAATTTTATTTATAGTAGATGGGATTAAAAAATTAAAAAAAAAAAAAAATTAAATATGTTCAGTTACATTACCCTAAATTGGGCTTCAATCACAACACCAGGAACTTTTCTCACATCTTTTAAAAATTGAATTGTTAGTAAGTACCATGGACTTAAACAATATTTTAAAATTAGTTTTATTTAAATCTAATTTGCCAACAAAAAGTTTTTAAACATAAAATGTCTTGAAATTGAAATTATACGCATTAGAAATATTTACATTAGAAAGAAATTTATATTGGAGTCTTATACAGCATCTGCATTTAAATTATGACTAAGTCATAGATTTAATTATAATAACACTCTCAAAAATTTATTTGTTTTAATAAATGCTAAAATGATTTGATATAATGATTTGTTTAAAAATTTATGTTTACACAATTTGCTATGCATTCTGTTTTAAATTATTTAAATATATATTTTAATCATATTTAGTGATGTCGTTTTTTAAAAAAATTAATAATTTAAGGCTATTTTCAGGTTTTCTGCATAATTTCGCAATGCAAAAACATTCTTCCGTATGACAATTCTTTAATGTCCTTAAAATATTCAGAACTATCTGTTCTCTTTTTTTGCAAATCTATAGAATAGTAATAATTTCAAATACTTCTCACGAAACTCCAAATATTTTATTTTTTTTCTCGTTTTATGAGTATTGAAGAAATGGCAAACTTAAGAAAAGTTATATTCAATACCGATCAAAACGGTGGGGAAATTCTCAAGAAAGTTCCTTCCTTAAACATAGGAGAAAAAAACGCGACGATTTCAAAAATTCTTTGTGAGTTTGAAAAGTTCTTTGATTACCAATGATTCTTAAATGTCTCGGTGACAAAGAAAAAAAAAATTCTTCAATTCCAAGATCCTTTCAAACACTCTCGAAACATAATAAAAGCATTCTACATCGGGAAAGCACTTCAATCTATTCTGTTTGAAACTCGTATTCGTCATCAATTTTTGCCCGAAGGCTTTCGAAGTCTGTTTGATTTATGTACTTACCAACTATCTCTTGAGCAATCTTATCGTTTGGATGCTCCAGTTAGCGATCGATTAGTGAAGAGCTCTCATGCTAGTGTGCTTTTGAACATTAAAATGAATTTTACGCTTCTGTAACCTCTCTTTCTGCTAAGTTATCAGTAATATTCCCTGTAAGTAACTTTTTATTTTCTTAGTTACGGTATTGAATGAAGATTCATCAATAAATTTCCACAGACAAGAAGTACCAGCTTACAAAATGATCAGTCATTTATAGAGCTTAATTGTTTGAGATTATTTAGACAGACCATCGTGAATAGCTACACTGGTGGGATTATTTGGTTCCGAAGCTTAAATTATTCAAGGGCGTTTAGGTAAATCTAATAACTAGTTACGATACAATTACCACCACAATTATTTAACTCGAGAAACTTCAAAAATGTATAACGTTTACTCTATTAATTTAAATGCAGAATGTTCACATTAATAAAATTTCTAATCAGAATGTGGTTTATAAAATTAGGTTTAAACTTTGTTTAAAAATATTATGAAGCGCTAGAAAGGTAAAGCAGTAATGGACTTTCTTATAATGATAAATTAAACTGGCTCAGATCTATATTGGCTATCATTAACAGAATAAATTCCATTGTTATTATGTACTGCTCAAATTTTCAAGAATTTTGATGATAATGTGCTTAAACATAAAGTGTCTGCTCTTTAAAAGGGAATTGAAATGCTTGAACACAAACTCTAGAAAAGTCAAAAGCTTTTTAACTATAAAAAGATTCAAGTTTTTAATAGTGAAGTAAAAGGTTAGAATGATATATTAATAGCAAAATATTTTAATAGAATATTTTATATACGTATAGATTCCCTTTTTATGTATGTTGGTTTGTTCATATTATAATATTTCTAAAGCTAAGAAAGTATCATTTTTTGGAATTAAGAAGCAAACAATATTCTAAATATCTTTGGTTATTAAAATTAGGAAAATATGCTTATTATTAACATTTAATAATGAAATCATTTAAGCTTAGAATGTTCTAAAGTGAATTAACAGAAAATATTTTTCAAAGAAGTAAAACTTTTAAGAATCCTAAATTGATATACTCGTATAATAAGTGCAATATGCTAAATTGGTTCTGTGTCGTGCTGTTTCAAATTGTCTAACTTTATTAACTTTCTACATATTTCAAAGGACAATCTTACGAAATCTTGACTTAGTTAACTTGTGTTAAAAAAAATCCCCTCCCCTTCTTAAATTAATTCCCTTTCATGACTCTAGAAATTTACAGACTTCATTTAAATATATAGAATATTACTTTAAAATCTGGTATTTTAATTCTTTTTTATGACTGAAATAAGGCTTACATAAAATGTTAATTTGTTTCATAATAATAATAGCTCACATTAAAAAAATCTTGATCAGGGTGATTTAACAAATCTTGCCATAACTGCCATATTGAAAATATTTCTAAGCCAAAATTGTTTGCTTTACATTTTTTATCTTTTGTGAGCCTCTGTATAAGATATTATATTTTTATATGTAAATGTGAGTTTAAACAAAGATGATTTTTTTAAAAAAGTAAAATCTTTGTCGATATTTTATCTTTTATTATTAATATTTATCTAGATTTTGTAAAAATTTTTATCCAAAAAAGTAATAATTTTCCCAATCATGCTTCATTTTTAACATCACAGTAATTAAATATCAATAAAATTGGATTTATTATGTAAGGAGAAAGAATTGTTTTTACTAATAAACATTAATTTATGATAAAAATATTTTTATTAATAAATATTAACATAAAATTTTTTCTAAAATTGTAAAATATTTTTTTTCTACAGAAATTTTTGTGTGTGTGTTTTAACTCTTTGGCATGCATAAAAATAACAAGAAATAATAAATAGTACAAAGAATTAATTTTTGTCAGTTAAAATTGTACCAGCAAAGAAAAGTACAATTTACATAGTGTTGTTTAGTCTGGTGATGATCTAAATAAATTCTCATATAAAACAATACTTTTTTCGAGGCGAAATTATATGCACAATAATTTTAGTTTTCAGAATAGTCAAGGGAACAGCAAAAAATCTGTAATGGAAAGTTTACACGAAAATGTACTTTGGAAACTTTTATAAAACTTTTAGGTGTTACTTATATTCAGGGCATTCTCGTAAAATAAAAGGCATGAGAATGTTATTTTTAAAATTCTTTCGCTCCTATATAGGAAGTAATGAAGATTAATTCAAGCACCTTTATGGTATTTAATGTAAATGTTTTGTACTAAATATTTATATTAACTACAAAAATATAAGCATGAAAAACACCAGAATCATCTACCACTCCGAATCATGCTACAAATAAAAAATATAATAATCCCATTAATTTTTTTTGTTGGCATTGCAAGTGAAAGAATCCTCCAAAACAAAGCACTCCGGAGAAGTGATTTACATTTATTAATTTGTTGAATATTTGATAAAAAATTTCTGTATTTTGAATGATTATTTTAATTTTTATAACAAAACAAAAACGCAAAAAAAACAATTCGCAATTTGGATTTTATTCTTTGAGTTTCCAAATTGGATGTCTCAATTTTAAACCCAAAAAGCAAGCGGAACTAAAATTCCCCGTGTTCTCCATCCGTGCTAACAAAGAAATAATTTTTTGTCAATTAAAACTGCACCAGCAAAGAAAAATACAATTTTCATAGTGTTGCTTAATCTGACGATGATCTAAATAAATTCTTACAGAAAACGAAGCCTTTTGTGGGAGACATTATATCAATAATAAATTAAGTTTCCAGAATTTACTGTGGACGTGATAAATCTATAGACCAAAAAGTTTCTACGTTAAGTTCAAGAGGAAATGTAGAAAGTTTCACCACTTCTCGGCTATTTAAAATTGCAATGACGCTACAGTTTGCAATGCCTGTAGCAAGTTATGCATGGTGCACTCTGAATACTTATCTACCATATCAATGACAACTAACTTGGGTCAAGTGCTTGCTATTAGAAAATTACTTCTACTTATTCTTATTCTTACTTAATTATTTTTACTAAATTTTTAAATTAATAACTCGAACTCAAATTAAATTTTCTTATGTTTGATACTGCGCTTCTCAAGTTCTTAGCATGAATTTTTGTATCTACGTTACATTACCTTCCAATATTTCAAAATAAAGATGTTTTTTTCTTGTAATAACACATGTTAATGAATTCAATAAAATAAAATAAAAGGTTTTTATATAGAAATTAAAATTTTTTATGTTAACGAACATATTATCTGTATTTTATAGAACTTAATGTAAAAACAATGGTTTTGGGTAAAATAGCTATGAAAGGGGGCAGAAGGGATTTTGTGCCCTTTATTTCCAATTCATGAAGTCATGCGACAAAGGAACTCAGCAATCATTACTTATGTGAATGTCCATTTATGCACAGGGTTGACTTAGATGAATCTGGGTGATCATATTAAAATGATGATCACGAGCACAACATCGCGTGACTTAAGCTTCCTTGCTAATGTCATAACCACAAATGCGCATATGGGTAAAGGAGAAAAAACGCAGAAAAGTCCATGTATCGATCCCCCGGGAAGTTCTGGTAACATTGATCCAATTAGATGGCCCGCCATTTACTACTACCTCACAGCGAATGGCAGGAAAATTTTTTTTTCTTTCTTTTGGAACTTCGCCTTCTAAGTTATCAATCAGGCGACCTCCGTTGGCGTGTAACAAAAAGTTTCACTCCAGGATGGAAGGGTTATCCGAAGATAATCCTTTGGGATTGCCCAAATGGCTTTTCAAATCTTCTTAGTTCTTCTTAATCTTCCTGACGCCTTTCCTTCAAACTTTCTTTTTTGCAAAAAGTTGGCACAACTATATTTTGTGTGTAAATGGAGTTCTTAATAAAATTTGAAACTTCGAATCTTAAAATAAAAGTTTTGATGACTCATCAGGCTTAAGTTACTTTATTCAGGTCAATGAAGCATTACATAGGAAAGGAAAAGACGAATTCTGAAAAGTTAGTGAATAGTTACATGAAGTGGGCTTTTTATATGTAAAGAAGGTATACGTTTGTAGAAAACACATCACTTATAACATATATTAGTTGGAAAAGTTAAAATATTTAGTATGATGATTTTAATATGTTGAAAATTATCGTGGTTCAATAAATGGAAACACAAAAAAAATTGTTATACAATCTGACTATTTTCTACATACATTTAGGCTTATAATCTTTGTCATTCCATATCAATAATTTATGACAAGCTTGTAAAATGCTTATATTATTATATTTAACTTTCTGGAATACAAAACCCTGCATAATTAGATAATCAAAGTAATCAAGTTACATGTATTTTAATTATTATGAATTTATTAATATCGAAATTAATTTATGGCGAGTTATATAAGTTTGTACCCAACGGTAATTTCCTGTCGGTTAGGCTTTCGATATGAACAAACTCGGTTCGAAATTTGACAAGTGAGCAGAGAAGAACCTAATTTCACGTGTCTATACTGGTAAGACATATTAAACCTGTTGACTAGTAAGTTCCATTCTTGGTGGTAGGTAACAGATTTAAAATCCCTATATGCCATACTCGTCCCAAATTGAAAAGGGGCTAGGGATTAACTTTGGCTAACGAAATAGGGGTCTTGCTGTCGAGTGATAAAAAATTAGTTGACTCATGGACTGACTCATACAAGTGTGAATATCTCTTAATTAGAAAAATAAAAATTCTTACTATGCATTTTTTTCAAATCTTGATTCTTTTTCCAATTCCTTTAACTTTGACAAATTTTTTGAGATTTATTAGTAAGTATTTCATGGATTTACAAAGTTTTTTTAGTACATTGGACACTCCTTTTTAATTATTAAAACCTTTCAGTCTCTTAAAAGATTGATAAGTATTTTCGTTCAAATATATTTTTCTTAATTTATTTTCCATAGTGTTTTATAATATTGTGAGTACATTCAATTTTTATTTCTGTGATTAATTTTTATATTTTGATTCGATAATAAAAAATAATCTATACAGGCTCTATTTAAAATTTTTGTATTACTGGAGTAAGAATTTATATTACATGTAAGTATTTTATTGATCTGTTTCTTTAAAATTATATTCCCGTTATTAACCCATTAAATAAAATCAATTAACCATAGAAATTTCTAAGAAAATAGGGTAATTACATTAAAACGAAGGGAAATTTTAAATATATTCTACAATCAAAACTTTTACAGATATTTGGCTATTAATATATACAGTAAATTTAAGCTGCTTGAAAGAAAACATTATGTTGCTTAAGTTGAATAAATCCAGAAAAAAATGTAACACATTTGTAAGGTATATATCCCGATAAATGGTTTGGTTTCAAACAAAATTCTGCAGACCTTGAAACAAATATACATTACATAAAGTTCAAAAATTTCATGGTACAGTAATCGCAATTTAAATAAAAGCCGCAAAGAAACTATGTGGTACACATCAAACCATGTCTCGCGTGAGATCATATTCACAGCTGAATGAATACCTTCTGACCCATCAGCTTTAAGTAGCCCAAATCAGTATTGCCATTCGCTAAGACTCTCCTTTAACTGATGTCTATGAACATAAGCTGTAACTCACGTGACAATATCTCTTTATCTGCGGCGTTGCCAACTATCATTGACGCCTCAGACTGTACTAAAAGGCGCATAACTATCCATCCTATGTATTCTAAGAAAGGAATAAATGTCAATGTCATTAAGGAAACTGCAAGGAATTGATCAGGTGCCAATAAGTTTCTGCAATGCGATAAGGTGGTTCCTTATTTTCAAATATCAAATGTTAGCCACGTTCGATTTTCTTTGAACCTATGTTTTTCATCCTTTCGTTATTGCAGTCCGGGGATTACTTTCTTTTATTTAACTCCAGTGACTTACTAATACGTCTTTTTATTAATTAGATGAGGAAAGATTTAACTGTAAATATCTCATAAAGTTGTTTACGACTTTTCGCTAATCAGAATTTAAAATAATCATAAATGTTTATCTCATCACAAAAAGGAAACGTTATAAGAAACGCCTATTTATCTTTAGAAGCTATAAAAACATTAATTTGAGCATAGAAAAGTTTTTATTTTTACATATCCTGGTAGCTGAAGATATAGTTAAAATAAAAAAGGTTTTTTTTTATTAAAAATTTTTTAAAATTTTTTTAAAGTTAGTTAAAAAATTTTTTTAATTATTTTTATTTTTTTGAAAATTTTTTTAACATTTTTTAAATTAAAATTTAATATTTTTAAGCCAGGATAATGTTTTCCCCCATCTTAGTATAAATCACTTTTTATATATAAAAAAACATCAATTTTTCTTTGTTAATTGATTTGTGTTGAAATTAAGAATATATTTTTATCTTGATAATTTTCGTTCATATGCATATTTATAACTCATACTGATTTCCGTAATTTATGGAAAATTTTTTTTCGCATTTTACGACTTTAACTAAGTTATCTTTTTTTAATTTTAGGTAAATACGAATTATTTATATTGAAATTTTGTAAGAAGAAAATAATTTATTTAATAATTTGGTCGAGAAATTTTTATTTCGGATAATTATATACAGTGAGCATCGAAAGTATTCGTGCAAAGAGTGTCTATAATAAAAAAACACGAGTTCATTTTTTTAATAGTGGGTGCATTTCATGAAAATAATTATCAGAGGTTTTAAAGAACCATTTGAACTTGGAAATTCACAATAATTAAATTATTTACAAAATTTATTTGAAAATTAAAAATTCTTAGATGAATGACATTTGAAAGCCCAAATTGTATTCGCACAAGAGGAAATTACAAATTTTTTTGTCTTGATTTACGATTGTTTTAAAAATGAAAACCTGTAAATTATTTTGTATACTTTCCTGTGTATATGATGAAATAAAAATACAATTTGAAATTGTTCTTTTGGAAATATAACTCATAGAAATGGAAAAAAATATTCAGAGACTTTTATTTTTTGAAAGAAAACGTATTTTACACTTCATAAAAACATTATATTCTTCCTCGTAAAACCTTAAATCGTATTTCAGTTTTTATTGGTAGACCTTGTTCTACCATTCAGTCAATAATTAAAAGATTTGGTTCTTTTCAAACGTTGCTTATTGGAGAACTCAGCGGTCCACCATTGTTCCTCAATTCTTATGATCGTCAATTCATAGTTCGTAAATTGGCAGAAGCATTCGGGGAATAATTTTTCCACAATAGCAGTTCAGCTTCAAAACATTGGAATATAGTAAAAGTATCATTAAGTGCAGTAAGAAATGAATGCAGAGAAGTTGGTTACCACGGCCGAGTTTCTAAAAGAAAGTTTTTCGTGAGAAAAGAATCGTAAACGATGCTTAGCTATTGAAAATTGAAGTTCTGAACTATGGGAAAATACTTATCTGGTCAAATGAGAGTTAATTCAACATTTTTGGACCTGATGGAGGGAGAAAGGTGTAGAGAAAACCAAAGACAGAAATATATCTCCATGTATAGCCCGACCACCGATAGTGTGAAAATTTGGCAAGTGGCCAGTCGGATGTTTTAAAAAGAGCGGCGTCATAGGGGAGGAAATATCATTTATGAGGAATTTTAATTGCAATAAAAAAAATTAAAATTTTAGAGGACAGAATATTAAAAGAAAAACTAAATTTAAGAAATGTAACGACAACTGTTATGCTTTTTCTTTCAAAGTAG
Source organism: Caerostris darwini (assembly GCA_021605075.1). Taxonomy (NCBI): domain Eukaryota; kingdom Metazoa; phylum Arthropoda; class Arachnida; order Araneae; family Araneidae; genus Caerostris; species Caerostris darwini. The sequence continues at coordinate 684,068 of BPLQ01007882.1, read as the reverse complement.
TTTTACCCGCGTCTATTTGACTAGCACCCCTAACAAAAAGTCGATTCATCAATTTCCGCCGTTGAACTGAATGTTTACACTTCCACGCTATTAGTTGTTGTGTATTATATTAATAGTGAAGTTTGGAAGGCATTCTGTATTTATTTGGAGTAGTAGGAGTGCGTCTGGTATTGAAATTTGGTCATTATTGATGGTATCATGAACTCGTAATTGCACATTGATGCACATTAATCTAATTTTATAATATAATATAATAATATTAATATTGTTCTAAATATGAGTATTATATGTGTGTTTTAATTGAAATAAAATATAAAATAACCAATAATTTTTTGTATGTATATTAGTTTTGTTTAAAACATCTTATTTCAAGGATTAAAATTTTAGTAAAAGTGTAGAAATGCTTTCTATAACCACTATAACAAAAAGAAATATGGGAAATGATATGCTATAAAACAATGTTTGGCAATCCAGTCTGAGTAGTCAGTAGTTCGATTCATCAATTAATTTCATTAAAAATATACGTGTATTTTGTCAAATTTTTAAGCACGGGGAATTCAGTAAACATTTAAAGACTATTTCAACTGTGTTTTAGAACAATACTAAACTTTCATTTTTATTACTGTTAAAATATTAAAACTTATTTCTAATATTTATCATTAGATCTTTTTTAATGCAATGCAAACAATACAACATATTATTCCAAAGTACTTTTATAGTTTTATTGGAATATAAACCAAAAATATGGTACTGCCTCTTACATTGTCAATAAGAATAAATTTATGCAAATAATATTTTGCTTGTTTTCTTAAAAATACTCCCTACCTTTTTATATAATCATAAAAATTTAATTGAAAATAAATATCCCACTTTAATTTTTTTCCAAAGAACAACACACAAACTCTGTAAATACTTATATTACATTTTTGAAGATAATTTTCCATTTCAAATTTACTAAAAATTATTACAATTTTTAAAACTTTTTAACTAAAGCGTTTTTTTCAATATTCTTATTTTCATTCTGTTGAAGTTATCATCTTTTTATGTATTTTTTTGTTAAAAATAGAAATATTTGAATGATTGCAGGTTTTTTTTACAATTGTAATTTAAAACAAATTAATTTAAATACCTTCAATCAGCTGTAATTCGTAAGAAAATCGGTTGTAATTTTTAAAGTAAATAACTAATAAACATTATATTTAATGTAAAGGAAGTGATTCTTATTTGCAATTAACAATTAATGCAAGTAATAACTTTAAATATATTTCTCGAAAATTAAACCTCTGTTTTCTTAAATATCTAGTGTGTTAAATGATATAGACAGCATACAAATTAATGTGATTAACCAAACATATAAAAAAAAGTCTATATATTTTCTGTCTTTAGATATGAAAAACAAGATATTGGCACAGAATCAAATTGTTTTTCCTGTTAGTTAACGTTTTTATGTGAGCTTTCTGATCTCGGTGTCAAATCTGCTCATTAAAAATACGTCAGATAAAAACTCAATATTGCTACTCTATTATTAATATATTTCTATGAAGTTTATAAATTTGACTTTCACCAGATGTGTAACAATTATTATGCAAATCCATTTCATAAATTTAAAACAATACATTCTAATTGCTTATAAAAAATTAAATATAAATTATCTATAAATAAATAAAAGATAATTTATTAAACAATGTATAAAAAGTAGAAAATATAATGATGCAATCATATTCTTAACAATTAAAGTGTAGAACTATCACTTTTTATAACGAGAAATTCTGTTAAGGACATGCATTAATTATTATCTACTGATATAGTAATATATGAATATTAAAACAAAATAATAAAATTTAAGAGATTGTATTAGATTGCCCTGTACATCAAAGGCTTAAATGATATGAAATGCAAATAATTGTTCATTATATCAGCTGTTTAAATAATATTCACATTAAACGTATGATATCTGAACTATCCTGTGTTTAAAATTTATTCAAAAGAATTGATGAACTTTTTTGAACTGTTTCATTGAACCATTTTTTAAATTAAAAACAATTATTTTTGTCAATATTTCTCACGATTTTAGCAACGTTGCATTTTTTAAGTTTAATAACTTCAGTCATGATTATTTTATGTTTCGACAATTTTTCTGCGGTATATTTAAAATTCATTTCGATCAATAAGATTATGCACAAATTGATTTTTTTACAATTTTTATTCCTTTTTAATCAATTTTAATAGTAATCCTGATTTGTATCTTCTTAAGATAATTCCACTATGTATACAAAAAAAAAAAAAAAATTAAGCCATATTTTCTTCATTCTGTATAAGACGTACTGTTTGTAAATTAGATAAAAGCATTTACAAACTTTTTTAGTGGAATACATTTTAACTTAAATAGAATTTATTATGAAAGTGTAGTAATTTTAATTAAAATAGCTTTTTGGACATGCTTTTTTTTCTTTTCTCAAACAAATAAATAACAATTAAAAAAATATCTTCCTTTATTATAAGTACAAAATATAAATTTGCAAAGACAGAACAACATTTGGTACAAATAAAATTCGTAATTAGTTTTGTTTTGGTGCAATGCATAATATAATATTTGTTCAATATACATTAAACTCTGCATTATAATTGTTGAGATACTACAGTAATGAAATATTCCTCCTTATCGTTCAGTAAACATGCAAATGAAATAGTTAGAAAAATAACAGAAAAACCTTTTAAATCTTGAGTTTTAATCAGGGCACTCTAAACTTTAGAACACTCTGTTTTCTTAATTTATAAATGCAGGGGAAATAAGCTATGGAAAGTGCTAATTAAAACTGTATGAGAAATAGATGAGTGTGTTTAATTAGGGCGAGACCATTCCTCTATAAAGTCTTGTTTACTTAATTTCCCCCACTTTACAAGTAGGTTTTCACAAGAATAAACCCATTAAAACTGCTGAGCAGTTTCGAAATTTTGGTTAAACAAATTGGAAATAAATTCCAGTAAATTTTAGCTGTGAGTTAAAAATAGCTACTCTCAATTCTAAAATTAGCTTCACAATCAGATGTAAAACACGTATCAGACAGAATCTTTAATGAGTACATAATGACTAATAACGTAAAGTACAATCATGATAGAAAATAAAATACTAAATAAATCTACCCTGGGATTCAAATTAAGAGAATTTTCCCCTTTGGCCAAATATCTCTGGAATTAATGAATCGATTGTATTTATTTTAGGTAAGTAATTAGGATGATATAATAGAGAAAAAAATTAGCCACACAACATTTACGGTATGACCATTCGCAAGATTCATGAACGACAAAATCTGTAAAACCGAGCTCAAAATAGTGAACAAAAAATTAGTTAATGTGGATATGGTTCTCTTTTACTTTTATACAAATCTCTAAACGTGGATCTTATATTGAAATTTAGGTAATTTGAATACTAGTGATACTTAGTCTCACTTTTCAACAATGCTGTTTTCAGGCTCTGGATGGTTTTGGTAGGTGCAAAATGAGTTATTACCGTCCTTGGTGCGTCTTAGACATGGCATACTTTCTCTATAAGATTTACAACTGTAGACCTGACTGGCCCAATCCAACCGATGAATATCCTCCTTTTCCAGAAATTCCTCTACATGATGAACTCTATCTCGACGCACGTTGTTGTGCTTTAAAATAAAATCAAGGACATGAGAGGAAAGGCGAACATAGAGAGTACAAGATCTTATTCCTTTATTTAATAGAAATTGCAGAGCCTCTGACAAAGACATGGATGTCAAAATAATGCTTGCCCAAATAATCAAACCTCCCCTACCATAGTTGTCGGATGATAAAGGATAGGAAGTGGATCCCTTATTCTTTGCTTTTGCGAGATTGCAGTATGCTTCCGATTATTTACAAACCCTGGGTAAAATATAAGCCAGTGATGCAGTGAAAAAAATTGGAAAGGCAACATGCGTAAAATTTCGTCGACGTACTGGAGTTTTGTAGGGATGTCCTGGATGTCATCCAAAGGGATTTGGCTATCAACTGAAAAAGTACCAGAGATTTTCAGTATTGGTTGTTGGGTTGTGTGGTGCACAACAGTTAGGATAGTCTCTCACTACTCTCTTGTGAGTTCTTGCTTATCGGAGTTCATTTCAGGAAGAGGGGGATTTTTCGCTGGAATAAGTTATACTTCAGTCAATGAAATTTCAAGTCGAAACAACCCACGCAATTGCTAATCTACTTTTCGATGTGCACAGGTAAGGGATAGTCGGTGACTTCAACTAGAATACCGTTATCTGATTTGCCTGCCAATGGCCCTTATAGTCATAGTTTTCATCATTACTCTTCAAATAATAAAAAAGATAATGACCAATCGAATGTTGTGAAAGCCTATCTAACGATCGCTCTGTTCTCGCGTTTGTAGTCCCTCATGGCCAACCGCAGCCTTCTTATAGTAAAACAATAATCAACTAGCTTAACACAATAATCAGCCTACCTTCTTAACACAATCATACATGGTCAATCATACCAGGCAACGTCGTCAAATACGCACACACAGACCCAAATAGCAAGAGAATTTTCGATTTTACTGCACTGCTTCTTTTAGCCAAAAAGGGTGGTATCTCTTATGTTGTAACGTATTTTCATAGTGTACAAATCGATATACAAGGTATTGGCACAGCCAAAGCAAGTAGAGGAATTACATTCGAATGAGAGTTATGCCGTAGAATAGGTATGTCATACCTTTCTGATGCTGAATTGTGATAAATGTTGATATGTATGGGATGAGCGGGATTCTTTTTGTTGAATTGAAAGGAATTTGTATATAGTTTTTTTCGTTATAATCAGATCCTTCTTGGAGTGCCGAGGATTTTTATAGGTGTGCTTGTGTGTGTGGTTTAAACCGTTTTGCTGTTGAAACGATAACTAAAATTAATTGTATTTCATTTACATTGTATTATTTTTACTGAAAACTTCATTATTTTAATTATTTATTATTTCATTATTTTAATAATTATTTTGAAATGCAATGTATTTAAAGACTTAAGAAAATTATCATAATAAGTTTTTTCGATACAATGATCAACATAACGAAAAAAAAATTGAGAAGTTACAGTAGCTGATATGATATTGTAAGATGAAATTAATTACAATAAATTCCAGAAATTGGCTTTTATTGTTATTGTTTAAGTAACCAAAACTACTGACTGATTTAAGACTTCACCATCAATAAATTCATTTCTTTATATTAATCTAAATATTTTTGATAGAATTCGTAGACATAAATTAAAATTATTAAAAAGGCCCTCATCAGGATTGAGATTTTTAATAATTCTAATTTCATAAAACATTTTTGCCTTTTTTATTATAATTTTTAATAAATAAACAAACTAACATTATTTTATGAAGAGTTTTCTATTTACTATCATGAATTTAGAAGTATAATATTAAATCAAAAATAAATAACAGATATTATAAATAATTCAGCTTAGCTATTTACGTTTCGCTTTGGTTTTTAGTAAAATTTATTAGCGGCTTTGTCCTTGTTTTTTAAGTTAACCGCAATCGGTTATCTCAGATAGTATGTGGGTTATATTAAGTTATTTTATACTTGATATAATTATTTATATGAAAAACGAATTGAGTACGAGATCTTTATTAAGTAATTTTGTCCTGAGAAAAACATTAGTATTTTTTTAAATCATCTCAATACAGAAAGAAAGACAAAATGCTAACTATGAGTAATTAGAATAAGAGAGGAGATTTCATTGAAATTTAATGATGTAGAGAAATAATACAATGTGATTAAATAGAGAATGATGTAGAGAAATAACACAATGGGTTAAGTAATGCTATGTTAAAATGCCATATTTTTAAAAAATATATTGCTTTAAATGCCATATTTAAATATTATCAATTCAAAATGTAGAAAATGCTTTCAAAAAATATTTAAAAAAAAATTAATTTTAAAAATTAAAAATTTTCACAAAAACCGTTTTTAAAATATATTGTTGAGCATATCCTTAAAAATTATTTCTTGAGCAAAGCTACCGTTTCTTAAAAGATGCCTTTAAAACTGCTTCTTGCATGCTTCATCATTAGAACAAAGACATCATGTCTCTGAATTTAGTTTCGCGACTTTATTCCCAGTGAGAGAATATTTAAAGGACACTTGGAGAATTCTGTCTAGACTTTTCTAAATAATCTCGCCCGTCTGATTTATTTCCAGTTTTGCTTAAAATATATTAAATGATAAATATAAATTTATATACATATCTAATATATTTTTCTGTATAACAAAATATAATACACTGAAGTGACAAAAGTCATGGGGTACCTCTTGATATCGTGTCGGCCCTCCTTTCTCCCGACGAAGTGCAGCAACTCGACGTGGCATGGACTCAACAAGTCGTTGGAAGTCTTCTGCAGGAATATTGAGCCATGCTGTCTCGATAGACGTCCATAATTGTGAAAGCGTTGATGGTGCAGGATTTTGGGCACGAATAGACCTCTCGATGATGTCCCATAAATGCTCGATGGGATTCATGTCGGGCGATCTAGGTGGCCAGATCATTCGTTGGAATTGTCCAGAATGTTCTTCAAACCAATCGCGAACAGTTGTGGCCCGGTGACATGGCGCACTGTCATCCATAAAAATCCCATCGTTGTTTGGGTACATGAAGTCCATGAATGACTGCAAGTGATCTCCAAGTAGCTGAATATAAGCATTTTCAGTCAATGTTCGGTCCAGTTGCACCAGAGGACCAAGTCCATGCCATGAAAAAACAGCCCACACCATTACGGAGCCACCACCAGCTTGAACAGTGTCTTGCTGACAGTTTGGGTCCATGGCTTCGTGGGGTCTGCGCCACACTAGAACCCTACCATCAGCTCTTACCAACTGAAATCGTGACTCATCGGACCAGGCCACGGTTTTCCATTCATCTAGGGACCAACCGATATGCTCACGTGCCCACGAGAGTCGCTGCAAGCGATGTCGTTCTGTCAGTAAAGGCACTCGTGTCGGTCTTCTGCTGGAATAGCCCAAGAAAGCCAAATTTCTCCGCACAGTTCTAACAGACAAATCCCTTGTACGTCCCACATTGATTTCTGCGGTTATTTGACGCAGTGTTGCTTGTCTGTTAGAATTTACGACTCTTTGCAGACGTCGCCGGTCTCGGTCGTTAAGTGCAGGCGGTCGACCCCTGCGCTGTCCATGGTGGGATGTTATGCCTGAAATTTCATACTCTCGGCACACTCTTGACACAGTGGATCTGGGAATGTTGAATTCCCTAACGATTTCCGAAATGGCATGACCCATGCGTCTAGCTCCAACTAACATTCCGCGTTCAAAGTCTGTTAATTCCCGTCGTGCGGTCATCATCACGTCAAAACTTCTTCACATGAATAACTTGAACAGAAATGAAAGCTCTGCGAAAGCAGTGCGCATTTACACCTGTTCTACGCGATGCTACTGCCATCTGAAAATTTGCATATTGCTATCCCATGACTTTTGTCACTTTAGTGTATATGCATTCGTGAAAAATAAGAAACTGTGAATTTTTCTATACAAAATAATTAAAATATTTTATAAATTTCTTTGTAACCATCTCTCCCAGATTAACAACAACTTCCAAGATAAAAATTAATTTCCTGAAGCTCTTTTATTTTTCAATTTTTATTATTAGAATCCACTGATAGTGATGGCTATTTCTATAAAAAAAATTCCAGATAATGAGAAAATAAAGCCTTCCTTATCAGTGTCACATCCTTACAGAAACCTGTCCATTGTCTAAACTTGGATTATTTCCTGTGAAACTGTCAAACGCTCAACATGTTGTGAAAAATATTGTTAGAACAAAGAAGCGGTAAAGGAGTCTCGAATTTTTTTTTAAACTCACCAGTGTTTATTTTTTAAGCTTTCGTTGGTTATTAATCAACTCTTTGCTATAGCTGCATCTAATCTAAGAAATTCAAACCAGGGTAGATGTGATCTTGATAACGCGATGTTAATTTCTGAAGTTTTCATATGATAAAAAGTTTGTTAACATATTTTTTATTGACATCTCGTTTTAGATTTTTATGAAATTTTTTTTGTTTTGAATATTAAATTTTTTTTCTATATTTGCGTGTGTATAAGATTTAAATAATTGCTATTTTAACTAAATCTCTCAGTCGTTGTATTGAATTTGTGATCCAGTCTCTAAGTTTAGATTACTTAAAAATTACTATCAGTTATCTTAGCACGGCAAATGCATCAATGAAAATATTATCATTTTCTGCGTGTAGTTTATATATATATATATATGTGTGTGTGTGTTAATAAATACAAAGTGAACATAGGTTAGTTAGGCAAAAGGACTGGTTCCTTATATAACAATCAAAAATACTTATTTTAAGATAGTAAAACATACGAAAGTTATCTTTTTTTAATAATTATGAAAATTGTTTTAAGGAGTATGGAATGAATTTTTTGTACCACATCACACTTAAAGATAAATAAATGAATTATTTCCTTCAGAATTATAAGAAATTTAAACCTTATACAACATATTATTTTCATGTTTTTTTATAGGTTCTGGCATACTTCTTTGTATATCAAATGTTTTTATAGGTTCTGGCATACTTCTTTGTATATCAAATGTTTTTATAGGTTTGTATATCAAATGTTTTTATAGGTTCTGGCATACTTCTTTGTATATCAAATGTTTTTATAGGTTCTGGCATATTTCTTTGTATATCAAATGTTTTTATAGGTTCTGGCATACTTCTTTGTATATCAAATGTTTTTATAGGTTCTGGCATACTTCTTTGCATACCAAATGTTTTTATAGGTTCTGGCATACTTCTTTGTATATCAAATGTTTTTATAGGTTCTGGCATACTTCTTTGATATATCGAATATTTTTATAGGTTCTATTAATATCAAATGTTTTTATAACTAATTTTAAGAATATGTAATTATCAGTCTTTAAAAAAATATTTAAGTCCAGTATTTAAAAAAAATCATTATGATTCAGGTACATTATATTGTAGATACAAAAATAACGTTTACATTTTTTTTCTTCATCGAAAATTATTAATAAATGATATCAAATGCAATTCAAATCATACATTTTTAATTAAAAGTAATGATTTCATTAAATAAATTATTTTTTCGTATGGAATATTCTTTATAAAACCTTTTATTAAACCGAACTAGCGTTTTCAGTTTACAGCCAAAGGTTACGTGCTTTATTTAAAATGGCGAGAAAAGTAATTTAACTTTCTGAAACTTTTTATTTTAAAGAATAACGTGCTTGCAAACATATGATGTGAAAATGTGAAATGATTTCATTTTGATAAAAAAAACATGAAAGAATTTGATTAACTAAAAAAATTTCTTTAATAAAATTGAGTGTTTCAAAATTCTTTTATAAGCATGAGTTGTTTTATTACAATCTTTTTTTTATGTAAAAATGTGCATTTCAGTATGACTACAAGAAATATAAGAAAACATGTGCTACTTTTCCCACATCCTCTTTACTTGTCTTACTCAGGAAAAATAAATCAATCAATAGAAATTAATTCGATAATTATTCCCCAAAACATTTGAAGAGTAATGAAACTTAGACACTTCGAACCTATAAAAAAACATGAAAATAATATGTTGTATAAGGTTTAAATTTCTTATAATTCTGAAGGAAATAATTCATTTATTTATCTTTAAGTGTGATGTGGTACAAAAAGTTCATTCCATACTCCTTAAAACTATTTTCATAATTATTCAAATAACAATTTCTTACTCACATAACATTTAATGAAATTCCAGTGTACATAAAATATATTATTGTATTTGTTGTTGGATTTTTAGTACATCTTTGATTATCTGTTTACTTCTTTGTTTCTTTATATCAAAAAGAGAAACTAAAATAATTTCCTTCAATAGTATATGCTGATTAAATGTGCCACTTTATATATCAAGCTTACATTTCTGATTATTTCATATCTAATTGAAGAAATTGCTTTTTGCACAATTCTGATAACTTTGACTTTTAATAAAAGGGAAGTATTTTGTATTCTATGTATTACACCCACATAAATAAAAGTATGTGCACTTATTTATCTACGAGAATTATTATTATTATTTTGCATTCAAAATTCTGTTTCCTTTTTATGCGTTAACAATAGACTTCTAAAGCTATTCAGGAATCCCATGCAAATGATGGGTAGAAAGAAGACCGACATACCCATTTGGATTGTTACATGTCACCCGCCTCCTGACAGACTGATAACAGCCACTCTTATCGCTCTGTCGGTTGTGTTATTCATTACTTTTTCTCGCTCACATTCTATATTTTATTGGTTCTAGGATTTTTCCCCCTAGAGCATCGAGTCTTTGGTATATATTATGTTACACCATGTTTATTTTTTCATAAGATTTTGGGAGAATCAGTTGTGTTATTTATTCTATGATGCTGTTTTCCAAGTACCCTAACTGTGTTACATAGACTTGACAAAGTTTATTATTGTTAGGGAATATATTTAGATCTTCATGCTGAGAGTTTCTCATTAGGTTTGATGGGGAGTGCAATTGTGTTTAAAACTCTTAATATAATATAAATTCAATTTGGAGTAAATATTTCCGATCAAGAAGCCACTAGTTCTTACATTTGAATATTAAAAAAAAATTAATGAATGTTTTAAAATCCTTTTAACTCCACTACTAGTCATTCATTTCAAAAAGTTCTGTTTTTAAATTTTAAGTGGTTTAAATATGGAAAACTTAAATAATAAGAAAGATGAATTCCTGCCAATGCTTTTCATAAAATTTAAACAAAACAACTGAGATAAAATTACTGAAAAATTTTATTTGAAAAGTAAATACTGATTTATTAAGGTATAAACAGAAGCAAATGTAATATACAGTTTTTAAATTTAAATTGGTAAAGAAAATTTCAAGCGATAATGAAATTATTTTTTAAACTAATATACTGTGAATATACTATTAGAAATAGTTCACGTTATTTGTTTTGAATAAATCGTAGTGTCTGTCCAATATTTTAATTATGAGATCACATGTGAAATATTTTAGTTAAAATCAAAAAAATTTTTTTGATCTTTATTAAAATATCAGAGTAATAATTGTTGAAGTAATCTTTATGACGTGATAAATTATAATTTGTAGAAAAATTTGAACCATTAGATCTTTTCTAAATATTAAAAAAAATGTGAAAATCTTTATAATCAATTTATATTTTTTTAATGTTTTATGCATTTATGGAATGTACAATTATATTTGATCAGAAAAAATGTTTTAAACTCTCAAATATAATCCTGAATCAAAGTGTATAAAAGTTTTAAAGCTTAATTTTCTTCTGAACTTTTGCAAATTAATGCAATACAGTCCGACAATCTCTTTCTAATCAAAAGACAACAAATAAGCTTTGAATTAAAATATTTTTTCAACACAGGGTATTTTTTCAAAAATATCTAGTAGTGACAGTTCGATAAAATAATATTAGTTTTAATTATTCAGTATAACCTTCCTTTTAATTGGTTTTATTATAAATAAATTAAACAAGGAATGGATTGTATTGCTTAACACACAAAAATAAAAATGATTAAACTAATCACTTACAAAACAATTTAATAATAAATTACAGCAAATACTAATAACTGAATAAATGTTGCATTATTGAAAAGTAATATAAAGTACTCTTTAAATAAGAATTAAAATATAAAATTAAAAATATAGTTCAATATGTAAATTGAAAACTTTTTTATACTATATAAATTTTTTCTCGATAAAAAGTGTATTGAAATTATCTAAGGTATATTATGAAAAAGATAAAAAATAAATTGAATAAAAAATTTCTGGTATTTGCCTTGCATTGAAGAAATAGGATCTGGAACTTGCTTTGCTTAGATATTTCTCAAAAAAGTAGTTTTCTTAAAAGTAGTTCTTAGTCCAATAAAATAATATATATTTCGTTAAAATAATATTAAAATTTTTAATTATTCAGTACAACTTTCCTTGTAATGGCTATTATTATAAATAAATCAAACGGGGAATGGATTGTATTATTTAAAAAATAAAAATTATTAAATTATTATTATTTATTATTTAAATAAGAATTAAAATATAAAAGTGAAAATATTGTTCAATATTTAAATTGAAAACTTTTTTTATAATAAATAAATTTTTTCTCGATAAAAAGTGTATTGAAATTATTTAAGGTATGTTATGAAAAAGATAAAAAAAAAAATTCTGGTATTTCCCTTGCATTGAATAAATAGGATCTGGAACCTGCTTTGCTTAGATATTTCTGAAAAAGTAGTTTTCTTAAAAGTAGTTCTTAGTCCAATAATAAGACTTGTGAGTCAGCAACAGGAGAAGAGATTTCGATATTCTTTTGCCGTAAATACAAAAAAGTGTTTTATCATTTCACTCGCACAAAGACACTTTCAACTGAGGTTTATGTTTTTTTCGTATTTCAACCACGTCAGCAACAATGCAGTGGAAAAAAAATACAGAAAGTGTGAAAAAAGAGTATAAATTTGATTGCGTTTTCGGCTATATATTCTGGACCCTCTTTTGAATGCAAAGAAGTCTATTGGCTTGTATATTTGGATAATTTCCAAAACTATTACTACATTTTCGAATGTGCGAGAAATATTATTCTGAAAGGAAAAGAAAAACTGATTTTCTTTCAAAAGCATTCTGTATATCGTATTTTTTTCGTTTACAAGTCGTTAGGGAGCCATTCGGTTGTAAAGTCTTTTATTGTTTCATTCAAACATGAGAGGTCGTAGTTTGGAATGTGGTCAGAAAAAAGGATACTGATACCCATTTGGAAAGGAATGCAGTTTTTTTATTGTTATGACACCCATGAAATATACGAAATGGAATTACTTTAATTCTAGAAAGAGGTCTGGTCCGTTAAGAGGTTTCCAAATTTGAATTGCCTACAGAAAAAGTTCATTAAATGTTTTTGGCTGTTAAATATACAACTAAAAATTGTAAATAATTAAATAAATTTGTGTATTTATATATCATAGTCGTAATACATACATTTCCTTAATACATACATTTCCTTAATATATACATTTCCTTAATAATATATACATTTCCTTAATAATATATGCATTTCCATAATAATACATACATTTCTATATAATTAAGTGTTAAATACATATTAAAAATGCTTTTAATGCTTATCTAATGCAAATTTAAATACATTTTCTTCATAGAAAAATTTAAATTTGCATTAGATAACCGTTAAAAAACATTTTTAATATATATTTAATACTTAATTATAAAATAGAGATTAAATAAATAATTGTATTATTATTAATAATTGTATTGAGATTAAATAAATAATTGTATTGTTAAGTGTTAACAATAATAAATAATGGTATATTTAGGTGTTATAAATACCTAACTATAAGTCTACAGCTTTAAATATGAATCTTTACTAAAAATATCAAATAATCTTTTTTTCACTTTATTGGGAATTTTGTCCTTTTGGTTACAAAAAAAAATGTTTACTTAAAAATGTTTTTATTAACATTTTTGTTTACACATAAAATGTTAATAAAAAAATAGCTTATCAAATTCAATTTTATAATAATATTGCTAATTTTTTCTTAAAACTCCTTACTCCTTTAGGGTAAACATCGATTGTTTGACCAAGTTCAACCAACTAAAACTAATTTGCGATCTTGAACATCCAAAAAACACAAGGATTTCATCACATAAGTAAACAAGGAACTTTTAAACAAATAATTTTGTTCCTTAATTAATTTATTGTGTTCTTCAAAGTATTTTGATTCAAAATAAAAACTTCTTCAACCAGGATTTCTTTTTATGTACTAGTATGTATATATTTTGGAAGCAAGTAAAACCCTTTTGACCTTTTAACAGTGACGAAAATTCATTTCAACTTAACGTTTTCTCAACCAAGAAAGGTAAATAAGGTTTCTGTTTTTGTCAAGTGCTTAGTAAAACTTGTTCTTCATGTTGGAAATTTATTAACTCGCGGGAGTATTTTTAAAAAAGTACTTCTGCAATTTTTTTTTTTTACCTTGGCACGCATGACAATGATGGATTGACTTCAGCAGCTGATGGTTTTCGCGACAAACTATTTTCGTTACTGGACTATTAAATCCTAAGAAATCTTGTTAATTTCAATTAATCTTTTTCAACAATAAGATACTTGCTATATATAGAAAAAAAATTTCATGTTAAGTGCTGACGAATGCTTTTCACAGTTAAGGCGGTCTTAAAATAATATTTTAAATTGTTTCTAAAGTATTTTTATCAGCAAATTAAAAACTCGTTTCTCATTTTCCTAAAAAATAAAATGTATTTTAATTATTAAGGGTTGTAAGACACGAAAATAAGGTAAGATATTCTTTTCATCACATAATATATTTCAGTTTTGGTCACATATCAGAGATAATTTTTTATTATATTTCATTATAAAAATTTAAAATATCGAAATTTAATAATACGTCATATTATAAAAAGATTTATATAAAAATATAAAATGTTGAAAAAGTCAGATTAATAAAAGTACAATAAAAAATTGAAAATTGAAAATCTATAGCAAAAAAAACTATTTAAAATATTGGTATTTTAAAATTGATAGCATTCTACACTATTATATAAAAAATTTTCTTAATTTAAATAATATTTACCCCTATAAATAAGACTATAAAGCAGATATTTATATTCACAGTAAAAATATCATAGTTGAGCTAAAAGATCTCTTAATCGATAATTCGTCTCGTCATATACCCTATATAAATAGATTTAGCGTGTATATAAAATTTTTAGATATCACAAATATGGCATATCGTACTCTATATTAACGTAAATGCAAAAAAATAAATATTTAAGTTTATGAAATTTAATTAATGTAATGCGCAATAAATTATTGTTATATTACATACTGTTGTAGCAAAAGAAAAATTGTTATTTTAAATTTACTAAATTTTTAAGTAAGCCTTTATCAGTAAATTAAATGCGATAAAAATTCAGTTGTAAATTTTGCCATATATTTCTTTCTGTGCATCTGACTTTCAAAACATTTCCAAACAGGTAGTAAAATTCCGTTTTTATTTTATACCTTCTTTTACGGAACCACATAAAAATATTTCCTGGTTCCAAATGCAAAAGCTATATATAACTGTACTAAAATCTATTCAACAGACTTGCATATCATTTGAATACCGTCCGAATAAAATCAAAGTGATAAATATTTTAACGAATATGTCCTGAATAAAATTTTCTGTCCTAACCAAAGTGAAGCTTTCTCAACACGTGCATGTTATTTCCATATTGTACACAAAACATACCGGAATAACTTTGAATAAAACTATTTCATACCGAATTTTATCGTATTTTGAATAGTAGCACGTACAGAATCAATAATTTTATAAATTTATTGTGATGGTTGAATAGAGTTGGGATTACAGGTAATTCCAAAATGTTAGCTTTAAAAATAATTAAGAATTCAAATTATGCCTAATAAAATTAACACTTGAATTTAAAATATATAAATAAGAATTCTAATTTCAATTTCCTTATTTATTAGTCAAGTAAATATTTACAAAAAAAATCCAATGACAATAGAGATGGAATATAGAGATACCAATTATATAGTGAGCATTTTTCATTTTAAGTATTGACGAATGCTTTTCACAATTAGTGACATTAAATCAAAAATAAAAATGTTTGTGAAATACTTTTATTGGAAAATTAAAAAATCATTTCTCATTTCTCATTTCCATTTATTTTTTTTCTAACTATGAATTAAAGTGTATTTTAATTTTTATTTAAACATTTGTCCTGAAATAAATCTATGGAGAGTATCATTGCTTCTATCAGTGTCAGATTAACTGTTGATATTGAAATAGTATTCCAAATTCTGTTTGAACTTAAGAAAGGTTTTTAATTTGAAGGTATGAACTTCTGTGATATGTAGCTTACAACACAAATCTTGACGATTGTATGAATCATCTTTGTCTTTTTTGCAAAACTAGAACTCCCAATGTCAAGATAATTAAGGCAGAAGCAAATGTTCAGAAATTCTTTGTCTAAAAACAATCTCCAGTGAACCACTTCTCATTGGACAACAAGTTATAAAGGGTTAATATCTGTAACTAGGGAATACTGTGACATAAAATGAGTCCTTTAGATTCCCTTTTATAGTAGACACAGTCTAGGAAATTAAAAACTTCTGAGACAACTACATAATTACTAATACCAACACTGTATTGCCACTAGTACATAGCGCAATCATAAGGTTTATTATTTTAACTATTAAAGAGAAAATACATACATTTCAAAAATTTTATATATTTTAAAATAAAATATTAAAAAATGCTGAAGTTGTGCAATAGTTTTTCCTTACTTTTTCTTAGCAAACATTTTTTTTTCACTTTAAATAATAAATTATGCGAAGCAACCATTCTTACAATAATAAAAAAAATTTAGTAAAAAAGTAAATATGAATGTTAGGTTTTTTTAAAATTAAGATCTAAGTAACGAAATGCAATCTTTCAAGAGTTTTTTACAAACACCATAGCTGAAAAATTCAAGATTACTTGTTTGGCAATTTTGTTTGCAAGATTAAAAAAAATCATACATCTTTTAACTAACTAATTAAAAAAAAATTATAAGGACCTAAATTTATTATCAAGTTTTATGCATCTTATGAATATCTATTTTATATCGGTTTATATTATATTTCTAAGAAAATCATATCAGTGATTTATAAAAGAAAATCATAAATAAAAAAACTTGTTTAATGTTAGTACAAGTAAAATATTGAATTTTTTCCATATGAATGGTAAAAATTGTATATACATAAATATAACTTACTGTTTCCTATGACAGTATTATGCTTCAATGATTCAGTTTGAACAGAGCACTCATTCATGGGTGAAACAAATTCTGTTGTAGAAATATGGATCCTCCCTTAACTGAATTATTGTTATTTTCTTAGCAAACTTTGAAAATAACTCAGAGCCACGTCACATTTACATATAAACACAATTCACATATGAATATAACGAAGTAGTATTTTTTTATTTATTATTCTGGATAGGAACATGGTATAATTTTATACCGATTTATTTTCTTGTGATAAACAGTGAAATTGTAATTAGGTTTGTATACTAATTACAATTGAATTACAATTTTCGATTAAAAAAATATATATACATACTATTTAACTGAATTGTTATGATTTAATCATTTTAAAAAATAAACATACAATTACATTTAACTGAATTGTATTTATTTGATTATTTTAAAAAATAAATGTACAATTACATTTAACTGAATTGTAATTATTTGATTATTTTAAAAAATAAATATACAATTACATTTAACTGATTTATAATCATTTAATCATTTTAAAAAATAAACATACAATTACATTTAACTGAATTGTATTTATTTGATTATTTTAAAAAATAAATGTACAATAACTTTTATTTCATTTGATTATTTTAAAAAATAAATGTACAATTACATTTAACTGAATTGTATTTATTTGATCATTTTAAAAAATAAACATACAATTACATTTAACTGAATTGTATTTATTTGATTATTTTAAAAAATAAATGTACAATTACATTTAACTGATTTATAATCATTTGATCATTTTAAAAAATAAATATACAATTACAACACTTATTTCCATTTCAGTAAAAAAGTTTGTGATGAAAAAACATGATTATTAACTCTGATATCTAAGTTAATAAAATTATTAAATGTTATTATTGTTAAATAACATTTTAATACTTTTATTGAAATATTTGAAAAAATATTCTCTTCTATTAAGTTTTTAAAACGAGTTTAATGCAATTACTTTACATAGAATTTATTTGAATTACTCAAAAAATGAAAATCACAACTATAAATGTGAATAAGATGGTATCAATATAAGCGAATTTTTTTCAATCACATGAAAACTAATCTTATTAATTATAGATATCAGATAAAAGGCTAAAAACAAAACTGTAAAGTGCTTTGAATTTTTATACTTCTCGGAGCAAAATTTCCAATTTACAGAAAGAAAAGATTTACGCGGTTTAATGTGAATTTTGTAGAAACTTTACCATTCTAAGGAATGAACAATACTATTTTAATGAGGAATTTCTCTATTGTTTACAACTACTTTTATCTTTTCTAACTTATCTTGCTGATAACACCCACACATGTAATGTTTCTTGGTCATATAAGAGTATCGATCAAGTATTTTCTCTTTGCTTATTACTGGTAAACTAAGAATACGGATTAAGTTACCCCTTTGAGCACATTCTTCATCATGACAACTATCGTTTCCTTCGTATTTGAACCTCTTTTTAAAAATCGACATTTTCAAAACATTTTGAACCTGATTTATGTACACTACTCCAGAACACAATAAATCATGAGCTGATCATAATACTTAAAACGAACTGCCAAATATTCTTTTTCTTTAGTTATTGATATGAGGGTCTTCATCACTTCCGTTTGCCGATACTTATCTTTAGTATAGTCTCTGAAAACAACCCAAGAGAAAAAGTTTTGCTAAGAATTTCAAATTAAAGATACTCGATTTTTTTAAACACGACTTATTATGATTCCTTCTCTTTGTTAAAATTCCTTTAATATTTTATAGAGAAAAAATTGATAATTTAAAATTCTCTTCTGACTGTATGAGATTTTTTTTTCTGCAATTATTGACAGCATCATAATATAAATGATAAACCTTAAATATGACGTCGATTTCATTCACATAATTTTGTTAAAAGGCATTAATGTACATGAAAAAACGGAAATAGTTTTCATTAATACTTCTTATAGAAAGTTTAACACTTACTATGATCCGAAATTATAAATAATTTATAAAAAACTATAATTCTCTACTATAACAAAATAATCAAAAAGTTGAAAAAAATTCAATCTGGAAGTCAATACCATTAATATAAAAGAAATAAATCACACAGAATATGAAATATTTAGTCATGATTTAATTCGTTTAGAAAATGGAAGTGTTATAATAAAGTAATAACAAGTAAGACCATATCGTTTGATTGGCCACCACACACCAGTTCATGTATACAAAACAGCATATATTGTTTACTTTCTCAATATATTGTATATTAAAATATAATATACAATATAATGTTAATTAAAATATAAAGGTATTTATGAGTGTATCGTATTTAACTATGTTATTTTTTCTTAACTTTCTTGTTACATTTGTTCATTATTTTAATAATAAAAAAAATAATAAATATTTATTACATATCTAGATTTTTAAGTTAAATGAAACTTAAGTTAAATACAACTTCAAATATTAAATTAGATGTAGCTTCGAATAAAACAACCTAATCTAAAAAGAAAAATAAATCAAGAATTAAAATTAATCTCAACTTACGACGGCATAATCTGAAAGAAAACTTTTTGCGATTCACAAACTCCTAGTATTTACTTTAAGTTTCTAGAGATAAATAAAGAATTAGCAGATTATGAAATGAAAACTAAGAACTTCATTCCGCGAATTTAATACATGATTTCTTCAAAAAAAATATTTTTCTGAGATTCTTTTAATAGTATATATTTTTCCAGATACATAAATGTATTAGAATATTTTAAATTAAATATCTTATGCAATAAAAATTTCTTAATTCAGCGAAAACTAACACAGAAAGATAAGAAAGAAATTAATAGAATACTTTAAAAATTAGTAATATTAATGGAGAATTAAAATCACGATGTCTAAAAATAGGAAATTTTTTTGAAAACTGTTATAAATGACAGTCTATTTAAAAATTATTTGAAAAAATTTTGAAGGTCGTATAATCTTTAATTATTTATTGCATTTGTTCTTAGGAAATAATCTATTTAACTATATATGTTTTAAAAAGAGGATTTATCCTGATTTTAGAAATAAATTTAAAATATTGCTTAATAACATGAGTATTTTTTTAATTATAATGTTTATCTGAAATTAATTAAAAGAGGCTAAAAAAATCAAATTCTTTTTAAGAAACTACATAAAATGTCAAATTAATTTGCATTAAATTGATTTTAATCCAACTGTTTTACCAGTATTATGATATTTAATAAAAATAAATAAATAAATATGATGTGATGAAAATTAAAAATATAACTAAAGAAAAAGAAAACTTATTTTCATTGATATTGTAATTAGATCCTTACAATAAAAAGATGCTAAAAAAAGGAGCTTTCTTAATTTAATAAAAGTTTCCTTAAAATTAAAATTATAAAGCACTAGATTTGTTTATTTTACAATATTGATATTTTTAAAATTAAAAGGAAGTTTAAAATAAAATTACAACTGAGGATATATACAGTTTATTTATATAAGCTTTATTAACAACTTATACAAAAGAGAATAAGAATATTTCATGATTATATATTTTAAAATATAGCATATATCTTCATTTATTTATCCAAATGTGTTGACAAAACTGTAATTAATAATTCGGTATTAAAACTACACAGTTAAAATCAAAGATATTTATTTCCTTATATTTAAATCTCGTATAAAGTGATATTAAATATTCAAATAATTTAAAAAATTTGTAAGCAGGTTTTATTAAACTATAAAAAATCACTTAAATTGTTAAATAAGTGAATTTTTTATTATATTATTAATTTCAATTATAATCTGCGATTTGTAAAATGTTGGAGACATTTAAATTCCAGGATTTTTTATCTAGAGTACCTTGACATTTTTTTACTAAATAAATTCTGCTTTGTTATGATGCATGTAATGGGATTTATATATATTTTTTCTTAATTAACACATATGAATATGTAACATTTTATTGTCTGATGTCTATTTAATTTTCTGCTTTATCTGATATTTTTAGAAAAAATATCTGTAAATGATAAATTTCATATTTTTCAAAAATTTAGATAAAATTTTTCAAAATATTATAATGATAATGATGATAGTGTTAACAATTTAATTGTAAAACAAATTCAATTTTTAGGTTCAACGTTTTCTACCAATTTTTAATTTAAAAGTTCCATTAACAGAAATAAACATATTTAATGATTGTGAAAATCTACCTTTCTGAAATTCAGACTCCTTTTAGAGAAAACTTTCACAAATTTTCATTATCCTTAGTATAAAATTAAACATATATCCAATAAATTTTCATACAAAATAATTAAATTAATTAGTATATTTATTGTTTAAAATATATTAATTAACTTGAATTTAAAGGCAAAATAATAAATAAAAAATAAAAAAAAGTAAAGATTTGTTTGTATTATTGAATGAATATTTCAAATAATAAATTTCTGATATACAATATCTATCTTCAATAAAAAATATTAAGAAATTTCTATGTAATTTCTAAAACAACTCCTTTAGAGTATAACTATTACTGTTATTCCATTACAGAAATGTGTGTCGATAATTTCAACGAATTTGTAGAAACCTAACGAAAATGAAGCTAATTTCTTTGTTATTTAAATACACCCGCTAATTTAAACGAAAGTGTCACAATTTATTGTTTAACGCATTAATAACTGAAATCTTAATCTAAAAAATATGCAAATGAAGTAACGCCTTCGTTATAAATAATGAGCGGAAATAAAGTTAAAGTTCGTTTGATTCCAGTTCCCAAGGGATATATTAGAATTTCCATGAAATGTCAGGGAAGAAAATGGGAGGCAGAAGAAAAGTCTTGTTAAGTAAGTAAATAAGCAGGGAAGAAAAAGTAGCCCCAAGGAAGATTTACTATCAAGCAGCGTTAGATAAAGGCAAAAGGAAAATGCGCATTTTTGCCAATGCAATCAGTTGGGGAATCATTGTAACTCACTCTTAGCCTTTTTGTGCCTGTCAACACTGTACAAAGTGCCATTGCTTTCTCAGGACAAATAAAGAGTAAATAGCTTGTACCGTAAGTATATAACCTGCTTTTTGTAAAGATCAGAAGAAAGAATTGGATGTGTTTTATTTAGCTCTCTAATGCAAAGCCCACTTTTAGTTTTATCTATTTTTTTTTTCTTGTGACACGGTAAGAAATTGTTTCTAACGAATTTTGAGGTATTATTGATTTTAAAATTTTAATGAAATTTAAAATATAATTAGAGTATGTTATTTTAATTAGAAACCTGACTATAGTACAAACATTTTTTACAAGCAGTCCCCAAGAGATAACATTAGAATTTCCATGAAATGTAAGGGAGGAAAATGGGAACAGAAGAAAAGTCTTGTTAAGTAAGTAAGTAAGCAAGGAAGAAAAAGTAGCCCCAAGGAAGATTTACTATCAAGCAGCGTTAGATAAAGGCAAAAGGAAAATGCGCATTTTTGCCAATGCAATCAGCGGGGGAATCATTGTAACTCACTCTTAGCCTTTTTGTGCCTGTCAACACTGTACAAAGTGCCATTGCTTTCTCAGGACAAATAAAGAGTAAATAGCTTGTACCGTAAGTATATAACCTGCTTTTCGTAAAGATCAGAAGAAAGAATTGGATGTGTTTTATTTAGCTCTCTAATGCAAAGGCCACTTTTATTTTTATTTAGTTTTTTTTCGTTGTGACATGGTAAGAAATTGTTTTTAATGAATTTTGAGGTATTATTGATTTTAAAATTTTAATGAAATTTAAAACATACTTAGAGTATGTTTTAGTGGATTTTTTTAATAAACGGTATAATGTAATTGGTTAAATATAATTTGCTTTTTTATTTCTTAGCTATTATAAAAAATCAACAAATACTAGAAGTCAGAAATAATTATATAAAAATAATTTCATGACAGTCAAAAGCATGCTTAATAAAAATAAATAAATAAATAAAAATAAAAAGGTATCAGTTGTTAAAAATATAAATAAGCAATGAATTTAAATGTTTTTAGGCGTTTATAAAGGATATTTTACTGTAACTCAGTAGTATATCCTATAAAAGATTTTCTTTTGTATTTCAAATTTTTTAAAACTATTTTACGAAATCAGAAAATCAGAACCTTGAAAAGTTCTTCAATGAGTTAATAAACATGCGATTTTTTTAGCAAGTCCTTTATTTATTTTTCTGATAGAAAATAGATTTTTTTTCTAGTAGAAATATGTAAACTCTTTTTAAAGAAACTTGAACAATTCTTAACTTTAAATAACATGTTACCAAATCACATTAACGTAAACAGAAATCAGTATTTCATAGATAAAATGCATATACAAATTTTCCAGCAGAATTTGACGAAATTGGTCTATCATAGGTTCTACCAATCTATCACATTGGTCTATTTTTTTTAGATATTATTTATATAATGCTTCTAAAGTATATGGGGAATCACTAGTGATATTACAGCATCCAAATACTTAAAGGGTAAACATGGTTAATAAATATTGGTGACGGTAATTGAAAGCATTTTTGTTGTTGCTTGGCACGTGTTATTTTTGATGTATACTGAGACATATAAAGTATAAGAGATCCTCCCTGGATATTTGAGATTGGGAAATCTTCCAGGATTTGAATAAATGAATTATATATAATTTTTTTAAAGATTTTATTTATAGGGAAGTCATTTGTTCTTTAATTTTGTTTTATATCCTATATATCATGCTGTATCAAGTAATCCAAGGAAAATACTTTCATTAAACATAAAATTTATAATTTGATTATTGCCATTATTGTAAAATTAATTAGTAATCTTACAGTATTCATAGTTTAATCTCTCTATGCTCATTGTATGGAAATTTCATTTCCTAACAATAAATAAACCTATTAGAAACACACAATACAGCAATAAACAATAAATACACAAATCAGTGAGTTGTAACATTAATTTCCTATTTATAACATTTATGACGCAATTGTTAGCTTTATTGAAGTATTATGAATACTGTAGGTTAGTGAATCAATGCTTATCGTCAATGGATCGCTTTGAACCTTATTGCAACCTATAATACAGGCATCCAAATTGTTTCATTTTGAAATTTGGAAAGCAGTTTCTTTGTGATCACTGCAGATACCGTTATTCAATCCTCAAAAATTTTTTTATATAAATATTATAACTGGTAATACATAAAATTAAATAATATAGAAAAAGATACATTCTTTCATATTTTAAATAAAAAAAATTCCCGTTATTTTGAAGCAATATGAAATATTTTTAATTTCATCAATTTTGTGATCTATTGTGTTTTATGATAGTTTTTTCTTTTGAAAAACTTTTTCATAGCTTGATACTAACATAGAAAAGTTCGATCACTCATTCTATACAGTTTTCTAATTAAAAATTATTTCAAATATTTTTAATGATGATTACAGACGGTTAAGGACTATTTCATCTGTAAGAAAGATATTTTCAGATTTAATTTTAAAATTATTCATTCGGATAATAGTTGAGAAATAAAAATGGAGCGGATTTTAAAAAGGAATGAAACGGTGGTCTTAATGGATAGATGGTGGATAAATAAAGTAAGTAGAATAGAATAGAATATTGTAAGATTGATTTGCACTTTAAAAAAATGTTTTTTTTCTTTTTTTTTGCTATCCGGAAATTCATAATAACTTTTTTTTTTTTAAATTTAAATTATTATTTCACCCCAAAATAAATAACTTCGAATAAATGCACTAGTTCAAGAGTATAAAAAAGGTATTACTAAGAGAACATCCTCAGTGATATAAATAATAATTTACGGGCAGGCACAAATTAAAAATACATTTTTTGGACATCAAAAAAATTCACATTCCGAATTAAGGTTCCATAAACACATATTGAAAGCAAAAATAAACACATGAATTTTAACTTTGGTAAGAATTAAATTGATATAATTTTTATTTTTTCCATAGTCTGTCTGTTATCTAATATTTCTGTATTTCATCAATTCTATTTAAACAATCTAGAGTAATTTACCATGAAATTATTTTTATTTAATCTTGATTTCACATGAGAAAAAAATAACGATCTTTTTCTTCAGACATTTTAGCTCAATATGTACAAAAAATTAATGTCATAAAGAGATCAAAATCATTCTGCAGCTTAAAAGTACTACTGTAGACCCATTATTACACTTGAAGAAATATCTCCTTTTTGCCTGACTTTTGGCACTGAATTTCACTATTTTTATTTGGTTTTATTACATTTTATATCTCTTCTCTTTTATTTTTCTAAAAACTCAGCATGTTTTGTTTAATATTTTCAATAAGTATTCAGTGACATAAAAATATATAAGTTATTTTATTCATCTATTTAAGAATTAGATTCTACCAAAATTTCTTACACAAAAGTATATGAAAAAAGTAAAAGTGGGATAATCAGTAATTTGTTTATAATTTTTAAATATTTAAAATAACATCTGCAATTAGAGCATGTTTTAAGCAAATGTACTTAATATCGCAATATGATTAAAATTTTATTTTAATATCACGGTGATATTTTAATTTTCAGATTAATTACATTAATTTAGAATGCGTCTTTTTCTTATAATAATTATAATTAATAGAATTTTTATAATTTGAACAAAAAATATAATATTTAATGAAGTTCATTTTACTATTAAGGCATTAAATTTTCATTTTTATATTGTTTTTAGGTGGCATTTAAAAGTAACAAAGTAACTTTGTACTTTAACCAACAGTCATTTAACAGTTAATCTTTGAAACTTACTAAATTTTCTTAATGATTACTTTATTTATTCTTTTAAAGTAGATTATGCTTGTTTTATGTGGATTAAATCTTGAGAAATATAATCATTACAAGGTGTGATAGTTGTCTTGGATTTTATTTTATATAATTTTTTTTCTTTGAGGTATTATAAAGAGGCCTTTACAAAACTGATTACTTCACACCTGTAATTAAACAATGATAATTAGTCTTTTTATTTGAGTGTTTAAATTTTAATTACATCATGTGAAAAAACGCAATCAAACTTAATTAAATTTTATGTTTCAAGTCCATTTTTAAACTTCAGTTTTCAAGAAAGGGTTTTTGTTTTATCCTGTAAGTCAAAGGTCCATACTTCATGGAATTGGAATTTTTTTTTACTGTTCAACTATAAAACTAGGGAATTAAATCAACGTAACCCAAATATAAATATTCATTCCAGTTGTATTTATAAGAATGCTTTTAACTCATTTTTTTTTCATTATAATTGTTCTGAATTTTCTTTCCTCCTGATAGTCTATCTTTATCATCATTAGTAATACTGCAAATAATAAATAATGTAAAATGTTAATGCATTTCACATTAACTTGACTTAAATGTTGGATCATTCCCATCACTTCAGCACCTATAGTTGCAAGTTTATATATATATATATATATTATCTTTGGTTTTATTTTATATAATTTTTTTCTTTGAGGTATTAAAAAGAGGTCATTTACAAAACTGATTACTTTATACCTGTAATTACAATATGATAATAAGTCTTTTTACTCAGGTGTTTAAATTTTAATTATCTCATGTGAAAAAACGCAATCAAACTTAATTAAATGTTATGTTTCAAGTCCATTTTTAAACTTCAGTTTTCAAGAAAGGGTTTTTGTTTTATCCTGTAAGTCAAAGGTCAATACTTCATGGAATTGGAATTTTTTTAACTGTTTAACTATAAAACTAGGGAATTAAATCAACGTAACCCAAATATAAATATTCATTCCAGTTGTATTTATAAGAATGCTTTTAACTCATTTTTTTTTGAAACTGGAAGTCTCTTTAATTAAAAGGAGGTTTAGGGTGATATTATCCTTTCAGCAACACGCAATTTACTAAGTCTTTATTCAATTTAATTTTTCTTGTACAAAATTAATTGCAAATTATATACATGTATACATATTGTTCAAAACAGACAAATATGCATGTATAATTGTTCTGAATTTTCTTTCCTCCTCATAGTCTATTTATTATTTGCAGTATTACTAATGATGATAAAGATAATGTAAAATGTTAATGCATTTCACATTAACTTGACTTAAATGTTGGATCATTCCCATCACTTCAGCACCTATAGTTGCAAGTTTATATATATATATATATATATATATATATATATATATCTTTGGTTTTATTTTATATAATTTTTTTCTTTGAGGTATTAAAAAGAGGGCATTTACAAAACTGATTACTTTATACCTGTAATTACTATATGATAATAAGTCTTTTTACTCAGGTGTTTAAATTTTAATTACGTCATGTGAAAAAACACAATCAAACTTAATTAAGTTTTAGGTTTAAAGTCCATTTTTAAACTTCACTTTTCAAGAAAGGGTTTTTGTTTTCTCTTGTAGAACAAAGATCAATACTTCATGGAATTGGAATTTTTTTTACTGTTCAACTATAAAACTAGGGAAATTAAATCAACTTAACCCAAATATAAATATTCATTCCAGTTGTATTCATAAGAATGCTTTTAAGTCATTGATTTTTTTTTTTCGAAACTGAAAGTCTCTTTTATTAAAAGGAGGATTAGGGTGACATTACCCTTTCAGCAACACACAATTTACTAAGTCCTTATTCAATTTATCGATTAAGCTGGTCGCAGACGTCACAAACCAGGGAAGAGCGCATTAGAATTTATTTTTATTTTCTTCAAGACAATTTACTTTTCGTGGATTACCCCAACTTCCTCTGGCGTTTCATTGAGCGAACCAGCCTAGATAATTAGCCAAATATTTTGAAGTTGCCGCTGCACTAACCTTAGTTAAGAGAAACTATTCTGTTTAAAGTGGGATAAAGCTCCCAGAAAATGTGAATTTATTATCTCGATAAATTCAGAAAAGGTTTTTTTTTTCAAGTTAATTAAGTGTAAAGGGAGTGAGAGCTAAGTTTGTATTGTAAAATAAAATTTGGTTTAAGTAAAAGAGGGCTGTATTTCGTAAATTATTATTTGAGTAAAATGAGAGTGAAATTTTAAGTGGATCAATTTTTGGATATTTAAGAACTTAAAAAGTGTAAACCATTTATATTGGAGTCAAACAAACTATTAAGATTTAATATTTTTCAGTTAATATTCAACTAAAACCAACTTTTAATCATTAAAAATGCTTTCCTTGAAAAATCAATACAGTATTGTTTCATGGTTTGACAAAATTAATAGCTTTACTATTTTCTTCAAAAATTGTTGATTTAAAATAAAACACGTTAGGATTGATCCTGGAATTTATTGTAAAATGTGTAAAAAAATTATCTTCAAACGTATGTTCAGCAAATTCTTAAAAATTATGATAACCATGAATAGACAGAAATAAAAACATTTCTCTATATACGTCACAACTTTTGAATGTTTTATATATAAGTCTTGAATTAGTTGGTTGAAATTACACTCTTATTATCAATCTGTCTAAAGGAGATGTTTAAAACGTATGTTAAATTATTTAATGTCCATGTTCTTATTTTAATTCCCAGCAGTTTGACTCAAAATAAATTTTCAGTTAAATTATTTAAGTCTTGATCTTAATGTATATGAATTTAAAAAATTAAAAAGTAAATTTTGTAAAATAATTTATAATATTAAGTTACTTGTTACAAATTTTTTAATATTCCATGGCTGGGAAAAACTGGGCAAAAAGGAAGAGTGTTTATAAGTTAAAAACGCAATACAACTTTTATAAGACAAGTAAAATTTAACGTTCATTGCAATTCATGAAATTGTGACAATAACCTAAATATACAAGTCAGTAAAAAAAATTAAACACTGTATCATTATGAATTGACTAACTTATAACAAGGTTACAGGTAGGTCTTAATTAAAAATAATTCAAATGAGCATTCCATAAAAATATTCAATACTGGATTAATATTGGCCATTTAGCTTTTAAACAAAGAAAATAATACATAAAAAACGTTAAATTAATAGCTCCATATTAAACAATCTACATCCATACAAATAAAGCTGTTCTTCATTTTAAAGACCTGTTTTTGAATATTATATATGGGAACATTATTTTCGTTTGCATTACCTTTAGCAAATAAAACACATTTGGATCTGCAAATTAACGTCGATTCCTTTCTCTTTCATCATTCAATTTAATTTGTATAACCTTTAAAATGCATAGAAAGTGAACGGGTAAAAAAAAGCAATTAAAGCCTTCGAATAAGTCTTGTATCTTTTAATACGGTCGTTTTGCCTTCCTTTTCCTCTCTTCGGCTAATGGTTCCTGAGGTTTCAAGTTATTTCTCATTTACGAGGAAACATTTGAGTTTATTTTCAACGACGCTAAGGTTAGAAAGTTTGTTTTGAAAAGACTAAATGGACGGAAATAAAAACAGGGAATCGACTAAATTAGCGACGAAAACACTTATTTCATTTCGTAGATTACAGGAACTGGGGAAGGCAGTTACGGGCAAGGAATGCAAAAGAGAAATCGTTTTGGTTGAATAGGGAACGGGAGTTAATGAGTTTTAAAGAAGAAGTGTAGAATTTGCCAGCATTTAAAGCCGTTTAAAATGGACTATCATTGATGCCTGGCACTGCTCATAGTTTTTCGGGGCACTGTCGGGAACTTTTTAGAATTAGTGGAAAAAAATCTAAATTAGTGATACTATGTGATCTCTTAAATGTATTGCTTATGCTTAGTTAATGTTAAAATTACTAATATTCTATTAAAAATAGTAGTTATGTTTTAAAATCTAAACTTTCATATTTAATAACACAACTTATTCTTATTTAAGTTTAATCAAAATTATTACACGTATTTAAATCCTTATGGTATGGTAAAATAAAAGCAAAGCAAAACATTTAGTAATGATATAATTAAAATTATTAAATGTTTCAGTCCTAAGCATACTGAAATTACAGTGCTTATTAAAATAATTTTTTATCATTTATTTTACTTTTATTTTTAATTAGTATTTTATTTTGGAATTGAAAAGTAGCCTGACTAGTAGACTAGATGCAATTCTCGCAAGCTAGCATGGAAGACAGCAAAGGTTTGGTACGTACTGTGCAATCACAGCTTTCAGAAACGAAAAGAGTCGATATTGATTATGAGAGTGGGCTAGAGCATTTTGCATCAACAGTTGAACCACATGGTGAAATTTTCTGGATTTTCTTCCATACTATATGTAATGTCAATCGACAAGATTTTCTTCCATACTATATGTAATGTCAATCGACAAGATTTTCTTCCATACTATATGTAATGTCAATCGACAAGATTTTCTTCCATACTATATGTAATGTCAATCGACAGGATTTTCTTCCATACGATATGCTATGTCAATCGACAGGACTTTCTTCCATACGATATGCATTGCCTGGATTTTCTTCCATACTATATGCAATGTCAATTTTCTTCCATACTATATGCAATGTCAATTATCCGGACTTTCTTCCATACGATATGCATTGCCCGGATTTTCTTCCATACTATATGCAATGTCAATTGTAAGATTTTCTTCCATACTATATGCAATGTCAATTATCCGTTTCTTCCATATATGCATTGCCCGGATTTTCTTCCATACTATATGCAATTTTGTACGGATTTTCTTCCATACTATATGCAATGTCAATTATCCGGACTTTCTTCCATACGATATGCATTGCCCGGATTTTCTTCCATACTATATGCAATGTCAATTGTACGGATTTTCTTCCATACTATATGCAATGTCAATTATCCGGACTTTCTTCCATACGATATGCATTGCCCGGATTTTCTTCCATACTATATGCAATGTCAATTGTACGGATTTTCTTCCATACTATATGCAATGTCAATTATCAATATGCATTGCCCGGATTTTCTTCCATACGATATGGCAATGTCAATTGACAGGATTTTCTTCCATACGATATGCAATGTCAATTGACAGGATTTTCTTCCATACTCAATGTCAATTATCCGGACTTTCTTCCATACGATATGCATTGCCCGGATTTTCTTCCATACTATATGCAATGTCAATTGTACGGATTTTCTTCCATACTATATGCAATGTCAATTATCCGGACTTTCTTCCATATGATATACAATGCCAATTATCGGGAGCAATTATACCTGAAAAAAAACTATCATACGGCAATAAATCCTATCAACCAGGTGATGGACTATTCATGGTGTACTTTACAGATTACGAGGTTCCTCATGTAAAAGAAGAAAAAAATATCAGAGAAGTAATGCATTCATTAAGCCCAAATTTATACGAAACAATTTCCTAAATTGTGTTTTACTTAAAACATACTAAAGCAGTATAAATAAAAGAAATTTAAAAAAAGCATTTTCATCAGAAAGTAGCAATGGAAAGAAAAACCTTGTGTTTAACGGTATTTTTACTACCGGATTATTTTAATCTCAACTGTTGTATTCAGGAGGGGGGTGGAAAGACGTTGAAATTAGCTTTCTTTAAATATCCAGAATGTTAAATACAACTACTAGTCTAGATAAGACAAACTTAATTGTGCAAAAAAACTACAAAACTGAGTTTCTGAACAATTAAAGAGTTTTTCAATACTCTTAAAATGGAAATGTAGATGGGCCAACGTCATTACTAATGGTACACATTTATTCGATAGGCAAGAATTCACAGTCAATAAAACCCGGATTAAAAAGTTAGAAAATAATGTTTTTTTTTTTTTTTTTGAGAGATGAGCCGAGTAAAGTCGTAATTTGATTTTCTTATTTTTAGTTGTTTTTTTTTTTTTAAATTTTAAAGCTGAAAATAAAGCGTCGATTCCTATTTTAAGATAAATTGTATATAAAATAGCGATAACGTAAAATTAACTTGGAAGATCCTTACATAAGGAAAAACATGCTTGATCTTTGTATATTATATTATATTTAGTTTAGTAATAATTTAATATAAATAATACATATCATATTAAGAAAAAAATGTAAAAAAATCAAATAAATTGCATTTATCATTTACCAGAAATACGTATTACTGGGTTTCATTATTGTAAAATTTAAATACTCAAACAAAAATCTTTCATTCTGCATATGCTTTTGAATGAAAGGAAAAATTTCACTTTTCTTTATGTGAGTCACGGAAAATAGCAATACTCAGAATGAAATTGAATCATGTATTTCAAGCTAAACATTTCGATAAGTTCGCTTTTTTAAACTTAGGAATTTAAAGAACGTATATCTAAAAACGTAACAGCAAATATAGACATATGCCGTCAAAAATTTATTTTATATTATATGTATTAAGTATCTTTATTATATGTATTAAGTATCTATATCATGTATATTAAGTATCTATATCATATATATTAAGTTATTTTATATTATATAGATTAATAATAGAAAAGTTCCTATCTAATTACCGAAGCAACACAAATAAGTGCATTGCAAATACAACAAACATAATGAATAATTTGTTTGTAGTATTTGTACATACAGAATACATAATTTATAAATTGCAAATATTTTCCTAATGAATATTAAATATACCAATTTAATGTATTTTTTATTTCAACTTAACTTTCAATTCATGAATAAAAACAAATAAAACAATAATCATTTCAAGAATCTTTTAATCTTAATAGACAACGTTTTGAATAATGAACTGAATAAAAAAAAATTATAGATTTATATATTTGTTGAATGCATCACGAAAACTTATTTTTTCTTTGCTACATGAAATGTACATAAATAAAATAATATACAATGTTATAAAAACAAAATGTTATCTTTCGACACTTTTGGCAAAATCAGTTATATTTTAATGTGTTATTCAGTTATGACTAATTTCAAATTTTATTATTGATAGTACATACTTGATCTTCTAGAATTCCATTATTGATTATGCAATGGATGTAATCTATCATTTACTTAATCTCATAAGAAGATCTTTTGAAACTGGAGCAGTCATTTATTATTAATTTGAGAGAATATTATAGAATGTTAAGCATCAATATCTTTTAAATTGATATTTGGAAAAAATAATATGCTAATTTTTTGTATAATTTTAAAATTAATTCTACGAAAAAAATAAGGAGTAATGTTTAAAAATAGTTTTTATTTAATTACATTGCTGAATCAATGGGATTTTATTCCTAGAAAATTTCACTTAAATACGTTATCGACATGTAATATTGTCATGCACACAGTAATATACATAAATACAACAAATAAATTCATATTTCATAAAATAATTTTAATGAGAAAAGAATTATATCCCTTTCTAGCCAATTATTTTTTAATTTCCTTTTTATACCTTCATTAATTTCTGAATAATAACAAGCAAAAAATTCGTAAATTTTTTTTTTTTCAAATACATGTATTACTGATTTAAAAACATATGGCGCTCGGTGTCACAGGTTTCGGGTTCGAAATGGATGTTTGTATGGTTCGAATTTTGCCGTAGGTCCCGGTCTCCTATGATCAAGCGTCACGGAGCAAAAGTCAGGCTTCTACCTACGGGTGCTCCATCACAACAGAAGCTTTCCTTCCCCTTCAATCATGAGTCCAAAGCCAAGATATAGAAACAAAAAACAACAACTGATTTAAAAACATATAGAAAGGAATTCATTTTGAGGTAGAATCAATCACAAGGGTTGTTTTTATATTTATCCATTATGCAGAAATTATTTATTCAAAAATTATCAGTTGAGATATTTTATTTTCAGTAAATAATACTTAATTTATATTTGAAATCAAACTTTCTGAGAAAAAGAATTTAACTTGTAGTAGTTTAAAAAAGACCCTACAAGGAAAAAAAACTTACTTTGTAAATATAAAAAACAGATTTTAAGGTTCTAAGAACTTTTTGTTAATAGGCACTTGAGCTGATTTTATTCTTTGTTCATAAACATGTTAGAGTTGATTTGATACTAGTGCCTAAGTGTTGAATTTCTCAAGAAAATCGTTCTTAAAGAATTATTTTTCACTCTTTTTGGAATGGAAGTTTTCTTAAACTACAAAGAAACTGATTTAGTTTCGTTTGAACTAGTTTAACAAAGCAAAATTTTAAAGGACGAATCTTACACTATACTCAAGTTAGTTAAGAAGTAAGGACTTCTTAAGAGCAATTTTCAGGAATTTTCAAAGATTGAAGTTACAACTCGTCATTCACAAGTATCTTTCACAACTTTTTCAGAGTTACTCGTTTAACAACTGATTGGTACATATTAGGGTTAGACAATATAAATTTATTCTTATTTAAAATATATTATCAAATTCTTATGGCAAATATGCTGATAAAATATTACTCCTTCGGTAAGTCAAACTTATTTTTAAAAAAAGCTAAAAAAAAACAAACATTCTTTTAGTTTTGGCTATGATCTACATATATATTAGTCTAAAAATGTAAAAGATAGGTACTTTTTCCTTGTTGCATAATCACTTCAAGTATTAAATATTACAAGCTATTTAAAGACTATTTTCACTATGAGTATTACTTTAATATCCCAACAAAATACAAAAGGAATGCTTTCATGACAAAAGGAATGCAAATGTTGTAAATACAAAAGGAATGCTTTCATGAATCTCTTCTAAGGAGAACTTCCTCGGTAAGGAAAAAACTCGCCTGAACTGTAAGGAATTTTCAAAAGCTCTTACCAATTGTCCATTTTTAATTTTATTATAAAAGCAAACTACAAGACAGTAACTTCTTTCATTTTGCGGAGGAATTGCATCTCGGGTTTTACAAGGTGCAATATGTACTAATAAAACTTATTAATGTATCAATTTAATTTTTTTTTTTGAACTCAGGATATTTAAGAATTTGTTATTTTAAAATCTTAGTATCGTCTTCAATACATCTTACTAAAACTTATTCGATGCATTATATTTTAATCAATAGATATTAAATTAAGTAATTTTAAATTAAATGCATTGTTGTAGTAAAAAATGACGAAGTAAACAAAACTAAAATAAAACGTATAAAGTATGTAGGCTAGAATATATAATTATTAAATCCTTCATTGATAATCAAACACAATCAAACGTTTTTAATCAATAATAATGAAAAAACAATTATTTAACAGAAAATCAATTCATGTTAACAAAAAATTTAAAACATAGTCATATATGTACGTTCTTGCATCGATATCTATAATATTCTATATTAATCTATTGCGACTGTATCCCTTGCATCGATTATGTTATTTAAATAATGACACTTAAATGATTGTTTGTCAATTTTTTTGAACAAGAATTTAAAAACTTCAAGAATCTAATTTTAAACTTTTTTTTTTTTAATTAATAAGATTCCATATTCATAAAAATAAACTAATTTCATTGCCATAATATTTTCAATAAATTCAATAAATATCTTAACCTTTAAAATGATTTATATCATATAAAATAATCTTAGCAATGTTTAACTTTTATCTCTAACGTAAATACCATAAAATCCATTGAATGCTGAAGTTATTTAAAGAATTGCACGCTAAGCTCATTTCAAAAAGCCCAAATATTTAAAAAAAAATAAATAAATAACCAGTAAAATCTCTCCGAAATGCACCATAAAAATAGTACACAACCCGAACATATTCTAGTTATTTCCTAACAGCAAACATACAGCCATTTGAACTATTTTCTTTTCATTCTTTGGCTTCCCACATAGCTGCAACACAATTTGTCTTGGAGTCCTGAAACAATTCTGCAGTCCACTTAAAAGCACTTTCTAAAAATCTTTATTATAGCCAAAGCTTGCAATCGTAACGTCCAGCATTTCGGTTTAGTAGCCCTTGCAGTTTATATCATGGAATTCCAACTGCACAAAAGCGAATGATTGAACGTTAAGGGAAAATTATTTTTAGTTACGGGGCATTTTCAAGGCCTCGAATGTTTTGCTTCGTAGCATCCTTTTGCGGATTTTCCCCAAGTCTCAATCAATAGTTTGTTGTCCATTACTTGCTCAGTTTCGAGGACCATCAGTTCACCGTTAATGTCGGATCAGTATTATTTTGGGGGATAATATTGGCTGAGTTCTTTCACTGAATCGGCAGAAAGAGGTCAAGTGTGGTGTGTGCTGATAACTTTCTTTTTCTTCCTGTGTTTCTTATTTTTTGGGCCAAGTTCTTCACTTCGGAAGATTATTCTTTCTTCCTAAAGGGTTTCTTCGCCTACTTTAGCCATTGTGCATCACATCGAAATTTAATCTAAGTGTTTCTTTTTCTTTTTCGGCCCATTCAAAAACTAAGAGGATTAATTCGGTTTTGGTTTCGAAAATTCTTAGTGGCGTTTTTCAAAAGGAATTAATTAAAAGAAAGAAAAGTTATATTTAACTGAAGTTTTAATGGTTGAAATTTTAGTCTTGAAAATTTTATGGTTGATCTTTTTATTTTCATTCAAGCCATTCAAATATTAATTAAGTTATTCTTTTTATTAAAAGAATAAAAGAAAAGTGCAAAAAAACTTACTCAATTCCCAAGGTCGATTGTCTGGGGGAAAAGTTTTCAAAAAGGTCTTCAGCAAGATTTATATTAATCTCAGATATACAATATAAAAGAATTTTCTAACTTTTATGTGTCTGTAGCTATGAAAGACATTTTATCATCGTTAATTAGCACATTAAATCTTCAGAGAAATAAAAATGTCCGCAATTAACATAACTATAACTCATTCTTTTCAGAATATTTTGTTTCTCTCTTTCATCTACTCTAAAAAGCATAGTTAAGACTAGCTTAAATTACAACATCAAGAAGAAAGTTCAAAAGTTGTTTTAAATTCGCAAGAAAGAGGATTAAAAATAGAAATTATATTATTATTTTTATATAACTATATTTAAACTTTTATAATCCTACACTTTATTTTATATATATACATATTTATAATATTGCTTGCTTGTATAATAATTTAATTATATGTATAATTTAAAAGCTACTTTACTATGATATAGTAATAAGTAACAAGTCTTGCATATACCGATTACTGCAACTTTAAACTACGGAAACTTTTGTCCAAATTTGAGAAATTTATTTATTGATAAAAATAAATTATTTATTTAAGATAATTTTTTAGGATAATTATTTATTGATAAAAAATTAACATTTCCTGTAATTTAATCTCCCAAGATTTATTTATTTATTATTATTATTATTTAATAAAGTAACATCAAAACTTTCTATATTAGATTTTTTGCAATATTTTAAAAAATCTTATTTGCTCCTTTTTTTAGCTACTTGCTTTCTTCTTTCTTTTTTTCCTTCTTATCAATTTTTTTTTTTTTTTCTTTTTTGTTTTCGCTTTTTTTTTTTTTTTTTTTTTTTTTCTTTTTTTTTTTTTTTTTTTTTTTTTTTTACCATTTTTTACGTAGTAACTATTTCTGGGCGTATGAAAGAATGCTTAGAATTAGGGCATCTACTTAAATCTCTCAGGAAATATTTTTTATAATGAATAGTTAAGTTAGTAAATGTTTGATGTAATAATTTTGTCTTTCTGTGTCTTTCAGTTTCAAATTTTGATACTTAATGCTTACTCAGGTGGCACAATCTCAAACAGGCAGAACGCCCAATGTCAGTAACATTGTAATAAGTTTCCATTCACTTATCTGATAATTCTTATTGTTATTTTTACATTTATAAATATAATTCGAACGATTAGGTCATAAAATTAAGATAAAAATTTAACTTTCAGTTTAGTATTATAGAAGGGTTTTTTAATACCCTTCTGGAAGTTGAGTTTATGGTTTTTTCCATCAATAATTTATTGTGCCTCAGAAATAAAGAAAAACGAACTAAAAATCAAAAATATCAATAAAACTCCTCTTTTTATTGATGGCACACGAAAACCGTTTCGTATTAATAGCAATTTTTCTGCATTTTACAGATAAGTATTTTTGCTTCAGTACAGATATATATAAGACTCTTCAAGTAAACACTGAATTTTACTGTACACAGTAAAATTTCTCTTTGCATTTATAAGTATTAAGTAATATTTAAAAGAATGATTACATAAACATACTTTAAAATCTTCGTATATTATTAAATAAAAAATGAATTAGACAAAAATAGTTTATTATGCATAATTATACAACCAAACATGTATACATGATTTTAAGTTATTGAAACAAACAAAAGTTATCTTTTTCGCACATATTCGAAGTGACCCCTTATAATACTCTGAAAATGCCCTATTGATAAATCAGTACTTTCCACATGTTTGAGAGCATGTATATTCGATCAAACCAAGTGCAATTATGATTAGTGATTATGCAACCAAACATGTATGCATAATTATAAGATAGTGAAAAAAAATATAATAAAAAGGTAACTTTTGTTATCTTTTTCACACATATTCGATGTGGCCTCTTTTAATGTTCTGCAAATGTCCCATCGGTAAATAAGTTTTACAGTCCACATGTTTGCGAGGTTTAATTGATCAAATCAAGGGTAATGATGATTCGTGATTTCAGTACAGGATGTGTATGATTTCGTTGCACTTACATAGTAGAATGTGTTTCATGAAACTGTGGGCAACATTTCACTTTTTTAATGCCATCATAATGTCCATCGTTACTAGACTACAAAAAAACTATGAGTAACAAGGAATTACATATCACACAGATATAGAATTTTAAAAATAATTCCTAAACTTAGTATACAATATTATTAATCTGCTATTGAGAATTTATAATCGACTTTTCACTATTTATTCCTGCATGAAATTGTTCAACTAATTTGTCTCCCCGCTGTATATTCTTCATATATTTTTAAGCATTCTATACCTTACCTAAAAGCAGGTAAACGGTAGTGTTTTCTTATAATGCATAATATCTTTCTTTTTTTTTTACAAAAAGAAATCTAAAGGTCACAGGAATTAATTTTTAAGTACTCGTAAAGTATTTTGAAAATTACATAACCATGCAAAATTATTTAATAATGGATGTCCTGTTTTATTGAAATTCAGCAGTATTTAAATTAATGTTCTTCTATCACTTTATTCTTAACCAACGAGATAACCTGAAAAAAAACCCGATGAATCTAATGCGATATAATGAAATTCTTAATAACATTATTTATGCTATTCTAAACATTAGTTAAACCAAGGACATTCTTAAGAATATTTTTTTCAAGAAACTTTCTTGTTAATAGTCGATAAAAATTTGGCATAGCTGCATAATTAATCAAAGGATTTTTGGAAAAAATTCTTCCGCTAAAAACTAATGACTTTCTTCCTAAATAATTTGCGTTATACGTAAATTATGCATCTAATTTAAAAATAATATTTGATTAAATCTGGTTGAAAATAAATATATGTTTACAAAATTTCCCATTTTAATTAATAATTTCTGATATTACATACGCGCTGGGCCAACAGTAATATAAATACTTTAATTATTTTCAATCTTTAAATTATTACAGGCACGTTTAGGATTTTAAATGTGTTTCAACAATTAAGTTTTAAGAATAGATTTTAATATGACATTTGTTTGTAAGTTTAACAAGTTTATTTTTAAAAATTGAATATGAAATCGTATTTATTAAAGTTGATTTACAGTATCACATATAAAAGTATAAATGCTGAAGATATTACTGTTTTGTAACAAAATCTTGACTTAAGATAACATTGTAATTAATGCAAAGATATCCTAAATAGTTATTCCTGATGGGCACGCATGCGCACCTTTCCTCTGTAGATATTTTTCCTATTAAATTTTATAGCTTCTAAACTCAAGTAGAAAACCACAATTGCACGCATAGATTTTACAAACTAAAGCAAATGTGCGTGATTTGCTGCCGACTGAATTAATTATCTTGCCCATCATGTATTCTAAACCAATTTCAAAAAAACTACTTTTTTTTCTCTACTATGTGATCATTTTTTACAATTATTCATCGAAGTGAAACTAGAACAAAGTAATGGAAAAAGTTTATGCGTCTGTGTGTGTTTTACTGTTTTTTAAGGAAGGGTTCTGAGGATATTTATTGGCAGGAAAAAAAAAAAGGAAAAAGACATTTTTTCCAGGCTATGACAATTACTCAGGCTTGAATTGTTAGCTTTGTAGTTGCAATTCTAACTAGTTATGTAACCAGATTTCAGTTGCTGCGAATTTATTTGTTATTTTTATGACACAGCAAAATGGAAGAATGACAAAATTTGTCTTTACTTTTAGAAATTAGTTTTTGATAAATGTATTTCTAATTATTCATTTTTTGATAAAAATTAAATAAATTAGTGATGGGTGTTTTTGTTATTACAAAACAGATAACAGAATGTATTTTTAAAGTTTTACAAAGACAATTAAAAAGCATATAATCACGTTTTAGCAAATTTTAATTTTAAATGTGAAAAGCAAAATTTGCTTGATTCAAATAATTCCTTGGTAGGGAAACAATACTTTACACATAAATGGATGTTCATCTTGTTGTTTGCTTTAGTAAGCTGGAAAAGAAAACAAGGCTGCATGATGTTGGGGAACTATAGTTTGAGGTAGAGCTTGAAAAAGGATATTGTTTTCTCTTCATTTCAGAACTGTTTAAGTACTTTTTTCCTAAGTAGTTGTGCGTCATGCACATTATTAGCCAAATGCATAACTAATGAATTGTAGATTCAGAGGGGGGGAGTTCTGGTATTGTAGAGACCTTTATATTCCGGATTCGGTTTTCTAAAATTCCTTAATTATGTTTATACCCTCTCGCCCTATTTCTGTTTCGAACTTATTACCATCTATGAGGGGATACCGTTTTGAAGTTCTTCTCAATTGTAAATGGATCACATATGTGTTTTAAGTGATAAAATCCCTTAAAAGACCCATGGTATTATTTCCCAAAGTAATAGGTTTATTTTTAAAAGGCTTTATTTTAAGTAATAGATTTATTTTTAAAAGGTTTTATTTTAAGTAATAGGTTTATTTTAAGTAATAAGTTTATATTTAAAATGGCTATTTTAAGTAATAGGTTTATATTTAAAAGGGTTTATTTTTAAAATGGTTTATTTTAAGTAATAAGTTTATATTTAAAATGGTTTATTTTAAGTAATAGGTTTATATTTAAAAGGGTTTATTTTAAGTAATAGGTTTATTTTTAAAACTTGTTTGGTATTCTTATAAAAAAAATAATGCCTAGTAAATATTTTTTAAAATTTGAAAAACTTTGTACTTTATTTGAAATACTTTTTTGTACTTTGTATACTTTTAAAAATTAACTTCGTATAACTTTGTAGAATTAAAACTGAAAACATTTAAAATTGTCTTCCTTTTAATTTTTAATTTCTTGATAAAATTCTTAACTATGTATTAATGGACGTTGTGATTGATAAACTAACACATCTTGCACTATGAAGATGAAAAAGGGCATGAACTGCTTCATATTAATTAATCTATAAATACAATTTTTTTATCTGAGAAATTTTTTAAAAAGTTTTCATTCAAAAACAATTCAGTTTCTAAAATTGAAACATAAGAGTTAAGGAACTTTATCAAGATAATAGTTTATGGCCTAAAAGATGAGGTAGCTTGACATTTAACAAAATAATGTATTCTAAATTTTTTCCTTAATTCTTTATTGAAAATTCTTCAATAGATTTATTAAAATTAAAACTATTAAACTAAATTACTTAACAATCCTGTGAAAAGCCAGAAGCTCATATCAAAAAAGCAATAAAATTATGCTTTACAAGAAAGTTTCTTTTTATAAATAAAAGTTTGTAATAAAACTTCCGTAACTGGTCGCCATACTGAATATATCAAGGTATTTTAAAACCGGATTTGCTTTACAGCTTCCTTAATGATCCGGATTTACGGGGGATGGGAAAAACGCTAACGGTGGAATTTTTCAACATAAAATGAATTAAAATTCTCCCGTCACATAAATATGTGCTTTATTTTATGATAATTATGTACCATCATTTAGAAACTTTT
Source organism: Caerostris darwini (assembly GCA_021605075.1). Classification (NCBI taxonomy): domain Eukaryota; kingdom Metazoa; phylum Arthropoda; class Arachnida; order Araneae; family Araneidae; genus Caerostris; species Caerostris darwini. The sequence goes on along the minus strand of BPLQ01007882.1, from coordinate 642,371 downwards.
TATTCATAACTTTTTCGAACATTTTTTGTTGTTGCATTTTTATGTCAACTCATCTAGAACAAGCCTGTGTGTGCAGGTATAATTAAATGAGGAGAGAAAAACTTTTGTGTAGTATTCCTTCATGAAGGTTAATGAGAGATTTTCGGCATTCCAAAAGCAGTATCTTTTCCATAAAACTTTCTTTAAAAAAGTCGACTTTTGTTTATGTGCTTAATGTGTGGCATGTTGTTATTTGCTCCACATTTAATAAAACTTTTTCGTTTTTTAATGCAATCAACTACAAAAGAATAAATTCTGAAGACATACACAATAGGGAGGGAGAGTAAAAAGTTTTTTTCGATATTCTTTTGCCGCTGCATGGAATAGTTTCAGAAACAAACGTAAAAAAGTTCAGGTTGATCAATAAATATCTTCCGATTTCACTTAGGGTTCTAAATATATGAAATTAGCTGAAAATTATGTAAATTTTCAAATTTCAATGACTTTTTTAATTTCAGGTATTTTTTCCCGTTAGCACGAAAAAATTAAACGAATATATAAAAAACATAAGTATGTCATAATTTAATATAACATTTTATGATATATGCTACACTCACCTCCTGGGTAGTGCTAAGGGAGTACCGTCGGTGCAGCACTAGCCTTAAGGCATCGAAGACAATTGTCTAAGTGTTTGCCAGCTTAGAACAAAAAATTATATTATGATATATATATAATTAATTATTATATTGTAATAATTTAACAACGCTTAATTAATGCCATTATTATATTATATTATGATATATATAAACATTATGTATCATAATTTTAAAAGTAATTAATAAATATCTTCCGGCTCCACTTTGAGTCTAAATATGCAAAATTAGTTGAAAATTATGTAAATTTTCATTTTTTAAGGTTTTTTTTTTAATTTCCTGTTTTTTCTCGCTATCATTTGAAAGTTGGAAAAATATATAAGAAATATAAGTGACAAATTTTTGAATAATCAATAAAAATCTTCTAGTTACACTTTTAAGTCTTAAAATTAGCAATAGCTGGAATTTAAAAGTATCGTAAGGTATTGAGTTTGACTAAAAATACGACGAAAAATAATTAATTTTTGTAATTGATAAATAAATACAAATACGAAATGCTTTTAACATCAATTTCATTCTTAGTCAGGTCATTATGGATACCGATTACATAATTTAATATCGCATTTATAATATTCTGAATATCGTTCTGATTAATACAATAGCATTTGTTTCACTTATTCATAATCCTTTGGAAAAATGTGTACTTTTTTTAGTGTGTAACCACAGTATTCTTCCAAATGTTCTTATAAACTGGTACTGGTAAAAGTACTGGTACAAAATTTGTACTGAAAACTGGTCTACTAGTACAATACTGGTAAGAAAAGAAAATCGAAAAATTTTTTGACACTTCGCCCTAATACACATGGGTCAAAATACACAAAGCCCAAAGAATTCGCCCTAATACACGAAGTAAATGGTCAAAAATTTTTTAATCTATGACCAGCAATGCTATTCGTTCCCAATAATGAAATTAAGTAATATAAGCGAAATCTATTCTGAAAGAAATTCTTACTGATATTTGTTCAATTAAATAAATAAACTCAGATTGAATATTTCTCCTGGAAATTTATACTTTTGAAAAAAATTCCAGGCTTTGGTTTAATTAAAGACGAGGGTTTTTTGTTGCAAATATGATTTTATTATATATGGAAACTCGTATTTATATTACATTAAATTAATAGTTTAAACTTTCGTGAATTTCTAATCTTCCATGTAAAATCTGAATTTTAATTACCTGTGATCTTAATGATCAACATATATGATGTCTAAGGGGTATAATACTACAAGTGGGAATAGCTGCATTATTTAAATAAAAAAAATGAAAATAAGTTCTTGATATAAGTAATTTTTTGGTGAATATTAGAAATGCATTCTTAAAGAAAAACTGATAAACAACTTTATCTATATCTCTTTATTTAAACGAAAATTTTAGCAGATAAGATTTTTAAGAAATATTTTACGATATATTTTCATTTAATGGGCAATTATTATTACATCTACCAAATATATACAAAAGTTATTTGATTCAATATTTATAGCACGATTTTCTTCATTAAGTAGACATATATGAAAAAATTTATTTTTTCCTTAAATTAATAAATAAATCTCATTAATTTAGGGAAAAAAATAAATTACCCCTTTAAATTCTATAAGAAAGATAAGAATTTAAAATATCACTTTGTTGAATATATTTACAAAAAACTGTGAAAGTTTGTATTCCTGAAATGTCAATATTGTAATCTAATTCCGAATCAAATGACATTTTTTATTACAACACTATTAAAATTTTATTTTTAAATTTTTTTTAAATTAAAACGTTAAGATAATTCTAGTATAGTCACTTCATAAAGAAAAAAAAAGTCGAAATTATGGATTATAAAATTGCAGAGCTCTTTCCATATTTAAAAGCATGTAATTTCCGACTTGTTACCCAGTAGGCACTATATAAGAGGGATCGGGTTCAAATCCCCTGGGTTGGCATTGTAATAACTGTTTCCAAAAAGGAGGCGAATTGATAGCGATTGGGACAATGCGTGTAAAACATCTCGCATCGATTGTCCGACATCCTGGTGGGAAAGGTTTCGGGGATTTCTGTCGGATAGTTCCTCCTAAAAGTCTTCCCGGAAGGCAATGTCTTCACCCGCCACCGCCGGTGGGCTATTCATGACATACATAGGACAGAAGGCCCGCCTATGTTAAAAAATATACGTAATTAAATAGACAATGATTTTTTAAATTTAATTTTGAAATACGTTATGCTATAATGGAATTTACTTCATAAATAAAAATTTAATTCATATCTTTCTAAAACGCTTTTAATGGAAATTAGCTTAATTACTTTTACGTAATACTACTACGACTAATAATAAAAGCCCATTTTCTGCACACAGGTGCGTAAAATTATCATTTCCAACCAACGCATACCACCAACGGGTAATACATGAGGGCATAATCTCCTGGGATGATTTTTAGAGGTAGCTTTCCTACATTTAAAAATGATATGGGGGAAAACCCGGAAAAATCATAATAGGAAACTCGATTACCACTGCGAAAGGTTTACACATACTGCCACAAATGCCACAGAGGCTCTTCAATTCTAAAAGCATTGGCTTCCACAGACGCCACCAGTGAGTTCATATCTAAGCTTTCGTGCTCGTTAGGTGCACACGTAACTACTGGACCATGATTCAAGTGTCTATTACCACAAAATAGTGATTATTTATGAAGTATTAGGTTGTACATGTTCATTTTTTCTTTCCTCTTCTTTCTGAATAATCAAATGGGAAATTTCATCTAGAAATTTTAATTTAGATATTCTAAATAGTGAAAACTGTACTAAAAAAACTTTTAATTTCATATTAAGTTTAAATCTTATAGTAAACTAGGTGTTTTGAAATTTAAATATTTTACGGTTGTTTAGAACAAAGTATTCAACTAAATCAACAAATGAAGCAATTTTGCTTTTAAAGAAGTTTGAAAAATTAAAAACTTTAACTGTATTTTTATAATATAAAGTTTAAGGCTACTGAAATATTTCACGTGTTTTCAAATCTAACAAGTCATTATATTATATATTATTATATCATTGTATTTTTACTGTCTTTATAGCATCAAAAACTGATTTATAATTAAAAATTTGCATATTCAGCAAAATATTCCACTTAAAGACCTTTTCACTTCATTTTCTTTAAGAAATGAGAACGCTGAAGAAATATTTCACTTATTTAATGCGTTATAATATCTGAAACACTTATAACTTTATATTAAATTTTAATATTACTGCTAATTTGCTATAATGTAAATTTTTTTGTGTGATAAAATCTGGAAAACTGCAAATAGGCAACTTGATAAAAATGTAATCAACTTATAAATTATATTATACAATTTTTAGGGTATGTCCATTATTATGTGTGACCTGCAGATTACTGCCAGTTGTTCATATTATTTTGTTTGTAACTGTTTCTTTCTATTAGTATTCCCTACATTAATTTTGCTGGTTTTTTCTGGCGGAAGGCATTTAAACGATTTCTTGCTTGTGAAGATAGAAAATTTATCTTTCCGCATTTACTTTGTTTTTTTTCCAGTATATCTCTTCCGTCCATTAAATATCACAAAAACTACCACTGTAGAAATCGTGACAAAAATTTCAACATATTTTTCCAGGAAGCTAGCACCACATAGGTTCTCCTTTTCATCGTATGTGACATGCAGAGCTAATAGTTCATCGACTCATAAACAAGTTTTGACCATTTACTATTTTACTTATATTTTTTATGTAAATTTTTTCTTAATTAATGTAACACATTGCAATCAATCAGTGAGGAATATATGGTTTTCTCATAAAATTTAAAGTACATATATGTTCATAAAAGTTTTACGATATATTTTATTTATAACATTGAATTTTTAATTACCTAATTCCATTTAAAATACTTTAAATTATGAACTCGCATTGTTTTATTTAAGCTTTTTGAGAATTTATTTTACTTATTCACAAAGAGTATTTTTGTTATTTTATTTAGATAAATTCTGATTACATTGTGATAACTATTGTGAATAGGTGGTTCGTTAGCACTATGAAAAATACATGTTTTATTGAGAAATGTTCTAATTAACTTCAAGTTGTTTACTGAGAAGAAATATTGTTTCAGTAGTTTGTGGAAAATAAAAAATATTTGACTAAAGTTTAGTGTGATCAATTATTTAGATTCTGAATTTAAGAAAATAATTCGTCTAAAGATCTTCTATTTTAATGAAGCCTAGGTTTTATAGAAATACTTGAGTAGGTTTTAATAATTGATGTTCTTAATAAGCTACCTGAATTTAATCAGAAGAATTATTTTTTCAGTAGTTTAAGGAAGATAAACAAAATGACTAAAGTTTATTGTGATGAATTATTTTGAATCTCAATTTAAGAAAATCATACTTTTAAAGACCTTATTTTTTTATGAAGGGCGTGTTTTATAGAAACCCTTGAGTAACTTTTAATAATTGATAGATGCTCTAATTAACTTTAGGTAGTTCATTCAGAAGAAATATTTCATCAATAGTTAGAGTAAGATCAAAAATATTTTACTATAGTTTAATGTGGTCAATTATTTTGAATCTGAATTTAAGAAAATCATTCGACTAAAGATCTCATTATTTTATGAAATGGGAGTTTTATGGAAACATATGAGTAAGTTTTTAGTTTTAAATGCATGCAAATGTTTTACAAGAATTTCACTTTAAGTACTGTAAAGAATCATTTACAAATGGGAATTACAGCAATGTAAAGCCAATTTTTATGAATGGAAAGAATTCTAAAAATTCAATCATTTTGGTTAATAATAGTTTATTAGTAAATGGAAGAAATACCTGAAGATTATTAACACAAATTTCCTTATTTTACAAGAAAAATACAGACAGATGAGTATAATTAAATTTTTTTTATTTTACTAGAAAACAGGAGAATGGAAATTTAATTGTGGCATTTATTTATTTATTATGAATGCAAAATCAATGTTCTTTTTAAATTTTTCTGTTCTTTTAATTAGTCATAAGTGTTGTACTCAATCATTTGTTACTAATATGGACTTCAAAGGACATTTTTAATATAACTTGTTCTCTTTATAAAGATATTAGCTTCAAAAAGTAAATATATTCTGAATTAATTGTTCATAAAAATAAATGAAATCTTTCTAACATTTGTCTTCAAATACTTATTGTAATAATTCCTGCTGTTCTATTTTAGAGAGTTCATTATTTTATCAAGTTATTACTATTTTATTATTACTTTATAGTAAATTTCCATGTTAGGATACTATGTAGCATTCTAATCAATCTATACCGCATGCATTGTTTTCTTTTCAGTTTAAATGGGCGTAAATTATAATCTATATATTTGCATATGATAGAATTATTTTTTGAATGGGTTTCCATTTTTCTCTTTGAAAATTCTGAATTTTTAATAAAAATGAAATTTTTAAATACTTTTAGGAAAGTTTAACTTAATAAAGAAATGGGAAATTTAGTTAATACGGATTATAGGAAATGAAAGACAAGTTTGAATATATTTAAGATGAAAATATTTACAAAAAATTAACTAAATCTTAAAGATTACTTGATACGGTCAATAATATTTACTTTTGTTGTATTAATCTAACTGAAGAATTATTGAATATTCACTGTGTATTCTTAACTATTCTATACAAAAAAATTAAGAAGATTCATTTGTTTAAATAATTTTGATTTATTTTATAAAAAATATAGTGTCCAAGTATAATCATATTAGGCCTCATTTAATTGGATCTATATTATTTTACATCGGATGCATGATTCCAGTAATGAAAAACATTTATTACAAAGTACTACATTGGTAAAGAAATCTTTAAACAAAAAAATATATAATAAATTTTATCACCTTATTTTGCATTTATATCAATCGATATTGTCATTTTACCTTATTTTTCTTCATTACTAATTAATTTTTTTATTATTAATATGTATTTTTACAAGAATAAAACCCAATATTTTATTGAACATGGAAAAATTTTCTTCAAAAATGGATACACATATTATTTTTTATTGTAACAAAGCTTATCTCAAGTTTTCTAAAAATTCGTTTAAAAACAGGGGCTTAGATTTAAAAAGCAGAGCAGTAAATAAATGTAAATTATTTATAGATAGCAATTTTAGGTTAAACCATATCTAAAAAGTTTATAGCTGTATTCATCCACAGCATTTCACATAAAAATATGTTTTGCTAACCTAAATACTGAATGAGGAAGTGAGTTAGCTTGACAACAAAATAAAAAAAAAACTCCGGTTCCATGTTATGCAAAGTAACAGGAAGAGACACAATTTATTTCAAAATTGCACGATATACCATACCCCATCATATAACAGTCTATTTTATGGCAGTTATTTCAAAAAAATTGTAGAAGTTTTGAAACTAGAAGCTTTTCCTGTTCCGGGATCATATGTGGGGGAAGCTAGCGAATACAAATAATGGTATAACCTAATTTTTTTACCATTATGACTGAAAAATTATAATGTCCTGGTATTTAGGTAGGGCTTTAAGAAAAGAACTGCCTACTTCTTCGGAAAGAGATTTCTATCGAGTTGTGTCAATTAAATTTTCAACTCACGTACTATGCGCTTTTTGTTTTGTTATAGTTTATGGTAAAAAAGAATGGTATTTCTAAGTAATTTCATGATGTGATTTTCTGCTTTTTTTGATGCTCTCATTCTTTCGTCGAAATAGAATATTTATTCTCTGTAATAAGTTTTGCAATAGGTTCTATTGCCAGAAAATTTTATCTTTTGTTTTATTTTACATTTGCACATGACTGTTTCTCTATATTTTTGGAATTTTTTGCTCTAGATAATTTTCTAATAATCTAGAACAAAATATTATTAAATTTTAAATAGGGAAAACCTAACTTCATGAATAATGTGCTTATAACTCTTTTCTGAGACTAAATTTAACTTATTGTTAACTGTTACACATTGAAAATTCAAAAGTTCCCTTATATAGTTTTTGCTGAGATAATATTCTGACTTCTGTACACTAAGAAATTTTTAAAAAAATTAATAAATGAATGAAGAATATGTGCTAATCGAAACATTTATAATATATTTTATGCTTTTTTTCTGGCATTTTATTGTAGATATCAGTTCTTTAATGTGAAGATTCCTAATTTTTTATCTTATATAAAAATAAAAAAAAATTGAAAACCCTTTTATAATAAAAGGTAGCTTAATTCAGGTATTGGTGTCATAGGGGCTAATAATGCAAATAAAATTAAGCCCAAAATTTTGATATGTAATATTAATTTAAAAACGTCAAAGTTCTTAATTCTTCTCTTTTTCTTAACTGTTTTTATTGGTTTAAAAAATCCTGTTTATCATTATCACAACGATTTCTGTTAAGTAATAAAGAATCACAAGAAGTTTTTTAAGTAATAATTTTAAACTATATTATGCATTACTTTAACTGCATAAAATTTTTAAAATATACTAAGATATAATGGCTATTCCTTGTTTTCTTTTTTTCTTTTTCCTTGTGTCTATTCTTTTAAAAAAATTATCGCTCACTGCACATGTTTTTATTTAATTGAAAACAAAACTATCAGATTTGACGTAAACATTAAGCATCACTCATAATGTCCTGCAAAAACGCTGCATAATTAAATAAAATTTCCTTTAAATATTATTTCTTTTGCAAAATTTATAATTTAAAGCCTTCATGTACAAAATGAAATAAATGCTTATTCTTTACTGAAGTACTAAATCAAAAAGTAATAATAATAATAATAAATAATTAATTTTGAATGTTTCTAGTTCCAGAAATTTATGGATATTTAAAGCAATTTAACTTGATAAGGCTTTCCAAAATAAATTTAATCATATTTTTTAATATTAATTTCAAATAATAGTTAATACATTCTTAAAGTATCCTATTGATTAACAGTAAATACACCACTTTTGTAATTATTGGTTTTATCTTAAATTTTTTTCAGATTTTTTAATAATTTTACTTAAAATTGAATTATTTAACTAAAATAATAAAATCAAGAATCCCATTTTTTGCTCATTTAAGTATAAGGCTTAAAATTGGTGTATTTTTAAAATTCATACAAAACAAATGTACTAGCTTTTATATTTATCTAGAATCCAAAATTTAAAATGGTATATTAATATTTGTTTTCATATCAATTGCAAAGAATTAAATTAATATAATTTATAATTCTAAACAAAATATTTTTTAGATTATTTAATAATTTTACTTAAAAATGAACTATTTAAATAAAATAATAAAATTAAAAATTCCATTTTTTGCTCTTTTAAGTATAAGGCTTAAAATTGGTGCATTTTTAAAAATCCATATAAAACAAATGTAGTAGCTTTTATATTTTTCTAGAATCCAAAATTTAAAATGGTATGTTAATATTTATTTTTATATCAATTGAAAAGAATTAAATGAATATAATTTATAATTATAAACAAAATTATTTTTATTTTGCTGTAAAAGAAATGATGCCAATTAATTTCTCTTAGACTTCTGGTGGTTTCTCATTCACTGAACTGCTATTGCAGTGAAACAACTTTTAAAGAACTTAATCGAAAGATTAATTCTTTTTCGGTGTATGGGTTGGTTATCATTTATTTATCAAATCATTTATCATTTTTTTTTCAAGAAACTAATTCGAACTGTTGATAACTGTGATAAATATTGAAAAACTATTCAGTAAACATTGAAAAATTACTTAATATCAGTTCAATTATTTGATAAATTATTGAACTGATACTAAATATTTTCATTAAATTTTTTTTTTTTTAAATTTACTAGTCTTTTATTATATTTTTTTTAAAAGAATTATTCCTTTTATCTAAAGTATTTTTTCAAAATGTGCTACTTAGTAAGATTTTTACAGCCTTATTAATTTTGTAGATTAAATGATGAATTAATCTGGTTACACAGAAATAAAATTTTTGAAATGCTCATTAAAATGTGAGGATACTGTAATGTCCTAAAGTAGATTACTTGAAATAAATTATTTTATTTAGAATTGCTTATACTATTTATTAAAAATATAGTATTCAGATTATTAAAAATATATTATTCAGATTTAATTTCCTAAATTAAATCTGAATAATATATTTAGATCATAATAAATCATCTTTCAAAATGAATGAATATTTAAATTTCTTATTTAAGACATTTTACAACTCGCAATTTGTATGGTTGGTATAGCTCATAAAATTGGAATTCAGACTAGAACTTTTTGGTTTTAATACAATTTGGAACATATTTCTTACATAGTATTTCCTAACAATTAATATTATATAGGAATATGAATCAAATATTAATAATAATATTTGCTGAAAAACTGTTTAATTAATTTTTTAAAATATTTATTACATTATATGTTTAAAAAGTTGGTTCTTTATTACATTATATCTCATTAATAATTTCAAGTGAAGAAATTAATTATATGTTGAAAATTTTAAATTTAGCAATGTTTCTTAAGTATTGATCAAAATTATGCCTCAAAACATGTTAAAAAAAACATTATTTATTTAAAAAAATTTCTTTATTCTTAAAAATTTTCTTTATTTTTTTGCATAAAGTGAGTGAAAGAAAATTATAAACAATTTATTAATTATGAATTATATATTTTCTCAAAATATAATGTAAAAAATGTAGCAATGAAAATGTTTCAAAGTATTGTTTTGTACAAAGAATAATTTTTATGATGCCTACTTTTATTTTTCTTAATAATTCAAAACATTCCTATATTGTCCATTAATCTATTTCAGAGAGTAACAAAAACATCTATATCTATAAAAAGTACAAATTTATGCTCTTGTTCCAAGGTGAACACTAAAACCACACGCATGAACCATTTTATAGTTAATCCCACAGATATCGAAATCTGACAAGACAGAGACGAAATAAATTATGAAATAATCAGCCTACATAAAATGCGGGGCATCTTTTAAATAACTCCCGAAATTCCTTCTGCATGCTAACTAACAGATAAATATCATTCTACCTATCTTCGACCTCTAAATAGGCACGTACTAATTACCATGCGCTGATTTTTACATGCTTGAGCGGACAAGAGGCCACAAAAATTGATAGGTCCAATAAGTCCTCATTAGAAAGATTCTCGAATCAGAAATGTTGGGATGCACTCGTAAAAAACATGCTGCAGTAATGAGCAGCAGATAAGCGATTTTTTGGAGCAACGCGTGACTTGCTAGGACTCCTACTTTATATGCAGCACACGTATCTGCAAAAGAGGGCACACCCAGAAAATCAGTTTGCAAAAGCTCAAAATCATCACTTCGAAATTGTATAGCTGTCTGGCTGGTGTTATTCAAATTGGTTGTCTCTGTCTTTAAATTTAGAATCCTGCTCTGTATGTATTTGGTGATTGCTCACATGGGAATGTGTTTCGTAGTTCTATTTTTGAATGTCGTAATAGGAAATAAATAACAGTTTTGAAATGAAAGAGCTGTTTGCGGGTCGTGTATTAGGTCTCTCGGATTCAGTGATTTTAATATTTGTTTTGGGTTTTCATTCATGCTACCGAGGGATTGGATGTTTACGGATTAGGGGATAAATGATAAATTTACATCGGATTTTAAAATATTGTTAAAAATATTAAATATTAGGAAATATTTAGTATAAAACTTTCATAAGTAATGAAAATTCGTAAATGCAACATATGTTGCATAAAATTATTGCTTTTTGTTAATTTTGATCTGAACTATTCACATTTGAAATAGTATAATAGGAAATAAATAACAGTTTTGAAATGAAAGAGCTGTTTGCGGGTCGTGTATTAGGCTCACGGATTCAGTGATTTTAATATTTGTTTTGGGTTTTCATTCATGCTACCTAGGGATTGGATGTTTACGGATTAGGGGATAAATGATAAATTTACATAGGATATTAAAAGATTGTTAAAAAATATCAAATATAAGCAATCATTTAGTATAAAACTTTCATAAGTAATGAAAATTCGTAAATCATAAATATTTGTTGGGAATTTTGGTATGAGTTATTCATAAATGGTATATTACATAGCATGTTAAGTGTTGTCTAAGATTTATTATGATGGTGGTCACACTGGTGGCTTATTAGAATGCACTCACATTGTTCATATAATTTTCGGTACTCATATCATCACAAAGACGGGGTAGGGTATATTAGAAGTTATTGGGTATACATCTTCTCTTGCTCCACCTTTTCAACCTACAGATTTATCACGCCAGTACCTGGTGTAGGTTCGGTGAGATTTTGATTTAGCTTAGCCCAGTATCTTCATCTCGGGACGTATTAACCACCAAGTTCCCCTGGCATTTTATAAGTAAAATAAAATTTTTAGTTTTAGTATAAAGTTGATTAATTTCTTTATACTTACTTATTAAATTATGCAGAAGTGAAAGTCTTGCGAATGATATAAACATATAACATTTTCGAATTAATGTGATTAACTGATGTGATAAAACGCACTCAAATAATTAGAATCGATGCACAATATGTGTACTAAACAGATTCACAAATATGCAATGATATTAATTTGATATCGTTATGCTTGAGTCATGTTGCACTCGGGCATGGAAATGAAATCACTCTACCGTAAAAGATGATTCTACGCAATCATTATGTAGTACTGGGTGAAGGTCAGCAAGTTGTAATTATACCTTGACAATGTATTATACGTCTGAAGGATTATTCAGAATTTGAAGGAGTTTGAGGAAAGTCTTATCATTGAACTACGAGAAATGCCATGATAGGCGTATTGATGTCCTAATTTGATGGTAATTACAAAGGACAGATTTATAAAATGGAATTGATTAAATTTCATATTTGTTCTTATTTAGTAGATGTCATGTTTACTAATAAAGGGATGTTCTAAAATTATTTGTGACTTTTAAAAATATTTTCGTTTAATGAAATGATCAATTAGAAATTCCTGAAGTGCTAGTATTTGGGATATTTAGTTTCTGAACTTATAAAATGTTAAAATAATATATATATATATATAATTAAAATTTATATATGTTATACTTTATTTAAGAAATGCTTTGAAATGCACAGATAAAGTTTCGTTCCTTAATTTATCTTAAATAATCATCACAATTAAATGAATTATAATGAATTTTAACCTTATTATGATTAACTTTATTTAAAAGCAGTTTTTTTTTTAGTTTTAGGGGCTTACAAAACATTTTATATCTGAATAAAATAACTGCTCATCTTTAAAAATTAATTCCTTAATTCTTTTATAACCAAGATAAGTGTAAAATTTATATATGCTAAGCTTCATTTAAAAAAAGGCTTTGAAATGCACAGATAAAGTTTGGTTCTTTAATTTATCTTAAATAATGACCAAAGTTAAAATTTAGTACTTAGAATAAAGACCGTTAATAAAAGAATATATTTTCTGAAATTATCAGATTGTTTTCTCAGCAATTTAGATTTTTTTAGGTTTCTTCTAAAAATGTATTTTGTTTGTTTTTTCAATTTGTGCAATTAATTTATTGATGTGCATGGTTTTGTTATATATTATCTTTTCAAACATTTGCAAACCAAATGAATTATTTTAGATTTTTTTTAATTAAAGGATATGAATAATGGAAAGAAGGATAATGAGAAAATCAAACTATAATATATATATATATATATATAATAAATATTGCTGCACTTATTTTTGACGTATTTTAACTATTTAATATTAATACTATTGTAATAAAAGCACATTTACTAGTTATGCATAACGTTTACAATACATCTTTTTAAGCGGCATTATATAAATGCTATAAAACATTCTTTACATGGCAATCAGTAAATAATTGATCATGGAAAAAATTACAAGCATTCTGAATTAATACCCAATAACATTAAGTGGTTGCCCTTGAGCCTTATTAGCTTTCATTATTCAAGTCAGGTTTAATAGAGTTGTTACTTAAAATAAAGAGGAATACCATTGGTTGATACACAAGTAGGATAAAGCCCTTTTCATTATTTTTAGTAACGATAAATAATATTACAATTTCTGAGTATTAGACAGAAATATTTTTGATTAACACATTTCTTTATTATTTTAGTTGCCTAAGAGGTATTTAGGGATTTCATTGAATAAAATGTCTGATGCAGTATCTTATTATAACAATAGAAATCCATTTCGTATGTGATTTTAAATATTTTTAATGCGCTTTGAAATATAAATATTAAAATATAAATTGTTATTAAATATAATATATATTATTAAATATAAATTATTAATAAATATAATATATATTAGTAAATATAAATTATTTTTTGCTGTAAGCATTAATGTTTTCTTATTTAAAGAAAATACTGATGCTTACAGCAAAAAGTAATTTATAAGCAGAAAATTTTATTAAAGAGAAATTTTATTTTGTAATTATGAGAAAAAATAATAATTATTAATAAATATTCAAAAATGTATTTATAATACATTTTTTTCCATTCAGTGTGCTTATTTAGTTTTTTTTTTTATTATCATTAACTTTAATATCAAAGTGAAAAGATGAGGAAATAAAGCCTTTTCAAATTGCCAGAGGTTAATAAAAATTCTCAACAAGTAAAATCTAAAGATTATGATTAAATTCTATTAAACAAATTTTAAAATCAAAATTTAGTTTTCGTATTAATTTTATTACTAAATTTAATATTGTTGAATCTGAACTTAACTAATTTAAAATTGGTGTATTACTGTAAGGAAGTGAACCTTATTAGCATTTTAATAGACCAGTTAAATACTAAATAAAATTGAGTCTAAATTTTTTAAAATTTGGAATTTATTTTCATGTTACTATTGCAGAGTATTGTAAAACTATATTAAAACTAAATAATGAATGACAGATATTTATTAATGCCATTTTTATGAGAAATTTTCATGTATTAGTTCTAGAAAGTTATATGTATTAGAATGAAGTATGACTATTTATCGAAGGCCTATATATGTTCCATGTATTTTGTTCTTTTGCTTAGAAAGAAAGTGAATAAAAATAAATTGTTCGATTGTAAAACTCTTATACAAACTATAAACCCCTCTGAAATGTAACTGTTTTAAATTACCTCAGTATTTTATTGTTGAGAATCTGAATTACCGGATCGAAACGGCATTACATTCTGTAACTCAATTTAACAGCCATAAAACCTCGATCAGCATATACTGAAATGTATCACAATGCTTAAATTACATGATTCATAGTTTGAATTCTTATAAAAGTTAAATTAGAACTTTTACAAGCAAAGAAGAAGCAAAGCAAAGAAACAAGAACTTAGATACAAGCAAAATTATATAATTAATTATAAAAAATGAGCTTTTAAAATTTAATATATATATATATATATATAGAGAGAGAGAGAGAGATAGATAAATCTTAATAAGAAAGGTATGAAAATTACACTGAAATTTAATTCCAATAATATTCAGCTAAAAGGTAATTTAATAAAATGTTAATCGACCTCTTTATGAATATTTTTATATTTTCTGTTTATAATCGATTACAGTTAATATGTATAAAAATATTAACAAATTTGAATATATTATAAATAAATATATATATATATAATATATAATTAAAATAATAAATATATGTATATAAATATATATATTCAAATATATTATAAAAATATTTTTGTATATATTGTATTAAGAGCAATTTCTTAGAACAAAATTAATGAAATAGAAATGAATAATAGCTGCATGATTATTTAAAAACTCATTAAATTGTGTTTAAATGATATTTAAACTAAATTGGACTGTACCAAAACAATCTGAATAAATCGAGCTTGATTTTATCAGTATCAGACACTTTTATCCAAAATAAATGTTTTATGTTTTTTAAAAATTATGAAAAGCATCTTACAAGTCAAGCAAACCCATGAAAAGTGCTGCTGAGGATTTTTCTCCACCAGTTCATTAGTAATGTGATATATTTGCTTCATTTTATACTTAATTTATTGCTCCATGGAGCTTGAAAAGATTAATTACACACACTTACCTGAAGTCTCTTTGACATCTATTCTAGCTAAAAGTTACACTAAGCTATAAATCAGAATTATTAACGTATCCATTATTCTCTTAATCAACTTCGACAGACAGAAATCCTTTAGACAATGAGTTAATTTGTACAATCTTGTTAGGAACTAGATATTTTTAATTGAAATATCATTTTTAGTTTCAATGTTCGTTTTTCATTACGATTTCCACTGTATTACAACATAATATTCTTTAATTTTAATGTTTTAATTTAACAGATTTTAAAATTTTAAAGTATATTAGGTATTTATAAATTCATTGAAAGTTTCTGTCTAATTCTTGTAATTAAACTGTGTCCAGTGTAAATTCAGTACAACCCTATTTAAATTTGCTGTTACTACATTTGTGATATTTATATATTTTACAAATCAACTTAATGAAATTAATCTAATTTCTCACAAAGATATACCAATAAATAATGATAATTTATTTTATAAGGTTTTAAAATTCATAAAGGTACGTTGAAGTTAAGAACTGAAAGATGACTTATCTAAAATAATAGACGACTTTTGATTCTCACAAAACATTAGACATTGTTTGTAAGAATTAACAGAAACATTATTAGAGCTTGCTGGTCCTGCATATATTATTGATTATACCATTGAATATCAAATAAAAATTTAACTAAGACTTTAATTTTTGCAAATTATTAAAATTTGCATAGTATTGAAGAAAACTATTGAAAACAAATACTAAATAACAGACATAACTGATGTCATTTTTATGAATAATTTTGAGGACACGTAATATATGATGTGTCATTTTTAAAATTGATTATGATTAATTAATTGTTCAAGAATCGTTTTATCGCTAATAGTAGATTTTTTAATATATTTGAAACACTCAAAGCTTTTAGAATATTTCTTTCATCCTTTTCCTTAATTTAACGTGATATAGATTAATTGTATCTTTATCTGGAACTGTAAGAAACATAATCCTGTCAAATAAATATATCTTTTCTTCACTAAAGATTTGTTGATTATCTCAGTTGTCATAACTTGATTAGCACGGATAATAGCGTGCAATGCTTTTGACACACGACCTTTTGGTTTGGAAATTAGATTGTAAAGGCATTTATTTATATCCAAGGTCAGGAATCAAGACAATACGATCATGCCATCCTTCGATTAACATGTAACAAATTATAATTCTTGGAAAGCATTTCTTTCAGTTGTTATTTTAGTTTATTCCATTACAATTTTGTTTAACAGTCTTTCATATAGAAAAGGAAACTGTTGTCAGCGATAGCGATAAAAAAAAACTTCTATAAGGATTTTTAAACTAATGTTCTTATATTTTATTAATTATTTCATAGACTTAAAATCGGCGATTAAATTAATTGCAGCCTTTATTTTTGTGCCTACGCTCGATGCCACAGTTTTCGGGTTCAAGTACAGGGTGTGCCATAGATGTTTGTAGTGGTTCGGAATCCAGTTTAAACTGTAGGTCCCGGTCTCATATGGAGCCGTTGGGCTTACAACCCTACCTCTTAAAAAGAAAACATCTCCTGTCTTGAAATCTGCCAGTAGGCAGACGGCCTTGGTCCCCCACGGGGCTGTTGCACCAATGATGATGAAGAAGATTTTTGTTATAGATTAATTTCAGAATTAAACTTTAAACTGTACTGGTATTTTTTTAATCGTAGCTTGTAATAATATTTTTATAAAAATATTTTTACGTGTAATAGTTTAAAGATTTTTTATCTTATATTTATGAATTAAAACTATATTTTTAAATATATCCTTATAAAATTAAAACCAATTCAATATGAAATAAAAAGTAAACAGCTAAATTTTAAGCTAAATATAGTTTTTCTCCAACAAAATTTTATCTGCAAGCAATACTAAAAAAGATCTTTTGCTTTGATGAATTCAAGTTGCTGCTAAAATATCTCCCAGTCAACCATAATCTCTGATGTTGTATGATGCTGCCTTCCACCATAATGACAGGCATAAGATTGTTCATTAAGATTCTGAGACCATGGATGTGACCTGAATTAACCTTTCATAATGACGAGGGACACCTGACACGATACAAATTTCCAACTATTTTCCATCAGTTGCACTGATTACTTTCGCGTAAATTCATTTTCACCATCACGCGAATTTGAATCACAAGCATTTTTATCGTGTTACAAAATTGAAATTTAATCGCATAAGTTTTGTATTCAATTAATATTTTAATATTTAATACTTGTAATATTAATTAAAATTTTTATTTTTATTGAAATTTTTATCTAAAAATGACTATTATGGCAACTATTTTACCCATAATATATATATGGCAGTACAGAAGTTTGGCACAAAAGTAAAATTCGTGAAAAAATCTATTGGTCGGTGAGATACGATGTTTACAGATTAATATTCACTGTAGAACGGGTTTTTATTACACAAGAAAAAATTTAGTTCAAATCTTGACAATACTCATTGAATACTCCTGAAGGGGGATAAAAAAGTTAGTTAATAATTGTGATATGAGACATTTATATATTACATTATTATGCTAATTACAGCTAGTTTGTTGCTGTAATTGTTTAATATTTTCACCACCATATTCCAATACTGAATGCTGTTCCGGTATTATGCCTGATGTAGTATAGAACAGCATACCAACAGGAATGGCTGTTACATCTTGAGATATAGGATATTTCAGTGCTATTAAGAACTGGGGATTTCCTCTATAGAGCTGTGATTAAAGATAACCTGACAATTAAAAATCACTGAGTATAGAATATGGTGATCCTGGGACATTCAAATCTACTATGCCTTCTCAAAAGGCGATCCCTAGTAACTCCATCATTTGACTTTTGTGTGTAGTGGAGCTCCATGGGACATGAAAAAGGTCGTGTCCATTTCATGTTGTTCCTTTAGGTTAGGAATGACAACGATATATAATAAATTATAATACCAAGCACCTGCTGTGGTACATGGTGCAATCCTTTAAGCCCGTGAAACAGCGTTCAACAAAAATCAAATGGCCATTCATTAGTAAATGCTAACAGGCAGCGATACCGTAAATTCATAACAGACAGTTACTTTTTCTGGCTGCAAAGACACTTCAGCGTACTTGTAAGAATGACTAGAAATCTAAATACAGTAATTTTGAAAAATAATTCCTTCTTCTTGTGAGAAAGTTCCAGATCCTAACATAACTGATAAATAATGTAGTGTCATCCACCTTCATTTTCGAAGAGGACTATACTACTACATACATTGGTCCATCTTTTGACAGCAATTGCTGAACATGCTGGCATATACAGGGATGACTTCGTAATGTTATTCGAAGGTCTCTCCAAATGTAGTTGCAGTTATGTTTGATTCGTTTCATGTAATGCCAGATGAAAAATACGAATAGGTGCATCTTTCAATCATAACATCGTGCACTGCTATTAGTTTTGCGTAATAAAAATGTGCATGCAGTGTGCAATAATGTTTTTATATCCAATTTTACATTGCATGAGCAATATGTAACATATCAACTACGTAGAATTATGCATTCTCCTTTGTAAAGATTTTGAATTAATTTTTTTGTCTCATATTTGTCTCATTCGTTATATATATATATATATATATAAAATTTAATTACATTTGAAAATTAAAAGGTACACGAATATCACTTAATAAATAATTCGATGCTATTTCTTGTGCAAAAATTCTTGAAGTATCTTTGGCTTAGTTTGTGGAAAATAGGGTTAACTTTACAAGTATTTTCTTGGATTGCATGTCTTTCAAATAAAACTGAGAATCTTCGAATGTGTTGGTATTTTGGATGAAATTCAAATTTTTCTTGCCTGATGCTTTGTTTCATCTAAATATAAAAGTTTTGAAAAATAAACTTTCTTTTTTAGTTCTTGAACAGGACAGTAGACTTTAGATTACGACAATACTGCATTAATTTGAAATATTATGGTTATTCTTTCAAAAGTTAAAATATAGTTTTCTTATTAATACATGCAGATATTGTAACAGTCAAAAGTTTTCTTTTCTTTTCTTTATAAAAAGGACCCCAGTAATTATTACAAGACTAATGAATGTGTTTCATAAGTGTGAAATTCAATTTGTGATTTAACTGATTATATATTTTGGAACAACATTATTTATCTCTTTTACAATTCACATAAATTCTGTATATTATGTGCAATGCTTCATTATTTTCTAGCTTGATTTGGAATTAAAATTCATAAAGAGATCAGTGAAAACTTTTTATGCTAAATTATTATACATGTAAAAACACTAATAAAAGACTTTAAGATAAAGAAATATTTATTTTTGAATTTTTAGTGTGTTTGTTATTATTTTTATTGTAGTGTTTATAAATAATAATTATTCTGCAATAAGTGTATGAATATTATTATAAAACTGAATTATTTTATTGCTAAAGGTCTTCGATAATAGTTAAACCCTTCAAAAATGTCTGATGGTCACATTTAGTGCTCTATTCTTAAACATTAATTTCTTTACAACTGAAGAATACATATATTCAAAACATTTTCTATAGAAAATAATAACTCTTTTTTTTTATCAATTGAATGTTTAAATACTCAATGTGTAAATACTATCTAATATCATTGGGATTAAAAAAAAACTAATTCATTATTCTTAAATTACTTCAAGATTAATGAATTATTATTTGAGAATAGATATATTTGAATACAATATATTTTAAGTAAATAGCATTTATAGCATTTATCAATTGTTAAGTGGTAAACTATGTTAACTGCCCTATATTTCAACATGCTTTATAATCACACATTAAATGTAATGATAATTAAATTTAAAGATACTTATAAGAGATTTAAAACGAATATTTATCAATTACTTTGAAAATCAAATATTAAAATTATTTTTAAATTTAGGAATTATATATAACACTTATTACTCAAATATTTATCCTTTTAAAAATGTCAGGAAATTTGAATAAAAATTTATGAACTTTTAAATTGTACATGAAATTTTTTTCATGAAATTTGAAATTTACTTTAATTTTGAGGATAAATACAATAATCTATAAGTCTTCATTATTAATAATTATTTAGTAAATACTTGTTGGAAGTGATTCATTTTTTAAAATTAATATAGTATATTTTTCTAATCTCTGATGTTTCTTAGTAAAAGATTTTGAAACACTCCTGGTGTATTCAAACATTAAATGTATTTTAACAGTAAATGAACTATATCTGGCCTTATAGTCTCATAAAATGGATATAATGATTTTTAACTAAAAGCTATAATTTTTAAGAATAAAAATTGAAAATCTTTTAAATAATATCTAAGTTTGGATTATTTGTTACCATAGTTATTACTAAAATATAATGTTATTTGATATAGGATGTTTCATAAAGAAATATGATGGAAAAAAAAGCCATGAAAAATTTGTGAAATTTACGACAGAATTATCGAAATATGTTAATTTAATGAAGGAATTACTTAATAGGAACTAATTGATTGATTAGAATTGATTGATTTGAACTTTTTGGAACTAATTAATTGATTGGAATTGTTTGATTGATAAATTGATTGATTGGAATTGATTGATTGATAAATTGATTGATTTATAAATAGATTGATTGGAATTGATTGATTTATAAATTAATTGATTGGAATTGATTTATAAATTAATTGATTGGAATTGATTGATTTATAAATTAATTGATTGGAATTGATTTATAAATTAATTGATTGGAATTGATTGATTTATAAATTAATTTATTGGAATTGATTGACTGATAAATTAATTGATTGAAACTATATTGAACTAAGGGATTGAATGGAACTATATTCGTACTAATTGATTGATTGGAAATATATTGGAACTAATTGATTGATTGGAACTATATTGATGACTTATATCCGTCCACTTACAAAGTTTGTTCCATTTTATATGTTTTCTAATAAAAATATGTAAAAAAAATCAAGTAAAATTTATATATTGGTGAATAAAAAATTCAGTAGCAATTATTGTATCATTAAATACATTATATATCATTAAATATATTAATGATTTTAATTATTTTTTGTTTTGTTTTCAGCCGATTGCAGTTTTTTGTTGGCCAATGCCCAAATTGTGGACTATCCTATTGTTTACTGTTCAGAATCATTTTGCAAAATTTCTGGTTACAATCGAGCTGAAGTTATGCAAAAATCGTGCCGCTGTACTTTCATGTATGGGGAGCTGACGAGCGAGAGCGCCATTAGTAAAATTGAACAGTGCCTAGAATCACAAACACAGAATCAATTTGAAATTCTTCTTTATAAGAAAAATGGTAAGTGGATTTTCTTATTTTTGTTTAGTGTTCATTTCACTTTTTATTGTTGTTTGCTTTCTTTCGCAAAGAGCAATGGAACGTGAATTCTTAGAATCCCAGTTTGGTAGAATCCCCAATTTCAAATTTTCAGAAATTTGGAGGTAGTTGCATGAATATTTTTTTTATTGTTTTGAAACAAATTTTACATGGGTGTTTCTGTTGTTATGATACGAGATATTCATGTTAAAAGAAAAATGTCTTTGCAAAACCCTATCTTGTTTTTAAATTTAGAAATGGACTACTAATTGCGTTTAATTTAATTTAGAAAGATTAAAACACAACAACTTTGAATTTGTTTTTTATTCATCATTTTGAAATAATCTGAATTTTAAGAGAAACAGTTGAATTACTATCTGTGAATAGAATGTTAATATATTTATTAAACTAAAATTTCTAATACTTTCAGATTTTTTAAGTATTATTTATCAATCCTTTAGTTTATAATTCATATGTAACTTAAAATATTTTTGGGTGGATATGTTTACTGAATTTTTGAAACATCGATAAAAAAGTAAGGAATTAATAAAAGCATAAAATATAATTTATAGAAGCATAAAATAAAATTTATAGAAGCTTAAAATAAATGTAAATAACAAAATAAAAGAAATAGTTCTAATTTAAATGTGAACTAATGATTTAATAAACTAGATTTCTAGAAAATAAACTAATTTAATTTTTAAGATTTAAAAAACTCAATATTAATAATTCAATTTTGATAAAAACCGAAGCATGTGTAACTAAAATGTGAACCACAGAAAGTTATTTTTAAACTAATTTCTCATTTAAAATCTTAAAATAATGATATATTTAAATAAACTAGCTCAATATGTTAATTTCAACATTAGATATACATAATAAAATAATTTACGACAGTTCATTATTAATTACTTTATTAATAATAAAAAAAAACCATTTTTGACCAAATATGGTGTTTGCATAAATGTGTAATGTATTATAATGTTATCTGTTTTACTCATCATATTTAGTAAATTACCTTACTTTTTCTGCAAATTTAAAACTTATAATTAACTCATATTCAAAATTACATAAAACGAAAAGCCACTTTGTCGCCAAGAAGGCGATTCATTGCAATACCTGCAAGCCTTCAAACTCTTCCTGCGAAAAGCGCGCTTTCAAATCGATTGTCCATGGTGCGCCTTGTAGTCAAGGTAGTCAGTCCTTCACTTTTATGCATGCAAAAGATGAAACTACTTAAATGTCTTTATCGCACGCTATAACGGGACAGTCTCATAGGAATCCAGTAGATTCATCAGAATGCAGCTAGGAATGTACAACTGTCAAGGATGTTCAAACTCTCAGAAAACGCGTTACAGCATTCACTAATGATATGCCTGGATCTGTATAACGAGAATATATATTAACAAAAGGAAGCATTTGAATAATTTACAGGAGGACTTGTTTTTTCAGTGATATATTCGTAGAAAACCCTTTCTGACCTTAATTATCATTGTCTATTTATAACTCATTAAACATCATGAGAATTGGACAATATGCAGAAATTTTTGGTTTAACTGAATGAAAAGGATTTATTCATCTTAAAGTACTGTCCTCTGTAAAACTTTTAATAACACTTATCATTAATTAATAACCTATCACTTACAATTAAAAGAAATTTTTAACTTCATAATATCAGAATTACTCAATCTTGTAGTATGAAAATAAGAATTTATGATTGATGTTAATTCTAATAAAAATTATTAGTTTCACACTCCATAAGATCAGAATTATAAACTACTGAAAAGTTCAATTTTTTATTTTAAACTCGAATCTAGCTAAAAGGGTTGATCTTGTCAGTTATTAAAAGGAATAATAAATGTAATATAAATGAAAAAAAATAAATAAAATATAAAATGAAATGAAATATAAATATGAACTAGATTAGAATTAAAAAAAATGTTATTATAATGCATTGAACTGTAATCATTATTCAAATATCCTAAAAGAGGATCACGATTATATGTTAAAAACAATATAAATAGGTATACAATAGGTCAGCATTAAAAATATTATTATATTGCATTGTATTGTAATCTTTATTCAAATACCCTAATTGACGATCATAATTGTATATGAAATACAATATAAATATATATAGATCAGCATTAAAAATATCATTATAACACATTGCAGTGTAATATTTATTCAAATACCCTAATTGAAGATCATAATTGTAATAATAAGATACATTCCAAACAATATTGTCTTCTTTTGACATTGCTAAATATTTTTCTGAAATTGTCATTAATTCAACTATATTAAATCTAATTTTCAAATTAAAGAAGTGACGATTTAGTGTTAAGGATTTAAAAGTCATTGTGTTTCAGAAATTAAAAGAGAAAAAAAGTTATCGATCACAATCATTTAGATATGTTTTACAATAATTTGAAATGAAATTTAATTTATGGTATACGTAATAATTTATGTTGTAGAGAATATAGTTTTAATGTTTGCATTTAACATTTATTCTTCAAAATGATACTCATTTTCTTTGTTGGGGACATATAACTCTATAATTAAAGTAACAGTACAAAAATAAATTAAAAGAGCTACCTACTCATCCTAATAAATTTCTTTTTTTACATTTTAAGTTTAATAGACGGAATAATTTATCCATGATCTGAATATCAACCCATTCAAAAAATATGTACCCAAAACACTTGATTTATTTCTAATTAAAGTCATACTACTAATTTAATACTAAACATGGATTCATTGGGACTATCTCCAGTATTGATACAGAGGATTTGGGTTAGGAAGAGTATTGATATTGATACTGAGTTTTATTTACATTGATACAGTTTTTTTCAATCTGGAACCCCAAATATAAAAACTCTACGCTCTATCAACCAGACTGGTCTGGATCTTTTACAGTATAATATATTTAGATATCTGACCTAGGAAATTTGAAATAATGTTTTGAAAATATATATTTTTTTAATTTTAAAGGATATTTTGAATTACACAAGTATTTCAAAACTAAGTTCATTTATTACTAAAAGAAATTTGACTAGGACTTATGCCTTTCTGGAAAATAAAGGAAATCAAAAATACTTTACTTTTTTTCAGTTGTCTCTTGGCATATATTCTTTAATAGTATTACATCCTTTTTTTTTCTTTTTTTTGCAAATAATTCCTTTTTTTTGTTATTTTACAAATCTTGTTCTATAAAAATTAGTACATTAAGAAATCAAGAAAAGATATCTTTTGTAATTATCGAGCTACTATTACTCAATTAACGTCGACTAAAAAATATTTTTATAATTATTTTAATTTAAACTTACTTCTTTATGTACGAACATAAATTTCTTTGCTTCCCATCTGTATCTCAAAGTTGCCAACTAGCCTTTCAATCTAGGCATTAAAATGGGATTTAATCACTTTTAGCTTATTGGAATTTTTATCTTAATTGCTTTACAAAAATCAAAGTATTCGTTTTTCTCATTGTATTCAATGGATTTTTTATAAACTTATTACTTTTAATAAAGTAATGAATAGTCATAATGAGAAATACAACATAAAAAATAATGATTAAATCTTTTAATTGTAGGCCAATAAAATGTGCGATGAATTAAAATAGTTAAATTTATCAGCCACAATAATAAAAACTACCTCATTCAACTCTATTAGCTGTCATTATATATGAAACAAGAATTATGGAATTGAACATCTGTATTGTAAGTTGAAACTGTGCAACAGAATAATTAGCTGTATAGGTAAAGTAGTAGTTAATATAAACAATACAATTTTTAACAACAAAAGAAAAGGTCCAGATTTATGAAATGGAAAAACTTTCAATGGCATGGGTAGATGATAAATCAACAATAGTTATTTACTTAGTCTGTTTATAACTTAAACAATAGCATGAAATATATTTTACAATTCAAAGAACAAAAATGAGTTAAGTATGATTAAATTAAAAATGCTAGTAATATGATAAATATATAATTATGATATTTATAGATAAAGCCATTAATTGATAAAAGCTCTGGATTTCATCCGATTCGACTTTCCACAAAGACTTTGGAACAGAATCCTGTCATAGATCGAGGAATACCAGTATTTGTTTCATCGAAATGTAATAAATCAACAAAATATTAATTAAATTTGAAGGAACTGAACTGTATACATTAATAAGTAAATTTTCAGTCATTATGAGTTCAAATCAAAGAATACAAATTTGAATTCTTTTATGGTTTTCCAAGTTTTGTAGAAAAACTAAAAAGGGTAAAATACAGTGAACTCACACGCTAGTGAGTGGTTAGTTTTATCACCGCAAAGGCCAAAACTAGAAAATATTTTTAACTTGCCTCTAACCAATACTTTAAAAAAATTGCTAATTATTACTGTTAAATAATTTTTAAAAATCTTGTCTTCATAGTTTGTGTTTGATATTTAAAGTTATTTTTTATAATGAATGCAGTAAATTAAAATAAATTTTCATTTTGGCTTCTAAAATACTATATTTTTCTTATTTAAAAATTCTACCTCATGAAGTATTTAAGAACAATTTGTTTAATAAAATAAATTACTTCTTACGTTTTGTGGTTAATTTATGTAATTAATCTGTATCCGTAAAAAATAATCCATGGTAAACAAAAAATCATTTAAACCTCTATTAAAAATTAAAATGGAATAGTTAAATTAGATGCACTTTCATTTTCAAAATACATTTTAATAAAATTTAACTTTTATGTAGATATATATATATATATTTAATTTTTACTGCATGTATGCAAGTGAAATTCATTTATGGAAGACTGCAAATTATTAAGAAAATAAAGACATTTTCTTCACATGTTCAAAAAGAATCTAAATAATATTCATGATTTTATAATATACTGTCTTGTATAAGATAAAGGGAACCAAAGATTATTGTTAAATATAGCAAATATTGGGATCTATTAACAAATTAATCAAAATCCTTTAAAATTAAATGCAATAAGACATTTACATTCTAATGAAATTAATCCAGATTAGTATTTGAAAAAACAACCTACGGATTATTTATTGATCATAACAATTAATTTAATAACCACAAAAATACAATCTTATATAGTAAATATAAACTTTTCCAGACATTCAGACTTGAAAACCAAAAGCCAATCATAAATTTAAAAGTAAAAAACGAGGTAATTGAAATAAAACTGTTTTACCATCTTATAGTAGCTTGTCTTGACATAACATCAACACTTAAATAACATTGTATTTTCATCAAGTTGAATTTTAATCTAAATATTATAAAATATACTTTCCATGAATAGGTTTATTAATAAAAATTTCAAAATTAAAAACAACATTTAAATTAATAAGATATTCATACAAATTTAAAAAACAACCTCAGTTTATCTATTTATTATTGTTATAAATTTAAATGCTAATTTAAATTAGTAAAATGATCGTTGATTATTTAAATTTTTAATTGAAATCAATTTAGAATTGATTTTTTAAATTTGAAATCGAGATAATGTATTATATTTTGATTTAAGGGAATTACAAATTTCATTTTTAATTTGTTTTCTTATGAAATCTAACTTAAAGAGAAACTCAATATTTATAGGAAATTATTATAGTATTTCCCTTTTATATTAAATGTTCATAATACAATTATTTTTAAAGTTTCACTTTTATGGGAATATTTTTTCTCTCATAAGTTTTAGGATGTAAAATGTTAAATTTCTTACATTTACTCTTTCTTCAAATATTAAAAAATTCTAAAACTAGAAATTTTTTTAAAAAAATAGCAATCATTTACTAAAAGGTATTAAAATTTTATTGTCTTCTATAAAGATTAAAAAATATAAATGTGTTTAATATCTAACAAGCATAGCTTTCAAACAAATGTAATAACTACCACTATATAAAATTTATATTATATATATATATATAATATTTTAGAATCATCATTATTTTCTGAGTATTAGATAAGAAAATAAATGCATTGTAGTACCCATACAATCGCCGTGTCTTAAGAAATACGTGAAAGGCCGTTTGTGATATTTTTATCTGCATTTAAAAAATATATTAAACGTAAAATATTATTTATTAATCAATTTATAAGATGACGAATAAAGATCCATTGGTATTTGTGCAAAATACAGAACAGGTGATAGTTTCAATCTAAAAAAAAGTTGCTTTTCAAACTTTTTATTAAGCTATTAATTTTTTTAAAGAAAACCGTAGAATTAAATGAGTTTTTTTTTCTTCGTAATAATCCAGCGAAAATTCGCACATCTCGAGAATAAAAAAAAGTTCACAAACAGTTTTGAAATGATTTTATCGGGAAATCAATTTTATTAAACCGAAAAAAAAAGTACAAAGGCTTTTCATAATTTCAATCGATTTCAGTATTTCTTATTATCAAGAACATATTAAATTTGAAAAGGGTGAAACATTGTATAAAAAGTCTCCCAATATTTTGCTCATCTTTAAAATGCAGATTTATCGCAATTTTTTCTCCTTTTCTTCTCCGTTTATTAAATATTTAATTAAAATCAACAAAAGATGGGTTTTTTTTCACATATTAACGAACTGGGAAACTTTCAGATTGAGATATTTTCTTCATTTTGAAGAAGATTGGTAAACCCCACATAGAGAGAGAGAGATTAATAAATGTCTCCTGGGGTTCATTCAAACTGTATTGTGTTTGCAATATAATAGAATCGCTTTGTATTTCTAGATTGTTTAGGATTTTGTATGTCAAAAAATTTCTTTATATTCTTTTAAATGGATTAAGAAAGGAAAAAATCATCCAAGTTTGCAAGAAAGAATAGTTTAAAAATAAATATAAAAATTGTTTACAAAAATATAAGCGCGTAATTTTTTCTCACAATAATTGTTTTATGTATATTACATATTGTAATCCAAGAGTTGTATAACTTTTTAAAATATTAAATACATAAATTAAAAATGAATCCAGTTATAAATAAATTATTTTGTTTAAAAAATGAAAAAATGTATAAAAATATTATGCTGCATGTCTACTATTATTTTAATTACGCTGCATTAAAAATAATATGCTGCATGTTTTCAATCATTATAATTTTTAACTAAGTGTTCAGAGATACTTAAAATTTTAGTAAAATAAACATTTATGATATTATAATGTAAGGAACCAAATATATCATTTTAGTCTTTATGAGAACGAATCGTATTTAACACAATTGTATGCTACGAAATTATATGTAACATAATTTGAAGAGATTTTATAATATACATTGATGGATGTTAAAAACAAAGTATCTTGAAAGAAAAGAAATTCAATATTTGTTTTGGAAATATTTTGTAAAATAAGGACTATATTTCTGTACAATGATGGAGTAGACATGTACACTGAATGAAATTTCTGAGGAACGCCTTGTCTAAATCCAAATATATTTTTATGGAGTACATTGTAAATCGAAATGAACCCTTGCGGTTGTTACCGTGGCTGCCATACAACAAGGTGGTTGACTATATTTTACTTTTTGTTGTCACTAAGATAGTTGAATTTCATTTTCAATAGGAAGTCCCTTTGACCAGAATAGGATAATACCTGGTCGCCCACGACAATCATTTTTAATCATCGTGTTTATGTTTGTCGAATACTTTTTACATCATATAAATCACCCGAATAGACCACTTTTATTGTCTAATGAACAGGTGCCCCCAACCCTTTCAAGATCTCGCTGAACTAACTCTGCAATTGGAGAGACCTTGAATAGAAATCCCAAGAGGAAGAGATATCTCACAAACTGGATGAATGAATGTAATGTCGAATAGCAACTTGCATAAGGATCAGAAGTAGAGAAAGCATTTGTTTTACTATATGCAGCTAAATCTTTAGAAAAAACAACATTACGTTGCTCTAAAATTTTAGTCATTCCTTTATATACACATCACATCTGCCGAATGTTTTTGTTTCTAATTCTAAAGAATGCTGAAAAGGATAAATGGCATGAATTTTTTGAATTCTAACATTATTTAAATAAGGATTTTAATACAAAAAACAGTATGTAACATGTTGCGTGCTATTTTTAAGAAATTTTTATTTTCTTTTTAAGTTTTCTTTTAAGAAACATAGTAGTGAAAGCTTGAACACGAACTTATTAAATGTTAAGCTTTGAATTTTTTACTCTAAGGTAGTTTAAAAACAAATTTTTTTTTCTCGTTCTTTACTCGATCCTTTCATCTCATTTCTATGCTCTTTTTCACAGCCTTAAGCGTTTTCTGCCTCTTTTTTTTATTTGCTGTAAATTGTTGAATGAATATCATTTTGCGAAGCAATCGTTGCTGTGTAAAATAAGATATTTCGTCTGAGAGGATTCTCGAGTTATTCGTGGCTCAATTTCTGGTTTTTACTGATTTTTTTTGTAGAGGAAAAAGTAAATATATTGCATAGTCATCATTGCATTTTTATAGATGTGTCATTAAAATATTTCTCTTTGATTTACAGATACTTTTAATTATAAAATAAATGATTTTCTAAAGATAGTGTTGTCAGAGCATTTATTTTTTACATTGATATTCATGATTTGTATTAAATAATTTTGGTATATTTTAGAGGAATGGCATGTACATTAAAAATTTTTAAACAAATTAATTTTCTTATTTCAAGGGTTTTATAAAAATCAATTTGGTTTTAAATGGGATGGATAAAAATTAGAATACATCAACTTTCAATTTGGTTTGTCGCTCAATGGTCAAATTGGTTTGGTCAAATGGTCAATTTGGTTTGTTGCACACAATAGGATAATTAGACCAGGACCTACAGTTTAACGTGGATACTGAACCACTAACAAGTATCGATGCCACCCTGAGAATTCGAACCTTAAGCCTGCTGTACCAATGGCCAGAGCGCTAGCCAATTGGCCATCAGGTTAAAGGTTTCAACTTTCAGTTCTATTTAAGGATTTGTCCGTAAATTGCAAATTAAATAAATGTTCTGAATAAAATGTAATGCAAATATTTGTCTCTTTTATCATGTTATCTATTCCTTAAAAATATGACATATTAGTGGATTATTTAATTTGGTAATAAAAATTATTTTGATATAATTTTTTTGTGATATTAATAAGAAACAAAAAGTTAAGAAACATGTTGTGTAGATGTAAAGAATGACTTTTCCTTTACTTAATATTATAATATGGAATTTTCAAATAAAAAATATACCTGTTTAAATATTTAATCCTTTGATTACTTTAACATAAAATTCACAAAAAATTTATTTTTTTAAATATGAAATTCTTATAAAATACTAAACAATTTTCTATTTTTCAATTTTGGAAATGGAATTAAAGAAAATTCTCCGAGTACAAACGGACAAAAAAAATGTCTGTCAAAATCTCCATACACATAAAAAAAAACATTCATTAACAAAGAGATTCATTTTTTTACCCACTAATTTTTTATTCCCCAAATGCTCTCATCCCATTTACGGCGTATTTACAATGAAACTAATTAGTACTTCTTCTTATTATGTTCTTCTAGAAAGATACCAGAGTTGCTCTACAGACTTCTCTTTACTGTTTAGTCTTTCAGAATACATAAGTAGATGATAGTTTCATTCGAATGGCTCATGTTTCGAAAGGCAAAATACCCATGTGCAATAAAAGAGTCGTATTCTTCAGGAAAAAGCATGTAACATTTCTCCCTGTAACTCTTCATCACTCTTTATTCCTTCTTTTACTTCTTTGGTGCTATAAAAACTCTCTCTGGCTTTATTTCCTGGCACTTTTTCTTGCTTCTGTTATATTATGTGATACGTCATTACTATTCAGTCCCAGCTATGTTTGAATTATTTATCGGAAATATTCAGATTTTAAGGTAGATTTCATACTACGTTGTCCCACATCAATTTCATTTGCACATT
Source organism: Caerostris darwini (assembly GCA_021605075.1). Lineage (NCBI taxonomy): Eukaryota > Metazoa > Arthropoda > Arachnida > Araneae > Araneidae > Caerostris > Caerostris darwini. The sequence goes on along the minus strand of BPLQ01007882.1, from coordinate 610,553 downwards.
CTTTGGGCATTCAAGTTTTTTTCAAAGAATCCAAGAAAAGTTATGACTTTAAATTTTGGGTTTGAAAAGCTAAGAAAGGATCGGTAAAAGAAGATGAACTATAAGATTATATGAAAAAATGATGTATTTCATGTAATAAAAATCGAATGTCGAACCTCAGTAAGGGGGAGCAAGTAGTTATCTAAACGACTAATTTATTCATTTAAATGGTATGCATGATTATATGCAGCTGCAATAAATTTTTCAAGTCAGATTCATGATTAAAAGAGAAGCGAGTATTACACAGAAATGCTTTTGCAAATTATAATTGTCGAACTGTTATCATAATTGAATCCTCTTTTACTAATCCTATTACATAATATGAATATTTTTAAATATGAAATTAAAAGTAATGTAAATGATAAAAAATGCTAATAAATTATACTGAAAATTATAAAATTTAAAGCTTCAGCTCGTTTACGATTGCAAAGTGAAGAAAAAAGTAATATGCCAGAACAACAGAAAATTTATAGCATTAAACTGTATAATATAAACAGTAATATACTGAGTCATTTACTGAGTAATAAACTGTTTAAATGAGTATGATATAAAACTTAAATAAATAATTATTAATAAATAAATTCCCTGTTTTTGTTTTACGAAATGTAACATAACTCTTAAGATGTTAAAATAAAAATCTTTGTAGTTCAGTATTTTCAATTTTTGTTTTTAATTAAGTTTTTATTTTTAATAATTTAATACATACTTTTATATATACAAAGAACATTTCTCATTAAGAAACTAGATGTGTATATCGAAAATAAATGTTATTTTAATAATTTTGACTAAATTTGTTTAAACAAACAAACCACACATACAAAAAATAACAAACCATTAAACATAAAATTATTAACTCGGTTATTATCTGAACCTTACATATACCTATTAAAATAGCAGTATAGATGCACGCGGTATTGATGTATCTGGCCAATTGCAATTTGCTTTTGATACGGCAGTTTTTTCAGCAGAATCCAAGCTACTCTATATAAATCTCGAGTATCTATTACACCACACCCTAAAAACAATGCCCTCCTAGAAATGTTTCTAACGATAACTGGATCAATATTTGTAATGAAGAAAACCAGGAATATACCCAGACAACAACTCAATGAATGTGATGAATTTTGCAAAAGCGTATATGTATCTGATAATTTATTTTTAAATGGGAAATGTATCTAAATCTCTGATTTTTCAATGAAGTAGCAATCTTGCACCATCGTGCAAAATTTATGCACCTGCTCAATTCTGAAATAGGCAGTCATGAAATTAGAGAAACGGGCTTGTAGGGATTAACTTAATGAACAACCAGTTCAGAGGAAAGGTGATTTGTGTGCAAATAGAAAACATAGACGTGAAAGTATTAAAAGCTTCTATTGATAAGTGCATCTCAGAATAACAGTATGGAAAGCTGAAGAGCTAAAAACAGTATTAAAGATGTTTACTGTAAGTTCAAGTACGTGTAACATGGCTTGTAGATTAATAGCTATCGCTACTAGTTTAGTGCACCATCGTCATCATCATCTTCAATGAGTGTCAACTTCACTCATTGGAGAATGATCGATAAGCTTTAGCAGATGTGCACACTGACGAATCTAGCGTTTGAATGTTATCTAACACAGTGTCATTCCCTATGTTTGAAAACTTTCTAACATGCATATGAAAAAAAATGTTTGTGATGGACCTTCAAGGAAAACAATACAATAAAGGGTTGATATTTCATATTTTAGACAAAAAAAGATCGTCACTAGACAGTGGGTAAGATTGCTTACAAGTTGCGTAAGGCAACATGATGCAAATGTGATAGTTGTTTACTGTGGCCAAACAATTGGATGACCTGTGCACCAATTGTCCTATATGTTATATTCCATTGACGGCTGTCTTTTAATGGGGACATTTAATTGGTAAAAAGAACACAAAGACTGGACATATCATCGATGGGCCATGTCTTCTTTTTTTACGAGAGCCGTTTTAGTGTTACAAACGATTCAGGACATCAACTGATATTAAAAGAAATGAGTATATGGTTTCTTCCCAGCAATATCAGGGAAAGAGATCTTACAATGGTCCTTGAATAATGGTTAATATTTGTAATAACGGTGGAATTTTCAGCGGATATGCCGATAAAAGATATAGCTAAATAGATCCAATAATTCTTCTTCATATCAAACTTTCTGTTGAAAAAAAGTGCTCGAAAGTGAGAATATCAGATGAATGAATTGGCAATCATTCTTCCCTGATTTAAATACCATAGTATATGTATAGGATACTATGGGTGTCTGCTCCTCATTTTAGTACGATCTTATTCGTCCTCCCCAATATCTAAAAACTAGAAATATATTAATTGATTAATAGGCATTTTGACCTCCTGAACTATTCTATCATATGTATGCCCAGAAAATGCTTTATAAGCATTACAGTCTGGGGAGGTCATATCCCTATTATCTCATTGTTTTTCTGCATCGTCAATAGACAATTCTTTGTATTAACTCCACTCTTTGAACAACATTTTTTTCTACTAGAATCAATTCTTATTGAGATAATTTGTTTTATTCATATTTAAAAGAAAAAGAACCTCTACATTGCTAATTATGTATGTTTAAGGAGTTTCTTGTGGATTGGCAGAAAAAAAACAATTTTTTTTTGTTTTGCACAGTAATGTCCTATCAGGACAAAATTACTTAATTAAATAAATGTTAGATTTAACAAATATAAATAAGTCTGTAAAATGTACTAAATCAGTAAAATGAATTAAAATCCCAGAAGCCCTAATTATTAAGAAATTTTTTTCTAAGAATCTAATATAAAACTAAAATTAAAAAATGAACATATTACAAAAAACAGATGTTAAATGAAACAAAACAAGATAAGAATTATCTTCTTGCTATTAAGGGATTCAATTTTTCTACAAAATTTTGTTAAAATCAATATTAAATTAAATAATTTAAGACTCATCAGAAAATTCAAGAATGATGTTTAATTGTATTTTATAGTTTTATTTCATTAATTATTCGAAAACAAACCATTCATTTATTTTTAAAGAATATCATTATATTTCTTAAAAAGAAATTCTGTTTTTATATTAATAACTACGAAACGATATGAAATTTTATAAAGTAAAAACAAGTGTTCATACACTCACATTAACCAAAACAAACCTTCTTCATAATTACAATTTGATATGGATGCTTTAAAATAATATGGTACAAAGGATAAGTAAAGTAAGTTGAGTATAAAATCAATATTAAAGTTATAAAGACTTTCTTTAACGTTTACCTGCTTGAATCAAACCAGTTGTAGAAATCCTTTATTTGACCTCTGTAAGCATTTAGATTTGCTACAAAAAAGACGCGATGAAACGAAAATTGATTCAAGGACAACTAGACATATAACGATATTTACCACCCCGAAGAAATACCAAGCACGCTGAACGTGTCAATATTTTGAAAAAAAAAAGTTTAACTCAGATATAATCGAGATTTGGTTGATTACATAGACCGAATCTGTAATTTAACAAAAACATAATTTAATAGAAAATACAATAATTTTCTTCCACATTCCAGAAAACAACGAAATTGAACTTCATGATATTTTATCATACATTTTCCAAACCAAATGAGAAAACGCGAAACAGATAATCCAAGAAATACTCAACGGATTAAAAGGCAGTAATGGAAAACAAAAAAAAAGTGAGATTTCGTGACATTACTGTCATTGAGTTGCGTGCTAAGGAACATTCTTTCTTGACTCCGTTTTTCTAATACACTTTGCCATGCCTTTCCTTGTCGCATTGCTCTAGATAATTACTTTTCCCCAAGAAAATAGAATATTTACCTAAATTGCGGAAAAAAAGAAAACGGTGCAGTTGTTTTCTTTCTCGAGGAAAAAATTCCACCATCACATGTTTTTATATAGAGGACCAGAATATTCAGTATAAGTTTTACCTGGAAAAAATACTTCTACTATTCTATATACTTGTATTGTTCCTATATAAAGTTGGTAAAAATATTTGCACAACAAAAATACTTGTACTGTTCTATATACTTATATTGTTCCTACATAATGTTGGAAAAAATATTTGTACAACAAAAATACTTCTACTGTTCTATTTACTAGTATTGTTCCTATATAAAGTTGGTAAAAATATTTGTACAACAAAAATACTTGTACTGTTCTATATACTTATATTGTTCCTATATAATATTGGTAAAAATATTTGTACAACAAAAATACTTGTACTGTTCCTATCAAATGCTCAATACATAAAATCCCTTCGGAAATAAACTGTACATTTAAAATTAAACTTAAGCTGTTTTTGTACTGATGTTTATAACTTTTAGTATTTATTACAATTCAGTTCTGTACTGTTCATTCTAATGTAGAAAACATCAAGAAATTTTTATGAATGGTGCTATATGAAACTATACTGCACAAAAAAATACGCTTTGATAATTCTTATATTTAATTGTTATCCTATAAATAAGAGTAACGTAAATCGAAATGTATGAAACCTTTTTGAATTTGCTGTTCTTTGATAGGTTTGAGTTTTAAGGATTAATTTTCTTCTCATTCTTTTATATTACATATTACTATTATTATTTAGTTTCTGCATTGTATATTCTAATGTAAAAAATGGTATTATTACTATTCAGTTTCTGTATTTTATATTCTAATGAAAAAAAACATCAAGACAAATTTTTATGAATGATGGTATATGATGCTATACTGTACTAAAAATACGTTTTGAATATTCTTATATTTATTTGTTATCCTATGAATAAAAGTAATGTAAATCGAGATATATGCCACCTTTTTGAATTTGTTGTTCTTTGAGATCTGGTTTAAGTTTTAAGGATAAATTTTCTTTCCATCTTTTTATATTACATTTTGTCGCATCAGTTCATTTATTAAGGGTTGGAAATTATGTCATTATTTTTTAAACAAATTACTGTCTTCCATCAGTTTCAGCCAGTATTATAAGGTTCATTGTTTCCTAACACTAACATTTCAGAATTTTGGAAATATCTTCAATGCTTTAAAACACTTTTTGATGATAATAAATTAAAATGGATAAAACGTTTTTATTTTAATTTTGATTTTTGTCGAATTTCTGTAAGAGAAGGATTAAAATTTATCCTTTTTTGTAGATAATTTTTTTTCAAATCTTGTAATCATTTAAATCGTTTTTTTTATTTTGACATTTTCAAAATAATTAATCAAAGTGATGTTCATTAATATTTTGATACCAAGGTGTTTAGATGCTTTATTCTTCATGTTGAAAAAAGTAAAGTCCTCTTTAATATAAAAGTAATAAGTATTCAAAAAATTAGCTTTTGTTCATGTAATGATGTCTTATTAAACCCTTATTATTCATTGCTTTTTCAATTAAAATCCCTTTTTTCTTTTGTAACATTTTCTAATTGATATTTTCCTATTAGATAAATTTGCATTTTTCTCATAAAATTTAATCTCCATACACGAAAAAATCTAATGAGTCTCATTTATTAACTATTTCAATCTATATTTTCTTTCGGCTTAAAGAAAATTGTGTTTTGATTAAATTTGTTAGCTTTTTTTAAAATATTTGACTGTAATGTTAAGTAATTATTTTAGATTATATTGATTTTTAAAATATTTCGCCTTAAAAAACATCATAACGAAATGCTTAGTTGGATATGTGAGTGTACGAGGCGTAAATGTTAAAGTTTCTATAGCATTAAATTGATAATATTTTCGAAATTGCCACAATAAATGCTACGAGAATATTAAGTAAAAAGCGAATATTAGAAAAACACTGACAATTTCTTTATGTGCATTAATCTTAAGAAACAAACCTTTAAGCAGATAAAGAGTAGTTGTTTTCGTCTTTATGTTTATTCTATTTATACTTCTATATGAATATTTTTAGCCAACGGCCGTACCATGCTGAATATACCGGTTCTCGTTAGATCACCGAAGTTAAGCATCATTGGGCGCGGTTAGTACTTGGGTGGGTGACCACCTGGGAACACTGCGTGCCGTTGGCAAATTTGGGACCTGAATGGCCGAGTGTCTAGCGCTCTGGCGCTCGGTGCCACAGGTTTCGGGTTCGAATCCCGGCGGTGCCATGGATGTTTGTAGTGGTTCGGAATCCACTTTAAGCCGTAGGTCCCGGTCTTCTATGACTGTAAGAGCGTCACGGAGCAAAAGTCAGGCTTCTACCTACGGGTGCTCCATCACAACAGAAGCTGCTTCCTTCCCCTTCAATCATGAGTCCATATGGGCTCGTGGGCTTGGCCAGCCAAGTGGGATAAGAAACAACAACAACAAACAACAACATATGAATATTTATAAGAGAGAAATGACAACTTATGTATAATATTTTCAAAACAATATTTTCTAATTAAAAAGACAACGATAATTATTATTTATCTAAGTCTTTGATTAAATTTAATCATTGTCTTTCAGGTTATTTTATTTTTCTATATGCTATTTATTTCTTAATCAAATATATATGATTTAACATGCGAAATTTCCTAATTAAATAAATTTGTTTTAGTGTATTTTTGTACTAATTATCCTTATCGCTAATTTCCTTTCTCTTTTATAATGATTAGTTCAAGGGTATTATCATTATAGAAAAGTTGATGGCATAAAGGAGTAATTTAAATATACCTTACGCATTTATAGAGCTACTGACAATATAAAAGAATACAATACTGCTGAACTATTTATTCTTGGTCTTATTTATGATCATTATACAGTAGCTCTTCGTTTATCATACTCATCAAAAGACAAAGAAATAGGCGGATATTTTTTCAACAAAAGCGCATGATATATTTGAATGTCTAATGTGATGAGGGTGTATTGTGTTATTATTGATAAGTTAATGACATGAAAGAATAGTTTAAATATATCTTATGCATTTATAAAACTACTAACCATATAAAATACTGCTATAGTGCTGAACTATTTATCTATTGTCTTATTTGTCATCATTGTACAGTAGTCTCTCATTTATGCATTCGTCAAAAAACAAAGAATTGGAGCGCGATATTTGAATTCCTGATATACCGAGGGTTTATTATGTTATTATTATATCCGAGCATAAATTTAATTTGAGAAATATCTACAGCATATGTACCTCTGATATTCTTAATTTTTCACGAACATTTAAATTAAACACAATTTAGTACCATCAATTTAAAATATTCGTATGGATTCTTTATTTCTTAAATGAAATTATATATTATTCATTCTCAATATCAAACAGAGATAGTTTTAACTTTTAAAGCTTCATTTCTTTTATAAATTTCTTTCTTTCATTCATTGTTATATTGTATCAGACGAAACCATTTGTAACTGAAGCATTTGTAACTTGAATCAAACATTAATACTTTAATCTTTGAAACTCCATTCTATATTTTCTTTTCTTTTCAAAAGTTTCGTCGGAATTCATATTCATGAAACAAAAACAAACCATTGGAATCTAACTCATTTATTTGTCCAATTTCTGATCATTTATTTTTTTCCCCATGTATTCATTTCTAACGAAATGCAGTTTTCAGACAAATGAAGCCATTCCTTTTCACGAGAAATTGAACAATGAAGTTTTGCCCAAGGCAAATACATTCGTATATTTTCTTTAAATATTAAGAGTTTTTCGAAAATTTATAACATTATTAAAACCGACATCTTCCAACCGCATACATAAATAAATTTTTAAATTAGCGAATAACTTTGAAATATTTTTTCCCTAGAATAATATTGCAATTTATATATTATCATTTCGACAAAATTTTTTGTATTAATAAAAATCATTCAAAAATATTTTCCTTTTTTTCTTATTTATTAATTGAAAATTTTTGTTAATAAATTATACATCATAATCAGAACTAAATAATTACACAAGCGACTAAGAAAATAAATCTTACGATATTCATCCTTTGAATATCATATATTTATGATTCTAATGATGTCAAAATTATTCTCGTAGAATTTAATTTTTAATTATTTTTGAGAATGAAAACAGCGTATAAAATTTAATTATGGAAAAAAATTTTAGAAAACCAATAAGTATTTTCTATTAGTAAAACAGGAAAAATAAAGATTTTACGGAATAAAATTTTACTTTGTATCTGCAATTGTTAAACAATTATTGAATTTATTTTTAAAAAGGCTTCCTGAATTATTGTTTAATGAGGTAGCTAATAAAGAAATGAGATCTTTATGTGATAATATTAAAAAATGGAAGAGATGTATATAAAAATTTAAATATTATATAAGGCATCCTATTATAATTTTGTTATATGAACTGACAACGTTTCTAAAAAATTCCATCCCAGTTCACTTTTTTTCATTTCTTTTTGTGTATTTGCTTTTGCGGTAGTTGTTTACATATACATATGTATATTGGAAAGATGTTGAAAAAAAGGATGTATTGGAAAAAGAAGTTTACATACTTTCATTGTCTTGAAATGTAACAATGTACCTATAAATTTCTGATATACTTTAAATTCTTTTTCGTCGTTTTTATTTCATAATTTTATATTCTAATAATCTATTAAAACTTTTAATTCAAAATAAATTAATATAACTAATTCAGTTAATTTGCTGATTTATTCATTAAAAAGATACTTTCATTATTGATTACTTAGTGATTGACTCAAAAGTTGATTGTTAAATGAATTAATAGTTCCTGTTTACATATTCATAGTTCAGTTTTTATTAGGTTAGCCCTCCACTTATTACTTACATAGTAATTTAATAAATAATTGAATTAAGCAATAGTCTGCCCTCACTAACAGAGTAAACAAATTTCTAATGATTATATTATCAATATCTTATCTCATTAACAGTTTTTAGAAGTAAGCTCCACTAAAACATTCTCAGTCGCCTTTGCAGCAGCAAAAGGTATGATCATTAAATCAGAGAAATATTTTTTATTATGCTTAAGATTGATGTACTTATTTTAGCATCTTAGGATAAATTCCTAGGAGTAAAACTGGAAGGGAAGAATAATTTTTATTGGCCATTTCTTAAAGGAAGTGTCTGCTTTAGTGTTATAAGGGAAGGAAAGCTAAATATTTAATTTAAAATAACTAAAATTTATTTGAGCATCAATTCAATTTACATCTGTACAGTTCCAAAAAAAAATTTCTACGCTCTGAAGTAAAGTCAACATAGAAAGATATCAAGGGGAAATTTATATATATATATATATTCTAGATCTGAAGCAGCCTAGATTGTGACTTTAACCAAAAAATATAACAACTTCAATCTTAAGATTAAAGTAATATTTTAGACTAAACTTTAAAACAATGTTTACTTGAAAATATAGTTGTTCTTCTAATTCACGGGGGCAACGGGCGTACCGGTTACGCAGTTCCTAGGTGGTTTTAAAAACCACAATACCTCCACATCTAAAAGCAATTAAAACATTAGCATAAATTGTAGTTGCTTGAATTAATGTCAACGTATATACGTATTTTATATATAATCACTCTAATTTTAAAACATTTTTTATAACATTTTTTATACAGGTCACTTAAACTGAGGTGATTTTCAAATTATACGACAATTATATAGCAAATTCATCATTATCCAAGATGCTAAACCAAAGGCTGTCTGGTACCATTGTCAAATCACTCTGTTTTTCTTATCAAAATTTGGAACAAAGGTTCCAGAGGGGCCATCTAGGGAGTTTGCATCGTTCACTCTTCTCCTCGAATTTGATAGCAAGACTTTCGGGAATACGGATTAATAGTTTCCATATATGACATATGAACTTTTGGTTCGTTCGTTTGTCACTTTCGAACAGATCTCCTTTAGCCTCAAAACCTAAAAAAACATTATTGTTATATAACACAAACATGATTTAAATTATAATTGAAATGAAAATTTCTTATAGCAGTTAATAAAAAAATTAATTTAAAACCAGAATAGAAATTAACCTGAGAACCCATTAAACTACATTTAAAACCAGAATAGAAATGAAATATCGAATTTTTAATCCTGCTAAATTAAACTCGGGCGTTTAATTATTTTTTAACGTAAAAAAAGACAAATCCGTTAATTTTAATTTTTCGATTTTCTATGAATAATAAAAAAAGTAATTAAAATGTATGTGGATAAACTACTTTTATTAAGGAATAATTCTCTTTTGAAGCAAGTTTATATCTTACATTTAGAACCACAAGAAGAAAATAACGGAATCTCAAAATGTATTGCAGTTGTAAAATTAAAGAGAAATGGAAATCCAAAACACTTTTAAATTATTCATTGTAAAAATGAAACAAATTGTGTAAATTTTAAAAATTCTAATACAGTAAATTCTTATGCAAAATTCTAAGAAATAAATCCTAAACAATAAATAAAACATAGAATATATTTAAAATAATACCTTATTCCCTAAAGCAATAATTTAATCCAGTGAAAATCTTAGTATCAACTCCCAAAAAATATATATATTCTACCTTATCGAAGACTTCAATTGACGAGGCACGTAAACAAGCAAGATATTTTAGACCTTTTACCGATGTAGGCTTCCATTAAAATGTTTACTTAATGAACCACCACGGAATAACAGTTTGACTCTACTAGCTTACTAATAAGTGCTGCATGCGTCTTAACTTTCGTAAACTTCACAACAAGTTAAAGAGGAAAGGAAATCTAAAATACTTTTAAATTATTCATTGTAAAAAGGAAACAAAGTTTGTAATTTTTCAAAATTCTATTGCAATAAATTATAAATTATAAACAATGAATAAAATATAGAATATATTTAAAAAAATACCTTATTCATCAAAGCAATAATTTAATCCAATGCAAATCTTAATAACAAAAACAAAAAAATTAATATTCTATGTGAATTAATATATTCTATTAATTCATATATTCTATTTCTATCGAAGACTTGAATTGACAAGGCACGTAAACAAGCAAGATATTTTAGACCTTTATCGATGTAGACTTCCATTAAAATGTTTCCTTAATGAACCACCGCTGAATAACAGTTTGACTCAACTATCTCACTAATAAGTGCCACACACGTCCTACCTTTCATAAACTTCACAACAAGTCGTTTTCTTAGACTTCAATTCTGTCCCTGAACACAAAGTGTTTCTTAATTCTTCATTACCCACAGTGAAGGCTTTCGTGACACCGGTGTGTCGAAAGTGCTATAAATCACTTTGAACACTTCTGGGCCTCAGTAGCAAGGTAATGGGGGCTTCTCCTTATAGATACTTTAGAAACTCTTTCCTCTCTCACTTACCCAATTACGGTATAAAATAGTAGCACGCAAATGCAATAGACTTCAGGGAACCCAATAACTCCAGCAGTTAATCCAGGGTAAGCAATTTATGGCTGTAATGGTTGGCGATTGGAATTGTTCCTGCTTAGGATCATTTTGATATGAGGATCAGCAGACTGTTTTCTCAAAGAACTTAATATCGATACAGATCTACCATGTCCACTTTGATGACACTTTTTATAAATCTCTTCCAATAAATAATTATATATTGAATATCTCAAGCCTTATTCCCATACTAGGTTATTTCAATAATAGGCTCCTTATGTAATAGCTATGTGAATTTTTCCCTTTTAGGCTATTAAGGTTTTAAATTGTTGTTAATGTTATATTCGAAATTTGTCTACTTTGGAATGTATAAGAAATTAATACTGATATTAAATCATCTTTTCTGTCATATACAACAGGTATATATAGAAGTATTTTTAATGCTTGTTTTTATGTTTATGTTTTTTATATTTATCATTCTTTGCAATACGAAAATGTAAGATTTTATCATAATGTTTCTCTTCTGTATATTTATTTTCAGTGATCATTTACTAATTGCTTACAAATTCATATTTTTGTTCCTTTTCAATTATTATTTTTTGTTCAAAAAATAAATAAATATATGATACTTACAGTAACTAAGTATCACATTCTCTACATAATGGATAAACAATTGAATTATTAATTCGCAAACAATTTATATTCGATGTAACTCAAATCATTAAGTAATTATAAATAACATTTTTATGTTAATGAATGCCGAATATGTTGATAACAATTGTGGTGAATAGATTTTACATTGCCATTGAAAAACTCACAGATAAAAAATATAATGAAAGAACTAAACAGATAAGAAGTTTGAATAACAGTAATATTTCTCGGATTGTACTAAAAAAAACTTAATTTAAACATTAAGAAAAGATCAATAAGTCTCTTTCTATTTCGTTGCCTGAAATCAAAGTAAAATTTTAATATTGTTCAAACACACTGTCAACTATATGCAAGAAAAAATCCCATTCATATATTATATCTGAAAATAGCAGGCAATAAACATTAATAACAGGTACAATAAGAACTCGTAAAACGGCACCATTGATATTTATTAACTAGGATTGGTTTACTGTAGAACAACCTACATCATTATCTCTTTAAACTTGTAAAATAAATCTTATATGCTTACAGCATCTGCGATTTTATTCAATTTAGTTCTTTAATCTAAAAATAATTTCAGTAGGAGGACAACACGATACCATGCAACAAATGAAATCCAATTTTAATTTAAATCTATTTCACACTAACTAAACGTCTGAAAAATATCACTACGTGTTTACACGTCAGTTTTATTTTCCTGACTTCTCGTTTATCTTTTTTTATCTATTGTTGCGTTTCCAATCGTAAAGAATGCTATTTGAACACGGATAAGAATATTTTTACAAAACTGTAGTAAATATTTAAAATTATTTATTCACGAAAAGGAGGCACTTGAAAGTAAAATATTACATTTATTTATTCAGCAAATATTAATTTATCTGGGAACTATATTAATCGTAAATCGAAATTCATAGATTCTAACCATTTAATACCGTATATTACTTAAATCCTGAATTTTTGTTCATTTAAATTCCATAAAAATTTCAGTAGCATAAAAATATATCAGATTTAATTTCATTAAAATGTAATATTATTAAGGATTTGTAATGATATTTGAACATTTGATATCAGTAATCATTTATTCGTCAGTTTTTACCAGAGTACTCAAGGTTGTAAACAAGAATTCAATAATAATGCAGTGTAAAAGAGATTAAACGCGAGTGAGATTATTTTAAAATTAAATTCTACATTTTAAATGTAGAATGCATAACTTTAAATGGATAAATTTCAATTTTTTTTGTTAAAAATTAAACTCAGTGCATATTAGAGTCACTATAAATTCAAAAATATTATTCTTTTTCGACATCAAAAATTTGTTTCTGTATGAATCACAACATTATATCACGAAACACTTTAAATCTACAGGAATTTTTGTTTCCAATATTAAATGTTTAGGTAAGTCATGATTTTTTATAAATATCACCAATCATACAGTCATGTGATTTAAACAACTATAAAAAAAATCATGTTATGAACTTTATTTTTAGAATTGACATGTATTCGTCGAATTGTTTTTAAATTCTGAAAATTCTCTCTCTCTGAAACTATTTTGTCACCTTCAAGTGAAAACACTAAAATTTTACCATTTAAATACATTGGGAAAAGCGATATAATTTATTTTTTACTCAACTAAATACACTCATGGAAACTATTCATCTAGCGTTGGCATATCTGACGCATGATATCTATTCAAATTGCGCTCTAGACGAAATAGATTGTCGCTAGTAGCACCAATATGAACATGAAAATCATGTTTGCCTTAAATATCCTATGTAAACTTTGGGAGTGCTATTTATCTTCTAGATCGTAAGAAGGGCTTTAAGCAGGTAGAAAAATGCAATACCAGAAATTTACTGAGTTTAAACCCGGTCGTGAAATAAGGCATCAAAATATACATATTCTTTTAGCAATATTACAGAAAAATTTGGTAGGGATGTGTAAGTGTTTATTGCACATCAATCATGCTACTGTGCATGATTGTTGGCAACAATGGTCGGGGAAGATACTCTCTGAAAAAGACAGGTAGCATAGCACTACTGAAAGAGACAACCGACATATTCACTACAGAGTATAACGAATCATACTGCAACTACAGTACAAAATTCGAGCTTCTGTTGGCACTAGAGTGACACAGCGAATGACAATAAATCGATTATTTGATTGACAGCTCCCAGGTAGACGCCTTGTTGCTTTCATGCCTCTAACTACAAATCACTACCGTCTGCGACTTCAAATGTGTCAAACTAGAGATCATTGGAGGATGGAGTGGAGATCTATTTTGTTCTCTGATAAGAGATTTTTTTTTATTGCTGACAGTGGTGGCCGTATATTGGTTAGAAGGTGGCTAGTTGAACTGTTCTTCATCGTAGACACACTGTATACAACCTGAGTTATAGTCTGAGTATTAATTTTCTACGATAGCATGAGCATTTTCGTCATTATTCCACGCACCTTGATAGAAAATTTTTACATCCTACTGATGATTGAACAGGTTTTGCCAGTTTTCGAATGTATTCCAGGGATTTTTTCCAACAGGTCAACACTGATCCCCATACCACTGTCTTCATCCAAAGTGCTCTATAGAATATCGATATGTTGTCCTGGCGGATCTTATTCCAAATGAACATGTTTGGGACATTATCGGAAGGCAAATCGAGTGCCATCCACAACCAATATGAATCGTTGCTGATTTGACTGTTTAAGTACAACAGCAAGGAACTCCAATCCATAAAATAACATACAACATATGTACTTCGCGTTTGAATGCTTGCATTCAAGACTATGGCGCAGATATTTATGTACCAGCACTTTACATTTGAAAATTTTTTTCTCAATCATACTTTAACCTGTGACTCTAAAGCTTTAATCAAATATATATTTTACCTTGACAAATGATTTTCCTTAATTTAATTGCTTTAAAATAACTTCGATGGAATTTCATTTTTCATCAATGTATTTAAACAAAATAAAGTATTTTCACACATGTGCTTTCCCATGTGCGATATCTTAAAATATACGATGGTTAAAATAAGCTTAAATCCCTGAGAATAAAAGTTACCACAATGGATTTCTGAAAATATGTTTCTCAACTTAACAAGCTTTTAATAGGATAATGATCATAATCTGCTTCACCATGGTTACATAAAATAATGTACTTTTCTAAATTCTTTTTTGCCATTTTATAGTGGTTATTTGCCCACTTCAAAATAACATTACAGAATCATATACTTTTTTTTAAATGATTACACATATTAGCTTGCATATATGTTGTTTCTCAGAACGCCTTTTATTAGGCCGTAGGGTCTAGTGGATTACATGTTGGATTTCCCATCCAAGTGTACTTTGAATTAAATTAGAAAAGTGGTGCCGAACTACAAGCTTTAGTAGGGTGGAAGTGGGCAGATAAATTAAGGTACGAATCCACCATTTGCTATTCCTGGGGAGGGGGGGGGGGGGTTGTCCGTTCATAATTGCGGTGGCGCATCTTCAATTCCATTATTTCCAAAGTTGTAAAAGCCTTAATCTTATCCCTAAGCATAGTGATGTGGTTACGTGTACAAGTAAAAAGCTCCTTTTTGAAAATATTTCTATTTTAAGGAATTATTTTTAAATTTACAGTAAAATCTAAAATCATATAAAAAATATGAAGAATATATTTTAATATGACACCACTTTTGAAATTCAGATCACACTCCACTCTTGGCTCAATGGTAGTGTGTCTTCACGAGCATGATAAAAGATGGGTGCTTTTCTCCGATATTGCGTACACTATTTTAAAAATTTAGTACATTCTGTATTGATTCTGACAAAAGTTCTTACTTCAACAAGAGACTGACTGGTTGAAGTTTCTTTTGATTTACTCCAACACGCAAAGGCCAGGAAGATTGCAAGGAGACTGCTTTGTTTTCAGAGCAAATGTCTCTCTTGTTTTCTTCTATCGACTTTTATAATAAAACAGGTTAGATGCTCATTTAAGTTTTTCTGGAAGGCCATAATCCTTTATACAAACTTACATCTAAAAAAATGACATTAATTCACCCGAATATTGTTCACAGTTATAAAAGGGGCAATAATATTAGTAGATTCATGCTGGTATTTGAAAAATAATGCAATTGCTCTTCATTAACTAAAAAAATAATTTAAAATATTTTGTTGTGTAAAACGATATACTTCTAAAAATAAAACAAATGAATCACTATTTTTTAATATTGCTCAAAAAGTAAAATTTATTTTTCATATTTAGTAGTAAGATGTGATTTAAAAATTACAAGTCACATCTTATAAAGATGCCATTGTTATAATACACTTGCAAATGACGAGACACTACAATACTACACTGCCAAAGTAATTCCTTTTTAACCAAACAAATTATAAAAAAATAGAAACTAGCGTCTATTAAAAAACAACAGAATCATTATTTAAAGATTACTTTAAAATTTAAATCAAGGTATGTGACAATGTTAAGTGGAGAAGCCCTTACTCACACGACCAGCTTAAAACCGAAAAATGATAAGCTGTTTCTATTATAAAAATCGATGGAAGAAAACAAGAGAGACATTTACTCTGAAAACAAAAGCAGTCTCCCTGCAATCTTCCTGGCATTTTCTCAGGATTTATGAATGATGAATTGTTTCTTAAGGCTTTCTACTGCATATTAAATCAGTCTAGGGCGCGTCGCTGGTGGTCCTTTACGATATGTTGAGAGCTAAAAATAAATTCAACCACGAAAAGAACAAACTAAACATTTCATTTTTCAAATACATGTATTTTTTGTTCTGAACGAAAGAGAATATTCTCTCTCAAACAATAAGGAGTTCAAAAAAGTTTAATCTTCCACCTCTTGTAACAGCCTTTGGGGTGAATGTCATAGAGAACAACTGGGTGTACTACGTAAAAAATATGAACAAACCCATTCTTAGACTTTATATTTTTCTATTTTTGTAAAAGGTTTGAAAAATGCATCAATTCCCTTCCCCCATCACCTTCGTATGAAATAGTTTTTAGTGTTAGGAATCTCGACAGATGATGTCTTTGGAAAAAAAAATTTTTATGTTTATCTGATAAATCTGATTCGTAACTGCTTAGATCATATTTTGAAAAGAAGTTTAAACTGAGGCGATTATTTCAAATATGTATCGGATCTTTCTATGCTATTTTTGGAATGTCAAACGCGATTTTTTTTTTTTTTTTTAAGATTTAATACTTAAATCTTAAACACATTAAAAAACTTAAAAGTATTAATATAATGAAAAAAGGTGAATAAATTTTTGATGATTTGATGTCTACTAAAAGTAAAATCCTTCAAGAAAAAAGTTTCTAACAAGATTAAAATGAAAGGCATATAAGTCTTGAACATATGCTTTACTTAAATATATATGGTGTCCGAAAATTATTGGACACATTTCAAAAGTATGTAAAAAATCTAAACGTGTTAGAAATAAAATTTCTTTATTAACTTATAATGTAACTACAAAAGATAATAATTTTTTATCTGTACCTCGTAGTGTTTGTAATAGTTACGTATAGGCAAAACTTGGTTTTATTCCTTGTATTGACAAAATTCTAATGAATTAGTAAATTAATAGCAGCAATGATACGCTGCTTTAGTTCCTGCAAATTAGAACAAGGTATTAATTCTAATATGGCATTCCCAAATGTAAAATAATTTCAAAATCAGCAGGCCTTGTTCTCTTAAACGAACCTTAAATTTCAAAGATCCATTTTCACATAAAAAATCCCGATGGAGTTAAATTTGCATAGTAGCTATTTATAATTCTGTAACTCCTCAACTTCTTGTCGATATATGGGATAAAATCAAACGTATAGCGTGGATGTATAATGAACAACCAAGAGATACCACATAGAAATTTATTATACTTTGTAGTTACATTGTCACTTTGTAAATACATTTTATATCCATCACTTCTAATTCTTTTATATATACCACAAAAAATCCCAAAACCAAGAGAAAATTTTTTTAGAGGAAGGAAATTTAAAACAAAATTTGTGTAGATAACACATCCATTTGATTTAAGTTTCAAGTTCATGGGTTAAAGTATTCACGAGAAGAGTAATTTTAAATGCGAAATTCCAGTACACTAATAATCGCTGTAGTCTCCATGATTTTGAATGTAAACATGGAAACATGCATGCATTGTATCTCACAGGTGTTGTATGTCCTTTTATGGGATGGAGTTTCCTGTCTGTTGCACTTTATCAGTCAAATAAGCTTCGGCCCATGCTGGATGTTGATGACGCCGGATTTGTCTTCCAATGATGTCCCATACATGCTTGATAGGAAAAAAATCTGCCCAATACAAAACGTCGAGCCTCGGTAGATCACATTGGGTAACAACAATTTTATTATAACGAGCGTTATCCTGTTGAAAGAAGTTTCCTGGAATAGTGATAAAAATGGCAGCATAACCAATTTGATCACTAGTCTGTCATACAAATTTGTTTTTAAGGTGGATACAGACGAGAGTGCTCCTGCAGTCATAGGGAATTGTTTTCCGGACCATAACTTCTGGTGTAGGTCTTAAACAACCTTGTCCTGGTACTAATCTGGACTTCTTTTAAACAACCTAGTCCCCCGTTTTCTTTGCATCACTGTCATCAATAAAAAATGAGAACATAACAGATATCCACTCCTCCTTTTCAAGGATTTCTAAATAGAAATATTTGAAGTAGCAGATGGCGGTGATTTGGAGTTATTAGCATGAAAGCAGCAAAGCGTCTAGTGCCAACAGAAGCTCAAATTTTCTGCTGTAGATGCAATATTATTCGTTAAAGCCATGTGGTGAATATATACATCGTCTTTCTCAGTAACGGACCGTATGCTGCCAGAACCTCTGTGAAAGTACCTTCTTGTTAACACTGCTACTAACAATCATGCAAAATAAATACATCCCTGTGAAGTCTTTCTGCAATATCTGAAAAGAAAATTCACCTTCCCGTAGGCCGTTTACTTGACCAACCTCAACAGACATGGAACTAATATTGAAGTAGCACATACTTTCATCTGTGACCTTGGAACTTTAGTCAAATAAATAGGTTATCTTGGCAAATGCTGGGCTTTAATTTAATTTCTTCTTGATGTTGGGATTCCCCCTTCCACCAATGCATAATTTATGTTGTGTCCAATAATTTTCATCCATACCGCACAGAGCGATCTATAGGAAATTTTTATATTTTTGTTTAAAAAGGGTAAAATACAACTTATTATCAATGGTAAGGTGCACAGTTAGCAAATATTAAGGCTTTTGTTAGATGCAATTGGTGACGCCCTTGGTAATCACTGCTTTCAGGAACTTGGAGACTTGATAGCGATTGTGACAACGTATGTAAGCGTATCGCATAAACAGAAGGCTTCTGGTCGAAATTATCTGGTCTTTCGATCTTCTATACGACACGCAAATGCTGAGTACTCTTCAAAGTCCTTCAGGAAAACAATGCCCTCTTGCTTACTCCGTCAGTGGACTGTTTGTGGTATACATGAATAGATTCCAAGTGTCACTGATGTACAAAGGAAAAAATAAATAAAGGTAGAATAGCGGTGTAATTATTTTTAAAATTGTGAATTAAAATATATAAATAATTTGAAGTTTTCTTGTACATTTATTGATGGAACATTTATATATATATATCTATCTATATATACAAAAAATAATTAAAGGGAAAAAACAACAGTGCTTCATCTATCAGACGGGGCCAGCGGCAATATCTTACTAATAACATTTCCAATGAATTTCAGGGATAGACAGGCTGTAATCAAATTTGGATTTTACTCTTAGTAATTTATTGAAAAGTCAGAATGAAAACTCATATTGTGGATCTATATTATTATTTATATAAACCATAATAATTATTGAAATTAATTTCATCAAATACTTATAAATTATAAAAATGAAAAATTCAAACGCTTGCATAATTTTATTCTGAAGAAGATAATTTTTATTTTATAAATAAGCACAATATTGAGTTAATATCTTTTAACTTTTTATATTATAGATGTAAGGCTATAACGTTGTAATTAGTTGTTTTAAGATAAAAAGAAGGAGTAGCTTTTATCAAAAAGTCTTTCAAATGATTCAAACAATTTTGAATCATGCAGATATTTCAAAAATTTATAACATGCAAATATAAATATAATAAATAAATATATTTTTACGTTATATTAAATGAAAGCTCTTTTGTAAAAGAGCTTTCATTTAATCTTTTTTCTACCTACATTTCCAGCTTAATTAATTCATAGTTTCATTTTGAAAGCGTACTTAAAATATCTAAATAACACTACTTTGAAATTAAGAAACTGTATGTCTATTACATAACTGAACGCCTGTGTATGCAGAATTTCGTATTTGCTTATGCAAAGTGGATTAGAAGAGCTATCAAGAAAGAGCCATTTAATCTATTGAACAATTTAATTCATACTATATATTTTCATTGATATTGGCTTGATTTGATGATTTGAATACAAGAGAAACTGATGCGATAGAAATTTAATATCACATGAAAGACTTCCTTCCCCAATATTCGTCCAGTTAAACTTCACTGAATTGGAAATTCCTGTATTTATAAAAGTGAATGTATACTTAAATTAAGTAAATGAGAAAATGATGTTGTTGATTGACTACTTACCTTTAAAAAGTTCTTCAACTACTAAAGCAGAGTCTATTTATAGGAAGAGGATTACATATATAAGTGATTAATTATGTAGTCGTGTTAGATTTATCGATGTAGATGACGCAGTAAAGTATCTAAAACCTATTTCAGAATAAAATAATCTGTAAAATATTAAATGATAAGATGTTTTATTTAATTAGAAGAGTCAATAAATTCATTTGAGTTTTTAGTTTTCATGTCGTGAAAATAATTAAAATTGTTTTCTTTGAAACCAGATTAGTAGCCATCTTTATCAAATTTCTATAAACTATATAGAAAAAATTCTATATTTATTATCGAATTTCTATACGCTACATATCAAAATTCTTATAAAAAATGAGAAATACCTTGTCAAATTTAGTTATTTTTATTTCAAACTAAAATTTGTTTATTTTGAAGCAGAGGGATCAATTAATATACATTATGCAATCGTTTCAAATTTTTTACGCTAATGGCCTGACAGATATTATTATTATTATTATTCTGCGGAATATCTTAATAAGTCTTAAAAATTTTTCGTTTAGTTTTTGTTTAAAAATAAAGTTTCTAAATAAACTCTAAATGGAAAATTTTAAGAGTTCTAAATACGTTTATAAAAATGGCACTATTAGAATCTACGTCATTCAAAATCACAGATGGTGGAATTCTCAGACTATATTATGATGGAAGAATTTTATTTTAAGAAATAAGAATATGCACTTTAAGAAAATAATTATTTAAAATTCTAGATTAAAAATTTATGAAACATAAAAATATCTATCTCATAAATATTTTTGAGCTAAAAATATTTATTCTAAAGAAACATAATTCATAAAAGAAAACTGTATTAAAATAAACAAAATGAAAACTTCCTAATACTTATATATAATTAATTTCTATTCTAATGCTTATATGTGTATTAACATTTTATTAGTCGACTAATATTATTCGCATTTTATATGCATTGTATGTGTTATCAGTAAGTCCAGATTCCAATATCATCATATGTATGAGCTTTATTTAATCTCACATTTTCATTTAAAGTATGGATATTTGGTACGTAAAACATTAATGTTATTTAAAAATCAATATTTAATAACTTATGAAAGCATATTTTTGAAACATTTGTGACTCAAATGAAGTTACAACTAATAAATAATAAAATCATTTTATTCATAATTAAATCGAATCGATCGAATTTTACTCTATTTAGTCTTTTAAATAAACTAACAAATAAATAAAAATTTGAATATTTCGAAAGTTGTTGAATTGAAAAGAAATATTAAGCATTTTTATGTTTGATTCAAATAACACTAAAATAGAAATCATGACAAAATTTTATTTATCATGATGTTTGTTTCATTTTCCAGGAAAATAAGTAGTAAAAGGTTTTTACAATGCTTCGTAAAAAGGTTATAAATTTTACTTCTGAATGGGAATTACAGAATCAAAAAGAAAAGAAGGAAATCACAATTGCTAGAGAAAGCGTTACAATCCTTGTGTTCCTCAATATACCAAGATTAACCCTACTCCAACGAATGCTCTGTCTCCCTCATTTTCTCTTGACAGTCTTGGCTCACAAGAAAAGGGTTTTATTAGTTTTAGGGAAAATCTTATTGCTCCTCTGCTTTTCTGGGCAAAGTAATAAGTGCTCTTCTATCCATTGAAGAGCAGAAAATTAAATCTGTACAGTCTCAAGCATTCTGCACCAGTTTGCATCAGAGATCCATAGGTGGAAATGAACAAATAAAGAATTTTGCGTAGGCTTTGAGAAGAGCAGAAAACAAATCAACTAAATCAATAAAATAAATCTAAAATTACTTCAGTTATTTGATAGAATTTTAATCATGTTACAATTTCTGATATTCGTGGGAGTATTTAATGCAAATTAAAAATACAAAACTAAGCCTTATTGACAGTTCGAGTATTCTAAATCACTTTAATGAAATTTTACATGTTTGTTCGACTTTAATAAAAATAATAAAATGTAGCCAGTTAAATAAAGAACAAATTTATTCAATAAAATAAATCAGTGTAGTAACAATTATATTTTAAAGAAATAATTTTCAAAAATATATATTTTTTTAAAATCTCATTTTTTGTGTTAATCTATTTTATATCATCAAAATCATTTCTTTTCTACTATAGAGATTAATTATTATTGTGATTAACAACACAATTTTTTTTTACACATTCTAATAAAACCTCGTTATACTACTTGAATTATGAAAATGGTATTAAAACTAAAAATACTTAAATTTCTTTCGTAATCATGTCTTACAATTATGTAAAAGAATATTGGCCGGAAAAAACTATTCTAATAAGTCAAATTTATGTCAATTTACAATGTCATATGTTTATCAATTTATAATGTCATATGTTTATCAATTTACAATGTCAAATTTATTCTAACAAGTCAAAGCACAAAAATATTTACAACTCATGCCATAAAATTTAATGCTTGTAGCCTCTATCTCAATACCTTAAATGAAAGCAAAATATGGTCAGGATTCTGTTACGTTTGAGAACTGACTGCATGACATTTAAAATTGAAACA
Source organism: Caerostris darwini (assembly GCA_021605075.1). Taxonomy (NCBI): domain Eukaryota; kingdom Metazoa; phylum Arthropoda; class Arachnida; order Araneae; family Araneidae; genus Caerostris; species Caerostris darwini. The sequence goes on along the minus strand of BPLQ01007882.1, from coordinate 587,388 downwards.
CTTATAATCACCAACTATATAATTGTTTTAAAGAATTGATCCGATGAATGTTATAAAGCTTTGTTTGAGTGATAGTAGTTTCTGATATAATGCATAATTTACCATCATTCATCTGAGTTTAATATTAGCATCAATTCCTGAATCACCTGATTAAACGAAAATTATGTAATGTTGTTATGCAAAGGGAATAATTGATGAAGCCTCCTAATTATCTAAACAAAACCTATCTATTGAATTTTTTAAACCACAAAAATGAAATTAAAAATGAATAATTAAATACTTTTATTTGCATTTTTAATAACGTGTAGTTAATAAACGATATGGAATATTTATAATGAGGATTGTTACAAACATTTATATAAAATGCATTCAAAATATTTCAACAAGACTTTGAGCAACTCCAACCAAACTATGAACTCAGAAAACAGTAGTTCTATTCAAATCATTTATACCGAAAGCATGGATTACCAGAGATTTGCCTAGGAAAATTAACCACTGTTAGCTAGGCGATCACTAACCAAAGCTGTACTCCAAATTTGGAGTCTTCCAATTTGCGTCTTGTAATATCTGAAGTACCTTAACTGAGAAATGCAATTTAAGTTAGATACTGTAGCGTGATACTATGCCCACAGATTACCTCATTTGACATCTAAAAGCACTTGGAATGAATTTGGAGTATCATTTATTTTAATAGGGAAAGTGTAAACCAAACTCCTGCTGTCTCCTTCAATTGACTTCTCATAAACATTAGAAGCAGCAGTTCTTGATGGAACTTAGAGTAGGATAAACCTAAAATATTTCTAATTAATCTCAACTATTATGTTATTCAACTGAATGTTATGTTAATTCAGAAACTTTCAGAGGCATTTATCTTAATTTAATAAAAAAAACATTCCATAAAGATAATTAAAGCTATCAATTGTGACTTTTTATTTAAGTTGTTAACAGTGAATTTTTTATTGTTACAGAAATGCTTTCAATTTTTCTAGAGTTTGATCACTAAAGAACTACAAAGAAAAGAATAAACACAATAGCACAAAGAAACAATTAAATTGACTAAGTCTTCGCCAAAATGCTTTTGATTTGGCTATACAGTTACTTTCTAAAGAATAAAAAAAAACTATGCGCCGATTAGATTAATGAATAGTTTGAAGATAATTATTTTCTTAAAATAATTTAATTTAATTAAATATGCAAAAAATAATAAAAACTCAATATCAATATTATTGAAATATAATAAAATGTATCTCTCTTCGTATATAACAAATTAAAGGCATTTAATACTTTATATCAGTTTTATACTTCTTTGGTTCATAGTAGCATACATTTTAAAAATAAATGCAGTTTTGATTCAGTACTATCTTTATGTTCGAGCTAATGTCAACTCCATGAAAATGCCTCATTTGTTTTCTAAGGACATTATACATATGTGTTATGACATTATATATATACACATGACACATAATGTCATGTGTTATGACATTATGTGTTAGAATCGCCTTTCTCGAAGATATGCTGAGGTGTACAGCTATCAAACACAATGACTTGTGACGCTAAATTCCTTCTTTCACCAATGTAGCCGACTTTATTTATGTTGGAGATAAATATAACAGTCCCTAGGGTCTCTGCAGTGTCGTCATGAATCCCTTGAGTACAGAATCACTAAAGAGGACATGCATCTATTGTTGCTGGGCCCAAGAATGGTTTGTTTGGCTTCCTAAAATACAAACTTTCTTTTGTGATGTGTATAAAGACTCACATAGCATTGGTCACTTTTATAAAGTAATAAAAGACAATACAGCAATTCTTCTCTGTTGAATACCTGTATTCAGTTTGATTAGAAATAGTAGTTTCAGACACAGCAGAAATAGTAGTTCTCGATAAGCCACTAGATTCTGAGTTGGTGGTCTTGACCTGGAATCCTGTTGATAGTGCGAGTTAATTGGAGCCGTAATTATAATGCCATGTTCTAGACACTCGTAAACATCCCCATTCTAGACACCCGTAAGCATCAAGCTGTCTACGAGTTTCAGATGAGCAGTTAGAAACTGTCGATGGCTCTCCATAAAAATTATAGTAGTCTATCCTCTCTTTATTTTTACTGAACTAGGCTCTTTACTAGAATTTCTTGTCAGTAACGTAATTTCAGTAAACTCCTACTTTTAATCTTTTATTCAAAAAGAACTATTTATTAAGCACTAGATGCGTGCGTACTTTAAATTTACCTTTCCCCATATTATATATGATAATTATTTAAGATATTAGTAGAAGATATATTGAATTATTGGAACAAATGTGTTTGAAAATTTAATTTTTGACACCTATGTTGTTTACAAAATCTGTGAACTGTGATCTGTGACATTTATAAAATATACAATGCCTGTTAGTAGGTAACGAATACTTCCTTCAATTTTCACAAACAAGTTATCCATTTTTAATTACTGAATTTGAAAATTAATACTTAATTAATTAATGTTTTAACATATATATTTTTAAATATATAAATGTAAAATGTTTTTTATTATTGAAGAAAAATATTTATTTTTATCAGAGTTGAATATTAACTAATGTTTTTAATCTGTGGAAATTTTCGTTGATAATATCCTTCTTAATAGTCTGTTTTTGCAATTATGCATTTCCAGTTTCTAGAAATTAAAAAAACTGAAATGTACTAAAGGAAATTCGGCTAAATAAGAATTCTTAGATATATCATTATGATCCGCATTATTAAGATTTTTAAATTAGAATTCAATTTTCTTTATCATGCATGTTTCCGCCTTCCCTCCACGCACACATAGATTAAATGAGTGTAATAATACCCGTTATTGAATATATGAAAGGCATTACCCAACATTTTCTTTTCTGGAGACAAAAACACAATCATATATAAAAAATGTGTCCAACAAAATAATAGTCCTACATTAAATGAATGATTCAGCACAAGGTCCCTTCAGTTTCAGTGACAATGGCATTGTCAATGGGCGTTGGCCAGTTATTGATAATGGTTATGTTAGAATTCTAGGACATCAGGAAAGCCTGTCCTGATTTGGTCTTTAGTGAGAAGTATAATAAGTTAAGAAACTGATAACAGAGAAAGAGGAAAAAACCGCGGGTTAGAACGCTAAGTATAGTCCTTAATGAATTGGCATGAATATTAATTTGATAATAATTCAAACTCGTAAGGAGTTTTTTCAAAATGTAGGGGAACAGCGATTATTAAGTGCGTGCATAAAAAGCTCACATATTTGGATTTAGATTAGGACGGACATATAAAGATAAAGCTCTTCATTTATATGTTCCAAACATAAAAAATGAAAAGAAAAAAATTATGCCAGAAGATTTCTAAAAGCGAATAAAAAAACATTTGTTCATCCCAAATATTTACGAATTATTTAATAATGGAAATAAATGACAACCAAAAAACTTTGAACTATTGGGCGTAAAGAAGCTTTGATTGTCTATCAAACATTGCAATTTTGGTAGTTTTAAAAAAAATAGAATTATTTTGTGGTTATTTTCAGCATATTCAAGATAAAAAAAAAATTTCATAAAAAATTAATATTTGTTTTGATTTCCCAAAACCAATTTTTTTACATCTAATTAGTTTTATTAATTTCTTGTAAAGGTTAAGAATACGTCTGGAAAAGAATACAATTATAACACTAAAAGCCAAATTATAGTGTCGAAAATTACAGTTTTTATTAAGTTAAAATATTACTGATAAGATTTTTTCCCCTTGATATTTGTATACACAAGTTAAGAAAACGAGCTAAAACAATGAAAGTTAAACAAGTTAACATGCTAAACAAGTTAAAAAAAACAATGAATTCAGTGAGAAAAATGTTCCTCGAAATGTTATTGCTTTAAAGATATAATAAAGACAGAGGGACAGACGCTAACACATAAATCTTTTGCTTTTTATATATAGAGAGATTTTTATTAAAAGATAATAAATGAAAGCAATCCTCAATTTCATTCATTGAGTATTAAACCAAACACAGAATACTAAAAGATATATTAGATTTGTACTAAACATTTTTATCAATGCCTATAATATTATAATAATACAGATTCAATTTATCTTATAAATCTTTTTGTTTCATTATAATCCTTGGAGCATTTTGTATTTTAGGAATATTTTAAAGCATATTCTTATAATCTCAATAATTTAGATGTAAGGACGAATAAAGTTTTCCTTGTTAAATAAACCTTAATAAAATTTTCCAAAATAAGTTTTCTGAATTTTTCTATCCAGAACTTAAATTGTTTACAAAATCATTAACTTTTTTAATGTGTTATTAAATGTAACTATTTTAAGAGGTATTTATTTAAAATTGCATGATTAAAAATTAATTATTTGAAGATTAGAACATAACGTTTGCATAGGTCAAGAACATAATTCTATAAATAATAATTGTGATAAAATAGAATGTGATTTAAAACCAAAACTTTAGCGTTTATCTTCCAATATTTCACTTAATCTTGTAACTAAAGTTGGATAAAACAGCCTGTTTGAACTAAAAATACAAGCTACTTCAATGAACAGTAGCTTGAAATTGAGATTGTACGTTTGAAACTAAATACGTTTCTCTTTTATCGAAGTTTCTGGAATAAAATGGGTCTCCAGAGAGTCGTATTTTGGACGTCTCCTCCTTTGTGTCTTGACGTCCTTTATTTATTTAAAGTTAAAAATCAATCGTAAGCTTGAAATGGGGAAAACATATATGTATGATGAAGAAGGAAACTTATATTTAAACATTTTTTATTAGGAATATAGTTAATAATTTCATTATTAACGAAATTTTCTATTATGTTATTAAATTACCAAGTAATTTAAATTTAAACATAAAGTAACAAATCTAATATTTCTATAATTTTTATTAAATTAATATCTTTTGATTTCTTGACTGTATCGCTTTAATTCCACGTTTTTAACTTATTCTCACTATATGAAAGTAATTTCTTTCTTAAGAATATACTGTGAGGCCTGATGGCCAATTGGCTAGCGCTCTGGCTTTTGGTACCACAGACGGTGGTATGAATGTTTGCTAGTGGTTGGGAATCCGTATTAAACTGTAGGTCCTGGTCTAATTAGCCTAAGAAACCAAAACCAAGAATATACTATAGAGATCATGCTAAAAGGCTACAGTATATTCTTAGGTTTGATTTGTCGGTAATTTCAGTTTGGTTTGTCGGTCATTTTTAAGGTATCCTTAATTAATACTAAATCTGAAATTAAAAATTTTTTTATTGAGAGCAATAAGTAACAAATAAAATGAATATGTTCACATTATCTGTTTACACAACTGTTGTATTATTATTTTTATATATTTTGAAAATACTAACATTTTAAATAAATTGTGATCTAAAAAAGCTATTACTTGATAATACACATTGAAATGATAGATTCATATTTTAAATAGTGCAAAAATGTTTTTGCTAAACTAGATCTATACTGTGCATCGACAAAAGTGCTATTCAATAATGCTAAAGTGCCTATAAATAACATTTGTATGTGTGTGAACTTTGCTGTTTATAAATGTTTTTTTATAAAGGTGTGTGAAACATATATGCAGTTCTATTTTTTGAAACTTAAACTTTCTTCGATTTATTCTACCAATGTTCCAGACATATTGATTATTTCTTTTTTATGTAGACATCTTAGAAGTGTAGACAGATATTTTACAATGTAAGAAATAATTTTTATAAAGGAATTTGATTCCCTTAATACATTTTGTAAGGCAGTTAGTTGTTATTTATTTATTATGAGATTTTATCTATGGTCACTTATTTATTTTTTAATATATTTTACATAAAGTAAAAAATAATAATAAGGTAAATAAAAAAAAACAAAATCATAAAAATAAAGGAAAATAAATAAAATAGTAAAATAAGTAATGTATAATTACACAAATGAATTTGATGTGTATGAGACGTTTTAATTAGAAGTGGAATTAGTTCAAGTTTGGAAAAATGAGTGGGTAAGGGTTAGACCCAGATGTTTTCTGTTCGTATTTATTTAATTTAAGAAAATCAATATACAATATTAAGATATCAATATACAATCAATTGTACAATATCAAGGTAGCAATATACAATCAATTGTAGAATATCAAGGTATCAATATAAAATCAAGTGTACAATATTAAGATATCAATATACAATCAATTATATTATTATAAATTTTATAGTTTTTCCTAATATTTTTTAACTGATTCAAACATAAATTATAATCTCAAATATGCAATCCATGGATAAATTGATCTACTTTTAATTAAAATAGTTCATATAGTTATCATGAAATAAAAATTGTTTTGATGCTATCCATTTAATTTGTTTTCCTTCACTTAGCACAATTACTAGTTCGCTATTATCAACTAATTTCTTGTTTAAATAGATGTTTATTTCCATTTAGAAAGTTTTTAAAAAGTAACTAAATATATAATTTTATCGACGTATGTTAGTTAAATTCGTAGTCGTAATTTTTAACGCTAGCGAGGTTTTAAAATAAAGCATGAAGAAAAACAATACCTTAAACAGTTAAATCTTATAATTTAAGTAATAATGAATTAAAAACCCAGTTTTTTTTGCTAAATAATAAAAACCTGTGATATATTGCTTAAAATATCCTCAAACCTCGTAGATACTCATTTTGATTAATCTTTAAAAATGTATTATTTCCAATAATATTAATATTATTACATTAAAAAATATTATTTACAGTTTCAAGGCAGTTATCTGTGTTACTAATGATTGTCTGTTTTCCACTTAAAATATTAAAGTATTAATCGAATAATCCTGACATATATATGATAAATAGATAATTACTTATTGATAAAAAATAATTACTTATTGATAAATAGATAATTAACTTTGTGCAAAACGATCTTTAGAAATAAAGAAAAGTAGAATATGGCGAAAATTCAAAAATAGTTTAATTAAAATTGTTCGTCAATTGTTTTAAAATAGCGATAAATGAATATTCTTTCTCAATGAACCTGAGTTAATTGATTTTTAAAATGCTATCAAATATCGTAAACGCTTTTACGTAGAAAAAAAGTTGAAAAATGTTTTATTTTGAATTAAGTAGAGTAAAAAAGGCTAGTAATAATAGTTTCCTAAATATAGATTACAGAGAGTTGTAATGCCTTGTACTTAATGTTTAAAAAGAGAAAGAACAATTTTATAAAAATCAAATTATTTATGGAAAATGATTTTAATGCTCGTTAAATTTTAAAATGTACTAGAAAAAATAGCCTTCATAATATAGATTGCAAAAAGTTACAAATATATATAATGCTAGTGATGCACAAAAAAATGACATTTCAAGGAAATTCATTAATCCTTTCACATATTTTTGCTATTTGTTGCTATTGTAGTTAAAATAAGAAAACTATTTATAATTTTTAAGTTAGTTAAAAATTATATTTCATTTGTTAACTTTATGACTTTTATTTTCTGGTTTTGAGAATTAATCTGATTATATTCAGAATACAAATAAAACTATTGTTTCATAACCTAGAAAAAAAAATTATAAATAGTTTTTATTTTAAAAGTTATAACACATTTTTATAGTAATACATTTAATATTAAAAACTAAATAATATAATGAAAGATAATATAATAAAACTCAGAATTTTTAAAGAAATGCTTTGTTTTTAATAACTTTTTTTCAAAATAATAATAATAGCTAAAAATTTATCTTTCCTGATAACGAAATTAAGTTCAGTCATTAAAATTCATACGAAATATAAATAAAATCTAATGAAAAATAAAAACTATTGTTGAAAATATTATTATTTAATTGATAACTTTATATTTCTTTTGACCTTTCATTTTCAATGACTTGTTCTAAACAAAATAATAATGTTAACTTGTGACTCATTATAAATGTTATGATTTTTACTCTAAGTTCTATAATTATTTCTTACTTTTGTCATAAGAAAATTTTATCTAAAAGAGAATCTCATTTAAATGAACGTAAGATCTATTATATAAAAGCAATATTTTTCGATTAAATTTTTAATTTATTCTTTATTTCTTCAAAGAATAAATCAAAAAATGTTTTGTTCAATTAGCAAATGTTTCTTTTAAAGCTTTACAGTAATAGTAATGAAATGTTCTTTTCACTTTTAAAAAAGCAATATAATTCAATACAGAATAAAACCACAAATCCTCTCATTTTCTTTTGTAAAGTATTTTTTTTATTTCGAAAGAACGAAAAAAACCAACAATAATTAGCTTTTTTTTCTGTTTCATTTCAAAATAGTCATTTTTACTTTTTAAAATTAATTACACTGCCATCCATAAAAAAAGGTTCACCAACAATTCACTGCTATCCCTATTTTTTATTCCATTAAACCTGCATTCTATCAAGTTACATACTTCATTAACTTTTATCAGTGTGTGTTATTTTTATATCTCCTACTCAACAAATTGCTTGCTTGTCAGTATCTGCAAACATTTTGAGAAGAGAATGATTAACTTATTAAATAGTGATTAAATTAAATTGTTATCTTTTTCTTCGGTATTTTCATTTAAAAATAATTATATTGTTGCAATTCGTTAATCTCACTATTTGAACCATATTATCTGATAATAATTAATCTCAGTTTCGGGTGGTATTACAGATTTAGTGTGATAGTTCCGTAAATAAAAAATATCCCAAAAAAGATTCTTAAGTGAAACAGAAAATATTTTCAAAATGTTATCAGCATACCATGACTTAATCTACTGTCATGTTAAAAATTAGTCGTAAAAAATTAAAAAGTGATATTTAATTTAAATTTAATAATTCTACATTAATTTTTAAACGTCTTGCAGTATTTAAAAAATGATAATTTAATTTAATATACATAAAGTGTATACTAAACAAATTATACTTTTAACTTAAATAAATTTGTATATTAATTATTAAGTTTGCTCTTAAAGAAAGAATGTTTAAAAGTTGCATTTGTGTAGATTAAATTAAAAAGACTAATTTTTATGTCTACAAGCAGATGAAGGAGATTTAAAATTAGTGTTATTTTTTAATAAGGTTTCCAAATAACTGTACTATTTCTTTTTTTTATAACTGTCTGCACAGCCAAATTTTTAATTAGCATACTCAGTAAATGTTGCTAAAACAGAGATGCATGATATTATGTAATTATACTACTTGCAAATTTTAATGAATGAATTTGTGTTCTTTTGTTATTTTTTCTATTTCTTAAATGTTTTTATTATAGTATTATGTTTTTATTCTATGTACACAGTTATATTTTCAGTGTTTATTTTTAATATTTTTTTTTTTATAAATAATAAAATTCTTCTGAAATTCATACATATATTTAATATTTCTTTAAAATTTTTAAATTATTAAATTCATACAGTGCTTACTTTTTAATATACTGGTTTTCAAGCAGTTCATGACATTTTATTTCTTAACTAAGCTGCTAAAGAAACTGTATAAATAAATATAATAGCTGCTTATTTTTATATTAATCTTAAAAGATTTTTTTCTTATCTATTATGAACTTGCATCAAAATTTGAGTGTTTTATTTCTTCAAAATAATGGGATTGACACCATTAATTTTTTCATGTATAATCTCTGTATTCCTTCATATGATTCTTCGTATTACTTCATATGATTCTTCATATTCATTCATAAGATTCTTCGTATTCATTCATAAGATTCTCCGCATTCATTCATAAGATTCTTCGTATTCTTTCATAAGATTCTCATTTTCATTTTAATGTTATATACGTCTCTTTTCAAATCTTTAACTTTTTGTTTGTTTGTTTGTGGGATAAATTATACAATTCAATTTTAAAGCAAATAACAAGATTTTTTATTCCTTTTTGTAGAAAACTTCTTCAATTTATTTTATCTCGTAACCTCTCAACAAAGAATTTCTAACTCAATTTATTCTTCAAAGTTGTTTTATTTCACTAAACTTTAGTGCAAAACACATCTATACTTTTCATTTTGTGCTCCATTTATCAGTTTAAAAATTGCCCTTCTTTGCAATAGTTGCTAGGTATATCTATACAACAAGCCACTAGATATTTTTATATTCTTGTATTTTACATCCAGTTTATTAGTCTAAGAAAAGAAATGGATCATATCTAAATTCCTCCTTTTCCGAAATACAAAGTAATAAAATTTTCAAACCGTATAAGCAAGTTTTTTTTTCCATTAAGATGTCAAAAAAAAATTGTAGAGGGCGTATCAATCACAGAGCTACGTGCCTTTTGGGTAGAAAAAGCTAAGAAATTCTGTTCATGGTTGAAATGTTTAGAAGAATAGAACAGCGGGTTTGTAGGCCAGTGTGTACTAAAAGAACATGGAAACAAAAACAAAAAAGCAAATGCAAGACGGAAGAATCCTGCAATTTATATGAAAAATTTCTTTCGGTCCTAAATTAAAACTTAAAATTCTTTTATACTTGTATCCTAAGATACTCCAGCCGATCGTTTGTTTTTCTTGTAACCTAGCATTTATGGCCAGAATCTAAAGCGTCTATAATATTGTTAAAAAGAAATAAATATTTTACAATATTACTTTAATATACAAGAACTATGTATAATAGTATTTTTTCACATCAATATGTATTTTGTAACTAATGTAAGATTATGAGTTATTAATACACTAACTTGATATACTTTAACCGATTGTTTAATTTTCTTGTTGTAACCTTGCATTTATGGCCAAACTCTAAATCATCTATAACATTGTTAAAAACTAATAAATATTCTACAACATTACTTTAATATACAAAAATTATGTATAATTGTATTTTTTCACTTATGTATTTTGCAATTAATGTATGGTTATGAGTTATTAACACTACATTGAGTGCATTTAATCTGACAGATGAATTCTTGAGAATTCACTTATTTTACAATTTAGTTTAAAGAATATTCTCTCGACATCAAATTTACAATATCCATCCCCGGGGTAATCTGATAACCCCCTACCTAATATGTGTATAATGGATATTTTTATTAGTAATTAGAACTGCATAATTTTTCCGATTTACTGCTTCTTGTTCTGCATTATTGTAAATTGGAAAACCTTCTAATAATAATGAAATATTACAACCAATTCGGGATATATGGAAATGAGAAGGCTGATATATTGGCCAAAAATGGATCACAAATGATGCAACCTGATCCTCTTTTGCCTTTACGTCGTATAAGACTATATATATCTTTGTCTATTAAATCCAACCGTTTCAATCTGTATAAAGAGAAAGCTTCTCAGAAAAGGGGAATTCCCTATTGAATAAGTCAACAAGAATTCCCAGTTCCTTGCCTCGAGCTGTCGGCGTGGCCTACTTTAGACTTGTTATAGGGCCATGACTACTTACAGAGTCACCTGTATAGAATAGGACTGGCTGCTACAGATATCTGCCCACTTTGCGACTGTGGCGTGTCCATGGCTGGAGAGAACCTCATCAGATGCTCTACTGTTCTTAACTGTATCCCTTTTTGTGTTACTGTCAATGCTTTTAGTGATTGGGCTGCTCGTCGACTAATGGCCGAAAAGTCAGAGATGGGCATAGGATAAAAAATAATAATGAAACATATCGCAATGCTTTAGAAGATATGAAAATTATTGATCAAAATAATTTTTGTGTAGGCAAAGAAAAAGTTACAAAATGGGACAAACCAATAAGAAGAACAAACGTGAAAGGTATATCCCGAAATAATATTACAAATGTACATGGAATAATCAAAATGTAAAAGAAAAAAAGTCACATGGATCTTGGAATTGTTTTTTAATGACGAATATTAGAAACAATTGTAAATTGAGAAATAGATATTTTTAAATCTGAAAAAATTTTTAAAAGAGATAATGGTACGCAATTTACAGATGTTAGGCGGATAAAAGTTTTTGGGTTTTACAGTTTTAACCATTCATTTGCAAAGAAATCATTATAAAAAGGCTAAATATGTCTACATAAAAGAAGAGTTCAGCAGGGAAGAAAAATAAAAAATATATTTACAGAAATATAAACCAATGAATTTTTTAGGCATGCCCGAAGAAATGTCAAAATATAAAAATATCCATTCTATTAAAATACTAAAACATATTCTACCCGTAAATAGAAGAATGAAGCAAAGACGTAAGACAGTTAAACAAGAACATTGTTTATAAATCTATTACAGAATGAAGAAACACCTTTTCTACCTTTAATGATTTTGTTGATCAACTTTTACGGAAAAATTTTTTCTTGTCATAAGATTAAATTGCAGCACATCATAAAACGAAAACTACAAACATATAACCTTTAACAGATAACCCTAAACCAATTAACCTTTCTTGAACAAAATCGAATTAGAATCGTTTCTGTTAGAATTGTCTTGTTTATGATGGCTATACATACATTGATGTGTATAAAGAAAAAATTTTAAAAATAGGTTTGTCTCTTTAAGTAATTGGTTTTTCTTTTATATCAGCTACTCAACTTGCTGATATATATTTTTGGCAGTTTTACTTTTAGAAACTTTTTTCCTTGTTTTTTTTCTGTGTTTTCGTTTTAAAAAAAATTCAAATTCTTACTTAAAAATGGTAGCAAACCGAATGAAAATTAGTTTCTTGATAAAATATATTCACTGTTTTTTATATTCATTTCTTCACAATTTTTGTATAATAATGAAAATTTTAACGAATCTGCTAACATTTCACTTCTGCTTTTTGTTCACAATATCCCGAAAATAATATTTTATGAAATGAAGTAGAGAAACTAAATAATTAATGCTAACATTTAATTGCTTTTTAATTCAGCATTTGTAATAAAATTTTCTATTTAAAGAAAATTTTTAGAATACCTTTTATTTGCTAAATTTATAATTAAATTAATAGAGTAAGGCCAATTTACAGATACATTATGCTTAATTCATAACGAAATATTTTTACTTAAATAAAGATGATTGTTTACAGTATTTAAGCAAGTTTATTTTCACTAGAAGAAAAACTAATCGATTAAACACATTTTAAAACAAATATATTCTATTGATTCTATTTAGAAATCCGTAGCTTAAATTATGAATCATTTTTCTCCGTAAAATGAATTACTAAACAGGAAATTAATGTTTGATATTTTATCATAAAAAGCTATCTATATTTAATCGAGCTTCGCAAAGCTGTAATTGTTTACATTGGGATTGATTAAAAATAAATAATCACTGTAAAATTATGGAAGATTATAGATATTGTTATACAATCTAAATGAAATATAAACTATAAAATAACATTAACTCTATAGGAACTTTAATGTCCTTTGGATTAGTATTATTTAATTACATTAAAAATTCGCCGTAATACATTTGCAGTTATATATAATATTTATATCTATTCAATTTACTGTCGTCAATAAACTCTAAATTTAATTATAAATTTATTTAATAACTATGCATAATTTAGTTTGTTAAATTCATATTACTGGAGTTTAAAAATTAAAATGTCTCGCATGTTTAGCCACTTAATAATTTTATTTATTAAATAACTTTAACGATTATTTAACTTTTCCTTTTTATTAATAGCAATTATCTTTTATTTTATTTGGAACTATTATTTTTGCTGAATTTAACATGTATTGATAGTTATGTAAAATATTTAATATACATATGTATACATTATAAATTATTATTATTTTTCATTTATATTTACATTTAAGTAAATTTTTAAAACATCAATCAAAGTGACTTGAGAATTTTTAGCATTTGAGGTAGATAAGTTGTAAATTTTTGTGTGTTGTTAATGATAAATATTTTACACATAATACTTAAAGAAATATAAATTAGAATAAATAGTTTAAAAAGTTTTAGAAAATGAAGGAATGATTAAAAATAACTAACGTTCTTCTAATTATTTAAAATACTCTTATAATTCTAATTTGGTTAATTTCAGAACAATATTAAATGCCTCTTCATTTAAGAAATTGTTTTTCACTTCCTTTTAAACAGTTACAAATTTCTGTATTTAGGTTCATAAAATATATAATTAATCATGATGTTTATTTAAAATTTAATAGAAACAATTACTTAAACATTTAAATGTTAAAAAAATAATTATTCTTAAATAATTTTTGTACACTTTGTTAAAATCGCTTAGCTGAATCAAATGTGTTCAAGTATAGCATATAAAACATCTGAAACAATTGTTACATTGTATAGCTAATTTTTAATTTAAAATTAGGATATTTTTATTGACTGAATAACTACTCTAAAAACATTATTTAATTAATTTTTAAAGCAAAATTTAGATAGTTCCTATTAAAAATCCAATAATGAACAATTTCTCGAATATCACAAAAAAAAACTACAATAGGTATTTTTTATTGTTTACAAAAGATTGAATCTAAAGAAAACCGGCAAAAATAATTTATTTTCCTATTTAATAGTTATCTCATCGCGGTTTAGACATTAACTGCCTGCGGGATGAAAAAAGAACTTTCTTTTGTTCAATAACTTTCTTTTCTTTTCGATTAAGAAAGTGACAGTGATATGAATATTTTTGACAGAATTCCGGAAGTTATCAAAACAATGTTATTTTAATCAAAAAAGTTTTTATTTTTATTTTGGTTATTTATTTTCTTTTTACTTTATGTTTAGAATTTTTGTGTAGTATCATTAAGAAACTTAATAACAATATATAAGTAGTTTGAAGCTTTAACATTAAATAAAAATTTTGAAGATTTGTGTCAAAAAATTATAGTAATGAAGACGTATTTCTTAATGATTTAAAAAATGGACACCTTTATATCTCCTATGTTTAGTACAATTAATTCTCTAAAATTAAGAAAAAAAAAAACATTTATCACATGTAAATTACTAAAATATAATAAATTCTTTACATTGTGTAAAACATTTATTATGCTATTATGTTACATTTATTATGTTATGATTTTTATTTTGTGCCTTTTATTGTTTTAAATATTTGATATTTGACTTTTAGTAAAACTATAATATTTATACTCTAAATTCTGAATATAAAGACTTCATAAAAAATTATAGAATTCTAATATAAAATCTATATATCCCTTTTTAAAATACTTTTAATGATTCAAACTTGCAATATTAAAATATTTATATTATTACTATTCCAAATTTAAATCCATTATGTAATTAAAAATACAGAATTTTTAGAAATTTAAAAGAATGTTTTTAAAATATATATTTATATAATACAAACATATATTATTATAAATTTTAAATATATTTTTATATTAAAAAATATATATTCATTTATTCATGGGTCGACAATAAAAATAGTTTTACAAAATCATTTAAACAATTGAATTATTTCTTGAAAAAGATACATTAAATTTATAACAACTTGTTGTATTGATAAGAAAAAAATAAATTCCTTCAAAGTCACAAAAAATACTCCTAAGTATTTATCTTTAGATTTATAAATCACCATCACTCGAATTACTACA
Source organism: Caerostris darwini (assembly GCA_021605075.1). Classification (NCBI taxonomy): domain Eukaryota; kingdom Metazoa; phylum Arthropoda; class Arachnida; order Araneae; family Araneidae; genus Caerostris; species Caerostris darwini. The sequence continues at coordinate 571,959 of BPLQ01007882.1, read as the reverse complement.
CCACTTTTTTATTTGTTTTAATCACACTCTGACTTTCAACTCCTTTTATAAACACTTTTAAAGATTAAAACTTGCAATAATAAAATATTTATATTATTACAATTTCAAAATAAAATCCATTAAAAAATAAAAAATTTTAGAAATTTAAACGAATATTTTAAAAATATATATTTATATAATATAAATATATTTTTTTATATTAAAATATATACATATATAATATAAATATATATTTTTATATTAAAATATATACATATATATTCATGGGCAGATAATAAAATAGTTTTACAAAATCATTCAACCAATTAAATTATTTCTTGAAAAAGATACATTAAATTTCTAGCAACTTGTTGTATTGATACGAAAAAAAATAAATTCCTTCAAAGTCACAAAAAATCCTTCTAAGTATTTATCTTTAGATTTATAAATCACCATCACTCCAACTACTACACCACTAGACTCATGAAATGGCAGTTTCAGATTTTTATTTGTTTCAATCACACTGCGACTTTCAACTCCTTGGCGTTGTGGAAAAGACATTTATCTCTATGTTCGCACTCAAAGTTAATTTAGTGTTTCCTCTAGAACTCGCTCTGTGTGTTCTATCCCTTATGTACTATACTTTATCTCCGATCTTCAATCATGAGACTCAGGAAATATCTGGGCTAAGAAAAGAAGCTAAATGAAAAAGTATTTTTCACGATTTTCTGAATGGGGATTAACTACACAATAAAAAAAAAATATTTTTGAAAGGAATAAAATTAAATGATTTGAAATTAAATTTGGATTAAGAAATATATTTTATATAAATTTTAAAAAGAATTCGAAGCAATAAAATTTATAAGTATATATAAAAATATTTTAATTTAAAATATTTTAATATATTATATATAAATTTTAAAGAGAAGTCAAAGCAAAAAATTTAATATATATATATATATATATATATATAAAATGTAAATATTTTAAGTACAAGTATTTTATATATTAATGTTTTAATTCTGAAAAATATTTTTTTTTCTATTGGTTGTTTTCATGAGAGAAATTTAAAAAAAAATTACTTTTTAAAAAAAATAGAAATGGATTTTCATCAAATCAGAACTTATTCATGAATAATATTTGTATAAATAATATTTAATTTTTTTTTTTTTTTTTTTTTTTTTTTTTGCTTAAAAAGTCAGCATAGAAATTATTGAACAGTAGAATTTCATGTTAAAGAAAAATAAAATTTAAAATTCATTTATATTATATAAAAATATTTTGACTTTGAAAAATATTTTTTTTTATTGGTTGATTTCATGACAGAAGTTTAAAAAAAATATTTAATAGAAAAATGGATTTTTAACATTTCAGATTCAAAACTTATTCATGAATAATATTTATGTAAATAATATTTCAAAGTAATTTGTTTACTTAAAAAATCAGTAGAGAATTTATTGAAAAATAGATTTTATGTTTAAAAAGATAAAGTATAAAATTCATTTCAAGGTAAAAACTAATTTCTTTTAATCATTAGGATTTTATGAGTAAGAATGGAACATGATAATTTCTCACTAGGATTTTGCATGTGTACTTAAAAATATTTAGTTGATAAATAAAATCATTGATTTATTTTATTTCATTACTTCTTTAGTTGATTGTGTAAGATTAAGTAAACAATATTCGTAAAATTATTAAATTTAAAAGCAGGGATGACCTACAATTCTTATATAAATGCTTCCATAACATTAAAAACGAATATTAGTTTGTTCAATAACCACCCATATGATTAAAATGTATCGACAAGTTTTTGGAAATTTTTAATTAACGTTCTGTAAGAAATGAGTACGTTTTTCTTCATTTGACTTTCAAGTTCTTCCAAAGTTTTTTGCGTCATTTTAGCATATAATTTTAAAAGAGTCTAATTTTTCATAAATTAAAAAAAAAATATTTCCAGTTTTTGGAATTTTTTTGGTGAATAAATTAATTTAATAAGTTTGAAAGTATTTCCACTATTATTTAATATTATTTTGTACATTTAAGATTCACAATTCATACGTATTCCTAAAGGTTTTCTTTTATCGTTTAAATTTTATTATTTTAAATCTTTAAAGAAATGTGAATTTTTAAAATATTTAATTATTCTATGTGATAAAAGCTTCGTGTATTTTTAAATTTTAAATATATAAATAACTAATTTATTTTTATCTGAGGTCAATCTCTCTGAAGAATCTTAACACAAGTCAAACAGCTGTTTCATACACAAAGTTAGGGTTAGCTTTTATTATAAAGTAAAAAAAACACGTATAATTTAGTTAACATTATTTAAATTTATTTCATAAAGGAGATATAATTTCTTATTGTTTAAAGAAATGTTAAAAGCTGATTGTAAAATCATTAAAACATCTAATGTTATTTAACTCCTTTAAATAATTAAAATAAATGAGTTCTATTTCAATACGTAAAGTTTTCGATTTTCACTTCACTTTTCATTGATAGCCTCTGGTAATCCTATTATATTCATCTAAAATGTTCCCTCGCATGTCAAAAGCATATGAACAATTTCCTTAATGAAATGTATGTAGAATTTTAATCCATTTATCATAAATGATATCCAAATAGCTTGTGATTTATAACATGTAATTAAATTCCATTTTGAGAGAAGAACCTTTTAGCTTCGCATTTACATTTTAATTGATTACATTATTGTGTCTAAAATGTGAATGAATTCGATAAAACTACATGAATAATTTCTCTATTTTGATTATTTAGTCTTAGTAAATTTCAAAATTAGTTTTAGTAAATTTCAAAAACAAAAAATGTTTAGTTTCTAATTTGATTGTAATTATGGGTTGTTCATAAATTTTAAATGAAAGTTCTAGTAATTTTATAAGCACCCTTTTTGTGATGTTATGCTTCTTTTTGCAAACAAGTTTTTAAAAATATTTATCTGTTCTTTTATCTTGTGTGTTATACTGAACAGACATACTGATAATTAAAAACTGATGCTGCCTCTGAATATATATATATTACATAAATGATATTTTTATATTTAAAAGGGACTTAAGAATGCATTTTGAAAAATTCTTTATGCCTATAAAGGCAAGTTTAAAAGTGCATGAATATGAAGCGGTTGAAAATAGTATAAATAATTTCTTCTTTGTTTTAAAATAACTAAAAACTTTTCAGCTGCATATTCATGATAATAATGTAAAATATATTTTTATTTTTGAAAAAAGATATAATTAAACATACAGTTTTTGCAAAATAAAAAAAGCCGAAACAACATGAAGAAAGGAACTGTTTTATTGAAATTATGTATATGTAAAAACAAACGCAGGTAATGAAATAATACAAATTTCATGGTTGTATGATTATAAATGTTAAGTAACTGTACATTTAATGTTAAAATTAGCAATTGGGAAACTTCCTCTAACATTAATGTATTCTTGCAAGGAATAATATAGATTCATCAACTCCCCCTGTGATATATCTGGCAGCCTATTATGTCCTTTATGTACCTTTTTTGGTTCCAGAACGACCTAGTTAACATCAGGATCATAAGGTTAACAGTTTAATTTCAGAAAGCCATCCTCATATCCTTGAGTTGTTAAAGCTGTACACAGGCTGTATGTATATACCTGAATAAATGTATACCTGATGTTACAACATATAGCATACCATACATTCACATCAAAGGTAATGGTTGTGTTCCTCTGTAAAACAGTGATTGAGACCACTGGCATTGGATCCTCCATGCACGAATCTGATGGTTATCTGCTGCAAATTAGAAGATTAATCACTAAACATTATCTCCGTCTTCTAGCAGTTACGATGTTTGGCTGCGGCATTACTCAAACGACTCTGTCGATGTGTAGTGTAGAAAAGAATATATCTTGAGGACGGCTGTATGTGTACTCTCTGCTGATAAGTACCGTGAGATATTGTAAGATACTATGTGAGGTAAGGAAGATGCTGTAGCATGTTTATGGCGGGCAATGAAGCCTTTGAGTTAGATTGGGCTTGTCGCATAATCATCCGTTCATATCTTGGCTTCCCAGATCCTTCATTCAACCAATGAGTTCATTTCAGAAATTATTGTTACCATCTACTGTGCACAGAGAACATAATCTAAAGAAGAAATAGTAACGAAGTTTAATTTACATGATCTTCATTTTATTTCCTTTAAATGAGATAAAATTCAAATTCATGCTCAGAAATTGAAAAATTATATCTAATAACTGTCTACTGTCCCTAATAAACCAGAATTTCGCTAAATCTTAGGAACGGATAGCGAAGATTATCCATTTCTTCATAATGGCTTTGTTTCTGTAGAACTAGCACGAGCTCCATTTGCCTTTAGGCTAACTATCCTATGTGTTGACGTGTGAGCAAAAGTCTTATTGCTCAACTATTCACCGTTGCAACATCTCTGAAGAACTCGTGATCTCTGGTAAGCATCGCCCTCCAATCGTGAGCTGTTGTAAAGAAGAAATACGTATTATTTGTATTTGCAGTGAATACACTTTGGTTTAAATCGGATCCTAACAAATCTGAACTTTGTTGTGCATAACAGTAGAAACCTCACATTTTTAATGGATTTTTTAAATATCCTTTTTAAACAAATTTCTTTTATTTTACATTTTTGCCATCGTCTTTTGGATAAAATTAAAAGATTATAATAATACTTTCTTTAATTATCTGTTATGTAAGCCTGCCTTTCAATTCAAGTATTTGTTACATAAGCCTATCTTTTCAATTATAGTTTTGATAAATGTTACAGAAGAAATTTACACATCACATTGACGGAGAGTGATAAAGATATTGTCCACAGATCTTAAGAAAAGTGTTTTCAAGAAATGCAAAGCCAATTGACTAATTCATATCTTTGAGAACCTCACATCCGATGATATTAAAAGGATCCTCAAGGATGATATCAATCCTAGGATACACAAAATAGGCATTCGAAATTTAACACCTTAAATAACAGTAGAATATTAGTGCACTAGATCTTTCTAAATAACACAACACAAAAAATTCCAGAAATTACAGTAACTAAAGAGATGCAAATTAAACGAAAAATTGATTTCCTTTCAAGAAATTTGACCACTGTCAAAAATTTAATCATTGAAGTAGACACATTGCACATTCCAAAATAAAATCTCTTGAAAATATATTGGAGAATTGGTAAAGTGGAGGATTTTGTAATCATCAATAGATGCTTTAAATACTTGGGTTACAGTAAGCATGCATCTAACTGTAATAATCAATTCAACTGTTTCATCTACGGGGGGGAACACATAAGTTATTATTGTCATAATATCACCATTGCGCAAACTGCATAACTCGCAATAGCATCACTAATGTCAATATATATAAAGAGTTGAAGTTAATTACAAACCTTATTTAAACAGTTGTCCAAGCCATGTTTTCGTGAGAGAATTAGTAACATACTAAATATGTTGTGACTAATTTTAATAAACATTCAGATCAAAAGATTTTTATGGATATATCTTTTCAATGCACAAATATATAATCAATTCGCCAAACTATTTCAGCACTGCAAGTAAATTTAAGAAAAGTTAAATTCCCAACTTATCTATGAGAACCAACAGCCCATTCTCTCTTTCCAAATATTTATTTACTTCAAGGAACATAAGTCAAAAACAATAAAATTGAGGGAATCTCTTCGTCATGGAGTAGTTGGATCCCCAAAAACAACAAAGTAGGAATTACTTTCTTACCAATTACAGGTCTCCATGTAACTTATTTAATGATAAAAACCTAGTTGAAATTAAATTTCACAGCAAAAACAAATCATTTTCTGCGATTTCTGCTTATTCATCTTTTGCAACAGGCATGGAAGAAACTTTACAAGAAATATCATTGGTTATTACAGGTGATAGGGGAAACCTTTTTAAAAGGAGCTGTTTTTAACTCTCACTTTAAGATGGGACTATCACAATGAAGATAACTGAAGAAAACAAGTAATTAATTTCTTAGTACAGTATAGGATTTATCTCCTTAATAAAAGAAACTAGGAGCGTACATTCTATCATAACAACAAAGTTACTTGGCCGGATCCCACAATTGTCTTAGATCCTTCATCTGCAAAAAATGTCGATGTAATGTGTTTGGAAAGTTTCTATCATCAAACAAGAAATAAAGGTAGTAACCCAAATTCTACAAAGACAAGCGCTTTTTGATGTTTCTATCATATTAAGAAAGCATCTGCAATGCTAAAATTACTTGGATAAATAATGTTGCCAGCAATAAAGAAAAAAGAAATAAAAGTTATTAGAAGACGATTACAAAAAAGTAAAGGGGAGGGCCGAGCCACTAATCAAAATATTTGCTCTTAGAAATTAGCAATTTACACTAATTTAATTCTAAACTCCGAGTGAACCATATGGAAAAATTTCGGTACCAAAATTCCTCTCCATATAGAACTCTCTTGAAAAGCACTTGCAGAGAAAAAATTCCATCGGCAATGCTGTTTAAAAAATAACTGATCATCCTCTTAATGGAAAAGTTAAAGATACAGCCCTGAATGTTGTATAAAAGCTTTATTCACAAAAAAGGCGCTTCACCAGAGATACAAATAACAAATGAAAATGAAATATTTCAGGAAAATCAATTTGCGTATTCTGAACTAAAAAGATTAATTCAAATATTACCCAAAGAAAAAGCTCCTCACGATGGTATTGATTTTAAAATTTTACAAATTATCTTCAATCATTTTCCATCGGTACTTTTAGATTTCTTCAATAAATTCCTACCTTCATTTTTTTCCCAAACTTTTAAGATCGGATTCATCATACTAAATCACAAAAAATGTAAGAAATTTTTCAGTATTCATTACACTTTTTTTACTTAAAATGTCTCCACTTTTTACATTTAATTTTTTTTTCAAAAAAACTATTGCTACAAAGGCTAAACTAAACCAACTCTATGCATATAAATACGAATTTAGAGACAAAAACTCTGTTGACCATGTACTAGTCAAATAAATGGAGTTTTATAAATAATTCTCATTCTGAAGGAAAATATTCAGTTTTAATCTCAATAGACATCAAAGGAGCCTTCGGCAAGGTTAGCTATGAATGCATTAAAAATAGATTTTCTTCAATAATTAATGAAACTGATATTACAGAAACTCTGTTTGATGTTCTTAAGAATATAAAAGTAGCAATTCAGACCAGTGAAGGACCAGCTTTTCAAGGTCTTAGGGCTGTCCACAGGGATCTTGCTACTACCCAACTTTTGGAACCTGATGAAATTTTAAATTTTCTTTGACCAGAAAATATTCACTTGCAGGCATTTTCTGATGACTTTACCTTCATCCTTTCAAGCAAGACAAAAGAGGTATTCAATGAACTCGTGGATACAGTACTGAATAAATTAAAACTGTGAATCAAAATACTTCTTACTGTTTCAGTCGAAACCCAACTGCATTTTATTTGGTAAATTTAAAACTGATCCAAATATTCTCAGAATGCAACCATTTTTGAGCGTCCGTACTATTTGATCACTTATGAAATTGTCTATTTGGCTGTAAAGTCTTCGACAAAGTCGTAACTGAATTATTAGTTTCACAATGCCGACAACGAAAATGAATCCATCCACAATTGTTATCAATTTTATACAATAGTAGTTGTAGAAATTTGATAACAATTGGGGATGGATTCATAGTAGTAGTAGGAGTAGGAGCGGGAGCGTGCGCTGTGACCAAAGTAAATACTAACTGGACATGAAAATTCAATCGTTTTCATATAGGTATAAAAGAATCTGTATGAGAAATTATGAAGTAACTGCATTTTTTGTAAATATGATTTTTAGATTTTTTTTTATTCAAACTTGTTTACATTTTGAACTGAATTCATAGATTTCAAAGGGGTTTTCAATTTAGCTTTTTTATTATTAAATTAGATTACAACATTTTGTTTAACATGAGAGAAAGGTAAGCAAAATGTTAAGCAAAAATAAAAAAATGAAATAACTTTTTTTCTTTTTTCTCTACTGTCGCAAAACCCTTGCATTAAAATTTTATTCACACATGCAGTTTTTAAATTTATATATTTCTATACTCTTTTTACATGGAGAAAAATATATGCTAAGAGTTTATTTCTTTCAAATTTTGCATAAAAAAAACCTGTAGTAATGACTTCGGGAATGTTGCTTAAAAAAAGCTAATACATTGTAACTAAATAATAGCTCTAAGATTAAATGATGAATGGTATGCAAATTTACTGAAAAAGATTCTACAGCTCTAATGCTATCGCTTATGCTAGGCTTCTTAATGTTCTACTGGGAAAGAAAAAGATTCTTCTATAAATTTTTAGGTAGTAGAGAAAACAAAATTTGTTTTTAACATACAATAGTAGAAAAAAATGATGTTTTTAAAAGGTATAATGGAAATGAAACAGTGACTGTAGTTAACACTACAAAATATCAGAGAGAAATTTATTTTGTTAAAGAAGGTATAATAATATTAAAACTTTAATTTGATCATTATTATTAATATTTAAGTTAATTTTTTATAGCTTTTTAATTTAAGTCAATATATTTAGTTTTTAAAGATATAAGTAATCCGGAAATTATTTTTAACACATTTTGGATAGTAAAGAAATTGCAATTTGTTTTTCTGTATGATTTATTAACGCTTTTAAAAATATTACGTTACGAAAATGTATTAGCTTTTTCGGTATTCTGTAATGTATCAGATATATTGGATCTGGTTATAATGAATACATGGTACTAATTCAATGAACCTAAACAATGACGTTTAGATAATAAAGCTATATTTTGATACTTACTCATTGAAAAAAAAATTAATGTATAAAATAAATGTGATGAAATAAAAAATAAATTAAATCTCTATTTTTGGTCAAACGAAAATGCAAAAAATCGAATAATGAAAAGTGTCTCGATCAAAAACTTTAGAGTATAGTAAGTGATAGATTTGTTACATTTACAGAGTGGAGGAGCAATCTCCTGTGCAAACTCGGGTACATTATTTATAATAAATTGATTTTATCAAAAGGGTAATTGCATTATTTTTTAGGAAAAATTCATGCGCTTATAAAACTATGTTTATCCATATGTCAATAAACTGTATTATTGCCACAACATTTCAAGTCTTTTTTTTTAATAATCGCTGTCTAAAATTAAATGGAGAATTTTATCCAAAAATACCATAAAATATTGATTGTAATATGAATTAAAATTTTGATATTTCGAGTTCTTATAGTCTAAATTCTTTATCACTTGCGAATTAATACGAATTTTTAGTTTAAAATAAAGGAACTTGTTGGGATACACCAATTATATAATGGTGATTTTATTTATAGAAAAGATAGATTGTTTATTTAAACTTTTTTAAACTAATAAAATGCAAAATATCCAAATACTGAAATTATTCAAAATAGGAGGCGTAATTCTGTGTAATGAAAAAATAAAGTTTAAGTAAAAAAAAAAATAAAAAAAAAACCCCGCTGCCATTTCTTTTTTTGCCATTAGATATGAAACAATTTTTAATTCATAGAGATGAAAAAAAAGAATGAGACCATTTTTCAAATTTGCAAGCATAACTAATAAAAAACATTTTCTGATAAGTACCAAAAGAATGTGACTAAAAGCATGTTCATAAAATCGATAGCGTAGATAAAACAGCATACAGATGGTTTATATAATAATAATAATTATTATTATTATTATTTAGGTGATAAAAATACTAATATTTTTTTAGACTTATTAAAATTTCTCCATCAAAAAATTCAGAGTATAGTTAGTGACAGAGTTAACATATGATCTCATGTGCCAACTCGTGCGCATTATTTATAACAAACTGATTTTATCAAAACGCCATCTACATTATTATTTTGTTACAATCCAATAACTTATAAAGCTTTACTTATCCATATGCCATAAAACTGCTTTGGGGATGTAAATTCACTCCACATTTCAATATGGAGTATGAATTACATTTTTTAACTAAATTAAGATTATAATTAATTTCCTTATTTTAACTGCAATAGCAGTAAATAGCAAAAAGATAGTGATGAAAGAACTAACGAATTTCTTTGAAATGTCAAAATATTTTGTATATTACTAGCATTATATCTATATATATATATATATAGAGAGAGAGAGATAAACATAGAGTTTTCTCCTATTCTCTATTAGAAGTTATGTATGAAGAATCCTTATAGGCATTAGTCTAAGTCATAAAATTTAAAATGCTAGAAAGATAATTTATTTGTAAATGAAATTTAATTATTCGTGCTATGTGAGGTTCTAAAATTAAAACCTCTTAACGTGAAAATAATTGGATGATATTGGACGAATGAGTTTGTCTGTAAAAACTCATTATTCTGAAATTAAAATAACGTTATGAAATTAAATGAACGTAATTTCTTATAACCGCCAGGTAAAAAAAGAAAGCAAGTAATTTTTTACGTGCAGAAGAGTGAGGAGGGGAAAAAAAAAAAAAAAGAAACTTTTCGTCAAATTTACGGGTAGTGAAAATCGAAAATACTTTCTCGTCTAGAACAAAAGAAACAGGTATTCTGAAATCGATGGTGGGTGAAACCACGTGTGCAAACACAGCAGATGATCAATAACTACCAGAGCATCTTTTCAGATCACAGCTCCAGAGTAACATGGGATTAATCAAGAATGCAAAGAAAATAAGCACATCTTAACTTGCATGTCTTGTGGAAGGAAGGAATACAATCAATTTTATCGTTGGGCCACTTCAACAAAAAGAAATTCCCAGTTCTAGATGAGCTATAAAAAATTGCATTTAAATAAATATTCTTTTCTGCCCGTTGTGATGCTTCTTCGTCAAAAAGAAGATCGCTTGCTCGCGTGCATTTCGGCAGAAAAGTATCAAAACCTTAGAATGAGGAGCTTGTAGCACTGAAAGTGATCAATACATCAAAAAAGATGGAAAATTAAATTGAAAATTATTTCAGTTTTCTTTGCATAAATATATTTTATTAATAGACTTGTTTTCTCCTCTTAATATGTTGCTTTCATAAAGAAATGATTCACTTTTAGAAAGTAAATATTCACGTTTTATTGAATTATTACAATTCATTCAAAATTTTATTTTATCTTGGCAAAGGATTAAGAATCGTAATTGATTTTTTATCAAATATTATCGGATAATTAAATCAGAAAACTTTAATAGTATGTGTAATTGTCATTTAAATAATTAAATCCCCTTTTTGTTAAATTTCGTTTCAACGTAACTTGAATTAAAATTTTTCAAACAGTGATTGAAGAACAAAATATTCATACGCATTAAATTAATTTCTTTAAAAAATTTAAAGCGTATGAAAATTTAATGTGTATTTTTTACATTATAATTTTAATGGTTTGAATAGATCAATTTACAAAATCTTCTACCGTAATTGCAAAAATTTTCTTATTAATGTAAGTCAATATAATCATTTAATCAAGTAATAGACAGAAACTAGTGAGAGATTTATTAACTTACATAGTTGAGGAGCGATCTCCTGTGCAAACTCCTGAAAACTATTTATACGAAATTTATTTATCAAAAGGGTGTGGGCATTATATTTTTTTAAATTTCATACACTTATAAATCTATACTTATCCATATACCATAAAACTATATTAGTGATGTAAATTCACTTCACATTTCCAACCATATATATATATATATATTGTGGAGGATGGAATACAATCAATTTTATCGTTGGGCCACTTCAACAAAAAGAAATTCCCAGTTCTAGATGAGCTATAAATAATTGCTTTTAAATAAATATTCTTTTTTGTCGTTGTAATGCTTCTTTGTAAAAAAGAAGATCGTTGATTCGCGTGCATTTCGGCAGAAAAGTATCAAAACTTTAGAATGAGGAGCTTGTAGCACTGAAAGTGATCAATACATCAAAAAAGATGGAAAATTAAATTGAAAATTATTTTCAGTTTTCTTTGCATAAATATATTTTATTAATAGACTTGTTTTCTCCTCTTAATATGTTGTTGTTGTTGTTGTTTCTTATCCCACTTGGCTGGCCCCACTTATTGAAGGGGAAGGAAGCAGCTATGTTGCTGGCGCTCTTACAGTCATTCCTACGGCTTATAAACCACTACAAACATCCATGGCAAAACCCGAAACCTGTGGCACCGAGCGCCAGGAGCGCTTTTATTGTACTCGGCCATTCAGGTCCCAAATTTGCCAACGGCACGCAGTTCCCAGGTGGTCACCCACCCAAGTACTGACCGCGCCCAATGATGCTTAACTTCGGTGATCTAACGAGAACCGGTATATTCAGCATGGTACGGCCGTTGGCTTTCATAAAGCAAAGATTCACTTTCTAGAGGTACGTTTTATCGTATTATTGCAATTCATTCAAAATTTTCTTCATATATTTTATTCTATCTTGAGGAAGGATTAGCCATCGTAATTGATTTTTTATCAAATATTATCGGATAATTAAATCAGAAATAATAGTAAGTGTGATTGGCATTTAAAATAATTGAATCCCGTTTCCACTTTTTTAACTTTCTCTTTAACGTGACTTGAATTAAAATTTTTCACAGAAGTAATTTAATGCTTGAGAATAATTCGTTCTTCAATCACTGTTTAAGCATTAGATATTTTTTAAATCATAATTTGTGTAGTTTGAATAGATCAATTGAGATTAATTTACAAAGTCTTTTACTATATTTGCAAAAGTTTTCTTATCAATGAAAGTCAATATAATCATTTAGTCAAATTGTACATAGAAATTTATAAAAAGTTCTTATATTATTTCCAAAATTTTATCTTTAAATATATAATAACATTATTATTTCTTTTGTGATAGATATCATACTAGTTTTGTAAAACCCATTGCAAACATTATGAAATATAGCTACACATTTTTTTTTTCAGTTCGAATCGCTATACTCGTTAAACCTCACTCTAGATTTAAGTGTATTATTTTAAGGCTAATTCTAATACCTTATAATAACATATAAGTGATTAATTCATAATATTATAGCGGATTAATTCCTTAAATTATGGATTTTTACTCATATTTATCGTTTGTTATTCTTTCTCCAAATATTTACTCTTTGGATTGTTACTCATTATCCATTAAATATAAATTAATTATTAAATATTTATCCATTGGTATTTTTTACATTCTCAATACCTCATATGCACATACACAAAGAATTTATTTTAATCTATAAAGATTTAATCAATTTTGAAAATTTTAAGTTTTTAATTTAGTTATTTCGACATACATAATGGAAATATTACGATCTTTTATTAAGAAAAATGTACTTAGTTAAAAATAAGTTCTGTCTAATACAGATACAGTAACAAAATTAACAAAATTATAGCCTGTTTCTAATTTTATTTCTGTATTATTTGGTTTGTCTGTGGGACATTCCTTAAAATTTTAGCTTTTACATTTTAAGTTAATTATCACAATAATAATTTTTCACTAAATGTAACCACAGAGAATTTAAATATGATATAAAATTTAGATTAACAAACATTCCGTCTCTTTTATCTTTTTAATTATATAAACTAATAATATAAACTATGTAATGTCAGACTTTTTATGCTATAATACAACTAAACACCATGCTTTTTCTACTGTAATATATAACAATTATTTATTTAAAAACAAGATGGTGATATTTGAGGATATGATCCATAAATATCACAGTAATTTTATTAAGAATAAAAAAGAATACAATCAAAATGATTACATTTTAGAAATAATTCGAAGTAAAAGATGCAGAACATATAATATAATTTCACTGCAATCGAATATTTCATGTCTCTACGTAAGGATAGAGCGTAAATTTATAAGGAATAAATTGAACATATATTTTAAATTTAATCACATATTAATGCATTTAAAAGTAATATTTCTTTCTTATAGCCTAATATTTGAAAAGCACATTAACTATGTAATTTTTACTGATGCCAGATATTATATCATAAATCATTATTTCAATAAACCATTATTCAAATGTATAATTAGTAAATAAAATAGATGCAATGTATACAAAATAAATATAAAAGCAATTATTTTATTAAATCCATTTTATTTCAATTTTGCTATCAAAATTTCAATTTTTATTTACCTGAAAGAACTGCTTAGTCGTATTTTCATTATTACTTTTTTTTGCACCACATACATGTACAAGAAATGCAGAAAAAGCCTTTTCGTTTTACAATCATAAATACTTAAAATATTTTATTTTATATTGTAGATTATATAGAAGGCAAAAGAGGGAGAGATTCTTTATCTGATTTGCTGATATTGCTTTAGATTAATGTCAACAATCATAAGCATTAATATTAGTATTAAAACACTAAAACTAATTTTTCATTAATATTCTAAATATAGTATGTCATAATTGAAAGGCTAGTCAACGATTTCACCCACATTCAGAACGCAATTCTCTGCAGAGTTTTATAATCTTATAATCTTTGATGTTGGTTGAAATTTAAACCACTTTGATCATTCAGTAACTTCAAGGCTTGATTCCGAACTAAATTAAATCTTTCACCGAAAATGCCACTTGACATAATCCTATTAAAATTTTCGAGAATTTAAATGGATGACAATCGCCAATTCTATTACAGTAAACCGTTTCTAGTTATTAACCGAGCTTCATTTGTGAAACCGTGAGTGAAATGAAGCATCGGGAAGTGAAATTATTTTAACGTTATTATTTTATGGTTCTGTGATGAATGAAGTGACTTGGAGCTGAAATAAAAATCACAATTTCCTACAATTGGTAATTTGGTTACGGAATCAATAATGATTTAACCTTAATTCAGACAACTAAATTCATTTTTAGTTGATTTTATGACTTTTCTATAATTAAATCTTTCGGATGCTTTGCTTCTAAAAGGATAAATCTTTATTTTGTTGAAAATTCTGGTAAAAACTGGAAAACTTTCACTGGATTACATACAAAGCAAAAGAGAGAGAGAGAGAGATTCTTTATCTGATTTGCTGATATTGCTATAGATTAATGTCAACAATCATAAGCGTTAATATTAGTATTAAAGCCCTAAAAACAAGTTTTCATATTAACACTCTAAATATAGTATGCCATAATTGAAAGGCTAGTAAAAGATTTCACCCGCCTTCAAAAGCAGTAATTGCAGCCCACGATGGTATCTGTCTCTGCAGAGTTTTATAATCTTATAATCTTTGATGTTGGTTGAAATTTAAACCACTTTGATCATTTAGTAACTTCAATGCTTGATTCCGAACTAAATTGAATCTTTCACTGAAAATGCCACTTGACATAATCCTATTAAAATTTTCGAGAATTTAAATGGATGACAATCACCAATCCTATTACAGCAAACCGTTTCTAGTTATTAACCGAGCTTCATTTGTGAAACCGTGAGTGAAATGAAGCATCGGGAAGTGAAATTATTTTAACGTTATTATTTTATGGTTCTGTGATGAATGAAGTGACTTGGGGCTGAAATAGAAATCACAATTTCCTTCTATTGATAATTTGGTTACAGAATCTATAATGATTTAACCCTAATTGCGGGCAACTAAATTCAGTTTAGCTGATTTTATGAATTTTCTATAGTTAATTTTTCGGACGCTCTGCTTCTGAAAGGATAAATCTTTATTTTATTGAAAATTCTGGTAAAAACTGGAAAACTTTCACTGGATTACATACAAAGCAAAAGAGAGAGAGAGATTCTTTATCTGATTTGCTGATATTGCTATAAATTAATGTCAACAATCATAAGCGTTAATATTAGTATTTAAAGCCCTAAAAACAAGCTTTCATATTAACACTCTAAATATAGTATGTCATAATTGAAAGGCTAGTAAACGACTTCACCCGCATTCAAAAGCAGTAATTGCAGCCCACGATGGTATCTGTCTCTGCAGAGTTTTATAATCTTATAATATTTGATGTTGGTCGAAATTTAAACCACATTGATCGTTCAGTAACTTCAAGGCTTGATTCCGCACTAAATTGAATCTTTCACTGGAAATGCCACTTGATATAATCCTATTAAAATTTTGGAGAATTTAAATGGATGACATTCGCCAATCCTATTACAGTAAACCGTTTCTAGTTATTAACCGAGCTTCATTTGTGGAACCGTGAGTGAAATGAAGCATAGGGAAGTGAAATTATTTTAACGTTATTATTTTATAGTTCTGTGAGGAACGAAGTGACTTGAAGCTGAAATAAAAATTACAATTTCCTTCGTTTGGTAATTTGGT
Organism: Caerostris darwini; assembly: GCA_021605075.1. Taxonomy (NCBI): domain Eukaryota; kingdom Metazoa; phylum Arthropoda; class Arachnida; order Araneae; family Araneidae; genus Caerostris; species Caerostris darwini. The sequence goes on along the minus strand of BPLQ01007882.1, from coordinate 555,730 downwards.
TACGGAATCAATAATGATTTAACCCTAATTCAGACAACTAAATTCATTTTTAGTTGATTTTACGACTTTTCTATAATTAAATTTTTCGGAAGCTTTGCTTCTAAAAGGATAAAACTTTATTTTGTTGAAAATTCTGGTGAAACTTTGAAAAAAATCATTTGTTTGTTTTAACTTACAAATTATAAAAAATATATTTAAATATTGTTTATTGCTGTATTCTAAGGCAAAATTTTATGATTATCCTTCAAAATTAATATTTAATAATTTTACAGAAGCAAATAAACTTCTGGAGAAGCATTTACCAACCTATAATAAAGTTATAGGTTGGTAAATGCTTCTATAGAAGTTTAAATTAATATATATATTATTATTAAATCTTATATATATCTAATGCTTTATGCTCCAATAGAAGTTTGAATTAATTAAATTATTAATATTAAATCTTTCTGGAGGCTTTGCTTCTAAAAGAATAAATATTTATTTTGTTGAAAATTCTGTTAAAAATTTTAAAAAAATTATTTGTTTGTTTTAAATTACAATTTATATAAAATATATTTAAACATAGTTTATTACTGTATTCTAAAGCAAATTTCATAATTATCCTTCAAAATTAATATTTAGTAACTCTATGGAAGCAAATAAACTTGAAGTAGTTACCAATCTATAATAAAATTACTAAAAATTCAACAATTTTAAACTAGTTTCACGTCATAAAATGAGAAATACATATTTATGATTGAAATAAATACTCATCACCAAAAATATTTTTCTATTGTTTTTCATTTTTAAAAAGACATAAATTACAAAGCTCTCAAAATGTTGTGTATATGTAATACTTTATAAGCAACGGAATTTCGTATAGACCTTTGATACAATTAGGCAATAAAGAATTTATTGCCTAATTGTATTTTTGAATGCCTAATTGAATTTATTGCCTATTTTTCTATTCGTTCCATTTTTTTCACATAATTTTTATAATTCAATGGAAGAAAAATAAATTGCAAGAGGTAATACAGTATTCAATTTAAAAATTATTTTTCATCAATTTACTGTAATGAGCATAAATACATTATTCTCTTGTTGTATGAATTTTTAAAGGATGTATATGCGTTATTAATAAAGATATATTACAAATGTGCAAATATGGGCAAACCTTGTGTATTTCAAAATTTCCATTAACTTTTATGTTTTTGTTGAATGATTTTATTATCATCTTATCAATATGGAAATGTAATTCAGTGATGAATTTATAAAAAGATATAAGCTCACCGAATCTGAGTTGCAGCAAGAAACGATCCATCCAAGTTTTGACAATATTTTTAGTTTATCCCATGAGATTATGGGAGATGGGGAAGTTAATAAAAAAGAGCTTCGTAAATCATCACTATAGGGCACTGTTCAAGCAAAAGCTTTCACTTCTTAATTTTCGTAATCACTGCGCTGGAACTTATTGTAGTCTCTCTTAAAACTCCTTCTGGGACACAATTCCCAATCATTTCTTCTCCAAAGAATTATGACTTTATCTCTTCAAGAATGAGCATTACCGATGAAATTGTTTTACCAAAACAGTGATTCTGTACCAGAAGCCTTGCGGAGATTTCGAGCTTGGAAGAGGATTCGTAAAGATCCAATTAACGTCAATAGACTGATGAAAATGATAATGAAATTCGAAGAAACAAGATCATGCAATATTCAGATAGGAAGAAGACAAACGCATAGCAATCATGTAGTAATGATTGCATTATCGTACAATGGATGATGTAATCACAAAAGTGGAAGAGAATGGTGTGCTAAATCCGAATCCCAATACCAATGTTCGCAGAATTACACAGCTTTAGACTGATCTTCTTGCACTGAGTACAAGATTCACCAGAGTTTTCACGTCTACTATTTCTTTAAGGATGGATTATTCTTAACCAGTAGTCTACGAACCTCTTGGGAATCCATGAGGTTGATAAGAAAAAAAATATATTACTCTTATTTTCCCTGATCATTAATTAAATGAAGCATTTGTTTATGAATATATGCAATAAATAATAACATTATTTGTTGTATTTGTGATAGTAATAAAATTAAATTATTTATTTTGTCACAAAAAAAATAACCTCAATATAAAAATTTAAATTATCTTGTACTTAATAGTATATTTTAATAATTATTTTATGTGCATAGGAAGAGCACATACATTATTACTGCATCATTATTTTAATTTTTTTTCAGTATAAATGAATTACTTCGATTTTATTTTACAAATTTTAAAAAATTATTATAAAAAAAAAGAGGTCCATGATCTTTATCTCACAGACAAAAGTGTTCCGTAGAACAAAAATGGTTAAAACAAATTGGCTACTGCTAATTTTCCTATAATTATAGAATTATATAAAATGCTTGATGAATATGAATATCTTTAATAAGAATTTCTAATTGCAATAGATTATTAAACCAAACTAATAAATTATAAATAATTGATAAGAAACACCAAATTAAAAATTGAAAAATTTATTTGTTGATAAATTTTATCAAGACATTCCACAGATGTAAAAGATGATTCATATTTTTCAAAATCAAAAACTTAAATAGATTTTTCAAAATACCCATTAAGTTAGTTGAATTTTAATAAAATCATAATTTATTTATCCAAACATTTTGTTATTTAACTTCATAGACATTGTTTATAATCTAAATTTATTTTATTTATTAAAATTCAGACACTTGAATGTAAGTAAAAATATAATTAAAGTTTCAGAAAAAAAAAAAAAAATTTTACTTTTTAATGTCCTTTTACCAAAATATTTGAATTTCATATATAAACTATAATACCATAATATATAAAATCTTAATATATAAAATATGATATCTTAATATATAAAATATAAAATCATTTAAAGAAAGTTTTAAAATTTAAATTAAATTATAAAATATTTCTCATAATGTCAAAAAATTATCATAATTACAGATTAATAAGTAGTAAATAGAATATTTCAGAAAGTAAAACATTATATGTTAAAATTAGAATTAATGAATTAAATACTTTTACGGGAACGACTTATTAATACGTTTACGAACAGGATTATTAGCAAATTGTAATATAATGATTTTTTTATTTACTATGAAACGAAACAAAAGAAAAATAATGAAAAAAAGCATTTTGCTATAAATATTTAACCTGAAATATTGAAAAAAAAAACCATTGAAATATAAAAACTATAAAAGTTTAGATATTTTTAATAAAAAAAAATATTTTTCAATATGAAATTAGTATTTTACAGAAAATAAACTTAGAAACTCTAGATTAAAGATTTAATTAACTAATATGGATTAAAAAATAGTTTTCAACATTAAAATTGTTATGAAACAGAAAATATACTTAAAAAAACCTAGATTAAAGATTTAATTAATTAATAAGGGTGGAAAAATAAATTATTACTACGTGATATTATGTATAATTTCTATACTTTAAAATACCAAAGAATGTATGTGACTTTTGAGATAAAAAAATTAAACATTAATTCGAAAATGAGTTTTAGCATTTAGATTGTTTGTTTTACTTTAAATATTATGCCAAAGTCTTTTTTTTAAATTAAACTTTTAAAATAGTCAAAATAATTTTGAATTCTGAATTTAACACATAGTAGTTTTTCTTAAAGAAAAACCAAAAAACTACAGCAAAGTCGAAATTATGTATGGAAAATTAAATTAAAAATTGAGAAAAGATATACAACTATAAAAGATGTCAAAACAAAAATATTTTAAAACTGATTTAATAATGTTTATAAAAATCTTTATTATAACTAATAATAACTAATTCAAATATTTTCCATTTATGTTGAACGTATTTAACGTCAAGCAGCATGTCTGAAGGTAAAATATAAAATAACTTATTACCGATAGTTTTATGAACATGTTGATCAAACAATTGTGCTTCATAAGAAAGTGATTAATTATGCATTTCAACAATGCATTGCGTAGTATAAAAAAATGAAAGAAATAATTTTTTTCACTAGTATCTTAGTTCATAAAAGATCAAAACTCATCCTCAAAGTTGGCGAAATAAGAATTATTTTTTGAGCCAATATGAGTACAATATGCTTTTTTTCCCACAAATTTCAAAGTTTGAGGCCGAAAATCTTTCTTAGAGACGCATCTCTTGTCTTTCAGCTTAAAATTTTCTTCTTGGGACTTTCCTTACGTCCCCAAATCCGAATATCTCCAACCCTTTCTGTATTTTATTCTTTTCAACACTTTTTCTTTGGTAAAACATTCCTCCTCCGTCATTTTTTTCCAATAGAAAACACCTTGGTTTACTAAGGGAAAAAAGGGAAATTGAATTGGTATACTTTTCTAACATTTCTAAGGGGTAAAATCCTTGTAGGAAAGAAACAACAAGAGGAAAAGTGTATTTCGAAAGGAAACAGTATGAAGTAGGTTCCAGCTCTTTTTTGGCTTAGTCTGTGGAGAAAAAGTTGTAACCATGAAGAATAAAAGAGGAAGAAATCCCTGATACTTCTCAGAGAAGTTTCTTTTCTTTCTTTCGAAAGTAGGATTTTATTATATTTATCCTATTTATGAAGGTATGCCTTGCACAAACTTAGCAGATTTTAACTATCATGCCTTCCTAGGGACATTTAAAAAATTCATGAGAATTTTTGTGCTCAACCGATGGTATAATTTTCTGTGTATGAATTTTATGGTTATTTAATAATGTTTGCAATTGATTCTACTGACCTATTTCTTAGTTTTATTATAAACTTTCAAAAAATTGAAATTTAAATTGAATTTACGCTTTCTATGTCTTTTTTCGAATTTTGGACGCTTTGACCTTAAGATTTACGCCGCTAGAATGACTGATCAGTAGTAGTTGATTCGGCATTACTATATATGTATTCAAATTTTATAGCTGTAATCTAGAACGAACATACTCAAAAAAATTAGCTTATTGATGATTTATACTCTTCTCCATTAGCACAGTGAAAAGACATTTCTGCCAACAGATTACATGTGTTTATTGCTGGAATAGACATGTATGCTTTTGGTTTAGTCTGCTTTTCGGGTATTGAACCGACCTTTTCTAGTTCCAAAAATCTGGCTACATACCAAGCCATTTAAATCAAAAAATATTATATTATTATTAATGACTGGTTTGGCATTACTATTGATTTCACACTGCATTCTGGCCTTAAATTATGATGTATGCTTCTTGCAGACAACTTTCATTATAATATTATTTTAAAACTTTGAAATAAATCACCTTAACTTATAATTAATTAAAACCCATATACATCTTAATTAACATTGATTTTCAATTAAATCATTCCAGAAATGTAACTTCATGCACTTTAAAAGTTATCTAAAACTTTTATACTTATTTGTTAAATTCATTATCCTAAGTTATGAAACAGCTAATATTAGCAAAGTTCATTAACACATATATTTCCCGTCAATAGTGTCATTTCTATTGAATTATCTGAGGCAGAACTTTCGAAAATTGAGTTTAAATTAATTAATGTTTCATTTTAAGAAACGAAAAATTCATGATAGATTTCAGTTTTCTAAGAATTCTATTGGTTCTTTGAGGGATCATCGAAATTATGGATTTTCGAAAGGAACTATTAAATTTGCCGACTTTGAACACTTAATCAGTTTTGATACATAATATATTAATGGAAAAATATCACATTTTAAAATTAGTTATTGGAATAAGTATAGATTGGATTTCATTTTTTCTTAAAGTTCCAATCTTTATATTTATCAAAATTCATTGAGTTTCAGTTATTTTTTCTGATAAGTAATCCTAAAGAATTACTGATTTACTTATTAAAATGAACTGGAATTTCTAATACTCTACAATTTCGTAAATAAAACTTTTTTCATTAAATATTCACCTACAATATTTGATTATTTTTTGAGATTATAAAAAAACAGATTTTCAAACATTGTTTTATTGTTTTTAGGCTTAGAACAGTCAGGATGTATTATTATAAAATTATCAAAATTTAATTGTACTGAACCACAATATAACTCTTTAGTTTTATTGGTACTGTTAATTTTTTAAATTTATATTACTTGTGAAAAGATTTGAACCCAAACATTTTTCCAAACACTTCGAGCATTTCAAGCACCATTTCCAAGCAATTCGATTAAAAATTCTAAAAACTGCTTTATATTCGGATTTGAATAAATTACTTATTTTATTCATATATAAGATTTTAACCATCGTAAATCCTTCTCATTAAATAATTAACTTTATAGAAAGAAAATAATTTCTGTCGTTTCTTATTTCTGTAAGTGTTAATACTTTTTTTCTTGCGAAATTAAAATAATTTAAGAGGAAAAATAAACCCCCATATTTTATTTGATACTAATTTCTAAATTTATTTTATATAGGATAATTTAAAAGTAATTTAACATATAACTAAATAAATCAAATTTATAAAAATATGCTTAAAAGTTTTACTCTTAATCTATTGTATTCCACATCCTTGAAATTTTTATATTAAGCCTTAAATTTCTGCCTCTTAATGTTTCTGAATACAATACTGTATATTTAAGCAGAGACATTCTTCATGATGTCTCTAGTTTCAGTAGAAATTGTATCATGAATATTTAAATCTTCCTTGGCGCAATAATCTTAAAACGCTTTGTGATATATTTAACTTGCACTGCGATTCGCAAAGCATATAATTTATACAACAGTTTTATGTAGGTTTATATAGTATCAGTTTTCTCCAATAAGCTCTATTCTCTTCTGTATTCATCAGAGTAGCTAGCACTGTGCTATTATGTACGTATCTAGTAAATGGGGCACTATAGTTTCCTAGTTTCTGGTTGGTTAATAATATAAGTCCTTTTACTTTTTTCTTATTAAATATTTAGTAGTTTCAACATAAATTTGCTATAAACTAATTATATATATGCAATATATAGCATGAATATCAAAATAGATGGCCAATTTGGCTTACTAAAAATGCATACCATGTTTTCAATGCATATTAAAAACATGGTATCTCAAACATAAAAGAATGAGAAGAATTTTATGATCAATGATTTACAAAAAAATAAAATGTTGTATCTTTTTACATAAATAAAATGTTGCTATATAAATATTGCTAATAAAATGTTGCCAATTTGGCTTATCAAAAATGCAACTATATATTGAAAACATAGAATCTCAAACACAAAAGAATGAGAAGAATTTTATGACAGATCATTTGCAGAAAAATAAAATGTTGCATAGTTTTATATAAATAAAATGCTGCTACATCCTCATATCATCAAAAAAAATTTCTTGTGATAGAATTTGATACACTGAATGTGAATTAAAAACACTAAAGATGATATAATCAGAAATTCTTTATAGAATACTATCCATGAACAGTCACACGTCATTCTAAGACATTGTCTTTGAGTGACATCAGTCAAATTTACAATTAATCCTCATTTAAAAAGATGTAGAAAAACATTTTCAAGCTTAGGGGCCCAATTCGTTTTTAGAATCTCAAAATTTTTCCCTGTTGGCAAACAGCCTTAGTTTTGTGAATGTGCGTTAACTTGATGGCCACACTTAATATTGGTAGTTTATGTTATGTTACCTGTTAACTGTACCTCATCAAGGTATTGATATATGACTATTGCATCTTATCTGCCTCGTAAAAAGAATCAGCTGATAATAATCCTTTAAACTATGTTTTCCTTTTCATATGCTGTTTCAATACCATCTGTACAAGTAAGATTCAAACATATCTCCGAATTCTCATTTTATAACTATTATTGTTTAAATAAAAATAAAATTAATCACTTAACCCAGTATTCTACTATTCCAAAAAACAGATATATTTGACAACAATGCTATTATTAAAATTGAACATTTCTGCTGAAGCAGTTATTACAAAAGGCCTCTGCCAATCTTCAAGAAACAGTTTGCATGTATATGGAACGATATTGAATTCCGGTGGGAAATCGTAGAACATAACGAATCAAGTATGAAAGCTGTATTCTGAAAATTTGATAAATATCTTAATCAATCAACAGAATTTTTTTTTTTTCCTTTCATCTAATCACTACATTTGTCTCCAAATACTGAAGACAAATTCTACTGGCTGTCTCACTACATTTTGTTTCTAGTGTGAATATAAATTAATAATAATAATAATATATATATATATATATATATATATATTTGTTTAAAAGAACGAGATAATGAAGATGAATTTGAATCATACATAAACAATCACACATTTGAAAGATAACTTTTACAGCATTTTGTGCAAAATTTGTCATAATTTAGCTTCTTGCATCTGTTCAAATTGCATACAAATTTATTTAAATAATGCAACATATTTAGTAACTCTTAAGAGACACAACTGTGTTCTATTTTTTCAAAATCATCTGTGAGTTTGGTACCTACCATTTTCACTCCTAGGTAGATATAATAAAATTTCTTTTTATAGCAAATTTCAGTAGAACTCGATTGTTTTTTTTTTAAAATAATGAAAACTTTGAGAAATTAAAAGTACCAAATGTCCAATGAATACAATTTGCAGTTCATATTCAAATCTTTTTAATGTAACCAATTTAATTCAAATTCAAATAATTATTAAAAAAAATTTTACATATTTTTTTCGTTATTTTTGTTCCCAATTGATTACTTGAATTTTTTTATTTCATTTTTAATAATTAAATTTTTTACTTCTTTTTACTAAAACGCTGTTCATTACTTTAAGTGATGTTGCTTTATTTTTTTCATATTTAAATTCATATATTAAAAAAAAAACCACATCCGTGAATTATTAACTTCACCTAATGTGCTTTTAGTAAATTAGTCCAATAAAATAAAGGCGAAATAAAATATTATATCGATATTAAAATTGTTGGAAAAGAGCTGTTATTTGATAAAGTTGTGTTTGTTAGGAATATTTAAGTTTGGTTCTGCAAAACTTCTTTTAACTTAAACCGAAAGAAATATTGGAAAAGTTTGCTCTTTAAATTTAAGAAAATATTTTTTTATTGCATACACGTACAATACACTTTTTTCCTTCTTTAGTAAATAGATCTGATTTATCGATAATATAATAGGCTAACAGTACAGTAAGTAAATATAACCAATAACGTTATATTTTTGTCAATAATATATAAATTTTCCCTTCAGCCATGAGCTTTTATATGGCCCTTGTAATCTTATTTAACAGTTTTTAGAGCATATAAATCTCTTACATATTAATATTTCTTTACAAATAATAACCCATAACTTTAGCTTTTTAAAAAATAAATTTATTAAATCAATTATTATATCAATACATTCTATTTCTGTCATTTCAGGCCAGAGTGATCGTTAGATATTGAGACTAGAAATATTTCTAAAATTTCAAACATAATTTTTCTAATGTTTATCAATAGATAAATGTAATAATAAAATAATACTAATGATTGTAATGTTTTTTAACGAATATTTGTCTTACGTACACATATATGTGACCAATATTATATTTTTAAAATATATATATTTAAATTTCCCTTATGTTTGAAATACTTAAACATTTTCATATTAAAAACTCACTTATTTTAGTAAAAACAAATACAGTAAAAGACTTTTCACCATCAAATATTTTACCAATTAAATGTGAAATGTCCTTTCGAAGTTATCAGAGTTTGAGGGGTAAAATTTTTCTTAAGTAATGACTGATTGAAAAACTTTGTTATTACTATATTGTTTAAGAACGTTTCTCATCCAAGTTTTGGAATTCTTTTTATTTAGCCATTTATTTTAAGTGGGAAAGATATAGGGCGCTAACCTTAAAGAGTAATTAAATCAATAAAATAAATTACACCAAACTATATTTGTAATAAATTTTGAGGTGATATTATGTACAACTCTATTATTCATTTGCTAGTTGAATTATTGAACTAGAAAACATGGACTTGAATTGAAAATTTTATCAATCATTTATAATTTCTTTTTAGGAAATGTTAATCTATTTGATTATGACCCGTGTTTGAATACGTATAATTTTGTTCTCTTAAGATGAAAAAGATCTTGCATCATTACTGAAATAGTAATTTGTGAGTTATTTTCCTCTCAAGAATTGATATCATGTAAATTTTTTTATAATTTAAGCATTTTTTGATGTCGAATCAATCCACTTTATTATCATCGTGTCTTACTATTGCAAAAGCTAAATTAATTCTTTCCACTAAATATTATAATATGTATTGATAACCCTAAGTCATATTTTGCAATATTCAGAGATGTGCTTTATATTAATTTTATTGTCGTAAAATTATTTTTAATTAGTTCTTTTGAATCTTTGAGATTCCAATAAATTTTCATGATGCTAATGATTTTTTAAAAAAATTTACTTACGTTCTTTAAAAATAAGTTCGCAGAATTTTTGTTCAATAAATATTTTCTTACAATATTTCCAATAAGCAGCAAGAAATAAAAGTTTATGTTTAGTATGAAAACTTATCAAGATTTTAAGGCATTCCGAGAACAATTTTAATTATTTAACGAAATTATCGAAAGATTCGTCCGTTGCATATATCTTTTAAACTCCTTCAAGCTTCACAATACTCTCTTTATATACTGATATTTATTTGTTGCTGTGAGGAAGGTAGACAAATGTTTTCGAGATGTAAAATGATATTTATAATGACTTTGATTACTATATTGTTTAAGAAAGTTTCATCCAAGTTTTGGATTTTTTTATTTAGCCATTTATTTTAAGAAAGACATAAGTTCAGATGTAGATGATATTTATAATGTTTGACTATATTTCGTAGAAATAAAAAATTTATGTCGATATAAAACATGCGATAGCAATTTATTCCATTAAACATCATTATCCTTAACAAATATGTACAACATGAGTTTAAAAATGACTTGAGTTATGTTTGCAAATGTTACGCAAATTTTAAACAGAGTTTAAAAACTATGTAACATGCAATTATGTATATTGTAAAGCAGTTATAAGTGCTGTATTAAAATTATTTTAGATTCAGTGTCATTTGGTATTTGGAGTGTCTTACACAAATAAATAATTGTTTCCAATAAGTTATTTATTTTTTTAATTGCTACAATTCTTATATAGTATTGGCAAAGTATTTATAATTATTCAATACTGTAAATATTTCGATAAATGATTATTTCTCTTGAATTATAATTATAAATCTCAGTTAAAATTTGTTCCAATCTACTTATATGCATGGGGTAGTTTTTATACAAATTAAACATATGTACTGTATTATAAGGTTTGTTTTCCTTGTATCAAATCTTGACAATCAGTTCGCAAACTTCCATGGGGTTTCAGAACCAATGCTTTCCATTCTTCAATAATTCTCTTAATTAGGAATTTCTAGAAGAATTATTCTTTCTCTTTCTACTTCGTAATTTATTCAAATTTTATTCGATAGAATTAGCACCAGATGACTGTAAAGGTTAAAAACAAACGTGTAATGATGAATAGAATTTGGAAACTAAAGATATTTATAGTGATAGATTTTTTTTGCTAGAAGTAAAAATCTGAAAAACAATCTTTTCTTCCGCATTTGATCTTGTTATGCAATTATAAACGGTCTGCATGTGTGATATTCCATACAATACAAATTTCTTCTTACTTTTTCTTGAATCACTTTTTATTATGATATTCTTCGATTTAATATATTGTTTCTCGAAATTTATAAATTGTTAAAAGATTTTTACATTCATTACACAGACATTACTTTCATTAAATATATATTTAATTTATCAGTATACCATTTTTTGTTTGCCAGATGATTTCAGAAAGATGCTTTTTTCTTAGAAAGCAGTTTCATTATATTTTTAAAGCATGTTTTGAAAAATCATAATAAAAATTTTTACAAAATTTAATAATAATCATTTTACAAAACTTTTTGTAACAAGTATGAGATCTATATTAGGGTATCACATTAGGTTAAAAAATACACAATAATTTTACTTGAAAATTCTTGTTTACATCACAATTTTCAATATGAATTTCGAATGATAAGCTGTTTAATTAAAATGGTAATTGTTAAAACAGTATTCAAATTAGCTGTTTAAATTAATATCGAACAGAATACTCTATTTATTGCATACAGTTGTACGTTATTTCAATGAAAAACATGACGATTTTTTCTTCTGAATCTTATCATTTTGGGAAGAAAAGATGAATTTAAACTTTAAGCAAGCATACCGATGAAAATAATGAGAATATCCTAGTATGAGTTTCAAGAAAATATCCTAGGAAAAACATTAACATTGTATGAAAAATAAAACATTTGGTAATTTTGTACATTTCGATTGTTCAGAAAAAATTTATTTTTGAGTATAATTAAACCATTTTTATAGAAGAAAAAAAATTGCAGAAGTATATTATTTTCAAAGATTAAAGTGATTAATAATATTTTGTAAACAAATAAACGCAGAATACAAATTAAAAAACACACTTTCAAGCTATTCTTTTGTATAATGACATGTTGTAAAATACCAAAAATACGCAGAAAATATTCATATAAGCCTAAAGTCAAGTACCTAACTTTTCTGAAAATAAGAAAATTGCTTTTTTGAATATTGTCAAAAAGGGCCTAAGATTCAAATTATTATCATTGATTCCATTTAAATAAATGTCGCCAAAAATTTCACATTTTTAGAAAAGACAGACATTTGCCTTTTAGGCTTACTAATACAAAATTTCATGGAAATTTTTCTACGAAAATTTCGACAAACAAATTTACCTAGACATGAAAATCATAATTTCTTATTAGCTTTGGGGCACTGAATGCAAAAATGGTAGTAAAAATGGCAATTGATTGTTGTTTAGGAAATATGGATGTAGTCGGTCCCTTCAATTTTCTTGAAATATATGTGAAAAATGAAATATGAAAATTTATTAAATATAATTTCAAATTTTAATGATTTTTAAATTACATAGCAACATTTATAAAAAGAAATGTTTTAAAATATATGCCTTCTATATTGAATATACAATGAAATAATAATGTATATTACATATACATGAAATTTGTTCATAAATGAAAAACTAAGATTTAGATACGTGGCTCCCAAGACATTAATTTTTTAAAAGCTTTATAACTGCTATCGTGTAAAATCTTCGGAGCTAATTAGTTCGCAATCAGTCTGACTATTTGATGTGTTCCCTGCCTTGGCGTTAAATATAAAAGGTGATAGTTGTTACTTGTACGCGCTGTTTTGTTTGTGAATGAAATGATTGCTGGAAATTTTTGCTTTAGTTAAACACATTCATATTTTTACAGATGCAATGCCACGTGCTTTAATTCTGCCAATAATTTCTGCTATGGGTGTGGAGAAGCAAATTTTGAAGCCAAAAGTGTTTTATCCCTCTTTTAGTGAGAAGTGAATATAACCTTTATTTCGGATGCAAATTTGGAGATTAGGACAAGTCCTTGACCCCCACATATATACTGTAATTCTTGTTCAAAGGAACTTTCTGTGTAACTGCGAGGCAAAATAAAAATGACAACTTCATTTGCCCTTCCTATGATTTGAACAGAACAAACTAATCTTTTAAAAGACTGCTGCTTCTGCAGGATTCAGCATCTTAGTAGATCACAATGGATGGAAAGTCTAAAGTGTTGTATGTGAATATACCATTTGCTATGAAATCAATTCCCATGGTGAAGGGTTTCCCATTATGGAAACTCCAAACTAATTTTTTATTGAGAATCAATTTCATATGTTTCTCTACAGCTTTCTTCATTTAAATTGTCTTATAACTTTCTTTCTTAACAACATCTTAAATATTTTTAAATATATATGTAGGTAGATATTTTTGATACGCATTCACGTCCATTACAAACATTATCCGATATTTCTCTTAAAATGAAAGATCAAGAAACGTTGGGGAAAACTGAAAACTCATGCTGAACTAGCAAACGATGAAGGGCAAGATGAAGTGATGAAGGGCAAGAAAATAAGACATTTATCTTTTTCAAATAAGGGATGTTGTAGACTCACTCGCATGCGGAAGTCAGTTTTTCTTGACGAGATAACTTTATTGTATAATTGATAAGAATAATGTAAAATATTTATTTAAGTTCATACAACACTGAAATCTACAAGCATACATTTCATTACAGCGAACATAGATTTTTAGTTCATTCAACTCACCCATCTCATTGTTAAATGGAAATATTGAACTTTATGAATTAATTAATAATTATATAATCTTATTTTTTTTTAATTTTCTTTTTCAGTCTGATATTAAAGAAACTATAACATTAAGAAAATTATTTTTATTATTAAATTCGATTACTGTATAATCCCTTCTATTTAAATCAACAAATTTCTATTATTATTCTTTTTTTTTTTTAATTCTTATGAATTTAAAATTAAATCTCCCTCATTTACACCGTCTAATCCAAAACTCATCTTCTATTACTAATATGTCTCTTTATTTCTTAGAAAGATAATTTCCTCAAACCATAATAAATATTATTTGTAATGTTCCATTGTCCTTTTCTGACATTCATTCCATAAGGAATTTTAGATGCATTGATATTGCATTTTGATGTCTTGCACCACAACTTTCAAATGTTTTTTCAATTCCTTCTATTAGCTCACACTCTCCCTATATATATCTTGTTCAAATTTTCAATCGTTCATAAAATACTTTGTATTCCTTCACTCAAGTTCAAATACATTTTTTTGAACTTGTATTGGATGACACTTGATGCTAATACAGTTTTCTCACATATTAATTCAGTAATTAAATTTAATTAATTAATTTTAGTTTTATTTAGATTTAAGTTGCATATATCTACCAATAGATGGCACCAGATAAACTGAAAAAAATTAATGAAAATTATTCATAAAGGACTTTCTGCAATATAGTGAAAAAAAAGGAGGAATTGACTTACTTAATTAAATTTTATATTACTTGTTTACTACTTGTAACTTTATTCTTCTGCTTCTTTCATCTACCTTGCTCCACTTGATTTTTTTCTACATCTTTAATAATTGAATACTTCAATAAGCAACTTTCAACAGTTAGAAGAATTCCTATTTAATAAAGCGATTTTCATAATTCCCTGCAATAATGTGAAGTAAAAGTAAATATTTAAAAATTAAAAAATTATTACACTTACACGTAGATTCTATGAATACAATATTATTTCTGTTAATTTAGTAAAAATATTTGTTTCCTTAACAATTCTTTCTATTAATGCTTAGCCTTCCAAAGCTAATTACGCTGAAGAATGTTCGTTCCCTGAAGTTGTTAAGTCAAATAATTTCCTGTTATCTAATAGGATTTACAAGAGATAAATGAAAAATAATAATGAAAGCATTAAAAAATTAATGAAAAAATGATTCTAATGTCCCTATCTGCTGAAAATAATTTAAAAATATGTTTTTTTATGTATATTTTCTTTTGCATATTTTCATTTGCGTACCTAAAAAGTGCATCCGTTTTCAAGAAGCATCTTGTTTCTTCAGTATCTTTATTTGTTATTTATTAAAAAATTTATTTATTGTGAGCATTAATTTCACATTACCATGTGTTTTCTTATCTTTTTCCTATCTTTTAATGGTATTTTGTAATATCATTTGTTTCATTTTATTTTGCTATTGTCTTTGGCGGTCTTTTAAAAGTCTCCCTTTTTGGATTCTGCTATCATTTTTGATTATTATATTATTAATAGAAGGTCATTAAACAATTTTTAAGATTCGGAGTATAGTTAAACAATCAAAGTCTACCGATAGTAGAAATGGAAATTTAATATTTTGTCTAGTTTTATATTCTCTAAATCTTTTTTTAAAGGCTTAAAAAAAGAAAATTGTGATTATGATATGTTGTTGTTTAAAGCAAGGTACATGACTTCACATCATAAACTCCTGAGATTATAATATTGCAACAGATTCAGTTTCTTGTAAGGTGTATAATAAGAAGGATTATGCTGTTTACATCCAGAAAAGGAATTTTTAAATTATTTCAATATTTTCAGGGTAATTCAACTGAATTATATTTAGGTTAAACATAAGGCTAATTAAAAAAAGACATGCAGTCAGTATAGATTTGAACAATTCTTGTGGAATCTCATTCATTCGTGTAACTCATCATGAGAAACAGAAATTACCCACGCAGGTAATTTATTGATAACGAAATTGTTATAATTTTAAGTGGACATTTGTAAACCTTGAAGAAGTCCAATTTATAATGCATATAATACTATTGTAGAATCTTGTTTTAGTACATTACGTTCACTAATAACAGAGTACTATCAAACTAGATAACTTAAATCCCCTGTATGTAAAAATTTTGGAAATTTATTAGAGATCTGTAGAGACTTGAGTACCATTTACACTTCAGAAAATCAAAAAGAGAGCTAGAGATTTCAATTTCAAAGAATCATCTGATTGTTATTATAATTTTTTAAATATTTATAACTCAATAAATACGTGATTGAAATGGGGTTCTAAGATGTTTTAAATTCTTTAAGTAATGTAGTCATTATAAACAGATTAAATTTTACGAGAATTAACGTACGTATATTCGTTCTTTTTCATTTTTCAAATTAACTAAGCTTTTTAAAAGCTTAATTATTTATCTATGTTATTATCAATGGCATTTTTCATTTATGAAAATGTTTCAATATGTGTAACAAATTAAATTTCAACGCAAGAAACTTAATTTATTTTGATTGTTATGGAAACAGCTCCGTTTTAAAAAATATGACAATTATATAACGAGGAAAGTTAACTCAGAATGTATAATATGAAATTCTATGAAATAAATACAATTCTAAGAATTCTATTTTATTCTATGAATTAAATAGAATTTTTATCTTATACTGCAGAACTTGGAATGAAAAATATTTTATATTAAGATATAAATACTAGCGAACTTCATTTTAGATCTATTTAATATACTAAACTCGATATAAAACGACAACTTGCCACGTTTTGATGCATGTTTTATTTCAAATAGTTCAATTTTTATTTTTTGCACTATTTATGGAATGTATAGAATGATGACATGTTTCGATAGTTGTGTATTGGAACTGAATTGATTGCAATTTTCACTTTATTCATTTTTCTTGCTTGTTATTTATTATTCCGTTATTGCACTTACATTTTCATTTACTTATGTATGTTTGTTTGAATTTGAATTACACTTTTTTATGCACCATTAACAGAAATTGTGGTTAAATTATGTGTATATATTTTACTCATATTTGAATAGTCTTATTTATACTTAATTATTACATACATATATAATAATATTTTCATATACAGATTTAAAGCTTACATTTTTTAAAATATTTTCAACTTTATTTGCATTATTTCAATATGTAAATAACTAAATTATATTCGTGAACTCTAATGCAAATTATAAAAATCCTTAAATAATGTACTTTAAATTTCTTTTTATCATAATAAAATACAATGAACTAAAGTCATGAGTTTCTTATTTGGAAAAACATTATCCTCTGTTAATCGATTACCATGATGTTAATCATCAATATTAATTAATTTCTTTCCAAAACAGTTAAATAATAAAGTTGATAACTGCAGTTAATTTTAAATTACAAAAACAGAAAAGTTACAAAAAAATAAAATAAAAAAAGTCAATGACAAAAATTAATATAGAAAAAACAGTATTCTGTTACAATATATAAAAAAATAATGTTTTCCATAAAACAGTAACAGAATCTTGCATTATTTCTACTATGTGATATCAAAAATTTTAAATAATAAAAAAATAACAATAATTACAATAAAATTTAATTCTTATTAATTCAATATCGATATATTTAAAATGAAAAAAAAAACATTTTTTGGTACTCTGAAAAAACATGCATATTGATATAGATAAAATTAAAAATATATTTTATTTTCCACACATACATTAATTATGTGCATTGTTTGTACACACTGTTTATAATTTATGTATTTTGAGTATTTTTACCGTATGACTTACGGAATTTTTATTCCAGCAGTTACGCAAGGGAGTCTTCCCCATAGCCCCGGTAAGTTTTATTTTGTCATTTTTATTTATTTAAAATTCCTGCTTTTATTCATCAAAAAAACCAGCAATCCATTCTTAATTCCAAGTAGGTAAGATTAGACATATGCACTATGAAAATAGATATAAAAAGTGATTACTGTAGACTACCATTTTAGATTCGATGTAAAAGCAGGAATTCGATCACTTTTTACCTTTTCTTGCATAAATTTACTTTTACTACATTTGTAAATACTGTTGATCCGTTACGAAATAAATAACTGAGCGAAAACGAAACCGAGTTCTTTGATGGTTTTCTTTTAGTGGAAAAATAAATATTTTCACTCGATTCCTTATTTTTTGCGTTATAGGCACTTGCGTTTCCATAAGGTAAACAAATGTTGTAAAAGCGTTTGAAACTTTTTTTTATAAAGTTCATTATAGTGCATTAAAACATAGAAAATCATGTAATTACATGAATAATTTCAGACACAGACAAAATTGGGGGAAAGGTAAGAGGAGGATTTTATAATTCAAGATTTCAAAAAGCGTATTCAAGTCTTTCTAAATGGATCCAAGTGATTGGCGCTTATAACAACGCATTGTAAGTTAGGTAAGTTAAACATTTTTATTCTTTTAGATATTTTTTATGTGTTTCATAGCTATCATCTTAACTTCTTTGTCGTACTAATAAAAACTTTTTGTTACAGGTGGCAGAAGAATCATCATTGATTGCGAAGAGGATGTTTCACATTTATGAAGATAGAAGAATTGTGTGAATCTTGAAAGTATTATTAAAGATGGTCGCAAAAATATTGATTAAAAATATTAATCTACTTCCAAAAGAATTCAAAGAGGATGGATCAAAAATAATTGTATACTAAACTAGAATGAGGAAATTATGAAAAAACTGAAATAACATAATAATGAAAAGAACTAGAATGAAATGTGTCTGGGAAATGACGCTCATCATAAAATCCCTACTTCAAATTTTGTTGTTTCTTATTCCACTTGGTAGACAGCAACATCTAGACCAAGTCCAAGAATCCATACTTCAAATTTCGTAGTTTATTATACCACTTGGTAGACAGCAACATCTAGACCAAGTCCAAGAATCCATACTTCAAATTTCGTAGTTTATTATACCACTTGGTAGACAGCAACATCTAGACAAGTCCAAGAATCCATACTTCAAATTTCGTAGTTTATTATACCACTTGGTAGACAGCAACATCTAGACCAAGTCCAAGAACCCATACTTCAAATTTCGTAGTTTATTATACCACTTGGTAGACAGCAACATCTAGACCAAGTCCAAGAATCCATACTTCAAATTTCGTAGTTTATTATACCACTTGGTAGACAGCAACATCTAGACCAAGTCCAAGAATCCATACTTCAAATTTCGTAGTTTATTATACCACTTGGTAGACAGCAACATCTAGACCAAGTCCAAGAATCCATACTTGGTAGACAAATTTAGACCAAGTCCAAGTTTATTATTTATTATACCACTTGGTAGACAGCAACATCTAGACCACGTCCAAGAACCCATACTTCAAATTTTAAACTCGATAATATAGATTCCGAAAGATAAATAAATATAATGAAAAAAGAAGTTGTTCTAAATGTTGCCTTAAGACATTTCATATTTTTCTATATAGACATTTTCTATTCTTCTATGTTATTATACTCTCCAAAACAAATGGTAACATATTTTGTTAGATTTTCAAATAACTTTACACTGCTTTTTAAAGATTAAAATGTCTTATTTGGTAAATTAAAAATAGAAAGCAGCGAAACATATTTTACTAAAAATACTTTTTGATGCTAAATAATAAAAGAGTTCGGGATAGTAAGAAGACACGCCATTCAATTATTCAAATCACAAGTTTTTAATAATACTGAATATTGAATACTGGATATTTTTATTGTTCATGGATTTTCAATGGACATTACTTCATGCGTAGATATAATTAGTTTTAAAATAATGAAATATCATTAAATCAATTGGAAATAATTTCAATTATTAAAATAACATAAATTTACGATATATCTGCAAAGGATTTCCAAGATGCATTCATTATAGAAATACATCTGCCTTCATATAACAAATTATTATTCTGCAGTATGAAATTAAACATATACTAATATAAAATTCCTTCTTTAGGAAACTATAAACTGGAATGCAATAATAAGTCTAAACTTGAGCTAATATAATCTACCAAAAATAAACATCATTATAGAACAGCAGTTTTATATTAAGTATTTCATACCTTTAATCTAAGCTTATTAAGTGAATAGACCTTTGACTTTCAAATACTTTAACACTGGATTACATGTTTATACGTATAACAAAAATTACCATATAAGTATTCAATGTATACTAGGTACTACAGTATTCCTCATTTCAAAAAAATTGTGTTTACTATTTTTGTAGAAAAATAGATTTTATAATTTTTACAGTGATCTAATTTCATCAGAATTTATTTGCACTTTAATTTTATTTTAACTTTCAAACTTTAATTTTAATTTCCTTTTCTGAATGATACTCTTTTGATGAATTATCAAGATTTTGTCAGTTGATATTCACGTAAAATATACTGTCTGAAATGATGTCGATTAATCATTGCATATTGCTCTTGCGTGGCATAAGAAAGTTAGATAGGGAGTGTGAATTTTTAATCTGTAAATAGGATTATCGTTACATTGTTTATCGAAACATCATTTTGATTCACTGTTTTCAAAATCATTGCTTTTTTAATTTATGTTGTCAAGTATTTCATTAGTTTTAACTTACTTTTCTTCATTTTACAAACTTTATTAATGGAAATTTCATATAATGCCATAGGATACTTAGCATTTGCTTATTATAAATCATTGACATAATTCTATATTTTATTAATTTAAAAGAATGACTCAAGAAGAAAGGATTCAAGATAGAAAATGTATGGGAAAAGTATAATTTTAATATAACGAAATGTAATATGTTATATAATTATGGTATGTATTGTTATAAAAAATGTGATTTGAAAATATTATTTTTCTTTGCAAAACTTTCGTAACCGAAACTATGTATTATTTTCCTTGATTCATTCAATTTTTATTTGTATTTAAGAATAAAGTTTGATATTAAGATATATATTTTTTGATATTTACACTGTATACTCATTATAAAAATAAATAAAAATTTTATGAATTTAAATTTGCACTCTATTTATTTATGTGATGTGTGAAATTTAAATAAATATGTATAACCATATAATGATTCTGTCCACATTCTTTCAAAATACAGACAATTCAAATTTTTACATTCCCCCTTCTACTAACAAATTCACTTTTACGTAACTCTTTTTCACATATGACGTGTATTTGCTTGTCTTCAGTTTCATGTAAAGTAGAAATTGAACGTTATAATTTTTAAAAAGTTTATTAAAATTATTGAAAGTGTTAGTGTTACCTTAATAATCCTCTATATTATACTGTAAATTACTGAATTTCAACTTAAAAAAATTTATTAATTTATTTAAATGTTAAATATTTAAAGATTTTTCTTGTATTTAAAAATATTTTGATTATTTTATAAAAAAAATGCAAACATATTTAGTATTTCTAAATTCTTAAATATATTTCTTTTAATTTATAGAGCAGTTTCAATTTCAATTCGATATTAATCTGAATGATAAAATATAGGATTTTTATATTTGATTAACTAACGAATTTGTTGTTTCTTATAAATACTGCATTTGAAAAGGATCAAATATTAATGAGATTCATAAATAAGTTTCAAAATATAAAAGTTAATAATATTACTGTTGTATATTATTCAAAAAGGAGCAACACAAACATAACTTGACAAAAAAGGGT
This sequence comes from Caerostris darwini, assembly GCA_021605075.1. Classification (NCBI taxonomy): domain Eukaryota; kingdom Metazoa; phylum Arthropoda; class Arachnida; order Araneae; family Araneidae; genus Caerostris; species Caerostris darwini. The sequence continues at coordinate 533,885 of BPLQ01007882.1, read as the reverse complement.
AAATTTGTCGAGAATAATTATTCGTTGTCCTTTTCCTTCAAACTGAAATGAAATAAACCTGGGAATGGTAATTCCAGGTTATTTCTATGCAGAATATCAACGTACCTTTGACAAATCAATATGCTAATTTTATTGAACATCCTCTACTTTCACGCAAAGTAACATCAGACAGGTATTCCGCATGTATGTACACAACTGCTTTCATCCGTAAATCTATCCTAAAAAGTCGACAACCAACTATGCTAATCAAGAAAATTCTTTAATTACAAATTTAAGAAAGGTAAAATTTTTAAGAGCTCCAGCATGCGAATGTCGATCAATATTTGGACATTTTAATGAAAACTCGACCATCCAAAAATTTTCTAATTATCATATTTTAAAAGTTTGTTCGTTAAATAGGTCGAGTAATTATTTTAAGACTAAGGCAAAGGATATAGTTACTTCAGAAGTTATTCAGAAAATGATATTTCTAAACTCGTACAAATATAATTTTTTTTTATTCCAGATTTAAAAAATTTACATGCTAACTGATATCAAAAAAAGATATGTTTTACCCATTTATTTATAACTATTCAAAATTATGCAAATATTTTTTTCATAACAGCAAAAAAATAAATAATAGTAATAAACCATTGATTAGAGACTTGGTCTGACGTTCATAAGTTGAGTCAATCATTGTTGCCAATAGTTTGAGATAAATATAATAGTAAAATGTATTGATAAATATATTGCAATAAATATACAGAGATAAATATATTGTAAGATTAGTTTATAGAAATTATAATACGTATCAATTTAATCCAATTTATGCATTAATTTGTTTTTAAATAAGAGAACCATAGTGTTCTGTCTTATGGATTTATATTATTATTTTTTTAATCCCATTAACAAAAACATGTAAGAGAATTTGAAATTCTTTAACGCTGTAAGCATGTGAAAACTTATATAACCCTTTCTGAAATTTCATCTAATTTCTAATTCAGTTCTACGAATAATTTTTTGTATTGTTAATAACATACAGATATGTACAAATATATACTATAATTTCCTTTCACCGGTAGTAACCTTGTTTGAATTCAGATTAGGAACAAGAGAAATATAAAATTGATTTTGGTGCTAATTTGTTTTAGATCATTATAGGAAAATGTTTCAATTTTTAATTACAAATATACATAGTAAACAAGTTGGCGAGTTTGTGTTTCATTCCTTTTTGAATATAATTTAATTTGTTTAATTTTATTTTCCAATAGAAACGTAAGAAATTCATTGCTTTTCTTTAAAAAAGAAAAAAATTTCCATTGAATAAAATCTAATGTATATATTAGATTTTTCTAATAACACGACTCAATAAATAGATCAAGTAATTCGAGAATAACTTATAATTATTGGAAACTGATAATTGTAAGACAATATTTTAAATAAACACATATATATATATATATATTAGATAGATAGTTAGATATATTAGATGAATTACCAAACCAAAAGTTTTTGAATTTTTCATCTGTGTATATTTGAAATATATACACGTGTGTTGAATAGAAGTTGCTTTTATAAACCCTGATATATCCTAGTATTTTCAATATATCCTAATTTACTTTTAAAATATCTGACTTGGTATTAAAGCCTAACACAATTTTCTAACACTTATTTTAAATAAACTTCTGCAAGAAATACACTAGCTTATTTAAATTTCAACAAGTTACATCACAAGTTTATCTCTTCAAAATATACTCACTGATGGATAAAGACATATTATCCAGGAAGAGAGGATTCAAAACAGATGGTTTCTTTAGCATAAATATAAATCATTCATAAGGCATTTATTTATCGTTTATCAGCAGTAGGAGCAGTGTTCAAGCAAAGAAATATGACATTTTCCTTTTGATTTAAGCGCAGCTTGCTTTCGTGATAAAAAGATTTTAGAGCAATATGATTAAGAGCATTGATAATTATTTCAACACAGTTTAATTTACTAAATTGTAGCGTTTTGATAAATTTTATATTAACTTTGCAAGAAAATTTGGATGTCGTTTTTGTGTCCCTAAATTTAAATTGTCAACCTAAAAAAAAAAAAAAGAATATTTTACGAATATATTTATGATGATTTTATTCTAAGATAAATAATTGCGAAATTATAAAATATTTTTTCTTTCGATTTTGAAATAAAACATATTGCAAACACCATTTAACAAAAAGATATTTTTGATATCACTTTAAAATAAATTGATATTTGAAAAATATTTTTTTAAATGTTTAAATGTTTTCTATAAACATTTATCTAACTCCTGAAATTAAAGTTAAAATAAATAAATTTTATTTAAAGAGCGATTTCTATTATTACTTTTTAATTTGTATCTCTCGAAGTTGATTAGGATAAAAAAAATTTCAATAAATTAATATTTTTTCCTTATAATTACTTTTTATTAAAATTAAATTCACTTACTGCAACTATGTTTAATTGGAATTAGCTTGAAACACTAATCCTAATTAAATAAAGCTCATCTAAAATCTTTGAAATATGATTGTATGACTAGAAATTAATCAAAATACGAAAGAAAGAACTATTTCTTTTAAAATTCATATTTTAAAATATTTTTCAAGCTTTCAAATAGTAGCTTTAACTTTATTTTCATATATTTAATATAAAAAAGTAATATAATAGATTAATTACACTACTGCCTCTGGCATTTAAATTTTCGAGGAAAACTACTTCGAAAACTCGGAAATTTTCAGACTTGTGCCTTAAAATTAATTTAGGTCGGTTCAAAAAGATTAATTTTTATCGTTGATTATTACGAGTATATCGTTAAATTATAAATGTTTGAAACAAATTTAAATATCTGAAAAGGTCAAAATATATTCTTCTGAAACTGGTTAAATTAAATGTTATTCGCAATGTCTTCTGACTTCAATTAGAGATTTTAATTGCATTTCTTTGATGATTTAAAATATTTAAAGCGTCTTCTTTATATTGAATTGGTATAATATTTTCTTTAATAAAGCAATTTAAATTCTCGCTAATTACGAATATGTTGTAGATTATAGGTGACTTTTCTTGATCAAAAATTACATTTAAACGTAAAAAAGATTTCTCGCTAGGATATGTAATATTTAATATTGATTGAATTTTCAATTAATTCTAGAAACCTTTTTTATCTAGGTCTTGAACAGTTGGTTATATTCTTATTAATATTCATATTTGTCATTCTTAATTAGACTGAATAAAAGCTGAAGCTTTTTAAAAAAAATACCATTTTATTGCATCGTAATAATAAGTTTGTTCATTTTAAGGAACCGAAATAATCGTACTACACTGCTTTCTAAAACTTACGGACAAATCAGAAAAACTGCAATTACACGGTCTAACATAAATATTTTTTTTACAAACTAAGCAGTATATGTTAAAATAATAATGTTGCACCAGAATATTCAAATTGGTACAGTTGCTGGGGTATTATATCAATGGGCCATTAACGGGCTTAAAAAGCATTTGCAGTTTTTACAAGTAGAAATTTGGCGATGAAATTTCAAGTAGCAATTTTTTATAATATGATTACTCGACATTATTTTTCTGAAGAATCAGTACAGCGAGATTAAAAATGTGCGAATAGAATCGAGTCAGAGTCAATCCGATATAACAAGAGGGTTAATATGAGCACTTTTGTAATTCATAGGCTACAGAATGCACTTCTAAGAATACAATCATCTTCTAGAAGTTACAAACGATAAAGTTCAAAGGTTACAAGTGATACAGATGACCGCTATTTACAGCTAAACGCAAGGAGGCCAAAAACCTTATTTACAGCAACCTTATTTGCAAACCAAGCTAGCTATTTGCAGCAAATGCCAAGGAGGCTATACCAACTTGCCTCATATATATACTAATAGCAACCACTAAGAGTCAGATATACAGATTAACTAAGCTCAAAAGTATTCCAGAAAGAGGTTTGTATGCAAGATGTCAAACATTTTGTGCATAATTCCCACCAATAAAATGAAAGGTTTATTGGGCATGCAATGGAAGTCTGTGCTATTTACTGGTGAGTTCAGATTTCGCAAAGTGATTCAAGAAGATTGTTGGTCTGGCTCTATTATCCTAGTCTGGAACCCGCTATTATCCTAACCATATCCATGACACATATAACAATCCATTATAAGTGAGGGAAAAAATTCTCTTTAAATGACGACATTGACTTGTATGTAGATCCAAGAAGCACCGTTACATATCAGTTATATAGAGACGGCATTCTACACCCAATTATTCTTATACAGATGAAGTTGGTTACCCCTTAATCCAACAAAATAATAATGCTGGATCTCACAGAGCTCGTTTGATAGACAGTTACCTTCGTGAAGAGACTATGATTTGGCCCCAAACACTCAGGAATTGAACCAGATTGAGCAATTTGGGATACTCTAGAGAGACGTATTGCTTCACTTAACCCGCTCCCTCTAACCCTTCAGAGACTTCAAACTTCCTTGACACAGCAATGGGCTTTATTGTAAACTCAGTTAATAAACACCCTCGTGTTGAGCATTGAGCAACGCTGTCAGTATTTCATGACACATTAGATAGGATCACTCACACGCTAAATGGAATGACACTCATATTTAAACTAACCCGACAATGACTCCAAATAGAATAATTTTTATTATGTTTCTAATTTCTGCATTTTTAAGACAGAAAATAAGCCTATAGTTTTTCTTCTGTATTTAATTAGTGAAACTTTATTTGATTAATGTTTTTTTCCAAATTTCATTAATTTTCAATTAATAGAAATTTCACAATCACAAATTTTCTGATTTCTTTAATTTATGGGAATATTGTAAATTGAAATCTTATTTAAATGTTTATGCAAAGATAACTCGTTGTTCTTTATATTTAAATAAGATTCACTTATTTGAATCACTATTAAAAATTCCATCAATGCCTATTTATAAATACCGTTCTATTTCCTGGAATTATGTCACTTTGCCTCTAAGCCAATCAAACTTTTTTATTTACACAAAAGGAATCAAGAATTTTTCGTGATAGAAGGAAGAGATATTTGCGTGTAACTTCATAATAAGAGATTCAATCAGATTTTCGGTATGTTTGTTTCCATTCTAGTGTTATACGAGGCTCTAACAAGCATTGAGAAGCATGTAATTACTATCAGGCAAAGAAGCAAACATTTGGATATGTCAGCATATATAATAAAGGCGAAATTAGTCGAAATGTCAATATTTGCGTGTCGTAAATAGCAGACTATTTGTGCAACTAAAATAACCGCAGAAATCTGGTAGCTAAAATGTGAAAGAAGGTTTCTCACTTAATATAGATTCCATTAATCGTTGTATTGAAAGAGGATGTTTTTATGATGTGATATATTTTAAAATTACTTTTTTGGAAAGTGTTGATAGCTAAAGGATATAAGCTACAAAAAGATAACTAAATCATTTTAAATTAAGATATTGTTTTAAACTTTTTGCTTAAATTATATTTAGTTTTGTATTGAATGTCAATAGCGCTTTAATATTTATATTCTATTTTCAATTTGTATAGGGAAATTTCATTATCTATGCAACAATAAAGGATTTTTTAAATTCTTAATGACTAACATTTTGAAAAGGCAAACAGCCTAGTTAAATATTTAACTGAATATAATAATCTTTAATAATATATGTGTATTGTGTAGATTTTGAAATTTGGTAATGCCATGTAAAATAATGCAGATAGAGAGGGTATTCAGACATTTTTGTAACGATTTTGATTTTCACCATGCATTAAATTTAAATGAATTAAAAAATCTGAATAGCAACAATTCGAAATAGCGTTAAATTATCGTATGCATCGTCAAAATTATTCTTTGCTTTAAAATATCTCTAGAAAATAAACAATGGATCGAAGGCTATATTTTTGAAATACTTCTATATTATTATTTCTGCACGGGAAAATAAGTGACATTATTATTAAAAAAGGAAATATTAGTAGACGTTTACATTTCACTGGAAGAAAGATAAAATGCACACACCCAACAGAGATATATACACCTCTTGTTATAGCTATTCTTGCATCTCATATTTAAAAAAAAATTCCAATTCTCGAAGAACTATCCCAAGATTTTAGTTATGTCTCTAGAAACGTTAAACAAAATTATAAAATCGAATTTAAAGCTAATCCAAACAGAAAAAAAAATAATATTCACCGACTAATATAAAACATGTTTCTCATTGGAAGACTATGTGCAAATTGTTGCATGAAAATTATTTGTAAGGGGAAAATTCGAAAAAAGTAGACTTGGATATATTTATCTGATAACAATTAAAAAATATCGATTTATTACCGAAAAAAGTGGTGAAAAAGACCTAAAATGTTGATTTAGAGATTAAAAAGGAAAGGAAAGTTTTGCTTAAGATTTTTTGATTTGTACTGAATTATCTTATAAAGTAAAACTAAAAATAAGAAAAGTAGGAAAGAAATGTCAAAATTAACTCGTATTACTATCAGAAATATGTTTTAACACCTATTTATAAAGACGGCATTCCATTAATTTATCCAAACAATCTTCATTGTGTTAAACTCCATCCATATGGGGTTATCAGTCATACCTTTTAAATGTACTGGTCTGTATTTGGAAAAAATGAAAAATAAAACCAGAATTACGTTTATTGAAATGCATTCCACCCAAGTTCTCTTACATGTTTCCCGTGGATTAATGGGAATTTTTACTTAAAATTAAGCTCTTTATAAGTGGCATCTCTAGACATTGGATGGACATTGTAAGACTGAGGTGGAACAAAATCAACCTTGTATCTTGTATCTTGAAATCAAAATGTGAAATGATAGTTCAGCAAAAGGGCTATCACACTAAATATATTAAAAAATAAAGTTCTTATTTTTTTTAATAATTTTTTTTTTCAAATTAGTCACAAAAATATATAAACACCCTCTGAAATTTCTTTCATATCTTTTTTCGAACAAAGTAATTTACATTTATAAATTTCATTTAAATCTGTACAGATCTGTTAAAGGGAGATTCCTTTTTATAACTTTATTATATATCTAACTTTTCAATTTTTAATTTAGTTTTTATTATCAGACAAACTACATTACATTTTATCTATCACTTGCAAGATAACAAATCAAGTTGATAATTTTAATTTATATGAATTTCTTCAAAGAGTGTTTTGTTCTTTTAGAAACTGTTTTAATGTGTACAACATTTTGAAAATTTAAAATTCCAGATACCTGGATATGAGATTACAATTTTTCCAATTTGGATTTCAATTTTATTAAAAATGCATTTATATTCCTTTTGTAAAATTTTTCTGACATTTGTTTAAATTCTATACATTCTATTTGAAGTGTGTTAAGTACTTTATCATAATTGACGAACTACAATTAGTTTTCCAATACCTCATAAATCAACATTTCAAAATTCTTTCAGCAATTTCTTTAGATTATATATAGTATAGAATATACATATGTTTATATTATATAGAAGTATATTATATACTGATAGTTCCAATAGTCCAAAGATCAATTTATTCTGCCTAACATAATGAGTAACTGTATAAATTTCAGATTTTATCATAGTTTTCTCGTGAATTAATCAATATGAAACATTGAAAACGTCATGTATTATTATAATTATATTTTAATTACTATACAGTTAAAAAAATTTAAAAAAAGATGTTACTCTTAAAATTATGTAAGGAACATTTGAATTGCATGGCATGCCTTGCATGGATTATTTCAAGAAGTTACAGAAAAATTTAAATATTGCTTCTTAATTATATCCAAGGTCATAAAAAATATTATCGGCATAGTTTTCCCCTTTAATATGTAATTCATATCCTCATTTCTTAATTAAAGTATAGGCGTTTTAACCAGATTTTTAAAATTTCAAAAAAATTTAATTAAATTGAATCAGCCTCTGTATAATTTTCATGAGTTTTTTTGTGCTTAACGCTTTTTAATTGCAATAATTAGTTTTAGATGGTAATTAGCTAAAATTAGTTTTTACAGAATCTCAGCCTTTCAAAGATTTTTTTTAATTAAAATGAATTATATTTTGCTTTCATAATCAAAGTAAAAATAGTTAGTGATAAATATCTCTTTCATATTTTGCTTTAATGATTTTGAATTTTACGTAGTAATTCTTTTTTCTTAAGTGTATGTGTGAAACAGTATGAATTTACTCTGGAAAATTTTTTTGGCATGTTTAATTTCTTGATTATTCATTTACCTCATTTAATTAATCTTTATTTTGATTTATGCATTTCAATAAAAGTAGGAAAAATATATAACCTCTTTTGGAAACCTTTAAACATTGAGCTTAAATTTAAAATCATATAAATTCTTAAAATTAGAATTTTCAAAAAGTAAAACTTTAAATTAACAATTTATTAGTTTCGCAATCTAATAAAATATTAAATTTTAAACCTTAAGAAATGTATTAATTAATAAAATCAAATGTAAAATTAAGAAACCCAAATGAAAAATTTATATTTTCTTTTTTCCTTCTCTCGTAATGCTGTGTTTTTTAATTCATAGTAAATACTTTTGATTTTACTACGTTATTTTCTAATACTAAAATTATATTAAAGATATTTTTTTAATTTTAAATTGCTTATTGTTTTATTAACGATACAGCAATAAAACGTGTTTCTGAAATGCACATCTAATGAATAGTTTTTAATCTGCATTAAATACTAACAACAACTCTTATTTTCAATAAGAACGTTTATTTCTCGTAGAATTCATAATTATCCAACATTTTGCTTGAAAATCATCCTTTTTTATACCATTTTCTTTCTTAACGAATTCTTTATTGTTATGCTTAATAAATGTTAAAAAAATGGTAAAAATGACAATCAATGTTCCTGATAAATAGCGAAAGAAAAATAAATGTTATTGAAACATGCATTAAATATAAGTTTATTAAAAAGAGAAGTAAACAAATATGCCTCAAAATTGTTTATAATCTCATTGAAAGAGCACAAGATGTTTATTGTGAAAAAATAACACGCAAACATAATTTCACAAAGTTAAAACCCTTTTATAAATTCATAAATTCAAGTTTAATTTTCATTAAAAACTTCTACTATAAAATAATGAATAAACTTCAGAGTAAAGGAAAATGTTTTGATACCCATTGTAAAGATTTTTTTTTTCTTCTTTTGTTTGAATGTATGTCAAGTTTATTTGCTTTTTTAATAACTTCTTTGTGAAATTTCATTAAAGAGTAAATTAATTCTCTTTAAAGAATATTCTCAGAAGCATTCCTTTATTTTGCTTGAAGTAATCATGTTAGTCTTTGTTACATTAATATTACGAGCCAATGGTACGGATAAAGAAGGGAGATTAATTAATAAGTTTTATTGCTAAATCCATTAAACGTCTTCGTATTTGGCATGGATAATTAATTAAGAAACGGGCATTGTAACTCTCAGCATTTCCAAGTGATTGTTATAGTGAAGGAAATAGAAATAAGTTATTAATGTGTACGATGTGAAAGAGATATAAATTAATAATTTAATCTGACACGTTTCGCAGTAGGAGAATGTTATAAATTTATTACGTAAAATTGATCCAACCTGTACATTTTTATGTTACATCTGCCACTGTTTCATATAATCGACAGAATTAATTGATGGTTCTCTAGACTAGTGAGAGAAAATAGAGTTTCCTTTGAACTTGTTTATACGACAGCTGTTTGTGATTTTTGATAAAAATTTACATTAAAATGAACAATAGGTTAAATTAATGTTAAATTAGTAATTCGCAATATTGTATCATTTATATCAGTTTCTTTAACTCTTTTTTATCAAATTAATCGTCATGATGCATAATATGATAAATGCCAAACTTTTTTTTTTTATTTATTACTTGTTTAGGAACAATCAGAATCATGCAAAATAGATTCACACTAAATATTTTTAAATGCTTAATTTGTTTATTTACAAGTGTTATTTTATAAAAAGCAGTTAAAGTTATTTTGAATCTTTGTGCTGCATAATAAACATCTCATAGCAATTCAGTTTATTGTTTCAAAATACTTTTATATACAATAAAGCATACAATAATTCGAAGATTAAAAATTTATATAATGCATATAAAACGATAAATACAATGTTACAAAAAGACCATTATCTTCAGATGCGTTCTCATTAATATAATAAGATTCGTTTTAACTTAACATGAGTTTGAAAACTAATTTAAAAAAAGTCAGTAGATAAATTATACATGTAAAAAAGTATTAATATATTCCTTAATTTATTTGTATTTTAATTGCTGTTCAATTCACTTATACTTCGGTAATATTTCTGTAACTTTAGAATAAAACAAAGTGTTTATATACCAGTTAACTCAGAAAACTATTATTATTACATAAATAAAATATTATTAGGAAAACAAAGCCCGATTGTAAATTTCAAAAATTCCCGATAAAAAACGTTCTAATAAAATTATTTCAAAGTCCATCTATTTACGAGTCAAATTGTTTTTTAATATGCGAAATTTCTGTATTTTTTAATTTTTTAAACTGCTTAATAAATACTAGGAACATTATTTTCAGAGTGAGAAAATTTTAAATTAATTTAATTAATTTTTTTGTTTAATTCTAGAAATTTTTTGTTGTCAATGCAAATCGTTTAAATATCAAAAGTTTCGTTTTTTCGAAAAACTAATATTTTTTTCAGAATAAAATGTTTTTCATTATAAGTGTTTAAATAGAGGATTAAACAGATATAATAATTTTTTACTAAAATTAAAATGGCACACTTAAAACGAGTGTTTTGAAGAAAAGATTTAATTTTTGTATTTGCTATAGTTATAGTTATTATTATAATATTAATAATAATTTTTATATTTATAATAGTACATTATATTATCTATAACATTAATTTTTATATTCATAATATTAATATTAATTATTATTTGAAAAATATTTTTTTAAATGTTTAGAAAATTTCTGAGAAATTTTTTTAAATAATTTATTTTTTTACAGTTAATTATTTAATGTAAAAATTAACATTATAGATCAATAATTAATAGTATAATCACTGAATCACAAAGAAGAATTGTAAATTATCTTGAATGGTAAGAAAAAATAAATAAAGTAAAATGAAACTTTGGATCATTGAATTAATAGGATGCTCCTTTTTATCTGATTCATGAATCTGTACTTTACACAAATATTTTACATTAATAAAGATACATAAACTGAAATTTGTTCTGCAGTTTTATATAGAATAGTTTTATAAATTACGCTTATTTCTGAACACATCTTGAATTTAACTTATTCCCTAACTTCCAAAATTCCCTATAACACGCAGACCATAAAAATTTATATTATAAGGCTTGACTTTCACTGAAGTTTATTTCTGTAATATTTTGTCTGTTTCTAAATTTATTTGTGAATTTCTAATTTAGCCCAACAGATTCGCCACAATCTTTCTACAGATACCAAAGATTGAATTTTTATAGCCAGCAGTCCAGCTATTTTCAAGGGTCATTCTCTACTAATATTTTGAATTTTCGTGATTCAATACCAGCCCAACTCTCCAGCGATGGAGAAAATAAATTTTTATATCCAGGATCAGGTTTATATATTCATGAGTTTTTACGAAGGGGAAATGTATTTTTGGAAACGTAACTTCCCAATTCAATAAAAATGGTCATCTTTCGACTTACGTGTTATAAGTTGATATGTGTGATTAGGGAATTCCAAGACAGAAATTGATTGCGTTACATTTCTGGACATTTATGTGGAATGAGAAAAATATAGAACGGTAAATATCTGCTATTAATAGATGAATTTTCTGAACTAAAATATCTTTTACGTCGTTTCGTAATCTTACTACTTAGAATACTTCAAGGTTCTCTTCTTAAACTCATCAATTTATAAACATAAGGAATATTATTTTCAATTCTTTTGATAATAAGGTTAGACTGCACTATTTTCTGAAAGAATTGAATAATTTAAAGGGATTCTATAATTCTGAATAACTAAACAGTGCTGAATAAATTACTAATATGCAGCAGGCTAATTATTAATTACCAAGATGATTCTTGAAAAGTACTACTATTCATAATTTATGACTGAAATTCGTATTTGAGCTTCAGTATTTTCATAAATATTATATTTTATTTTCAATATCACTAAACATTTACACATAAAGGAATATTTTTATAATAAATTTAAATAACTAATTTTCTACGGCATTCCAATCACATCTTTATTAGTAAGCTGAGTCATAAGAATTATTTATTATATAATGAATTTTTAATTATAATTTTTTTCAATCATTTTGCCATGGAATTTATGGAGCTACAAAGTTATTTAAGCATTAAAGAATTCCCTAACTATGTGCATTTTAACCATGTACACATAAAGGAATATTTTTATAATAATATGTACATAATTATATACATTTAATATTCCTATTTACTTGCATACAACTATGGATTTTTTGTGATAAAACCTTTTTTTATGGAGTAGTGACAAAATCCCCCATATAGTATGTTTCTGATTCTTTATGACTCTGACCAAAGAATTCTACAATTAACAAAAATAATTTAGAGAAATAGCATAAGCTTTTTTTGTATTTATACCAGAGAGCAATTTTTCCTTTTCTATAACACTGGTGTTTTATATAATGTATTAATAACTTGTCTTTACCAATTTAACAATATTGGTCAATTTAATGATAACCCTATCATTAAATTGACCAATATAGGTAAAGGCAAATTGTAAACAGTATTTCTAGCTTGTACATTAAATTTTTATTGTTCATTCAATCAAAGCCTTTTTTTTAATGTAAATCAAAATTTGTTTTAAAATGTGTTAATGTTTAAATTATGTACCAAACATGTGATTTCTTCCTAGAGGTATCTAATTCATAATACATAAATTTACTTCCCCTCTACCATTATTATTAAAAATAAAAATATATTATTTTTTTAACATTTATTAATTTCTTTAATGATTTTTAAAATTAATCAACAATTCTATATGGATTGGATTCCTTTAACAGTGATGTAAAAATAATAGAATAAACATTTTCAGTTCAATAAATTCCTGGAGTTTATTTTATGTATTTATTCCCTCGTAAATAGTTTTATTTGCGAATTAATTGGTTTAAATGTTGTTTTAATTTAATTTTTGCATTAAAACTTATCTTTATGCCTTGTAATACTGGTGTTAAATACTTAAATGCACAGAAAGTAAGAAACAACCTTTGAGAAGAAACATTTGACGTTATGCTGTAAGGTACAAAACAAGACAGATAGCCTTTGCTGTTTGTAATTTGTTGAATGGAATCAATTTTGCTGAGAACAACGTACGCTGCAAGAATAAATTCGCAGTATACTGCTTTCTTTCAAAATAGAACCCACACCGATAAAGCCAAATATAAACTGCAGATTAATCTTTTAAATGGGCTCATACGGTTCGAAGGAGTATTTTAGATGACCAAATAAAGTCGAGGCTGCAGCTGTGGAGGGAGATTAAGGGCTTTAAATAATTGTGTTTGTCTTGTAATTCGCCTGTGTATTCAATGCTAGACTTAGCTTTTATTGAACTTTGAACTTTTTGAGTGTTTTTCATTTATGTTTAAGGAACTATTTCCAATTGGTGATAGTTTCAATGTTTAAACTAAGAAATACTGATAAATATAATCCTCACCGGTGTTTGGGAATCTTTCATTATTTAATAACCAATTTCGAATTTATCTTTTAATGTATTGTTATCATTTAACTCCACCATCAATAAATCTTAAGGGAACCCCTTTGCATGAAAAGTTTAATCACTTCTATTGACAAACTTCATACAACTTTAATTGCATGTAGAAACTTTTGAATTATTTCATTAAGCCATTTAGGGGTTACAGTGTTTTCCAATTATGCTTCTCAAGGGGTCACCTCTCTAGTGAAGCCCTGTTTGTTGAAATTCTCTCACAGATGCGTCCCTGATGCCAAGTGTCATGGATGTTTCGTTAAGAGTTTTCAGTTTGACGGCAGGTGATTCATTTCCTTGAAATCTTTAATTGTTAAAATAAATCAAATATTAGAAAATGAACTATTGAAAACTATTAATTGCAAGGGTGTCTAAAAATTGTAGCTGCTCCGCTATCCAGAAGTGAAAAAGAGAATTATCTTGATAGATTATTTTCTCAGCAGACCACATACATTGTGTTGACTCATTGACAGTCAAACAATTTTCGGCAAGTTATAAAGTGAAAACTCTAACTGGGGAGAAATTGCCTCGAATATTAGTGGGTTAAGGCTACCACTTTAGGCTCAGAACATCACCTACTTTTATTCAGGCTGCATAAATAAGCATATTTAATTTCACCATGAAAAATTCTTTATGTAACAAACATCAAAAATATGTAACTGATGTGAAGAAACAATTGGACAATAAATAACTTATTAGTACCAAGATTTTATATTAACAATTTACATTGTTTAATAGAAGTTCAGTATTTTTTCGTGAGTATAGCTTCAAAGTCATAGTAAAAATTTAAGAAATACAACTAAATTATCAAAACACAAAAACTAATTTATAACTTTTTCTTGACAGTCACTTAGAACTCAAAGATTTTTTAGTTGTTCGGAATCCACTTTAAACTGTAGGTCCTGGTCTAATTAGTCCTCATATGAAAAAAAGTGACCGTAGAGCGACAAACCAAACCAATTCTTTATTAATCAAAATGTAGGTTCTTTTACAGACCTTTATCAGCACTCCTTTCAGAAGAAATCCCAGAAACAAGCTAAATTTTCTACAGCATTCCAATCCCATCTTCAACCCTTATTAGTAAGCTCAGTCATGAGAATTATTTACTTTACAATGAATTTTTTAATTATAATTTTTTTAATCACTTTGATATGGAATTTATGGAGCTACAAAGTTATATAAGCATTAAAGAATTCCCTAACCATGTGCATTTTAAACTTTTATTAATTTCAACTAATAATGATCAAATTGATAACGAGTTTTCATTTAGGATAAACAAAGTGTGAAAGGACTTAGGACAACTAGTAACTTTCCAGTTAGTTTTAAATCTGATCAGCATCAGTGGTACCTTTTCTCCTATCAACATTTTCACTCTATAGCAACCTTAAAGAATTAATGCTGTCTCTACAATTCAATTCTATTCAAATCTTCTGCAAACAGTCTAGTCAAATCAGATTAGAATTTAATCCCCACTTAAGATACAAATCAGGTTGAATAAATAAATAATTCCTTATTAAAAAGACATTTCTATCTCGTTAAGAAAACAGATTTAAGTATCTTATCGAATATTGAATTATTTCCCACCTGTTTCGTTAATAGTTCTTTATCAATCCCCTTAACTTAAACTTTCGTAAATGCATCAACTTTAAGTAGATTACATAAATCGCACAGCTGAATATTTAAAGCAACATAAGTATCAGCCAGCTCAACTGCATTTCAATTGGCATCAAGAGAATGTGATTTTAATGTCACTTGTTTTAGAATTCTGTCTCTTTCCGGGTAACTTTTTTCTCGTTTTATTAAGAGAGGGAAAACGTATTTGAAAGCTTTATTGTGTTACAATTGTTTAGATCACTAACAATAGAAATGTGAAGCGGAAAATTTCTAAATAAGGAAACTTTTCAAAGGTTAAGTTATTTTTCAATTTAAAAATAATCAAACGGTGAATTTAGAGGAGTATAAGATCGTAACACATACATATCTTAAATTTTTATTTTACATTTATTGCATATTTGTTAAATTTAATTGCAAATAGGCTATTAAATTTAACAAATTCAAATGCATTCAAATTCTAAGAGTTTTTTTAATACGCTTTTATTAGCTTCACCTGTATGTTTGTATGTATGTATGTATGTATGTATGTATGTTTGTATGTTTGTATGTTTGTATGTAACTCACTTTTTGGGCTCGATGTTGGGACTGATGGCGCCATCTACTGGCGAGTCAGTCAACTGATCAAACCCTACTTATTTTGTATAATTATTTTGTTTAATCTTAATTCCTTTTATTTTATTTTACTTTTATCTTAAAATTCTCATTTTTTTTAACTTTAACCTTTTTATTTTTGGGCATCGTCAACGAACTCTTAATTGTACCGATAGCTTTAGCTTTTTTGATCTCATGCTTTAATTGTTCTCAAGCAGATGTTTTTCCTAAATTTTAAATTCATTTATTTATTTTTAATTACTTCTATTCATTAATTTAAGAAACTACAATTTATGCTAATGTTTCAATTAATTTAAGATGTGGAGGTTTTGTGATTCTTAAAACCACCAAGGAACATCATAACCGGTACGCCCGTTGCCCAGCTTTCTTTCACCCCGGGTAGAAATTCAGTAATATCCGCGATCGAATTGCGCTCTTCCTATTGGCCGAAAATTTCCGTGGCTAAAAAGAGGCGGATCTCAAAGGCATAGGAGTGCGATCATGTCGAATTGCGCTCTTCCTATTGGCCGAAAATTTCGGTGGGCAAAAGTATATAAACTTAGCGGATAATCGGCCAAGGTACCATCTCTGCATAATTTGCACCAGACCTAGACTTTAGTCATCCTTTCTAGCAGCAATTACTCTACTTTGTAGTATATTCCAACTTTTTATATTATTCTTTTTTTTTGCTTATATTAATTGTATTGTACTTAGCTTTTTAGTATTTTTTCATTAATTTTTATTTGCATTGTATTTATCTTTTTGTATTTCTCATAAACTTTTAAATTTTTTATTCCTTAATTTTACTTTTTCTTATTTTATTCTTTTCATAAATATATAATTTTCATGCAAACTAAAAAAAAACACGCTTTTAGAGTTAATCAGACTAAAAAGTAAAAAATAAATTAATAGTTTAAAAAAACTAAAAAATACGCTTTTAGAGTTAATCTATCTAAAAAGTAAAAAAATAATTGTTAACATAAGAATAAAATGACTGACGAGAAAATGAATGTCACTGTTCTAAAAGCGTGGGGTGCTCAATATCAATGGTTATAATTTTTCACTAGTTTCACTCAGAAATGCAGAGTTAATTTTTAAATGTCATACAAGCACCCCACGCTTTTTAGAACAGTGACATTCAAGTCATTTTTATTCTTAGGTTAACAATTATTTTTTTACTTTTTAGATAGATTAACTCTAAAAGCGTATTTTTTAGTTTTTTTAAACTATTAATTTAATTTAAAAATAGTCAAACGGTGAATTTAGAGAAGTATGAGATCGTAACACATGCATATATTAAATTTTTATTTTACATATATTGCATATTTGTTTTATTTAATTGCAAATATGCAATATACATGAAAGAAAAATCGTAATTATAATCATAATTGCATATTTTTTTTAAATTTTTATTACACATATATTGCATATTTAAAGCAACACAAGTATCAGCCAGCTCAACTGCATTTCAATTAGCATCAAGAGAATGTGATTTTAATATCACTTGTTTTAGAATTCTGTCTCTTTCACGTAATTTTTTTCTCGTTTTATTAAGAGAGGGAAAGCGTATTGTGTTGCAATTGTTTAGATCACTAACAATAGAAATGTGAAGCGGAAAATTTCTAAATAAGGAAACTTTTCAAAGACTAGGTTTTTCTTTTATTTTAAAAACAGTCAAATGGTGAATTTAACGAAGCATATGTAAGATCGTAACACATGCATATATTAAATTTTAATTTCACATATATTGCCTAGTTTTGAATTTTCTGTTTTAATTGAATCCTTTTAGCCTATTAAATGACGTTAAGAGCTTTAGAAGACTGAATATATATCATATTTTAAAATAATAAAATTATCATGCCAAGGAAGAACTGAAGATTTTAGGTACGAATTTAACGTTTTAAAAAGGGAATTTATATGAATATCAATGCTGTAACAAATAAGAATTAGAAAAGAAAGTCACATTTTTACTGTCAGCAATTTATTTTTCATTTAATGTGTATAAGATTCATTTAAGCAACCATTTTTTTTTGCTGAGTGTGTGTTGATGTATGTCGGAGGGTCTCTTGTTCCTCAAGTATACCATGAATATCTTAGGTGTGATAAAGGGAAGGCATTTAGCATTTGCTTGTGGTATGGGAGAAAAGCTGGAAAAATCCACATCAGCTAACCTGACTGACAATGCCGAGACGCTTTTTTAAAAATAAAGTTCTGCCTTGCCCTTAACCTTTTTCACTTTACCGATTTCTTCTTTGTGTTTTACAGCTAAATAAAAAAAATATGCTAAAGAAATTCATATATATATATATATATGTACGGTAAATAATTCAATCAATCTCATACATCACAAGAATATATTACGAGAACTTGCGGATATAAGCTGTAAATAAACTTATTAGAACAAATGATTAAATCGTAAAAAATATGTTAGTATAACAAGTTGAAAAAATAAATAGATAAAAGAAACCAATATACAACATTATTTAAAAATTAGATGACTATACAATATTGCCAAAACCTTTTAAAACTCACATTTAGAGAGGGAAAGAATTTATATATTATAAAAAATTTTAAAAAAAAAAAGTAATATACAACATTATCAAAAAAAAATCCCGTGGTAATTCAATTTATCAGTATAAATAATTAAATTATTGTCAAATAAGTAGTTATAAAATATTGAAAACAAAGCTTTAGAAATCTATTATAAAAATTGATGAATTAAATAACGGAAATATTTAGACTATTCCTAAAATTATAAATACTTTTAGGTCCAGTTAATTTAAAAATAACAAATACTACAAATAATTTGAATGCTTTAAATATGTATGCAAAGTAGCTAGACTAAAAATTATAGAATTTGCCCTATGGACATATTCATGTGTTTAAAAAATTACAGTTATTAGAATCAACATTCATATAGTTGGTGAATTGTTAATAGCCGTTCTTTTCTGTTTACACTAGAAGGGTAAATATATAAAATAAAAAGATAAACCAGACATCAGACATACCTAGAAAAAAAATATAGTTTTCACGAAATGTGTTACATGCGCTGTATAATAGAAATAAAGTATAAGAATTTAAAAAAATATCGTTTTCTAGAAGAGTGAATGTATTCTATAGAAAAATATATTCTATAGAGAAATATGATCTGAATAGCCGAGGAATAAAGTGAATGTATAAAAAAGTTAAAATGAAAAGTTTATGTCTACATGGATAAATCAAACCTAAGTACATTTCTATTTCTCATAAAATTCCATCTATACCATAAAAAAAAGACAATTTTAACTTATAAATATCTTTTAGAGTACAACTTAAGTAGAAGTGAAATATAAGTTAAAATAACGAAAAATTTCGTAATCATGCAAGTTTTAAACAACCAATTTGTTGCAATAAATGTGTGTATAGTTCGTATTTGAAGATGGGTTTGGTTATTTTGAAAAGGTTTTGGCTTTTTTTTTGTGTGTGTGGTTCATATACTACATACTTAGGCTTTCTGTTCCACTTATGTCTCATTGGTAGTGCAATGCTAAATAGCTAATTTCTTCAGCGGGTTCCATTCCACTTGTAGAGTGTATTTTGTAAACCACTAGACCAGATGAAGATTGTGACAAAGAGTCTCGGACTGGAAGTTGGACTTCCTGGTTAGAATTCTTCGGGTGCAGAATTTCTCCAACACAAAATGGCAATGGTGACAGTAATGGGCGAAAGTCCTCTTCGAAATTTTCCTTTGTCGCCAAACTTCTTCCTGTTTTCAGTCTTCGCAGTAAAATTGAATTCGTATTTCTTTATCTTTGCTATAAATTTGTTACATCTACTTGCTCAGAGTCTGTTGGAATGGACTAACATATTCAATACCTGGGTGCGTAAACACTATCATAACAAGTTTGCTTACTTTTAAAGAAATTTTATGTGATTATCATATTAATTATTTGCGGATACAATTGTATAAGTATACGAAATTAATTAAGCTTTTATAATATTGTAAACCTTCCGTCGAAATGTTTCTGAATTCTAGTTTTGAGAAGTCATATCCGCCAGGATTAGCATATCTATAATATACAAACCTTAGACACAACAATGATAAAATAATAACTAAAATATTCTACGCAAGAGTTTTAATTCAATTATTTGTAATTAATGTGAAATTCTGTTGAATAAACCAGAACTGTAACTAATTTATCAAAAACATTTCATTCTCGAAATACAACAGTATCTCAAAAATGAACGAAAACTATTAAGCAGTGTGTAAACTTAAGAGATATAAAATCTGTATCTGTCTGTAAAACTCTATTGTTGGATAGTATCTACTATTCAATATTCTAATTGCTGTTTTCCCAGTAATTAACACATAACTCACAAGAAATATTTACTTGACTGTTATAAAAAAGTGCTTCTGTATGGAATAATATCAATTTGCTATAAATATTTCAATATGTGCATTTAATTTAAAATTGTCTGTTATATTTATATGAGTTCCTGATCTTTCTGTATTCCATTTATTGTTCCTTCACAAATATGAAATGGAAAGAAGAGAGAAAACAATCTGTTCAAAATTTTATAATCCATTAAATTATTTTTATTTAGAGTGTTATTTTAAATATATTTGAGGTTAAATATTTTTTTAGCTTAAATCAAACTTTAAAGACAAGATTATCCAGACTTCAATATTTTACGACAAAACTATTGAAGAATCATTTACTAGAAATTGATTAGTTTCAGTTAGAAAAAATTAGTTTTGATAGATAACAAAACTAATTTTTAAAATGTAATATTCTTATCATCCTATGCACTCTAAATGACATGTAAAAGAGTAAAGATGGATTTATTGAAAAGTGGAAGAGGCATTTTTTTCTTTTATCAAAGGAAAAATTATCCTACCAAAGCAAAAACGAATCCAGGTTTGCTACTAATTAAAGAGTCATTTTTCTGGCTTTCTACAGAAAACTTGGCATCGAGATGTTGGTTTAAATTCATGTTATAAATGGCCGTGAAATTATAAGAAAGTCGTTCATGACAATAGACTTCTGATTGGCTGTCGCCTTATTTTTTGAGATTTTAGTATCTACTAAAATTGATCTTAGAAGGTTTGAATTTCTTTGGTGACTTTTACAGTCGCTGGATTGAACAACAATTTGAATTGTTGATTGTTACGGTATTTCTTTTATCAATGGTTAAACTTTTTGGCTGGAATTTTCCGGTTTTTTTCAAATGGGATTCCATACTCCTGAAAGCCTCCCAAATCCTTCTGGGTTTGGGAGGTATTGCTCCCCCAAATTGGGAGGTATTGCTGCTGGAGTATTGCGCCCCCAAACCCAGAAAGTATTGCTCCCTCCCCTTTACTTTCAATCTCGTTGGTGTTGAATAACAAGTATGCAGTGGTGCACGAAAGGTCATACAGAATATGTTACAAAATCTATAGTATCAATAGTGAATGACGACAGTCAAGTACCCTCCCTTAAGAAAAAGCATGATCGTATATATACAAAAAAGTTGCTTTGAAAATTTGCAGCACTGTAGCTTTTATTCCTCCATTAAAAATTACCAACTAAATGTTATTTTTTAAAATACTTACATAACATAAATTTACATTAAATCTATGAAAACCTTTTCAATCTGCACTTCTGAGTAGCATCGAATTTAAAACACTTTTCATGTATAGAAATTACCATCCTCTATTGTTCAATGGCTAGTGACTTTAATCATCAATAGCGGTAACCAAAATCCTCATTTCTGTAAATTGTTGACTCTGAAAAGTTTAATCTAGAAAGCGTTTCTGTGGTACTAACTAATCATAAAAGGCAGAAAACAATCAAAATGATTTAAAACTGGGGCAAATTTAGTCCTTCATCATTCCCCACATAGTTTACCCTCCTGGATAACCACTTAGAATCTGACACCTACGCTTTTAGGGAATATTTATTATCAGCCATAAACAATGTAAGTAGAGGCAATTGTTTTCGGCCTATCCTTATACATATATTTACATAATTATACCTCGAGGTTCAACTTTTAACAAGAATTTCAATCAAATATTTGAGCCCTTATCAAAATGCCATATTGCGAGATAAAGTATTGTAAGGGAAAGCATGGTTATAGCTATCTGCAGTTAACTGTTATTTTAAGCACGTCGTTTGTATTTCCATTCAAATGTAATGGAGCTAAGTGTTCTTCATTTCTAGGAACATGTTTTGCCTCTTTCGTGATGAATCGTCATTTGACTGCATTTAAAACATAAAATGTTCCATATTTGTGTCAAGGAGCCATATTATTTCCGAGGTCTGCAAAATAGTGCTTTAAACATAATCACACAAAAAGTTTTAAAAAAAGGGGGCGTGAGGTTAATAAGGTCTGCGGTATTATGGCAGGATTTATAATTTATATTACTCTAAATTAAACTAGAATATGTATAAAATGTGTCTAAGGAATCTTATTAACTTTTTATACATGAACGGTTTATATTTTAACGTAAACATGATTAATGACGCATTGGTTAAATCAGAAGAAAAATGGACAGGCTACATTAATGAACGTTAAGTAAATTGATATTATATGTGCATTGAAATAATATAAAATTGTTCATATTTTCTGGAATAATTATCAATATTTCAACTGGAACAGAAACTATTAATAACACATTGGTTAAATAAGTAAAAAAATGGACAGGTTGCATTAATGGGCGTTAAGTAAATTGAGATTATGTGTGAATTGAAATTATATAAAATTTGTTTTATATAAAAGATTTTGTGTATAAATAAATAGTACTAAAGCGTTTTCTTTATGTTTAAATAGGAAAGTCTTTTTTTAAATGCATTTATTCAAATATAATTTCTAATGACATATCATGCATCGTCCAAAAACAATGAAATTTTTTTTCATCCAAGTAGCTGATTTTTTCCCCCAAGTAAAGATTATGAAAGATATTTCCATAAAAAAAACACGTTTTTAAAAAGAAATAAAACACATGTAATAAATACATGTACCTGTATAATGTATACCTGTGTAACGACATGTAAATACATGTACTATCCATGTATACAGTATATAGTATTATGTATATTATACATATATACATTATACATACATGTACATATATAAAAATACATGTTTTGTGAATGAAATAAAATTGATAAATTCATAGAAAGCACAAAAAAAAACACATTTCGTTGGCCACTTTTATAAGAAAACTCATTGCTTTGTCTTCTAAACGAAAAACAGCATTGATTAATATTCATAGCATAATTTATTTTTATTTTGAGTGGTAGAAGTTAGGATGTAATAGCGTGTATTTTGTGTTTGATAATTTGATGTATATTTAATAAAAGAATGTCTTAGACTACAAGATTCTATTATCTAATATAAAATTGGCATAATATGAAAGAGCAGCTTATAATGTCAATAACAACAGAATGATAAAATGGTCCTACATAGTTCAAATTAACTGTTACCTATTAATTTTTGACACACCTCGTACTTTTGGGATTTTATATTCATACCTGGAGGAGCTTAGCCATTTTATGCCACTAATTTATTTGATGTTATTGAAAAATAAATCTAATAATTAATTTTGAAAACCGACCTTTTTACAATATGTAGAAAAAATTACTTGACTTAATAACTAAATAAAATATTAAAAAGTTTTACTTTTGGATTTAATTTCATCTCTCATTGTATTTTTTGTTCAAACATATTTCAAAAGTCATTGAATATTATTTTCACTTATTAAATAGTTTTCTCAGCTGTATTATTATTTATTTTATAAATACCTACTGGGAAAATTATTGCAAACAATTAAAAATTCAAGAATTTTCAGACATTAATTTGCAATAATCTGACATTTATTTAGGAAGTACGAAAATTTCTGATAAAATAGATAACTCTTTTTAATATGATGAATTTAGATGAATTTGTATCTTATTTTTTATTTTTATCTTTTTATTTTAGTCTTATAGTATAAACTAGTAGATGAATGACTAGTAGATGAATTTTTGTTTTTAAAACTAAATTATTCAATCTAAAACTAAAAAATCTTAAAAAAAAGTAAAGAAAAAAATTACGAATAAAAAGAAGGTTAAAAAAAATTAAAATATCAAAATACAATTGACTGGGCCGATATGCAGATTACCCATAAAATTTAGAATTTAATGTCAGAACAGCTACCTTAATAACAGCAGCGCATAACAGCTACCTTAAAAAATAAAAAATAAAAACTATAGAGTTCAAAACAATTTTCTTTTCTTTAAAAATATCATTTTCACTTTGTAATAAAATAATATTTTCTTTCATTAGACGATCTTTTAGAACAATTTTAGATTATTTAATTATATAATTATTAGCTCGTGAAATAAATTTAAATAAATATTATGTGCAAAAAATCTCATGAAAAAAATGTAAAAAAATTGAAAGTGATCAAGGACACGGAAAACTAATCAAGAACATAAAAAAAGTGATCCTTAACACGAAAGTCCTCTCTCCCCAAAACAATATCTATAATTTTATGGGTAAAAAATAAATTCTTAAAAAAAATTTAGAATGTTTTAGTGGATCAATAATAATACAAAAAATTATCAAATTATCAAATTTTTTGTTTCTAATTCTATCTCTACTTGTATCTTTTAACTAAACAATTTTCACCAACAAAAATACATAAAAAAAAATCTTGAAATAGAGAATGGGACCCTCCTCTGTTTTTGTACAAGTCAATTTAGACTATTACTTCCTATTTATGTAGCCTAGGTCATTTGAATATTTACCATTCTTCAATCATATTCTTAGGGAGAAATTATGAAAGTATTAAAGCTAACATTGTAAAATTTTATTATTACTTCTTAATTTTTATACTACTTTCAGAAAATTATAGGTATCTGGGACAAATGTAAGATAACGTTACATAATAATTTATAATATAATTCATTTACTACAGTATAACTGAATTTACTTTTCCTGGCAAAGTAGAGCATAAGTAATTAACTTACAATTAAAGTAATTAACTAAAGCAACATCCTATTCGGGAACTCAACTGCTAGTTCAAACACTCCACGAGTCCCAAGTTATGAAGTATATACATTTAAGCAAAATTCACTTAAAGTTAAGTAGCAGTCATCTTAGTTACATATCTTAGCCTGAAAATCTTTAACTATGAGAAACAGTCCCTATGCCAAGGTGAAGAACAAAAAGTGTAAATATTTTGCAGTTGAAAATTATCGAGATAATATTTGAGTAGTCAAAACAGTTATCTTTCACATTATATGGTGTTTTTGTAATATAATTTGTGAACCGTAATCTTTTTAGTAACGCTTTGTCTTTGATGAAAAAAAATCATTCTCGCTATTGAAATAAATTGTGCAAACAATACAGGATCATATATTTACCACATTCTGTATTTTTGTAAAACTTCTAACTTATTTCAATGAATTTCTATGACTTCCTTTATTTAATTGTTTAATTTAAGAGTATGCTATTTATGATTTACTACTATAAAAATTACTTTCAGCGGTGACTGATAAATTCTCACGATTCTTCAATGATTAACTATATAATTTTATTATCTACATTGGCAATGATTGTAACTGCAAAAATGACCACCCACTTTGTTGGTTGTTCGAAAATAGTGCAGAAAAACATAAAAAACATGTACATGGGACGTGTAAAAAATTGTGGTACATAAAAAAAGGGCGCACAAGAAAATCAATGTGAGTTTTTTGTGCGTTATTTTTTTTTCTTCCTTCGAACTTTATAACATTATTAATTATTAATAATAATAGTACATTATTAATTATTAATAATAATAGTACATTATTAATTAATTTAAATAATTCAAGTTATATCAAAATTCAAAATATTTCCAATTTCAAGTTTCCTATTTACATTTTTTTGTTTACATTTTTCGTATTTACATTTTATATTATTTTTGACATTTTTTTTTTTACTTTTTTATACAATATATACTAGAGATTTTTTATAAAATATATTATACAGTCGCAATTTAAGGGATTATATACTTATTAAAGGTTATATCTCCTGTTATCAGATTTATTACTGATTCCATTGAATATAAGATAAATATACAAAAAAATCATAGTATTTCAAAGATTACTTATTTTTTACATTTTTTTACTTTTTTATGCAATGTACACTATATATTTTTATACAATATATTACAG
The DNA here is from genome assembly GCA_021605075.1 of Caerostris darwini. NCBI lineage: Eukaryota > Metazoa > Arthropoda > Arachnida > Araneae > Araneidae > Caerostris > Caerostris darwini. Next base: position 507,793 of record BPLQ01007882.1, on the reverse strand, counting down.
AGTCTCAATTTAAAAGATTATATGCATATTAAAGGTTACATATTAACAGACATATTATTGATTCCATTGAATATATGAAAAATACACAAAAAACTCATAGTGTGTCAAAGATTACTTTGGTACAAAAGATTATATTATTAATATAAAAGAAATATGTCTTTAAAAGATCTAAGTTTTGAAATCCTTATATTTAATCTAAACTCTACATGGTCTAACAAATTATTTGCAAAGGCTTTTATGTATGCGAAGAAAGAAACTACAGGATACCAAAGATTACTCTGGTACAAGAGGTACGATAAATCTAATCTACTTTCTTAACACGAATCTTTCCCTAAGCTTCCTCCATCAAGGAAAAATAAAGAGTTTGCTCGCGCGAGAAAAACAGCTTGGGAGTCGATGAAGCTATTCATCGGTCGAACTAAGGCAAACGCTTGGTGAAGCATTTCTTTTCTTTTCTGTTCTTTTCTTTCTTTTCTTTTTCGCCCGACTTCTCCGAGAAGAACACCGGAAGACAAACCAGGCGTCTTCGTCTACACAATATTTCAATTTTCTTAAGCAAAAGAGCAGCGGATTTTTATTTTATTGCAATATTTCTTTTTTTTTTTTTTTTTTTTCGTCGCTTTTGGGTCTGTGGAAGAAAGAGTGATTTGACGTTAGCTTGAGGGAAAGGGAAAAAAGCGTGAAATAATTAATTTCCTGCTGAATTAAAATGATTTTGTGACTTGTGGGGGATAAGTGTTATGTAAAGACAAGATAATATATAGTCGAGTCCTGATATATAATACCACTAAAATGTTATTGCCTGGTAAATGAAAGATGTGGTTTTATTTCCTTTCCATTTTGCGGATAAAACGGTTTGACGGTTCCATTTTTAATCAATTATCTATATATAATATTTGTATATGTTTCATACATTCAATGAAATTAATAATTAGTTTTATAATAGGAAATGCAACATTTAATAAGTATATTATCTTGTAATTGTGACTCTATTATTTATTGTATAAAAAACATAGTGTATACTCAATAAAAATATATTTTAGTTTATTAAAAAAAGTAAAAAATAATGCAAAATGGAAATACGAAAAATATAAACAAAAAAATGTAAATACGAAACTTGAAATTGGAAATATTTTGAATTTGGATAGAAAATGAATTATTTAAATTAATTATTAACGTGCCTATAGAGTTCGAAGGAAGAAAGAAAAAAAAAATGGCGCACAAGAAACTCAATATGAGTTTCCAACAAAGTGGACAACCAACAACAACCAGCAAAGTGAGTGGCCATTTTTGTATATATAATACAATTCAGAGCCATGTATTATATGTGTGTATAATACAAGTCAGAGCCAATTTTTATTCATTTTATCCATGTGATTCTTTTTGCTGTGTTAGGTAGTTTAAAAGAATAATGGAAACCTTGCTGGTTGCGCTTGAGGATATACTCATAATTGCAGTTTTAATTAATGACTTTACAAAGCAGTACTGACTTAGCACTGATTTTTTTAGCACGTATTTTTCATTTATGAAGTAGTTCCATGGTTCGTTGATTAAAACGTGATTCACATTTAATTGTCTTCTTACTGTTCCGTAATAAGAAATTGTGTTTTCTGTTTTTCTCATTATCAATTAGTTAAATAAAACTCTTTTATGTGCGTAACTCTAAATGCCATGTAATAAATAATAATTTAAAAACCTTTTAGTTGGAATATAAAAAAATCAAATTTAATCACTATAGAAACTTTGCCTTTTAGCAATCTTAAAAGGAATTTTTTTTTATTGGAAGGTATTTTCTTATTAGACTTTACGTCATCAACCCTCCTTTTCTAATCTCCTGTTAATTTATTTCGGGAACACCACATAAATGTGTTAATTCTGTTGTAGGAATAGAGAAATTATCTACCTACTCATATCGCAATGTCTTCTAGAAGGATTATTTCGCATTTGCGTGTTGCATGTGAAAATATCCTGAAATCCCTACCCCTCAAATCGTGTGAAAACAAGCAAATGAAATCCTGCCCTTGTTTCATAAATCAAAACTTCTCATCCAATTGAAAATCACTAGCCAGCTATTCCAATTGCCATGTGAAATTACTCTGTCGTGTTTTCAACTGAATCTACACGTTTTCAAAGTAATGTATGCATCACAAGCAACCTGTTACCAGAGGAAATGGAAGCACTATCAGGCATGTTACTACTGATCCTCAAATGAAGTGCAAATTAATTTTTCTTAAAATTATACAAAATTCATATAGTGCTTTTAAAGAAGTTTGTAATACATATCTGTTATAATTTATTACGGCTGATATATCAGTATAAATAAATTTAATTGGCGACAATCTAAAATTTGATATTGTTGTCTTTTCTGTTGAATTAATTTATAAATAAATAAATTTGGATAATACATTATATTATTCTTTTTTAATTGAGCTTTTATATTATATCATTTTTCTAATGGCGTTCAATGCCTTGATTAAACAGTTTCTTTGAATAAAATGTATATTATTATGTGAAAAGTTAAATGATCTTTTGCTATCAAAATGTCAAGACAATCTTGAAATTAATCAGCACCAACACCTTATGTAAGAATTTATTTTGTCGTAGAAGAAAGATTTAATTTAATTTTATTGTTTCATTAACTTCGATTCTGTCAAAATGAGGACCAAACTTTCAATTACTTTTACTTAATGTCTAATTTCAATAATTTTTCTGTAATATCACACGTTTTTTTTTCCAAAACGAAAGAAAATTACTTTCTGCTCGACTTCTTATAGAAACTGGTTCATATTTATGTTACACATATTAGAGAAAATTGGGAATATATTTACGCAATTAAACCGATACCAACGGAATATATTGTTAATGCATGTATGAGTTTATTATTTTAAGTTATTCATACCTACATGATTAAGAAGACTGACCTATAATATCTTCTTCCGAAGAAGCCATGGCTCTCTCCAGGAATATTTTAACCAAACCCGATGGTTGATAAGATTTCAGTATACTGAATCTGAAACGAGTACATCTTTCCATCTTTAAATAGCATAAATAATAAAGTAGTTTAAATGGTCTTCTGTACCATTAATTCCCTCCTAAAGAAAGCTTTTTTTCCACTCTTACATGGGAAATATTTGTTTTGTGGATTTTTATGCTGAGCCATTATTGTTAACTCCATTTTTCCCATGTTAATGTGTGCCCAGCATTGTAAAAATTTTTAGTCATTTACTCATTCTTTACGAGACCTGCTTCAGCAACTATTCGTCGTGAAAACAAATGAGAATAAAATGCAATTCGTAAAAATTTATCTTTTTTGATGTTCACTCGGTACTTCAGTGCTCTCCGGTAAGCTATACTTTTTCTTCTCACGTTTTCATTTTTAAAATTATTTCAAATAAAAAGGCTTGTAAGCCGTCGGCGAGACACTGTTACGCCATCTAGGATTTTCATTGTCTCAATGCTCACAACTAAAGGTGAGAAAAAGATACTTAAATCCATACCATGATCATAAATCCGACGAACTATATAACACATTCCGAACCGGATAAGGAGCCTTTGAATGTAATAAAAGGCCCCTATAAGAAAGTATTTAGAAACTTACAAGAAACTTACAGGAAAAGATTTTTCTGTTTATGAAAACTAGAAAAAGTGAAACAATCATTTTAAAACAGGAAAGGAATTTTGAGGTAAGGAATAAAATGGGAATATAAATCTAACATTCGTGGTATCTTATATCCATCTAACATCAGATGCTTATTAAAATAACAAAATATCTAAACATTATATACAAATGTATGGAATAGTAGATTTCTGAAATGTATCTACTATTCCATACAATAATGTAAATGTTATTATAATAATGGGAAATATGCAATAAGGTGTGACTAGTGATTTTATATAAGCATTTTTTAAATTGCGTTAAACAAAATTCCTTTGTAGGATGTTTCAAATTTGTCTTTTCTTCTCAGAAATTCGATGCGTGCTGAGAATTAAATCAAGAGTCAAAGCAAAAGCGAATGGCTTTTTTTTTTTGTAACAATATTATTTTTAAATTAAGATAAGAGGCATAAATTTCTGCATAAATTATGTTTTTGATTTTATAATAAAACTAATTGGACTTAAATTTTTCTACGTGTAAAACTCATTTATTTGAGTATAAATTTTGCACAAACTCTGATATGAATCAAAATTATATTAAACTATGTAACGAAAACTTTGTTTCATAAAGAATATATGTGAAAACTATATTTACCAAAGTTATTTTTATCTAAATAAAACAATCTTCACTATTCTTGGTTTATTAGAAAACATTTATTGAATAATGGTGTAAAGTATAGACTTTGTATTAGGGAAAAAAAATTTTCTTAATTATCATTTTCTTCAAATTTTAAAAAAGGCTTTTTGTTTAGAAACACGCACTGTATATTTCCTCTGAATGAAATACCTGCATAATATGAGCATTGTTATTAATGAAATGAATTATTATAAAACTATATTCCTTTATATGTGATAAAAATTAAGATTAATTACTATACTGAAAAAATACATGTAATAACTCAGGATTCAAAATTGAATTAAAACTTATTTTTTGAAGCTTAGTTGGTATATCAGTATGGTTTAAAAACTCATTTTGTACACTTTATGAACCATTATTGGGTGAGAATTTAAGTATGTTTCTCTAAAATTTAGCAGAATTACTTTTTTTAATAAAATAACATTATTTAAAAAATATAATTACCCCTAAAATCGCCTATGCACTACGAATAAAAATTTCTTTATAGGCAAAATAATTTTTTCCTTTTTATAGTTTTACAAGAATTATTTTTAATTAAGGCATACTTTGTGAAGAACATTTTTCCTTCAATTTGCATTATGAGGTAATTGTTATAAATCTGTATATCTGTAAAAATGTACTTGTAATTTGGAAATACTTTTTTGTTTGGTTTGTCGACTTAGCTTTGATCATTAGATTATGAAAAAATAAAACTTTCCAAATATAAAAAAGCAAAATCAGCCACACTTTTTAATCGAATATTAAAACAATGAAATGCTTAGAAAAGTTGGTTGGATTCTAAACCATAAGAGAAAAGGAATTAGCGGTTTTTTTTTTCCATAATCCTATAACAATTATAAAATATATTTGTCTAATACTTTAAAACTTATTTATGAAATAACACTTTTACGACAAGTATAAATATAATTCAATATATATTAGTTTTTAATTTAATAAAGAACTGTTTAACAAATTAAATTAATAATTTTGAAAATAGTTGTTATTTTTAAACTCGCTCATGTTATGAAACATTTGATAAAATAATTTAGTAGTTTCAGTTAAATGATAAAGAAAATGTTGAATTGTCTAATAAATTATAATAATTAATAGCGTTTCAATATTTCGCAGTTTTTTTCTGAGTACCGAATAATCAAATATTCATTAAAGCAGAAATGGCCTTGAGCAAACTAGCGTAAAAATAAAAAAAATACATAGTTTATTATATGAATTAAAATTTCTGTTTATAATGATTCCAGATATTACGATTAATGTACTTTGTTATATTTTTCAATAACACAGCTGATCTCTAAAATTGCAACACCAAGTAGGAAGACATTTCAACCAAACCAAGCAGAAAAGGTTTATTAATTTTACAAATTCATTATAGTGAAGGACAAAATTATTCAAATTTCTGAAAGAATTTTATATTCTGAAGGTACAGAGTATATAGAAATTAGCTTAGCTGCCCTTCATATCTGTAAGAGCTGCATTATATTATTACTGGGTAACCACTCTTGAAGACAGTTATAGGTATTGCATTCATAAATTCTTTTTCGGAATTTCTTCTTTTAGAATCCTTGGCAGGTATTTAAGCATCAATCTCTGTGGAACCATTTTCCAGACATGTTCAATTGCTAAAAGATCAAGTCGGCCAAAGGCAAATGTAGCACATAATGTGCATCAAGGGATCATTCAATGATGTGAGTGACATAGGTCTTGTATTGTCCTGTTGGTGAGGTGTACAATGAAGGGTCGGATATGGTACAACCATTGGCTATAAAGTCTCAATCTATTAGTGGGTAGTGAATATCTGCTGGAGTCCAGCGGCATGGGTCCATGGCTGGTATTATGATAACTAATGTTGCCCTGAAACGTTCATTTCACTCATTATCAGATTAGGTCATCACAACATAATGTTATAAGTAAAAGTAAAATTCGTGAAAGCGACGGTATGGAATTCATGTGACGTTGAATGTATCATTGTAAAAGAAGGTCGCGTGTCTATAGTGTTAAAAGTAGGCAAAGTAATGCTCATCCAGACAGATACAAGAGCTGTTGAGTTCACCCAAGTCACTTTATTTGGGTCCTGTTAGACTCATCGATAGCATATTTCCATGACAGTATTTATATTTCAAATAAAACGAGCAGCAATTTCGTAGTTCAATAATCCACAATATTGGAACTCTTCCAATCGAATTATGACACACGCTTGTATGACTTTCTTATACAAATCATAAAAAAACTTCCACTCCAAAAAGAAATTTCAATTTTTCTGATAGGATTGACCCTTTTCGATTTCCCCTTTTGAATTTATTCTATCAATTCGAAGCGGCACTATACATGTCACAAAAATGTGTATAGCAAATGTGAAATGTAAAACTATAAACTAAATGTGCTTGCATTACATTGCTCATCGTTTGTGTATTCGACATTATCCACATTTCATGCAAATTTCAAGGTGGCTGTTCTCTCCTTCACGCTATTATTATTTCAGTAGCAATCAATGCATATCCACTGCAAGCTAATATTATTTTTAAATAAATAATTCATAAAAATCTACTAACTATTGGAAACTGACACCAAGAAAAAGACTGCATTAATACATTAGGTAATTTCAGCTTTAGAATTTATATATATATATATATATATATATATGTCCTAGCTAGAAATATTTATGATCTGAGAGAAGGAAGACTAAACCTTCAAAGCCTTATAAGGTTGCAGCAGCATCTGTTTTATTCCAAACCTTGTTGTCATATTGTTGGAATAGCACGAGGGACGTTTTTCATACTATATTGCCCTCGAGCAGAAACACTGTACAGCACTTTTAATATCCTAGGAGCAGTCGCGTTGTTGTTAAAGTTGTCTTCCTGGTGTTACATCGATTTCAGAAAAATGCTTAGTTTACTCTTTTCTATTCTTTCTTTAAATTCTATAAATTACAAATACATGTATACCGTTATGAATTTTTAGAATTTGTGTACGAATATTACTGGCTTCGAAAAAAAATTATTGGCTGTAAAATTTGTGACCTTATTGATGTATATACAGGCACGTGATGCTTTCATTAAGATGTTACCATAAAAATAATATTTATTTTACATCTCAGGTGTTAACGTATCATGTATTTTTAGTTGCACATAAAAACAAGTAATAAAATATATATACTTTTTTAAATTGCTGAGTAAATATTTTAATTTTTTTCTTAAATGTTTGTAACTTGTGATTATCCACAAATCATACACTGGCCTTCTTATAGAATGAATATTGAATATGATTGTATCATAAAATTTCTTCAAATAATGGTTACTAAAAACGATTTTCAACTCCCTTACACTCCTGTAAAAAATGAACATTTCCACTTAACATCGTTTTCGTTTTTATTATTCTTAATTCTTTTACTGAATAACTTAGCTATAATACGGTTCAAAATAATGAGGATACAGTTGTAATGCTGGTAGAATGATGTCCCCTAACAATTGAACTATTTTCTGATATAAATAACTCGTAGTCTTTAGTAGTTATATAGAAAAGGGTTGTAAATATTTAATATTAAATATTAAATATGATTTCAGTAACACACTTCGTACTCTTTCAAATAACTGTCTGAAAAGTAAATGCTTAATTATATACATTCTGATGTGTTGTGTTAATGCAACAACATGTTCTAATAAAATATTACTGTAGATATATTATTTTACTGTATTTTAAGTTCAAATCAATTTTTGCAGTACTTTGCTTTCTATGAAACTATAAAAGAATGTTTTATAAAAAATGTACTATTAACGTATTTTTGCTCTGGGAAAAATAAAATTCCAGCCACAAAACAGTAAGTACAACACATAAAAAGTATTGAGTTTGTTTTTTCTACAATTGATTTCAGCCTTTAATATTTCAATTGCATTATAGTATTAATTTAATATGCTTTTTTTCGTTTATCACTCAACTTTCCAAATAACGCAGTTATCTAATAAATCGAGTATGTATTCAATGAGCACATTATTGTGGAATCATACTTTATGTGGTCATTACTAAATAAGTTATAGAATTCAGATAACATTTTATTACACCCTTAATTGCAAGGAAGAATCCCATGGAAGAAAAATATGAACAATTTCCAACGAAGAGATAAATATTTATATACTTGCATTGTATATTATATATATATATATATATTAATATCTTTATATCAGGCAATGGATGACAAACAACAAAGGATAAAAGATTCTTATATGTACTCATAAATACCTCTATCTTCGTATATTTTTTCTATAATATTTTATTAGAATTTCATGTCTTTCTGTCTTAATGATCAGTTAATACAATGACCCTCTTTTAATGTTACAACATCCCTGAGTGTCAATTCTTTGTGTGTCTTTTCTATATAGCATCATTTAAGATACTTAACGTATCTTTGCTCAAGGACATCAGTGAAAGAAATCGTGACATCTCCTTTCACATTTGCTGATTACGAGATTGCGGCTCTTTTCTGCTATTCTTTTTCTTGCTACCTTGGAAAAAAATATCATGCTATTATGGTATAGTCTGGATCTGATGTGCATTACGTTTCTTTTATTTTCTTATGTTGGTTTTCGGGCATAGTTTTCTCAGAGATAGAGTTTACAAAGTATGGGAATTTCAATAATTTTATCCCATAAACTTCTGTCAAATTTTTTAAATAAGATTAAAATAGACATCGAAATATATTTAGAGATTACTTGTCACATAAATATTTAGTAACAAAATTGAAAAAGAGATTACTGAAAATTTGTGTAGTTCATTCAACGAAAAGGACTTTTACCTAAACATTTTCTGAACAAGGAGCAATATTTAAATGACTAAAAATTGCAAACTATCGATATACATTAAGAATCTTTAATTCCTTTGAATTAAAACCAATGGGAAAAACCAGAACCCACCATGAAAACTTTTAACATGTACAACAATACATTGTTTTTAACATTTGTCAAACCCCCTTGAGATAAGACAACTAAAATTCATCAATATCATAACTGTATATCAAAAATCTAAGTTATTTAGAATTTTTAAATCAAATATATTCATCGTTGGGATATAGATATAAATTGTTTAAATTGTATACATGTTTGATGGATTTTTTAATATCAACAAAGCTCCAATATCATAATTCAAATCTTTAAACATATTTCTTTTATTTCCATGCAGTTATTTGTTTTCTTCATAGAACTTGGAAATTCATATTTATATAATCAATAGTTATATTAAAATTTTTTTTTTTTTGTTTCCAATGGCAAGAGAAAAAGACAAACTCTTACGAGATCAAAACAGTGTAAAACACTCACCAGAAAAAAAAAACAATAAGAGAGAAAAGTCAATGTCTCATCAGCAAAGTTCTAGAGCTCCAATATCTTTTTACCTCGGAATACGCATGCAAGTCCGAGCATCCTGCTGTATGGTGTCTGTCCATGATCTCATCTTTCCCACAGAGCGGGCAAATTGGGCTATCAAAATTCCCAGTGTGGTGCAGATGGCTCGTCAAACAGTTATAGCCCAGCGCTCAGCATCGTAGCTGGCAAGGGAATGTTGAATCTCAACTTCCTTAGATTGGGACAGACTGCCGACATTCAATTGTAAGGCACAGCCTACACGAAGTCGTACGAAGGTGATCACTCTTGAAGCGTTGCTGCATGCTGATAGTTGTAGGTCTTGTAGCCGCCTGGGACGTTACCAAGGCGTACAATGGGAAGGTAGATCTCCTTTCGCACCACGTTATATTAACATACAATAATTATACAGTAATATTAACATACCAATAATTTCTCAACACGGATAACTATGATTTTCTAATATCACAGTTATTCGTGTTGACAAATTATTGGTTTAATTATCATTTTATCTTGAATTTACAAACAATTTGTTTCTTGATGTTAAAAACCCATTGTCTAATTTCTCTAACTCATATATTGTTTCATATGTATTTTTACAACTTATTTATTAAGTACAAACATTTTCAAATATTTTTTTTCTTTTTTCTAAATTTCACATGATGCTTATATTTTATCAAATAATCATTTTCAGTTTTTTCTTTGAGTACCTTTTTCAGCACAAATCTATGTTTCAATTATCCTCTTCCCTTACCAATGTATTATGTATTTGTGCATGAATAATTCTATTTAATACTCAGAGCGCTGTGCAACAGCGTAAGTGAGTTTCTTACGAAATTCGTGAATTCTTACGAAATTTCAAATAAAAGCTATACAAAACTCGTTTCCTGATTTCCGAATTAAATCTCGTATACCATCTTATGAAACGAGAATGCATAAAGCTTAAAATGGCAACATAAATTATAAACCTTTTCCCATCCTAATCATTCCATTAATTTTCTCATTACATTTTCTGTATTCCTAGAGGGGGGTTGCATTATTACATTTTCAAAGAAAACTGTAAATATTCTTTTGTTGCAAAGTCATTTCTCTTGTATTCTCCTTTTCCCTTTCCCTAAAATAAAATTTTGAATAAATTTGAAATAAATATTTTATAAGATTCCCTATTTAGAAGAAACCTTTATTCTCGCACAAACAAAGCTTGTTATCTTTATAGAGTTTCGTTAAAAAGACAATTTTAAAATGTGATATGTGACCTGTACATTTTCTTTATTATAAAAATCAGTAATCTCCAAAGGTATATTTAAAGCCTTGATGTATTTTTAAGTGCCACAGCAAAAAAAAAATGTGTATCTTTTTTAAGTCCCATTAATATTTCAGAAATTTATGTTGCTAAAAACATGAAACACATTTAGTCGAATCGCATTTACTCTGGAGAGACATCTATATTCTAGAATACGACAATTGCGCAATCGTCAATTCAATATCGTCCTCCTTCTTATTATGGAATGTAATAACGGCTACAGTAAGTCTTAAGAATCACAAACCGACCTGCCGAAGCATCCGGTACGACGGCTACAGTAAAATAAAATAAAATCCCGGCAATTAGTGGTTCGTATTATTCCTCATATTCATAATTGATACAACAGCCCCATGGAGGGACGGAAAGAGGGTGCAACTTTTATTATGATGGAGCACCAGTAGGTAGAAGTCTGACTTGGCTCCGTGACGTTGACTTTTTACGGGATAGGGTTGTCAGCCCTATGGCCAAAGCTCTACAGTCATGTTAGACCGGGACCTATGGTTTAAAGTGGATTACGAGCCACTACAAACATCCATGGTACTGCCGGGACCTGACCAAAATCTGTGACACCGACACAGCTTCTAGATCTTTATTTACTTCTCACACTTTCTAATTAATTTCTATTTACATGATAATAATTATTTAAATTTAAAAAAAAGTAGTATCTACAACGCTTGCAAATAAATAGTGATTCCGTGGTGAAATTATGAAATTGTATACGAACATGGAACCATTGATAAAATTTGGTCACTATTCTTTTACTTGGTGGGTTTCTTTTTTAATAGACCTTGCATAATTTTTTTATCATCAGGATATTTTTATTCCAGATCTTTATTTACTTTTGACATTTTCTGATTAATTTCTATATGCATGATAATAATTAATCAAATTTAAAAACTTATTGGAAGCTGAAAAGAAAGAAAATTGCAAACAAAACAAGCACGTCATTTTTTAAATGGTTAAATTTTTACAAACCACAAGAGACATGCCGGAATACAGATTTATGGTAATATATTCAGTTCATGCCATTTTTCAACTTCAAAATATTCTTTGAATTATTCTTTTATGAAAAATAATTTTTTGAAAATTATTGTCCATAATAACATTTTAAATGAACTTAGAAATTTATGAAACAGCCATTTTAAATCAAATTCCAGTTTAGATTGAAAGATTTTTACGTTCAATAATTAACTGATATTCTAATTCTAACTTTCACACTTAGAAGCTAATTTTATGAAAGTAAATGACTATACAGAAGTATTTTTAAGTTGCTTTTGAAATTAAACACCGTAAAGAAACATTTTCAAATTTAACATTACTTCAAACATTTATGTTATGAATATAAATTTTACATAAAATATAATTATATGTTATACATGCTGTTTTATATTTTTATTTGTTGATATTTTTTGTTTTCGCTATGTTTTATATGCATTGTACAGTGTAGATATATTTCAATATTTTTTAATCAATATTGGTTTAATAAGACATTATTAAAATAATGAGTCAAGATTTAATTACCAACTTTAGCTATTACTAAAGTTTGTTAAACAATTTATTATTATTAATTGAAATTTGACGAATGAGATTGGTGTTAATCGGGAAATTATTTTTAATGCAAACAGCCTTTTTATTTCTTGCGTCTTTCTTTATTAGTTTTTAATCCATTTAAAGCTATTAGAAAGGAGACCTTTTAAACAATTCTAACATCTGTTATATTTAATCCTGTATTTTAAAGATTTTATTGGAGCATAATTTTATGCTATGAATAATAATTACTTTTTATTAATATTTAGATTAGTAATTGTATTTCAATCTCATATAAGAAAATTGATTCTAATTTATATAAATATTTTTAAAAAACTATGAAATTAACGAAATATTCAATTAAAAAATTGTTTCTAATAGAAAAAAATGCTTTGAAACCTTTTATCATATTAAATTATCTTTTATTGCAATATATATTATTAGGATACTTTACTTGAATTCAAGAACAGTATCCTAACGCTTCAAACAAAAAAGGTTTTTAAAGAAATTTTATTACAGTACCCAAGAAAAAAAGATTTCAAATTTTTGTAAATAATAAAAACAAAATAGCCGTACTTTATAGAAAATAAAGAACAGCATTTTTATCCAAACTTATTTATATCATGCTGTTTAAATTTTTGACTAAGCCTTTTATCATTTTAAATTATTTTTTACTGTAATATATATTATTAGGATATCGTTCTTGTGAATTCAAGAACAGTATCCTAAGGCTTCAAAGGAAAAATGGTTTTAATGAAATTTTATTACAGTACCTAAGAAAAAAGATTTAAAATTTTCGTAAATAATAAAAGCAAAATAGGCTTACTTTATATAAAACAAAGAACAGTGTTTTACCAAAACTTATTTGTATTATGGTGTTTAAATTTTTGACTAAGCCGTTTTTGAAGCCAAACATCTTCAAAATGAAAAAGTATAATTATTAAAAATTATATTGAAAAGATGTTAAATAAAGATTTTGATAACCTAATTAGATTTTAATGACGCGTTTTCCTTGTTTTGATGTGATGGCTAATATGTTTTATAACTTATTTTTTAATTTTCGATATTTATTTTTCCTTGGAAGTTGATTCTGAGCAGAGAGTGTTCAAACACTTTTGTAAAGCTTTTGACTTTATCCATGATTTTTTTTCTTTCTAATGCAGATGGCAAGTAGACCGTGATCTTTTTATGCCATAGAGGCTGCACCGACGTTACTCACTTTGCACTACACAGGGGGCGCGAGTAACTTGAAGATAAGCCATGGACGCGGAGTAACAATGCCCCCGCAACGCTCTACGATCCTATTAGGACCGGGACCTATGGTTTAAAGTGGATTCCGAACCACTACAAACACCCATGGCAACGCCGGGATTTGAACCCGATACCTGTGGTACCGAGCGCCACTCGGCCATCAGGCCCGTTAATTCATGAAATAAGTTTAACTAAATAAAAAACCTGAATGGTATCAATTGGAAACAGGGTTTGATTAAAATTATCATTAAAAATATCATTAAAATTATATTTATCACTATCATTTATATAAATTGTCATTAGTCTTATCATTAAAACTATTCTTTGCTCTAAAATCTCACTGGGAAATAAACAATGGGATCGAAAGTTATATTTTTGCACCTTACGAAGAGAAATACTCTTATTTGATAATTAAAAATATATATAAAAAAGCATAGCTTTAATATTTCTGAAATAAGTGACATAATTGATGAAAAGATAATATTAGGTAACATTTACATTTAACAGAGAAAAAGATTTTTATAAATGCATATCCAGCATAGGCACATGCACTTATTATTGTACCTAAAGTCGCATCTGATGTTTGAAAAAAACTCAAATGCCCAAAACATTGTCGCAAACTCTTTAAACAAGTTTTGTAGGAACTTTAAGCAATATTATGAAACTTTGATTTAAAGCTAATCTAAACAAAGAAAAACCATATTCACCCGTTAACGACGTAACATATTTCTCATCTTAAGATTATGTGCAAATTGTAGTACAAAAATTATTTCGTCAGTGAAAAATGTAGACTTAGTTGCAATTGATGAGGCTTGAATATATTTATCTGACGCAAATAAAAAACATCGATTTTCTGCTGAAAAAAGAGGACAGAAAGGCAATGAAAATTTTGATGAATATTTTATAGTTATTATTGGATTCTCTTTTTTTAGAAAAACTAATTTAAAGAAAATTGAAAAATGATAAAAAAAATAACTCAGATTGCTATCCGAAAGATATTTTTAACACCTAAAAAGACATTCCATCACTTTACCCAAATAATCTTCACTGTATTAAATTCCATCAGAATAAGGCTGTCAGTCATATCTCCAAATCTACTATTCTATATTTAGAAAAAATGAAAACTAAAACTAGAATTGAGGCTTTTCCATCTAAATGTATCCCAACCAAATTCTCCGACGTGTCTTCAATTACTGTGCATTTTGACCTTTAAAACAAGGTCTTTAAAAAAGGCATCCCACTCTGGTAGATTGTCATGGACTTTGACAGAACTCAGGTAGACTGTCATGGATGAGTGGAATAAAATCAGCCTTGATATATTAAGAAAAGCTCTTTCTGTACTATGTAATTTTTCTATGCTGAACTATAAAATAATAAGGGCTATCAGTAAAATCAATCACTAAAAGGGCTATCAGATTGAGCATAACAGAATATTTTTTTAACAGAATATATAACAGTGTATATTTTAATTATATGTATATTCTTCAAAACTGTTACAAAAATGTATGAATGCCCTCTGTAATTTCCTCTTTGAAGGTCACATTTAAAAGAACTATGTTACAAAAAAAAATCATAATAATATTATTACGTTTCATTTTCCCCTTTATTAACACATTTCTACCTTAAATTCCCGTATTTAAATATACATTTATGCTTTTTTCAATACACAAGATGCATTGAGTTTCTTTGCACAATCAGTTATGAAACTTTTTGTGTATGCTATTAATTTACATTTTATTAATAAAATCCTCAGATTTCTTTAAGAAACGGAATCTTTTCTTTCAAGCATGCGCAGTAAATGGTTATTTCATTATAAAGCTCAAGCAAATTTTTGGTAACAACAAACACTAAATGTCATTCATTTAGCTAAATGCGTTTCGGGCTGATTAAACATTCCAATCGGGTAGAATTCCCATTAGGAATGAAAATTTATTGTGCCAGAGACAGAAAGGAGGAATGACATAGCTTGAATGACAGATGATGTTTTCACAAAAAAAAAAAAAGGAGTCATTTAATTGCCAGCATCTATATAGCATTATTCGTGTTATAAGAACTCTTGATATTAGAATCTAAATTTAATATATAATTTATTACTCGGTGAAGTACAACATTTAGTTAGAAACAAATAAATATATTAAATGCATATTTAGCACATATCACAGTAATAAATTATTAGGGATTATAATCTGATTGTCAAAACTATTACCAAATGTGAATCAAATTTGGTTAATCACCTGTTAATTCTAATCAAACTAATTGCAATTAATTGAATTGGTATGTAATTAACGTTAGTCTTATGACCTAGATAAGCAATTCGTACAAATGTTCGAGCACAAGTATAACTTGATAAACCACATTAGTAAAATTAGTCTTATAAAATTGTGCCTTTTTTATTTTCTTTGTTAGATTGCGGGCATTTGCTCAATCTGCAAGTGCTCATGAATCTGGTTATCATGTTGACCACTTATTATAATGGGTGACACCATTTCGGTGGTGCAACGTTATTCCCTAGAATAATGGAGAGGAAAGAATGCTTTCAAGAAGAAATACAAGGATCCAGAACTTGAATATTATATTGCACTAAAACAGGGCCTGAATGGCGGAGTGGCTAGCGCTCTAACACTCGGTACTGCAGGTTTCGGGTTCGAGTCCCGGCGGTGCCATGGATCTTTGTAATGGTTCGGAATCCACTTTAAACCGTAGGTCCCGGTCTAGCATAATCGTAGAACGTTGCGGGGAGTAGTGTTACTCTGCGTCCGTAGCTTATCTTCAAGCTACACGCACCTCCTGGGTAGTGAAAGTGAGAAACTTCGGTGCAGCGCTTGCCTTAAGGCATAGAAGACAACTTTCTAAGTGTTTACCAGCTGCATTAGAAAATATATATATATATTGCACTAAAACTCTCCAGCTAGGCAGTCTAATTACCGATACGAGAAGACACTCCGTCACAACTGCCACTGAGTCTATAAATTCTCCCAAGCAGTACCTACAGAGCTAGACACCACAGCCTTCTCTCCACCAGCTATGGCACACTAATCTTGCATCGCAAAGTGGAGCTTTTTTCATTACGTAGACGCATATAAATTTTACTTTAAAATATTATTAATTATTTGAAAAATAAAAATAAATGTCGGAAAGTAGAATCCAGTAGACGATACCTTTTAACTGCTGTTATTTATTACTTTTTATACTTCATTTAAAGGTTCGTAGAAAGAAATATTTGGCTCGTTCGATGAAACCATAAAAGTTCTTTCTAAAAGCAAAAAACTGCCTTTTTATGTAAACTTGATATTTTGATATGCTGAAAGTAAGATTTTCATACATCACATTGTAACATTCTTAAGAAAAAGGAATTAAAAGGGATTGAATAGTTCTTAATAGTTGGAATAATTAAATACTGTTACTTTTTTATACTGAAAATAATTTGCATGCATATATTTTCTAATAGTTTTAATATAATTTTTTAATATGGTATATAATGGACCATCCTTTGACGAGACAGGATGAATCATGTCAGCTGTACTTACAAGCTTCAGCATTTCTTATATACTCAAGAAAAATGATTTTTTTACTTAAAAGTTCAACTTTTATACATTTTTCAGCTGTTAATTAATTATTTTTTTTAAAAAATGTAATTAAAATCACACATTTTTATCTAAAGATAGGAGATATTTAAGATAAGCTGAAATTATTTTTAACAAAAATTATAACATTTTTGACATTATTATGCATAATTCATAAGAAAAATATTAGAAACTGTAATATTATAAATTTAACTATAGAGACACCGAGTTTTATAATTTTTAAAATTGCTAGTTTTTGAAATGAAAAGTTTACAGAAAAAATAATATTCGGTAAAATTTTCAGGATAACATTTTAACAGAATAATATTGTTTAGAAGGTACAAAAGAAATTAAAAGAGAATATTGAAAAAGACTACGATATTTATTAAGTTGGTTATGTGTCGTTAAGTAAAATGGATATTTTAATCCCATTGCTAATGGATATTTTCACACATAAGGGGTATTTTAATACCATTGCTAATGGATATTTTCACACATTGGTAAAAATATCAAAGAAATAATAACAAAAAAAATTTTAAAAGGGGAAATTTTCAACAAAAAAAAAAGGAAAGAAAATTATTAGTATATTATATAGGATTGTTATTTTAAAATGAGATGAAATTTATCATTTCATTTACGTAAAAGAAATAGGTAAATAATATATAGATATAAATTAAAGTAAAGTTAGATAGGCAAATCTATTATTTTATATTCCATTTTTGAATAACTACTGTTCTTAACTAAGCCAAATTAATTAAATATTCTCTGAAATATTGTTGTTGAAATTCAATATTCATTGGGATTTCCTTGTTTTATACTAATGTATACCAATGGTTATTAATCCCATTATCCCAGTAGAGTACGTTCACTGCACGGGAGCACATAAAATGCTTGATTTTCATATATGCATTGAACATCGTAATATACAGAGATGCCAACTAGTATGGAAAATAAATACAAATTTTAGATTAACTGCGGACAACGGAAAAAACTAATTCTTTTACAAAAATTTAAAAAAGTCATTTTTGTCTATTATTTTTACAATTAAAAAGCCTTCCTCGATTTGAAAATTAAAATTGGATGCAATAAGATTGCAATTACCTTATTTAGAGTACCATGCAGCTGAGACCGGTGTTACCGAGCTCCAGAGCGCTAGCCACTCGGCCATTCAAGCCCCCCCTCCTGTTCGGGCATCCATCGGTGAAACACAGCGCCCACGGATGTTCAGCAAAAAAGTGGTGATATTCATTATTATCGAATCTCCTGAGAACATTATTTGCACTCATTGCTTTCAGAAACAACGATGAATTTTGCAGCATCTTGTATATACGGTAGGTTAGTTTTTCCAAGTTTACTCCAAAAAAAAAAACACTCAAATGGGACAATTACTCCTAAAAGTCCAATGTATTTCATTTCTCTACTAACGGTGAACTGTTCTTGGTATATATATAAGGGTAACACGAGGTCCATCAATGCACAAAAAAATTAAGAAACTAATTATATACGTGTACGTTTTTCACGCACGAATTTCTTCGAAGCTGCATGCAATGTCCATCGGAAAAAACGGGTCATTCTTCAACATGACAATGCATGCCTGCTCACATCATAAAACACGCGACCAAGAGATCAAAGTGTTTGATTGGAAGGTGTTGCCTCATCCATCTTATTGTCCAGATATAACATTTCTGATCCATTTGCTTAGATGAAAAGAATCTATGGATGAAAGGAATTCAGAGATATTCTGAAAGATTAGATCTATTGCCGAAGTGCATTTGAATTTATACTACTGCTTTATATAATAAATTTGCAAATCTGGTTTAAAGGCACACTTTAAAACTAAGAAAAAGTTATAATTTGTATCATTCATAAACTTCTGATTAAACATATAAATTACAATTTTATTGAAGTTGCATTGATCATTATATTAATGTAATCTGGTAATATTAATTAAGATATTTTCGAAGAGAAATGTCTTGCATGCATTGTTTTTCTTTCTACCTTTCTTTTATCTATTACTTATCCAGTACAAGACGTACAATTGTTCAGATTTATAAATATGCACAATTATTTTTACTAACAAAAAGCTTTTACTTTATGTTCTAGCTAATTGATTCAAATGTATCCATTTTTACATTACGAATTTTCATATCCTTGAGATGCAAACACTTTAGTCTTTTAAATATAAAATACTGTTTCTTCCTGAAATCTCGCCAGGATTAAGTACAACTTTTACAAATATTAACAAAAATCAAACTGTATAAAATTCCAATATAGAATATTATCTTAAATAAATTCCAATATATTTTTAAACTTCATTTAAAATTTAAATGTAATTGGTTTTTTAATTTTTAATTCTTTTTGTAAAATTATATAAAAAATATCTGCATTTATGTGCTATCAATGATTCTATGGGTTTTATTCATGAGAATTTATATTATATTAATGAGAAATTATACTATATTAATCAGAAATTATATTATATTAATGTAAAATTATTCTAGATAGAAAATTACATTAGTAATTTCAAAGTATTAGCATATCTTCCATAAAAACAACTCATGTACTTTTCTGATTTACAAAGTAACTCTGTCTGGTATTAAGCAATTTAGAGTAATAAATTAAATACATTTCAAATGAAAACGTATTACTTAAAAATAAAAATATGATTTGGAAAACTAGAAAGTAATTAAGTCTTGGGAATACTAGAATTAATTGTGTATATTAGAATTAACTCTTGTGTGTACTGTATTTAAATCATGGTTATAAGCTATGCAATGGAATTGCTTAATAGTTTTTTAAAAAGTATAGGGCTCTTTGAAGAATATGTAAATGGGGCCAACTTTTATTTGCTCATAAATAAATGTTTATTTTATTCATTTTTATACATATTTATTTATTTATTTGACAAATCATTTCTGATTACCAATTTCTATAAGTAATTATTAAAAATCAAATAGTTTCTTAATAAAGAAATTTATTTAATTGACTGAAAGTGTGGTAAAAGCATTCAGTAAATGTTCTCAAGAAAGACAATGGATTTAACTACTACGTTTGCCTATAATCCTATTCTACGCTAAAAGTACAATATTAATTTTTTATTACATATCTTAAAAAAATTACTTATGCATAAATTATGTAGTTTAAAATCAATCTAATAACTGAAGCAAATTTTTATTGTGCTGCAAATTATTTCATTTATTCAGTTAAAAAAAAGATTGATTATATTATTAATTTTAAATTCTCTTTTCTGATACAACCATTGATTAATGGAATTTACATTAACAACAAATGCTTGAATTTAAGAAATGAGTTTTTTTATGTATAAATTATACATCCCTACGGTATTTAAAAATTAAATCAAGTAAAGTAAGAATAAATCTTCAATAATGCATAAATCAAACCAAAACCTGTGGTTTAATTTTCATTAAACATTTGGTTTGGAATGCAAGATTAGTATACCAAAAACAAAGGGGAAAACTACTTGACGGTATAACAGGAAAAACAGCAATTTATGGTTATTATTTTTTTGCATCAAAAAGATTACATTAGCCATCTAGCATTCATACCACGTGCACTCTTTGGCAGGTAAAGAGGGGATGTTATTGAGTTCGGGGAAGATTTTCAGGGGTAACTCATTGAATGAGAGAAAACCTAAACAACTTCCACTAGAAAATCCGAAAGTCTATGATAGACCCTCCCCGATATTGTCCCACACGTCGTCGTGTCTTCTTATTTTTGTAAGCAAAGGCTACAACGCCTGTTACTAGCGAAGTCGAACTACTTTCTTCTATAACATTAGGTTGTCTTTTTAATATCGGTGGGCTTCTTGTTTCACTAATTTATACCAAGAACAAAAAGGAAATAGGTAGAACAAGAAGGAAGGCATTGCATTCTGGAAGGACTTTTAGAGTTAGTTCACATTAACATGAAGTATGGGAGGAGACACACATAAAAGCAACGACAAACTGACTATCAATGCAAGACGTTTTGCACCTGTTGTCACAACCACCATCGAATCTACTCATATCTAAAAGCAGTGACTACAACGGAAGCCGTCATCCGATTTGAACCTGGGCCTTCCATTTCGTCCGCTGTGCACATTACCGTTGGGTCATAAGCCGGTCAGTGTTAAGGTTTAACTGGACTTTGGATGAAGAACGTATTACATCTTACTATCCTTTCAACTGTCAAATAATATAGCTTCTAGTCATAAAAAAAAATGTTATTTCTTATAAAAAATATTTATATAAGAAATATATTCTTATTATATTTATATATATGGTTTTTAATTTTAACGGAACTCATACTAACAAGAAGCTTAAAGAAAATAAAAATGTTTAAATGGAAATAAAGCCATAAAATCAAATGTTGTTAAAAAATTTTCGCGTATAATAATAATAATATATATAGCTTATATTTATATATATATATATATTATATTTGAGTGCTTAAAAACTGTTTAAAGAATATGGATTCAACGAATGTATTTCCTCATTTTAAAAATTTTATCTAAAATAAATTATTCGTCATAAAATTAAATCTGAAATCTTTAAAGGATTGTTGGACATTTTTTATAACTTTATAAATGCACTACTGTTCAATACACATTTGCAAGTTAAAAATTAAGAAATGAAGAGATAAACGTTCAATATTTTAATTATTAGAAAAAAACAAGAGACCAGCTTTTACAAAATAAAGAAAGAATAATATTTGTAAAAATTGATTCTTAATAAAAATTTAAGGTTAGACCGGAAATATCTCGATGCAAATACATTTTCCCAAAAAAATTAATGTTTTATTATTTCATAAATTAAATGAATATAAAAACATTCATATTTTAACTATTGAAATTTTAAATTTCAAAGAATGCAAACTACAACTATAATTTGCTATTATTGAGTTTTTACTTTTGTATATGCAATATATTTTTAAACTATCATACATATTGTCTTACAAATATATTAAATTTAAATTGCAAGCTTTACCGCAATATAATCCAATTTAAATTACTATTTTCATCTATAAACCTGCTATAAAGAACTGATATTTTTAATCTTTTTTTCACCTTAACGCCACCCACTTAAGTGAAGATGACACAATTGTACTAAAAAGCTTCATACTATATTTCATTACCAAGATTCATCATTATATCTGCAAAGCGGACGAAATCACTATGGTGTTAAATGACCCATCCTATATTAAATTGATATGCGCTTAATAATATTTAGCATGGGATGCTTGATTGCTAAGTGCCTGAATTAAGGCTACGAGATCTCTTTGAAGAGCGCTGGCTATAGGGTTCTGTCTACGGGATGAAGGGTTGAAAACAATGCTACTTTTCGGTACTTTGCGCCGGTGTGAGAATACCTCATAAGGTTTCTATGTAACTCTAAAGCTCAAACCAGCTGCATTCTCCGGTAATATTATATCAGTAGACGTAGTTGCCCCTAGCAACCGTGCGGGGTACATTTGACGTCATAGGTCACGTGATAGTTTCCTTGGCTGTTTTAGTATTGGCGCGCATCGGGCGATAACGCAGTTGTAAGATCCCGCTCTCTTTACCCAACGAAAGAGTTAAAGCGATCTATCAACGCTCCTGAATTTCTCAGCGATAGACACCATCTCATCGTTACCCTAGCAACTCAGCTGATCACAAACGATCATCTGGTTCCGATTTCTTCGGCTACCGTTTGATTAGGTGGAAGGGGGGATCTGTCACATGTATTAATAGGCGGCTTGTCTCAAGACGCATCAGTTTTTCTTTTATGGTTTTTTTATGGGGAAAAGAGACATCAGTTTTATTTTAAGCCTATTTTAGCAGTGAATAATATTGAGATTAAAATATTGGAAGTTTTTATTTTTTTAATCTTTAGCTTATCGTTAGAAGAAGATTAGTTATAGAAGTTTTTAAATTTTTTAATTTGAAGTTTTTATTTTTTCGAAAAATTGTCAATGCATTATTAATAATTGTATGTATTAATAGGCGGCTTGTCTGAAGACGCATCAGTTTTACTTTTTTTTTCTTTGTGGTTTTTATAAGGAAAGAGACATCAGTTTTATTTTAAGCCTATTTTAGAAGCTAATAATATTGAGAGGAATTTTATTTTTTTTAATTTTGGTTTTCGAAAAATTGTGATTGCATTATTAATAAAAAAAAATGAGTTTCCGAAAAAAAAATTAGAACGAAATAACACATGAGATGGAACGATAAATTTTAAACATCATCATTTACTAAACATGGCATTTAGATCTTTGAATTCATATAAGTTTTAAATTTATTAATTTTGAATTAACTTGAATTTATTTTGTTTTCAATATCAGGATGTAAACTTTGCTTTGATTTTTAAATAAATATTAAACTTATTAATTTAACTAATCACAAACGATCATTTGGTTTCGATTTCTTCGGCTACCGTTTGATTAGGTGGAGGGGGATCTGTCACATGTATTAATAGGCGGTTTGTCTGAAGACGCATCAGTTTTTTTTTTTTTTTTTTTTTTTTCTTTTATGGCTTTTTATAAGGAAAAGAGGCACCAGTTTTATTTTAAGCCTGTTTTAGTAGCGAATAATATTGTGAGGAAATTATTAAAAGTTTTTTTTCTTTTATCTGTAACTTGACTTTTGTTTTTTAAAAATCGTGAATGAATTATTAATAAAAAAAAATTTCCAAGCGCAAAATTCTAACATTTTCTTTTGTGGTTTTTTATAGGGAAAAGAGTCAACAGTTTTATTTTAAGCCTATTTTAGCAGTGAATAATATTGTGAGGAAAATTTTGAAAGTTTTTTTTTTTTTTTTTTTTTTTTTTAATTTTGGTTTTCGAAAAATTGTGAATACATTATTAATAAAAAAAATGAATTTCCAGAAGCAAAATTGGAAAAATATGATATATGGGATGGAACGATAAATTTTAAACATTATTGACTAAACATTACATTTAGATATTTGAATTCAGATAACTATTAAACTTATTAATCACTTAAAAATTTTTTTTTCAGTATCAGGATGCATACTTTGTTTTGATATTTAATAAGAGTTAAACATATTAATTACTTAAATTTATTTTGCTTTCAATATCAAGATATAAACATTGCTTTCATTTTTAATAAGTATTAAACTTATTAATTAATTAATTTTTTTTTTTTTTTTCAATATTAGGATGAAAACTTTGCTTTGATTTTTTTTTTCACTTTGTCCATATAAATTTTAAATCCTTACTTAAAGAAATAGTATCTGATTATTATTCAAAAGTAAGCATACAAAAGAGATAAAAGTTTCTTATATTAAAAAAAAATTTTAACTTATTTTAAGCAATTAAAAATTATAATGTATCCTTATCATAGTTTGTGTTAAATGAAGGAAAAATTATTTTTAAAACAGACTTCGAACCAAAGAACTTTTGTACAAAATATAATGTAAAAAATATATAAATTACAATAAAAAAATTTTTTTTTTCATGATATTTACTGTATTCATATTATTGTTTGTATTAAATGAAGAAAAAATTATTTAAACATCATACATATTAAAACAGAAATTTTTAATTAAAACAAAAAGTAAAATTATTTGAATATATTTTAAACACATATATTTTTAAATAAAATAAAATTAGTAGTACAGGAAACAAAATTTTTAATATCTAGCATTTCATTTATGCTTATAATGCTTAAAATTCACTGCATACATAAAATGAATTTTGTTTTTCTATTATAAGGCGCAATAAATAGGGAAACATTTTTTTGAGGATTGAAGATACTGTTTTTAACTGCTTAATATTAATACTGTTTAAATATTAAATGAAAGTTGTTAATTTAATTTGCTTAGTTCTAATTAATGGTTAGAAAAAGAATATATGTAATTTAAACTTTTAGAAAGAATTTTTATACATATTACATTGTAAAAGTTTAAATGTAATTTGTCCTAAATTCTACATAGTTATTCATTTAGTGTTAAAATTTTTAACGCCAGAAACAAACATTATATTTCAAATAGCATTAACTTTTAACTAAAAAAAATTTCAGATTTGTTTAAATCTCATATATTTAACTCAGAAATCTTCTATTCCCATTTTTATTTTATTTAAAGCAAACAAAATTTAAAAAGTTCATAACTTTTCCAAACATAACTTGTGAAAATATCATTTGGTTTAAACTTATGGTAACAGAATTCTATTTAAAGACAAAACTTAAGAATACTATTAAAATAAAATAAATATACTTAAAAATAATATACTTAACTTTAAATTAAATAATAATATAAATAATTTGTTTTAACAAAATTAAAATAAATTTATTTTATTTTATTAATATAATAAATTTATTTGACAGAATTTTATTTAACGACAAAACTTAAGAATACTATTAAAATAAAATAAATATACTAAAAAATTATCTCATTTATAAATTAATTAATAACATAATTAATTAATTAATAGTATACTTAATATTATTAAAATTAATATAACTAACTCTCAAGTAACATAAGAATACTATTAATATAAAATAATAATCATCTGTCAATGTAGAATAATAGAATAACAATTAAAATACTTACATAAAAGTAATTTAAATTATCAAAAATGATAATTTTAAGTAAAATAATATTCTTTGTTCCGTTGAAAAATAAGTGTCAGTAATTTATCATGATTGCAATAGCAATGAATAAACAGTTTATTTTTAGATAAATTTCTTTAATGATTCAAGTTTCTTCATTTTGTTATAAACAACCGCCATGTTGTTAAATATTTTTACTTACTTATTTCAGTAAAAAAAAAAATAATAATAATTTGAAAATTCCATGAAATAATTTTGTAATTCCAAGTGATGTCAATATCCATCTAATTTAAAGCCAATCTGAATTATTAATGAATGTATTTAATAGTAATATAGTGCAAGAATTCTAATTTTTTAAATTTCATGTTCATAGTTTTAATTCTATTTTCATAAATTATATAAACTTATTAACTTTGTGTATCAAAAATCAGTGCATAGTTCGTTATTGTTTAGATACAACGCATTTCAAATAATTATCTATTTAAAAATATGTATTTACAATTAATTATAAAAAATTTTACTGTACTTTAAATAATATAAAAAAGTATATTTGAAAATATTTTAATATTTTTTTTAATTGTTTGATTCAAAACAAATATTAAGCAACAAATGTTTTTCTATTACTAAAAGAAAATGTGTTATTTATCCCTTACAATTTATGAACAATAACAAAATTTAGATAATTTGGAGTTCATACGTGCTACAGGCAGAGATATTCGTAGATATACGAACTAACATATTAACATACCAGCAAAATATATAAATTAACATACCTTATTTAATTCTAACAACTTAATGAAACAAATGAACGAAGAATGGATGCGAACTGAATTAGTGTAAACTGCATTGTAATGACTCTTTCACTGTGGCGACTTAGTGATGGTAAGAAGAGAACAGCAGAAAAAGATGAAAGCTGAATTAGCTGTTTCAGGAGAGAAAGCACATAAGTTAATTATATATAATTTTCGTGTCTTTATTTCGGTAGGAAGGATACTATACGTCATTAGACAACGAATTCCAACAGCATTGTTTCCACTGATGAGTCGGATGTTAATAAAACAAGAACAGTTGGCGTAGTCCTTTAACTACGGAATAAGGCGTTGTACTGTTTGGTTAATAGAAATGTTTTTGTAACAATTGTTCCTTAGTGAATATTAATACAATTTCGTGGATTTGTGAATGTTGATCTTCTTAAAAAAGTGAAAAATCAATTCAACCTTATTTGACAAATATTATTGCAAATAGATGGTGACTATTACAGGACATACTATAAGATTTTTTCCACTCATGATTTTAATGCTAATAAAACAAGAACAGTTGGCGTAGTCCTCTAACTGCGGAAAAAAGAGTTGCAATGTTTGGTTAATGGAAATGTTTTGTAACAATTGTTATGTGGTGAATATCAATACAATTTCGTGTATTTGTGAATGTTGATCCTTTTCAAAAAGTGAAAAATTAATTTAGCCTTACTTGGCAAATATTATTAAAAATATATTGTGACTATTACAGGACACACTATAACATTGTTTTCACTGATGGTACTAATGTCAATAAAACAAAAACAGTTCACTTTGATCTGTAACTACGGAACAGGGAGTTGTGATGTTTGGTTACTACTCGTAGAAATATTTTTATGGCAATTGTTCTGTTATGAATACCAATACCATCCAGTTTCACGAATATGTGAATACTGATCCTTTTCAAAAACTGAAACATCACGTTTAGGTTTATTTGGCAAGTATTGTTAAAAATAGACAGTGATTGAATCAACCAATTCTTGATTTTCAATGTTTTGAACCATTTTCGTGAAGTAGTAAAATGCATTTTTTTTTGTATTATGATACTTAGAATATTTAATAAATGAAAATAACGTATTTCATTCAGAAATAATTGAATCACTGTTATACTTACGTTGAAAATATGGCATGAAAGAAATTTAAAAAATTATTTCATAATAAATGTGGTACGATATGCATTATGTGTTATAAATATTTTTATAGATAAATGCTTATATATATAATACCTTAAATTTCAAATAAATACTTTCAAATTATTTCCTATGAAATACTGCAACTGCTTAATTCTATATTTAGAATACAGAAGATTCTAAATTTAGATTTCCTCTATTTGTATTTCAAAATTGCATAAAGATCCAACACTGACAAGGTGATTGAAAAAAGAAGCCTCAAATATAAAGCTTTATATAATGGATCAAAATTGGAGAATATTACTTGAAACATTTTTGAAACACAAAAATTAAATTTTTTTAAAAAAATAATACCAAAAAAGCTAATTCGTAGTAGTTTTTTTGCAGAAAAGATTACTGTAAAAAACATAATTGACCTAAAAGAATTTTGAAATGAGAATAACTGTAATACAACAATGCAAAATAAAAACCAATTTCATATTTTATGATTTTTTATTAATTATTAATTTTGTTGTGTTATATTTTAATTTTATTAAAAAGAAAATTTCAAAAGTTAAAAGAAATATATGGATTTATTTTATCTGAAACGCATGATAAATTTTTAAACAAAGTTTTTATCATTTTTTTTTTTCATTCTAGTGAAATACAAAATGCGGTTTCTGCTAAATTTAACTTTTAATAAAAAAAGAAGATTTTATGTTGCAGCATCAAAAAATATTTATTTCATTCTGGATCTTATAAAGTGGATTTTTGGGATATTATCAATTTTTGCGAGAAACCCTCTACGTCAGAATTCTCGTATACAGAAAGGGAAACTATGACTAAACAACTCATGTGTGTATTTGTGTAATGATTTGCCTTTCTCCTAAAAACAATAACACAAAACAATACAACAGAAGACAGAAGATTCACCACCATGAAATTTCTCCCCCCAAAAGGAAAATTCATTCTATTATATTCGGCATTAGCATTTCTTACGTTGGGATTGGCTTTTTCCATTTTCATTTATCCACGGCCTTCAACTCCCATGTCAAAGTCTCATTGATTCAAAAAAAAAGAAGAAAAAAACGTCAGTTCATAGTGGCAGCTAATCAAAATCACATCAGATCGGTTTGTTCTCTTCCTATGTTTTCACAAATATTATTTTTTTCTTTTCTTTATCTGTGTCTTCGTGTCTGATTCTTAGGGAAAAAAAGATATCACGGTGGGGAAAAAGGAGGGAATACATTTGATAGCATTTTATTCAGTAGTTCAATCAAAACATTGGGGAGGGGGGATTTTTTTTTTTTTTTCAGATTTATATTTGAATTGTAACATCCTATCCTTTATTCGCTTTTCTGGAATTTCTTATCACTGCGTGATACTTCAGAGGAAAGCAAAGAATGCGTAAGGCGCCAATAAGCTCTTATTTCCAGGGTGGAAATGCTAAACTAATGCAAAATGCTAATGAGTTTTCTACTTCGATTGGGAAAGCGGCGAAATTTTATCGTGGAAGAGGGGAAGCAACTTATGCCCCTGAGAATGAAGTTTGTAAGAAATTTATAGTTCTTTTAACATTTCTTTTCAACTTATGAGAGAAGGGACGCAACATTTTTTGGGGGTTCTTCTTCTTTACATTATTTTTTTGCGGGAATTCGGTTTTTACAATAATGTTTGACACAAACTTTAAGTTGACGTGAATGAATAAAATGAAAGTGTTTGACTTTTTAGAAATTCTATTAAGTATGTTGTAATACGATGTATAAATGATGATAAATATGATTGACGATGTATAAATGATGATAAATATGATTGACGATGTATAAATGATGTTTTTTTCATCTGAATTTTTTTTATATTTAAATTTCAAATGGATAACCTATAAAAATATTATTATTTTGTATATTCAAATACTTTGAATGAAGCTATAAGAGACACAGATTTTTTAAATTTATATTGCCATATTATCTGATGAAATAATAAAGTGAATATGAAAATATAAATTAAAGTGACAATATTTTTTTAATTAATTATTTTCAACTTATGAGAGAAGGACACAAAATTTTTTTG
The DNA here is from genome assembly GCA_021605075.1 of Caerostris darwini. Classification (NCBI taxonomy): domain Eukaryota; kingdom Metazoa; phylum Arthropoda; class Arachnida; order Araneae; family Araneidae; genus Caerostris; species Caerostris darwini. The sequence goes on along the minus strand of BPLQ01007882.1, from coordinate 477,989 downwards.
GTTCTTCTTCTTTACATTATTTTTTTGCGGGAATTCGGTTTTTACAATAATGTTTGACACAAACTTTAAGTTGACGTGAATGAATAAAATGAAAGTGTTTGACTTTTTAGAAATTCTATTAAGTATGTTGTAATACGATGTATAAATGATGATAAATAGGAATGACGATATATAAATAATGTTTTTTTCATCTGAATTTTTTTTATATTTAAATTTCAAATGGATAACCTATAAAAATATTATTATTTTGTATATTCAAATACTTTGAATGAAGCTATAAGAGACACAGATTTTTTAAATTTATATTGCCATATTATCTGATGAAATAATAAAGTGAATATGAAAATATAAATTAAAGTGACAATATTTTTTTAATTAACTATTTTCAACTTATGAGAGAAGGACACAAAATTTTTTTGGTTCTTCTTCTTTACATTATTTTTTTGCAGGAATTCGGTTTTTACAATAATGTTTGACACAAACTTTAAGTTGACGTGAATGAATAAAATGAAAGTGTTTGACTCTTTAGGAGTTCTATTAAGTATGTAGTAATATGATCCATAAATGATGGGGTTTTTTTTCATCTAATTTTATATTTCAAATGGATAACCTATAGAAATAATATTATTTTGTATATTCAAATGTTATTCAATTTAATTTTTTGTACACTATTGATATTCAATCATGTGAAGGTGTGAGAGATGCAGATTTTTAATTTATAGTGGCATATTATCTGATGGAATAATTAAAGTGACATTATTTTTTTAATTATGTTAATTTTATGAAACTTATAAAAGAAGGGACATATGAAAACATTTTTTGTTCTTCTTTACATTATTTTTTGCAGGAATTCTGTTTTTACAATAATGTTTGACACAAAATATAAGATGACGTGAATGAATAAAATGAAAGCGTTTGACTCTTTAGAAATTATATTATGTGTGTAGTAATGCGATTTATAAACAATTATTTTTTTTCCATCTGAATCTTTTTATATTTCAAATGGATAACCTATAGAAATAATATTATTTTGTACATTCAAATATTTTTCAATTTATATTTTTGTACCCAATTGATATTGAATCATGTGAAGGTGTAAGAAACACACATTTTTAATTGATAGTGACATATTATCTGATAAAATAACTTAAGCGACTACTTTTAACATTCTCCTAATTTCTGATCATCAGAAAGATAGTCATTTAAAAAAACTGTAGATATGGTTAAATATCCAAATTAAACTTTTGAATAATAGAATTACATAAAATATTTATTTATATTATATAATGTTTAAATAATATATTGTATCTAATAGTCAAAAAGAAAACAAGGACAATGTTTTAAAAACAAAAGCGTTAATCCGCTTAGTTACAGAAAAAATATTTATTATCAGAAGTACAAATGAAACTAAATAAACCAACAAAAAATTCTGTTTACTTCAGGTTTGCATTGTCATTAATATTCAAGAAAATCTCAAAGCATTAAAAATCTTATTCAGTTTATATGATTTTAATTCAACAGTATTATTTAAAAAGCTTTTTTTAATTAACCTAATTTATTATTTATGCAAATTTTGTATCGAAGGATTTTAAAAAATATTGTTCTTTGGGATATTCTTCGTAAATCTTATTTAATAAATGTAAGAAAAAATTGAAATAAAAAGTTCCGAAGGTTACGTGTTAATAAAAACAAATAAATATTACGTGCTGTGAAGTAGACAGCATTTAAATTATTTAAATTATTTAAAATTTCACGTGTAAAAATAGCAATCTCATTTGTTTTTACTTTTAAAAACTTTTAAATAAATCAATTATTGTAGTAATTTATGTGAATTTTATTTATCTTTATTCATTTTATAAAAAAAAAAAATGAAATATTTATTTATTATTTTATATATAAATGAATACATATATAATATATATAATAAATTTTTTTTGAAAATTTATTTATTTTATATCATCTTTATTTATTTTATATTTTTTTAAAATGCAAAATGGCTATTTTCCAAATTGTTAAGTTTATCAGCTTCTACCATTCTGTACAGAAGCATATTCATACCACAATTCTATGCCTACGGTTGCCCATGTAATAAATGCTAATATATATTAATAATTATCTATAATAAATGCTGATATATATTAATAATTATATGTAATAAATACTGATATATAATACTAATTATATATAATAATTAGTATTATGGGCCTACGGTTGCCCATATAATAAATGCTAATATATATTAATAATCATATATAATAAATGCTGATATATATTAATAATTATATATAATAAATGCTGATATTTAATGATAGTAAAATATTAAAAATTGAAATCTATCATCTTCCCATTGAGATAAAAATATACAGTGGTACCTCGACATACGAGTGCCCCAACATACGAGTTTTTCGAGATACGAGCCGACGAGCAAGTGATTTTTTGCTTTTAGTTACGAGCGAAATTCGAGATACGAGTCCGGTTCGGTTCGTTAGTAACACGCAGTCGCGCCATCACGATCAGTTAGCAGCGTGCTTCCGCTGTGATAAGTTGTGTAGTTGTGTTCGCGTTTTGTGTTGCGTTTACATTTACAGTTGTAGTTCGTTTATTTTTATAACCATGGATCGGAAAAAAGTTTGTAAAAAGTCAAGTGCTAAGAAAAAGATGATGAGTATTGAATTAAAACGTGAAATTATAGAACACCCAGAAAAAGTTGCAACAGGTCGTGCATCTGACCTTTTTAATGACACTTGCCTAACTCATTTCCGGATCATTCTGAGAGGGAGGAAGAAACAAACCTCCTTGGACATGTTTTTTTCTAAACGGCCTACAGGTGAAAGCGAGAAAAATGTAGCGAAAAGGCAAAGACCAGTGAGGATATCTAATTTATTTCTTTACATTCTCTTTTTTGTTTTTGTGCAATAAATATTTGATATTTATAAATACGTTTTTATTATTCAAAACCACGTAACAAAAATAACTGGGGTGACATTTTGGAGGTTGGAACGGATTAATGGTAGTTCAATTGTTTTGTATGGGGAAATTTGCTTCGAGATACGAGTAATTCAAGATACGAGCAAGGTTGCGGAACGAATTAAACTCGTATGTCGAGGTACCACTGTATGTCCTTTTATATTTTCTTAAGTTACTTACATATCTTTATTCACACAAACTTTCTAATTTTAAGATTTTAAAATACATTTATAATGATCAATTTATTTTTTCCTTCAAATGACAATGGAATATAACTTTTCTATCATTGTAAGCTTTACGTCCATGGAGGGATAACAGATAGTTTTCAGTCATGTATTTTGTGGAGCCGTTGGAGCGTGACACAGTATCAGAGAGAAAGGCGTGTAGTTGGTGTCTGGTTCTTTCTTTATTGGTCATTAATCACAGGTACTTGATGAAATAACTCGTCATTGATTCGGGAAGGACATATTTTTTCCAGTTGATGGGATTGATTCCACACCATTTCCTCCAATAAAACAGCAAAGATTTTTGTCAATTCTTCACATTTTGTTGCTAGAATCACGAAGTGTGTTGTTTGTAATTCAAGTATAAACTCTTTTATTTTTGGATTGTGAAATCTTGTTTATTCCTTCTTGATCAATAAAGATAATAGAAAAATCTTTTACAATCAAACCTTTTAATATCGAAATAATTAAGGGTTTTATTTAAAAATATTTCTTCCAACATTATTTACTTCCTGGATTCATTTGTTTCGTTAATAACCTAATATAAATAGAATTAATTTTGAAAAAATTTAACGTTTTCATACAATACAATGGTATTTAAAAGTCTATTTTAAGTTATACTTTCAATATTAAAATTATGTATGTAAAATATCATTTAAAACCATTTGTAAAATACCATTTAAGGCAAATATAAATAGAGCAATTTATGTACTCATATTTTAGCTATTTATATTAAGACTTTTATTCTATCAAACATAAACCAAGAATTAGAAATAAGATTATAAATTTATTCGTTTTAATAAGGTAACTTCATTATTTATACTAATAATACAAAAAAAAAATAAAGAATTATTTTAAAAATTAATTTTGATTTATTTGAAAATTCTGTATTTATAAATAAATGTTAGTTAATTTTAGTTATTTTCTCATAATTCATTTCGAAAAGGGAACAATATACACTTCAATAATTCAGCACATTTAGTATAAGGCTAATAATATTCCCAGTCTTACATACATCAACATCTTTGTTCTGGAGAGAAAAATTATAAACTTTAAATGATGGTTAATACTATTGAAAATATTATGTATAAATTTATTAGTTTTGATAATCACGTAAAAATAAATAAATATAATAATAAAATTAGTTTTGATAAGCCCGTTTATTGTTTTCAAATGCCGAATGTTTTTGTCTGTGGTCATTAGAAAATAAAGCGGCAAGTATTGCAGCAGAACCAGCGTTACCCTGGCTGCAACATGAGGTGTTTGCTACTCTGTTAAGATGTTGTGCAAGTGTGTTGCATCACCGAAATTTTAAAAAAAATTTCCCCAGAGACACATCTGAGGAAAATAATAATAAATTTAGTATTTTTTAATTCATATATAAATGTATCCCTTTGATAAGAATGTTTTGAAATGCAGAGTTCTTTCAAATCAAGTTGTTTTCAATTGCATTGCGACACTGCAATTTGAAACAAATTTCTTTATAGATAGCATCTTGGAAAAATAATGATAAATTTATATTTTTTTAAATTTATATATAAATTTATTAGTTTCAATAAACATGTAATTTGTTGTTTTCATATACCCAGTGTTTAACCGGTGATCATTAATCACTTGAACGTTAGAAGATCTAGAATTACCCAGGTTGCACCGCGAGGTGTTTGATACTTTGCACACATACTGCAGCAATTTAAAAAGAATTTTGAGACAGCAACTGAAGGTTTCCTCTCTTACCACCTTTCTTTTCATGCCAAACCGAAGGACATTCCTGTCTACGGATTCATCATGTCTATCGCCGGCATAGACATTTAAGGACAGATATTCGAACAAAGTTCCCTTCGCTCGAAAACCTTAACACGTTATCACCAGATTTACCAATCCTTAACTATGTGAAATAATATTTCTCATTCTGTTTAAAACTACATTTATTGTATTAATTACTTTGAAGTAAACTCTAAAATTAATATAAAAATGATAATCTGGAAGCACACACAAATACAAATGTAACATATTTTTTCTTTACTATAATTTTAAATCTTACATTGATGACGATATTATTATACATTTGTGAGTTTTACTTTTCCAAAAATTCAATAATTTTGAATATTTTGCTAGCTCTTTCTGTAAGAATTATTTGTTTTCAGAACTGGGAATTTTAATTTTCAAGTTAACTTATCAAATTAATCTTTAATCTATTTGCAAAGTAATCATTTCTCCATAATTAATTGAGTCAGATATCACATCATTATCATCCGTAATCTCCTTAAATAGCTCAATCACGGAGAAATAATTTAGTTTGCTGGGCTCCTCACATAGGGGGATTCCTGACGGAGCGATAGTAGCCTATAAGAGTTAATTACAGAATTCACTTCACGAAAGGAACTCATAAACATTTGCATCAGCACATCAGCAAGTCATAAAATAAAGTAATCTATTCCGAAGAGAATAGTTGATGACCATTTGTTTTACGTCCTGATTGCAACTATTTAGAAATTTCGTATTGAAGAAGATCTAATACTGGATGTATATTAGGGAAAATCCGCAGTCTAATATCCAATTAAAAGATTAATTGGAAATTCTGGCTTTCTGTTTGATGCAAAATTATCATATAAGTAGATTTCTTATTGTTCTTTACATTTAATTTCAAATAAAATTTATTATTAACCTGATATTAAAGTGATAATTTATTCATATTTTAAATTATTTATTTCATTTAGAATAAACATTGGGTATTTGCATTAGACATATAAGCCTACTAAATTTGTTGCGTGCTTCATAATTAATAACACCATTTATGTAGATCAACCAGGATCAAAGAAGTTTGGTTTGTCGTTCTACATTATTTTTTACACACTAGGGCTAATCAAACAGGGACATACAATTAAACTGGATTCCAAACTACTAACAAACATCCATGCTACCATGTTCAAAAAGGAGAGGGGAAGAAGAAATAATACTATAAGGTAAAAAAATGATCGGTTCCGTATATGTGTATTATATAGTATTGTAGAAGTAAAGTCCTATATGTATATATCGTATTATAAGAATCCAAGATATTATCTAGAAGAAATCCAACTATCGTTATGAGACACTGCCACAAATGTCATCATTGAGGACCAAATTCTCGTTCTCTTGTTTGTTAGTTAACCCATTTAAATATTCCTATTCATGTTTTGTTAGCAAATATTTATTTCTCTTGATAAATATAATAATTTTTAATAATACATTATCTAAAAAATGTTTTTAAAAAAACCTGGAACATGTACTGCGTAAAAAGTACTCTTCACTTAAGAAAATTATATGTTTTCTATTAGTAGAATAAAAAGGATGTTTAAAACTTACTACCTATGTATATAGGAATTTAAATAATTAACTCATCTTTTGGAATTGAGTTAACAGTTGAAACATATTTTTAATACAATATTTAAAAATATTATAATGATCAATGCAAGGAGTTTTTTTTTAAAGTACCTACTTCAATTTTAAAAACTTTAATATTCTTTAAAAAATTACTGTAAAGGTGCTATTTAAAAAAATTGAAAAAAAAAAGCATCGACTAATTATATACATATTTAACAGAGTGCTCTGATGATATCCAGCCAAATTAAAAATGGATGATAGAGGGAACCGAAGGTAAACTTTTTTTCCATACAATATGTATCTAGAAATGCTACGTCTAAATGATTGTGATTAAGATATATTTTTAAAAAAAGGCGAATTAGTGTCCAAGTGAAATGTAAAACAATTCAATATTGTTTCACACTCCATGATGTTACTAATTATATTCAAAAAAGACTAGTTCCAACATGATGGTGCACCTACACATTTCAGCAATGGTGTCTGGAATTAATTGGAAGCTTCTCTTGTGAACTACTGAATTTACCGATTTCTTGGCCATCAAGATCACTAGATTTGTCATGCTAGGATTTTTTTAAGGAAGTACATAAAGAGCACCATATAAGATAATTCTATTAATTCCGAACAATTTCCCTTCTCAAGGGTGTCTATTACCTGTAAGAAATAATTCGGCCATGTCTAGAATTTTTGAAAATGTACAGAGATTCACACGTAGATTATACGAAACTTGCATTAATGCTAATGCTCGTTCTTTTAAGTATCTGCTGCAAAAACAGGGCTTGTTAAAATGTATTCTTTGACTAGTCTTTGATTTCAGTCTTAACAATAATATTTACATTCTTAACAATAATTTTAACAATTTTTTTGAGTCTCTAAAGAGAATACACCAGACTTTAAAATCTGGCTAGAAATGTTCGGAAATCCTGTGTAAAACTAACTAATGGACTTGAAAGATTTTAAACTTATAAATATCTTTATACTAATTTTTAAATTTATTAAACTTTATTATCCATAAAATTATAGGTAGTCTTTTGGAGAGCGGTTTTCATTCGTTTGATCCCGTTTTTCGTGTCCTTGATCAGTTTTTGGTGTCCTTAACCGCTTTCAGGTTTTTTTTTATTTCTTCCGCGAGCTTTTTATACATAATATTTATTTAAATTTCTCTCACATGCTAATAATTATACAATTAAATAATGTAAAATAGTTTTAAAAGATTTTCTGGTGAAAACATAGATAATTTTATTTCGAAGTGAAGATGGGATTTTTTAAGAAAAGAAAATCGTTTGGAATTCTTTAGTTATTTTTTATTTTTTAAAATTGATATTATGGGCTTTGTTCTTACATTAAATTCTAAATTTTATGGGAACCTGTATATCGACCCGGTCGAATGTATTTGTTTTTATTTATTTTTTTTTTATTTGCTTTTTTTATTTGAATATTTGATTAATAAGTAAACTATTTGTAATCATTTGTAAATAAGGAAAAACATTCCTTACTTAATAATTTCATGTGCATCAATTTTACATTGCTCTACAGAAAAGACAGGTTTGTCAAAAACCTGTTATTAACGATAGAGAAAGTAATCAATTTTCTTTATGCCACCAGATTAAGTTTTTTTATTTTTCGGGCAAGTTTCGAAATTAAAACTGACGTAGTGGAAATAGGAATAACTCCAGAAAAATTTTGATTACAGCAGTGATGCTCTATTAACTGCTGTGTTTTAGATCGATTTTCGAAAAGGATTTTTGTTTTGTTTTTTAATAAAAGTAAAGGAAATAACTCGCAGAAATTCTTTTCCCTCAATATTTACCTTAAGTGTCATTTTTATTTGTCTTTGCTGTTGCTAAATCTAGTAAAGAGTTGGTGAAATATAGCAAATATTTATTTACTGTTAATAATCTTTGGAGAAAATTGCAGTAGAAATGAAAAGGCCAAATAGTACAAGCAAAAGAATATAAAATTAAAATTTTTCCGTTTTGTTTAATCATAAATAAATTCTAATAGCTTAGAACTCGAAACTTTTTAGTTATTTGCTACAAAATTAATATTAGATTTATACAGAAAATTGAAAATCGTGTTATTTGCTAAAATTCTGAATGTTTGTCTTACAAATACAGCAACAACTGCTTGGATAAGAAGAAAAATAATACTTTATCCTATGTTTATTTTTGTTACTTCGCTCTATAGAACTGAAGTAAAATTTTACTCTCAATGCTAATTAGAAATATTAGCTATATTACTAGTTAAATATGTATTCAGTTGACAATAAATGCAAAATTTTTTAAATAAATAATAATATTCTTAAATTAAAAATGATAGAATTTTATATTAAAATGAAAATAATAATGCAGTTTATTTCTGTTACTTCGCTCTACAGAAATGAAGTAAAATTTAACTTTCAATGCTAATTAGGAAATGTTAGCTATATAAATAGTTAAGTAAGTATTCAATAGACAATAAATGTATTTTTTTAAATAAATAATAATATTCTTACTTAAAAATGATAGAATTTCATATTAAAAAGAAAATAATAATGCAGTTTATTTCTGTTACTTCTCTCTACAGAACTGAAGTAAAATTTCACTTTCAATGCTAATTAGGAAATATTAACTATATAAATAGTTAAATAAGTATTCCATTGACAATAAACATAATTTTTTTTAAATAAATAATAATATTCTTACGTTAAAAATGAAAAATTTTTATTAAAAAGAAAATAATAATGCAATTATGTAACAATTTATATATATATATATATATAATAAAGTGAACTACATGTTTTAGAAATTCGGCATAAAAACTTATATAAAGAGAAATAATATATATGAGATATCATATGAGATATTTTGTATCTAATTATGTGTTTTTGACTTCCTGAGTGGATTTCTCACGTCCAACACAAATGTGGTCACATGTTAGATTGCTAAAAAAAGATCACTGAGAATAAATTATCCCTCCCCATAGGACATTGCTACACAGTCATTCCATTTACTGAATAGGTATAAAACAAATAAGTGGATTTTAATAAGCCGAGTTCTAAGGTGTAAATGCTCCTCCATTGGAAAAATTATATACTGAGGGGCCACTGAAAGACAGATCGTTGACTGATCCAATTCTGTGAAACTGTTCCGATTATGTTCCGAATCATATTATTTCTAGGGGGTACTCTGACATCAAAATGCTGCCAGCATTTCCTCTAACTTTGAATAATTGATATTTCACTGTAATACCATGCATAACTATTTTGATCTCTAAAGGTTGCTCTGTACCAAAAAAAAAGTAGAAATTTAAATCGGGAAAGATATAACTCTTTGGGAGCTTTCAAAATTTCATTGAAAAGATCAGAAGTAAGAAAATTAATTAGCATTGTTTAAAAATTTTGCAAATATTTCCGTAAAAAATAATAACACTTAACAATTAGTTCATTTTACATTTTTTTTGTTTTTAAAATACTAAGTATTTGCACAATGCAGCTATAATCTACATTTTTTATACTATAAACAAGTCAGCATCGTCAATACGAGTTAAAAACTACTGACTTAATTATATCATTGATATAAAAGTAGAAATATTTAAATTAAAGAATTTTACTGATATAATAATCATTCTTAATTTCAATTATATTTGGCATCAAACATTTAAATATCAGTAATTTAAAGTCCAATGTATATATAAAAAATATGATTTTTAAATGTTTTATTTGAAATATTCAGGATTTAAATTTTGATAACTTAAAAGTCAGATGAGCAATTTAAAATTTCAAACTAACTCATATGAAAAGATGGAATTAACAGATTCAGCAATATACTTAAGTCTAAATTTTTATCATTTTTTTAAAATTATTCAAAGAGTTTTCTTAAATAGGTAAGAATCTGGTACTTAAAGATTATTATTAATTTTGCACCTCGATTGAATTCTTACAATTATTTTTAATACAATTCATAATAGTAATAAAAATTCCACTTTTAAAGAGTTTTACCATGCACTCTATATTAATTATTTATATAAAGAATTAATTTCCTTCAATCTTTTAGAAATAACCAGGTAGTGATTTAAGATTAGTAATAATAACCATTATGTTATGGAATAGAATAAATTAGAAATATCTTGTGCAATAGGACAATTCTAATTTGTGTACATTAACTTTTAATTTTTACAACTTCATCTGCAAATAAATGAACAACTTCATTCTAATAAAACCAAAATAATAAAGAAAAATATAGATTTTCCTTCTAATGAGATTTTAATTTAATGTTATTATTACTAAAGCCCATTCATACTCTTATTGTTTAGTTTCTAAACTTTACTGAAAGATAAAATTAAGTTACATGTATTTAATATAATTACAAATATATAATAAGCTACAAATATATAAAAGTTAATATAATTACAAAAGTGTAATTATTCAACGAATTTATTCTTTTATTTATTAAAAATATCACTTTTTATAGACACATTGTGATAGTTAGAAAAATAATAAATAAAATTATGTTATTTATTCTTCCAAACTATATGGAGTTTTTCCAATAAAATACACATGCTTCATAAGTAAAAGTTTCTTTACATTAGTTTTATTATATTTAAAGAGTGTAAAATAACACTTTTTCTGTAAAAGAAAAAGCTATATAGTCTCATATTTATTTAAAACTTTACAAAAAAGGAATAATTAAAAATATAAAAATGATGCAATTATAAACTGTTGATGAAATTTATTGAATTTTCCCATCTTTGTTTATTATTCTAAGGAACAGAAACATAAACAGCTAGTAAAAAAATTATATATGATTATATATAGAATAAAAATATCTATCAATGTGTCACTATAAATATAATTTAGACAAAGATTTTTCTAATCTTGCATGCATTGTTTTATCGTACAATTATATTTCTATAATTAGAAATACTAATGCTAATCAGCACTGTTAAAATAATCTTCTAATAATTAAGAATTAATTGGGTAATTAGTAATCATGTACAATATTTACTCATTTTGCGAAATAAAAAATATTTTAATTTCTAAAAAACACCGGAATTTTTCGTTTTTAGGAGCTTAGATTAGAATAGGAGTTTAGCTTGGAGCTAGTTTCTAAAAATAGATTATGTTCTGTGCTGTTCAATCCATATACTTTACCGATTCCAGGAAAAATCTCCATTATCTAATTCCAGGATAAAACAGGCAAAGGTTGAGAATCCAGCGCCATCTTTCGATGAAATGAAACACTGTCTATGCTATAAAATAACTAATTTTTGCCAAAATATTCTGCTAATGCAAAAAGTTGAATACTTCACTATTTTTTCTGGTAGCAAATAAATATAAATCATTGTTAAATGTTAAAATATTACTTATAACATAGTGTTAGAAGTTATCTTTATTCGGTATTGAGATAACTTTGCTTCAGCATTTTTTAATCTGTGAATGTAATTTTTCAATTAATTTTTAATTAATTTAAAGTAACTTTTAAATGTAAATATTCACGTACTTGACGATTTTGTATATGCAGTTAAAATAAATGAAACACTTTGTTGTTGCCATCGTTTTTAAGAAACATTTTTTTTTTTCTAAATTGAAACATTTTTTTTATTTAAACATTGTTTATTTTTAGAAACATTGTTTATTTTAAAGAAATATAAAAATATATTTTATACACATTTCCTTTTCATAAATATAAATACTAATCTACTGAATAATACAGAAATAGTCGTTTTTGTATTGTACATTACAAACTATACAAATGCGTTTAAAAATTTCATGCACTGATTTTTGTTAATTATTTTGGTGTTCTATTTATCACTATTGTTATTATTATTTAAGCAAATGACATACTTAATACAAAGAACTTTTTTATAAGCTTTTATAAATTTGTATCTATATAAAGACAGAATTAGAAAAATTTTATGTTTTATAACAATCTTGATATAAATAGACTCTATAGTATTTGTAAAAATTCTAAAGATAAAATGTCTTTTGGCGACTCATGAATCTAGGAGTCAGTAAACAATCTTTTCTTCAGACAAATGCTATGGTATAATGTGGGGATTACACGCAATTCTGCTTGAATAAGTAGAAAATCCCCCATTGAACCTACGATCACAATATTTCAACTAAGACAGAAATGTTCACATAAAAATCTCTACGTAATAAAAATAAATATATCGCTGAATTTCTCTTTGTGGGTAAACAAGCATGAAAGCTGTTCTTTCATAAAACGCATTATTATCAGTCTAATGCACAGATTATTTTAAAAAATTAATATATATTATTTTAATACTAATATACTTAAATAATAAATAATATAATTTTATTACACTAAATTGGTCATAATATTTCATTATTCTCTAATTCACAGTATGTTCAAATAAATATTTTTGCAACATTTATATGCAAATTTATTTGAGATTAAAAACTATGAAAATCATTTTTATCAAATTTATATATAAATATCAGATCAATTTTTGTATGAAGTAGAATAAGGATGCATGTATGGTATTGTAAGTAAATAGTGCTTATGTTTTATATAAATAAATGTTTTTCGCTATAATCACATTTGTGAAATTTTATTTTATGTCTAGAACTGTAATTAATACAAATATCTTTGAGGAATATCAGTATTTTTTTAAAAAATTCCAACCAATGCAGCTTTTAAAAACGTAACGTATGTTTAATTCATTAAATTTCATTTATTTAAATTTTCTATTAATTTGTATGAGAACAATTTTATTAAAACACGGAAAAAGGATTTATTAATCACTTCATACTGAATTGGAACACCTTTAACTATATTTTTTAAGTTAAGTACAAATGAACTAAATTGTGAACTAAATATTACTACTTGCATCATTATACTACGAAGATTAATGGTAGACTTCCAGTGTCAAATTTTTAACCTAGTATGAATTTAATATTATTCCTTTGAGTATAGAAATGAAACTCCATTTTATCAGTTTTCTAAAAATAAATGTGATTAATCAGAAGGTTAAAGATTCTTTTATCATTCATTTAATATGGGATCTCGTAGAATTTTACGAACACATTGGTTTTTACACAAAAAACCTAAACGTTTAAATTTCAATATCAAATCATCTTAAACTAATGCAAAACAATTGAGAAATATTTCAATATTTCTTGTTTACTTATTAACCTTGAATTATTCTTCAACAGAATACTTTTAAGGACTTTTTATTAAATAAAGTACAAAAACATTAGAATAAATCGATAGGTTTTTTTTCCTTGATAAGAAAGTATGAAATAAATTTACCTAACAAAGCCATTTTAAACTTTTTTTTGCCAGTAATTGATCATTATTTGGGCAGTTTTTATCAAATTAAATACACTTGCAAGCTAACTTGGGTGGGGGAAGTTCTAGTTATTTATTGCTTAGATTTTTGCAAAAAGCCAAATAAGCTTTGTTAGAATGTAATGCATTAAATGTTTGTTTTTTTAATTTTATCTTAAGTTTTTTCTTACTTCAATTGATGGCAAAAAGAAATAAAAATTCCAGTGAGAGAAATGAACAATTGAAAAAAGCTTATTTAAGACCATTTATGAAAAGTTTAAAATTTCGTCCTTTTTTCCTTTTAAGTATTGTCATTTAAAAGGCCAAGTGGCACGAACTTAATTTTTATGTTAAGACATCCTTTGGTCAGACGATGAGTGTTTTCTTTTTCTTCCTCTAGTATGACATGAATATGGGATTGTCGCTAGTCAAAGGTTCCTTAAGTTAACGCATTGAAGCAGTCTCTATAGACGGTCGTCAACAAAATCAGCAGATAGGAAAATCTGCATTACATGATAGCAGATTTTTAAAATATCCTACTCTTTCCAAGATAAAAAAAATCATATTGATATACTAACTTAAAATTAGATTTCCTACTTATTTTATCCTTTGTTAAGTATTTTAATTACAAAGGCTTTAACTTAAGTTTGAAATTATATGAACTTGCCACATTTACATTGTATTCTAAAAACATTATGCTTTCAACATCCAAGCAAAATCACACACAAATAAAATCGTACTATCAGTTTTCTATCAAAGCTTAGATGTATATAAGCAAAATGTTGAGAGACTATTAGAAGAAATATAATTTTTAATATGAGATAATATCGTATAGAAATAATAAAAAAAATTCAAATTATTCAAAAATTATTCATGGTTTTTATTTCCATTTTTCAGTTAAAATTTACACAAGTATAAGACATACTCCATATTTCAATAGGTTTATCTTTTCTAGCATTTAGATTTTAAATTCTTATTTTGTATATTTCTTGTTAATATGATATAGTTTCTATTTTTTTTTCTGTTTCTGTTTCTGTTTCTGTTAATATGATATAGTTTCTGTTTTGATGCAATGCCATATCTTCTCAGATTTCTACAATGTTTGTTTTTCGTTTCAGGATGTAAGTTGGACAGTGTGCTGGCTCGACTTCCTGCAACCCGATCTCCGGACTCAGGGGATTCCGGAAGTCTTGGAAGGAAGTCCCCCGGCCTTGGATGGGACAGCGGTCAGTAATAGTTATAGCAAATACATATACAACTAATATACATATATACTATAATTCATTAAAAATAGTAATATAAATGAATTCTAATATATTGTTTCATATCAAATTTGTGAGCACTTTCCAAAGCATTGTGTTAAAAAAAAGCCATCCCGCATCATTCTACTCAATTACTCTTCAAAAACATTCTGTAATTCCTAATTCTTAGGATCATTAATACACAGACACTGTAAGGTAATATGCCTCATAATTACATACATGCGCATTATAACTTAAACCACAGAAATAAAAAAATGCAAATTTGTCCACTATGCAAGAAACAATTCAAAATAAATAATAGTAGCAATAAGATTATTGTAAACAACTTTCATAAATTGTAAGATTGCTTAGTTATTGCGATTTTTTATATCTTAAGAGAACAATGGATTGATTCAATTGTAATTGTGGAATAATAATAACCATAAAATACAAATCCATTAATTTTTTGTAAAAAGGTAATTTTAAATGTCCATCTAGTCTCATTTTTATTCACTCATTAACAAAATATAAACTTAAACTTTATATTAAAAAAATGAATTACATTGCTATTAATAAAAACAATTAAGTACAATTTTTATTAATCGTTCAAAATCTGAATCGTAGTAGTAGTATTTCGATATTTTATTCATTACTTAGTTGATTTTTCCATATATTAACCATATTTTAACTATATCTTCTCGATTTGAAACAATATATTATCATAATTTCTCCATATCTTAACAAATGGCTGAAACTATGAAGAGCATTTTATGTAATTTTTTTGTTATTTACTTTTAAAATTTCTTTCCAATTTGTCTTTCAATATTTAGAAAACCAATGAAGCACCACGAGTTAAAGTAAAAATACATAAATTTTGTTTAACAAACTAATCATTTGAATTAACAAATAGCATCTAATATAAAATACACTTTCATTTGGAAAACGAAAAATAAGATATTTAAATGTCTCTAATACTTAATTTTATTGCTAAATTTTCTTCATTAAATTAAATAATTGTATAGGAATACATAAAAGAAAGTTTTGCATGATCTGAGAATGCTAAAAGCTGAAAATATTACCATATGTACACATGTTAATATTATTAATCTTATAAAAGAGATATATTGTAAATGTAGATAAATAATCTTTATGTAATAACGTTTCTGAAAATTGCATATCCATGAAAGAATCATGCGAATTAAATGAAATTTATAGGAAATGGAAATAAGGGTACAAATACATATAATTAGAATTGCAGAGTGATAGTGAATAACTATTCTTTATAAATACAGATTTATACAGGAATATTGATATAGTTCTTTGTCTACGGTTAATGGTATCAGAAGTCACGATATCTTGTAGAAAACTAAGAGAGACATACTCGTATCAGCAAGTAATGAAGTATGAATGAGGACACAATATCAGCTTGGAATCAGTTTCTCTTATTGTGATTGTAGCGAGCATGCGTCGTAATGTCACTACAGTGATACGAGTGTGGAATCACTGTGCTTAAGAGAACAGGAGGAGTCGGAAATCCCCCAGTGAATCCCGAAATGTGATGACAGACATCTTATCCGCATAACAGTGATGAGTCGATCAGCTTCATCTCGACAATTAACACAACTGTGGACCAAAGCTACAAGTCTACTAAAGTCAGCTTCCACTATTCGCCAACATCTGCTGCACCATGGGTTGTAAACACGCATTCCTTCACACAGCATTCCCTTCATACAAACACATCGACACAACCGGCTACATTGGGCTCATCAATACATCCTGAGGCGTATTGATTGGCAATTAAGCATCTTTTCCGATAAGTCCACTTTTAATTTGGACAACAGTGATGTTTAAGCAGGTATTAGACACTACTTAAAGAATGTTGTCTTCTAATTGCCTTATCCAGCATTCTGAAGGAACTCCAAACATGATGATCTAGGATGACATGGATATCACGTACGATTACGGCTGCTCAGAACAGCTGATACTCTTTACAGAGCAGAAAATATTAGGAAGTTTTCAGAACTTGAAATTGTACGCTTTCTTACAGGCTTTTCTGGATGTTATTTGCATAAATCTCATACGTGTATTGCTAGAAATATTTCAGCCCTTCTTTCTGTATGACATGTACCACTTCTTTTTTAACAAACCACTCACAAGACATGCCACTTATTAAACATGCATGCGATTTTGTACACTGGCCTAGTACTCAATACAGATAAACTTTGGGCTTGAATCGAAGAAATCTGGAAAGCTACTCCTCGCGTATACAGTCAAAATCAATTTCATTTTAAGCCAATGTGATAAAACACGTAATAGTTTACCGAATATTTGACTTTTGATGTGTAATATTGTTTATCATTCTGTAAATTTGTTCTCCTTTTTATACCACAGCAAGTTATATATATAAAATAAATTTCCTTCAATTCTGATTATTTTTTCATGGTATTGCGATTTTTACACATATGAATATAATTATTCATGTCATATATTTAGTTATTTTAAGAATATTTTTAATTTAAATTACACATTCATTTCCCCTTTCTGATTGAAAACTCTGAGTTTTTCTCTTCTTTTTTTTTCTGGGGTGAGGGTAGTTATTAACTTTTAATTTCTCAAATTCTACACTAATTAAATTAAATATTTCATGAAATTTTCTAACGAAACATTTATCAGAAATACTTAAAAATATACACTGGTATTTAAAACAACATCATTTGTCAGAATAATTTTCACACTTAAACAGATCACAATTGATAAATTTACTATACTACACACATTTAGGGAGATAAAACATAACCATGATTGTTCTCGAAACTGTGCTCAGTAGCAGCTGAGGAACGTTGTTTTCATGATGTGCTATGTATGTATTTAGATACTCCGTTGTGGCTCCTTCTTCACATAGCCCCAATCCGCAACGAGAAAGATACTGTGGTTTTGTTCCTTCTCACTTTTCCGAGATATCACTGCCCTAAAACAACCCGTTGAAGAAGATATTACTAAAGGTAAAAAGAAAGGTTTGTTCTTATTGCAAAGGATTGCACCTTCTCTGCATGGTAGCTGTAGATTACTTTATACGGATGAGTAGCCATCTTTCTTGACTTGCCATACCTTAATCGTCATTTTCAGTAGATTTACTAATATCCCTGCAATGAAAAAGTTCTATGAGAAACTGTCACTATTTATTTTTTAATTTTAAATAAAAATAATCGAAAATTAATTTTGTTAATTTAAAATAACGTAGATATTACAATTTACCATTTGTTTATTTTAAACAAGTGAGTTAAGATTAAAATAAACATTCGGATTTCTAAATTTTGTATGCCAGTAAATTTATATGGATTCTACAATCCATACAATTTTTGTAACATGTTATTATCCCATTAAATGTTTTTATAATTATCTAAATATTTTTAATCTACATTTTTCAAAAGGCTATGTATTTAAATCTCATTAGTATTTTAAATATAACTAAAATAACTAATAATTTTGGAATAACCCTCAAATGATCTGAAACTTTTATAAGCTTATTATATTTTTCAAAAAGATTTTCTTTCTGTAGATCATTTTTTAATAAAATATTAATTTAAAAATCTTATTTCGTAAAGTTTTAAAGAAAACAAATATTTATGATTAATTTTTTTAATAATTTCTCTTTTAAACTATTTTAATCAGTAACGGAAATTTATAATTTTAATTATAGTAAAATAAAAATTTATTTCAGCAGAATTCTTTCGTTTAAAATAAACTAAAAAAAAGCATGTAAAATTTGCATTTATATTTAAATTATGATAATATTTTAAATTTAATTATAATAAATCCGAGGTATGCATTAAATACGTAATATTAGTGAAAGTGAAAAATAATTATGAAATAATAATAAAAAATTAGGTTAAATTGTAGAACTAGGTATAGATAAAAAATGAAATGATGGCAAAAGTTTGTATAAATTTCCTATTTCTATTCACTGCATTAGATTAGACTCTTAATTATCTATTTTATTTTGTTTTCTTAACAACATGGTAATTTTTCTTATACTATCACGCTCATCTATCTATTCACATATACAGCAATAACAGTACTGCTTACTGTCATTTCTTTTTAATGGAAATATTCTTAAAAATTTCTATCATAATACTCTTAAATACTTCAATTTGAAAGATATTAAATACTTTTTTAATTTTATTTTTATGTAAGAAATGTACATAATAAGACCAATTCGGAAGCAAATATTATTTTATGTATTTTGAAATATTATACCATTTATTTTTCTAAAAAAATAGCTATTATAACGACTTAATTCTTTAGTGAGGATGCGTATTGATATTTACGTTTAATTTATTTTTATCATTTATGCAGAGATGATTTCCTACAGATCCACATGAAAAATTATCACAAAATATGCATATTATTCAATTAAGAATTCTTCTGAAATTTTTTGTCATAATTCAGAAAACAGCATTAATAAATAGCATTAATACAATAAAGAATCCAGAAAATTTTATTGCAGTTTTCAAACATTATGCGTAACTAATATTACTTAAGAAATTTGCGATCATTTACAAATTATGATCAAATATTTATAAAATCATAAAATACAAACGATAAATTAATTACAACCTTTATATCTTTATATAAAAATGATAAATTAATTTTTATGGGCATAATAGGTAATCAGCATAATGAATAGACTTGTTAGCATTAAAATATTGCTGGTGAAAAGGACAAAAGAAGGCGTGGCATTTTCTGAAAAATACTTTACTCAATCTTTATCGCTTATTGAAAAATTTTATAATAAGACTAGGGATGACTTAATAAGAATTTCTTGAGAAAAACGTCTTCCATCCATGAAATATTTCAAGAAAATTAAAAAAAAAATTTAAGAAGTTAAAACTGCTAAATTTTATTTGGTATAATCTTAAGGATTCTTGTAATTTCAACAAGTTAAAAAGAATTAGTGATAAATTTTGTCTTAAGACATGAATATTTGCAAAAAATATATAACTTTAGCCAAGATAATTGACAACAATGAAATTTGATAAAACTCTATTGATTACTCTCTGATTGACTATTTTTATCATTCATCACATAATTTGTTAATACTGTTTAGTTAGCATTAATCCAACGATTTATTAAGTGATAAAGAAAAAATTGAATATATATCTCATGAAGTAATTTAAAAAATTGTGGCATGCCAAAAACCTAAAAATAAGAATTATTTGTGTAAACACTTTTACAAATATTTTGAAAATAACGCATTTAACTAAATCTGCAATTCGAAATTTAAGTCTGGAAAACTAATAAAAGTACTTTGATTTCTCGAATGCAAACTGAATATCCAAAATCACCTCAAAGTACTTAAAAATACTTATAGTATTTAATTTATTTTTGCTTAATTTTTAACCATTTAACAATTATTAGCCAAAATAGCAGTTCATAAACAGTTTAAGTTAATAAGCTTATAGGGAAATCTTCATCATTATAAATTGATACTATTATTACTATATATTAATCATTTAAAAAATTCTTTGTATTATTTTTCTATAACTTGCTGATTTTTTCACATAATTATTGATTTTTTTTTTCAAATAATATGTTTTTAGTGGGATTAAGCAAGTTCGCTCGCCTCGCCCGATCAGTCACAAGAAGTCGTTCTGTCTTAGTTCAACAATTCTCTTCTCATCTACCTGCCATCAAAGCAGACCCCACCAAACAATCCCAAATTGCGCATGTAAGTATTAGCATATTTAAATGTTTATTTAAGAATTCATGTATTGACTTATTTATGTAAATATTAATATATTGATTTTCTTATGTAAATATTCATATATTGAATTATTTATGGAAGTATTTACTTATTTAATTATGTATGTAAATATTTTCGTATTTAATTCAGATTCAAGTTTTTACATGAAATATAGATATATATTATGTACTGCAAAACGGGATCAGTTCTGCAACTCAAAAATATTTATATTTATTTACATCCCTGTACATTTTAATAAACATATTTAATTAATTTTATTAGAAACTTAATAAAAATCTCTTTTTTATAAAAGTAAACATATTAAGTTATTTCTATGAATATTAAGTATATATTATGTATTATATATGAATATTATGCATTATATTGTACAATAGATTTTTTTTACTGTAGATTTCAGGACAGATATTTTGTCTTATAAAGTTCATTTCGGTTAAAGGGTTTAAAGTAAAATTTGAAGTTAAATAAAAGATTTTTTATTATGATAATAACATAATTGTCACTCAAAATATTGTTTTTTTGAAGAAATAGTTAAACATGTTTAACAATTTCTTGTAACTTAACTTACTACTTAAAACATTAATCAAATTTATTTAGATTCATATGCCTTCAAAAACTTTTTTTCTAATAAACTGAGATATCGGATTCAGTATTTTATGAATATCTTTAAGTAAACAGCCTCAATTCTTAAGTCAAAGAAAGATTTTAGTGGACTTTTCTGAACAATACCAAATTATACGATCTACTAGTATAAGGCACAATTGAAAAACGCTATATTTTGCTTAATATTTAAGTTATCTCTCATAATTCAGAGTTTTGTTTAAAGTTTACAGAGAAATTAATGTAACGAGGCTGTATAAAAACCACATTGTGGTATAAACAATCCTCTAACTTATTAGTAAATGAAATACTATCTTGGTATTGTGGTGATAGTGCACCCTAAGGCACTATTGGAAGAGCCTTCTTTTTCCAGAATAATTGAATTTACCTGAGTAAATACTTTTCCTTTGCTCCTAGTCACACGCTGTAATTAAATAAATGTCACATTTTTTTACTTAAGTCTGGCAATTTCGTCAACACTACACTTGCACCACAATCACCGCAATTCTTCCTCCAAGCACTTTGAGGCCCTTAACAGTGAATGCGGTAGATTGCTTAAGTGATTTGCTGAGATCCTTGAAGAAAAGAGGAAGAAAGAGAGAGCGGCGCGTGCTAAATGAATTATAAAACAATTTAAATCAAAAGTGTTTGTATTGCGTACATTTTTTATCCATTTTGTTTTATCCCAAATTAGATATCCTAAAGATAAAGAAAAAAAAACGGTTTATCCGTTGAAGAAAAATGAAAGTTTACCAGTTTGCTTTATCTAGCTGGGTTTTATTTAATTTGACTATAATTCATCCCCTTTTCTTGAAATAAAGGGCTGATGAAATTTGACTTCATTATTTGTTTTGCACCGGTTTTTTGTTTCTACACTTTTCAAAATTGTTCTTGTTGGTGCGTAGAGCTTGTAGAAATGAAATAGATGTAATTACTAATTTTTTTTTTTTGTTTTTTATTCAGTAATTACTTTAGATTTAAAAGCATTTAATTTATAATACCTGAAGTTTCATCTAAATTTTGAACAACATAATAACATAACCACAAAAGTTTCATAATGATATGAAACTTTTGTGGGATTTATCTGCTTTCCTAGGTATACAATATTCAGTTATCAGGAAAAATTTATAGAGTGAATATTTTTTCAAAAATATGCAAAATAATAAAAGAAGAAAAATTTGCAAAAATAATAAAAGAAATTGAATTTAAAATAATTTAAATTAATTCAAAATTATTTAATGTTTGTGTCAATTATTTGTTAAATTATTGCTATCTATTTTAAAGTTTTAATAAACTATATTTTTCTGAAAACTTTTAATAAAGATTAATAATAAAATTTCTTAATTATTGTTTCATTTAAAAGGAAAACCAAAA
The DNA here is from genome assembly GCA_021605075.1 of Caerostris darwini. Taxonomy (NCBI): domain Eukaryota; kingdom Metazoa; phylum Arthropoda; class Arachnida; order Araneae; family Araneidae; genus Caerostris; species Caerostris darwini. The sequence continues at coordinate 455,191 of BPLQ01007882.1, read as the reverse complement.
CATAATGAAATTCATAGATATAAAAGAATAAACGCTGGAAAAAAACAAAAAAAAAACTTTTAAAGCATAATATAAATAATAAACCATTTTAAAATCTTTTTATAAAGCAAAATATTAGTAACACGAGAAGAATGCTTTTAAATTTTGAATAATAGTAGAAAAAAAATTAAGAAATATTGTAAAATTTTTAACACTTTAGTGAAGCGTTTTTCGTTCAATCCATATTCCCTGTAGGTAAAAAATGCGTTTTTAAATTTGCATATCCCATCGTTCGTAAATTCCATCAAAAAGTTCTTATCGTATTGCTTAAAGCTACCAGAAGAGATAAGCGAGAGAACAAATGCAATCTTAAAAAACATAGAGCATCCCTTAGGGTGGAAGACGAACAGCACATCTCAAAAACAGCTATGGAAAGTACACTGCAGTGTTCTACTAATGCATCACAAAACAAAAGATGGTGTATTTTTCTTTTTTCTTCTTTTTTTTTTTGCCTTAAATAAACCAATATCAGAAAAATTATGTATGTGTCAAATTTTGAAGCATACATTTTCAATCAACTATAAAAAAAATTGCTATTTTAGGGAGTTTATTTAATGTACTATTTGAAAAGCTTACTGAAAAGCACATTTTAAATTTTGTTTCTCTATTGCATACATCATTATGGGTTGTTGAAACCATTTAAAGAATTTCCTTAAAGTGTTATAACTTTGTTTATGTAATTATAAATAGCAAACATGATTCTATAATATTTTATTTTGGAGGTTTTTGTTTTGTTTGTCGCTCTACAATCATTTTGGTCACATTTTAGGCTAATTTAACCCAGGACCTACAATTTAACGTGGATTCTGAACCACTAACAAACACCAATGCCACAGCCAGGATTTGAACAGGAAGTCTGTGGCACCAAAGACCAGAGTACTAGCCAATTGGACATCAGGCCGCATTACATTTTGGAGGGGAAATAATTCATCAAATTTCATTTAGTCTCTTAAATTAAAAATTAAAAGTATACTTGGCTAAGAATAATTGGGTTAATTTGCTTTAAAAGGTCCTCCCTAGAAAGTGTTAAATAAAGAAATTAACAAAACTAACTTTAAGAACTCTTCTGACATGTAACGGAATTGAAAAATTTCAGAGACATGAATATTAATAAAATATACACATTGCACTATGATTTAATAAAGTACATAAAACAGATACTTTTATGGATTTCTATTTTAGATCACTTTTTTATATATTTCGTTAGTTGTTATTCTTCTAAAGCACATTAAATATTCGCTTATGAAAAAGCAAATCAATATTTGTTAATCATTACAAAACTGGCCTAAGAAGATCTTGAAAATAGTTAAGTAATACACATACATTTCTTTTGCAATAATGACGTGCATTGACCTCTCACAGACTGGCAAAACAACATCGCAATATCATTTAATCACTTGACTCCTGCAGAGAGGCCAATAAGAGCTTTGATTCATGGTCATTTTATGACATGGGCTGTTAAGTTAGGGCAGAGTCGTTCTATAATATCTCTACCATATAAGGTCATCAGATGACAGTCAGCCATTTCCTACCGGTGTTTATAGTTGGATCAAATTCCTTTTAATATATCCTGGATAAAATATCTAATAACATTTTTCAACAGGTTGAAGCGGAGAGGCTTTTTAGCTTAACAGTGACACTTGTAATGCTTAAAATTTTTCTGAATTTTTTTTACACTTTCTGTCCTCTCTCTTACTAGGGGGGAATTTATTTTATCTCTTCTAATTTTTTTATATTTAACTGCCATAGTGTTTGATATTTTACTCAGTTTAGTAATAACATTCTCAAAGTTATAGAAATAGCAGCCTTAAAATTAAAGTATCTGAATTATTAGTCTGAAAAAATGCATTATTAGTTGCAATAATAGCATGTATGCTGAAATATGCTGAAAAAAAATAATAGCATGTGTGCTGAAATATAACGATAAACAACTAAAATATATTTAATTTCTTACTGCAAAAATATTTAAATGTCATATGCCATCTGTAAAATGGATGTTCTAAGAAATTTTTCATCTAATTCATTATCATTAAGGTCGCTCTAGGCTATTAAGAAATATTTGAATTTGCTTTTTAATTTGATCGTATCCAAGTAAGCACTCCTGTTTGTTTATATTTGTTGGAAAAAGAATGATAACTTTTAATTTTTTCAGACTTAAATTCGTAGATTCCTTACAAATCAAATAGTAATTTATATTACATTTGAAATTCAGGATAGAGTTTTTATTCGTTGAAAAGTTCTCCCTTATTATTATTTTTTTATTTGTTTAATTTGATCAAATTTTCATTCACTTAATACAATTTAATTTTCATCTTTACTAAATAGATCTCGCTCTACAGTTTGAAACCATTACATTAATATATTGACGATTTTATAAAGAGATGTCACTTCAAAGTGTCATGTTACCTTCATTAGAGACAATTGTTTTTGTCTGGTTTTCTTATTACAAATCACCCACATCATATGTTAACTTGAGGAAACCCAGCAAGATATTCATGCAGTTAGCACTGTGATGGTGAAGTTGTTCACATCAGTGTACCATTAATTATAATTGAGGTTGTTCATTAATTTTTATCACAAATTAATTAAGCATACTTGATTTTAAGATTTAAGGTATTTATTTTATTACCAAATAGAAAATAGTTATTTTTAGTTATAGTGTCTTTGTTATTTTATGTAAAAATATGCTCCAATTTTAAATCTTTTCTTGCAAGTGTATATGTTATAAAAAATTTCCTCACTTATTTATAATAGATTTTATTATTTATCTTATCATATTCTGAATAATTTCTGTTTTTTATTGATAATTAAAAACATATAACTATTTAAATTCATGCACATATTATTAAATTATATTAAAGCTTTTAAGGGAAAATATGAGTATTAGATAATATATATTTTAAAATATGAATAATATTGAAGACAATATCGATTACTTTTCAACATTCGTATATCTCTTCTTGCTCAAATTTGTGCTGTTTAATGCAAAAACTTAATGACGTTCTAGAAATCAATGAATAAAAAGAATGTGTATTTAAAGCCTTTTGCATAATATTATGCCGCTATGCGCATTTTTATCATTATTATTATTTGACCATTGAATTAGAAAATAAGCAATTAAAGAAATGAAAAAAACATAATACAAAACATATAAGGCAATTTTTAAGATAATAAAAAATTGCAGTTATTTCCTGAAATATAAAGTAATAACAATATTCAGACTTGTCATAAATTTTGTAAATTCGTTTGTTTATAATGGGTATATGGGCCTTTTTCTGTTTTATATTTAAGGTGAAGTAAGTCAAGATCTATGTTGCCTTGTTTCAATTGTTTGTAAGTGAACAGGTTTCCAATAAAGTGGATGTGGATTCACAAAGTATTTGCTAATGCCACCTTCAGACACCCTTAAAGTCTGGTACAAACAATAAAAAGCTTATAAATCTGAAGCATATTTTGTATTCATATGGGGACGTTTGTGTGAATTATCCTTTACAATCAAGTTAGAAGTAATATTTAATGTATTTTAACCTAAAGTCTTTCTTAGCGAAGTCGTAATAAGTCACAAATGGAAGAAAAAGCAAACAAAATTCAAAATTTTTATTTCTTGAACAGAAAATATTGCATCCACCATACCAAAAAAAAATGTCTTTATAATATTATACCTAAAAAAATTATCTTTTATATTAATAAAAAATAGGTTAATGGCGAAAATATTTTCAAAACTTCACGCTATTAAATTTACTGTAAAAAATAATCCACTTTTAAAACTTGAGTCCTGTACTTTTAGATCTATAACTATAGATAAAGAACTGTTAATTAAAATTTAAACGCGCATGGGTTCCACAATTACACATACATGTCAATAGTTGATCAGATATGCTTAAGATATTTTTAAAAACAGAGCTTATTTTATCTATTTTGTTATAGAAATTTCATGTTAAAATCTCGCATTTTAATAAATAACAAAGAAAAAGCGAATATATGTTTTCTTAATAAAGAATTTCTTTAAAAAAATAGGAGAAATAAATACGTTTTTTTTTTAAAAAAACTAAACTCGTTTCATGATACACTTAATTTTCAAACGCAGCCTTCTTCAAGCTTCAAACATGTACGTCGAAGTTTAGTAACTTTTGAAATTCTTTTTTAAGAGATTATTTTTTTGTAACTACGCTTTCTGTGGCTTTCAAATACTTTTTGAAGACAGAAAAAGTCAGTAATCTGATGGCAATAAATCTAAGCTCTAGAGAGATGTTCAAAAACTTCAAAGCCGATTTTCAGCGTGACGTCGAAAGAAACGCACTTATAAGGAGTCAGTTAATTCTCGCATTGCTGAGTAATTGCTTTTTTTCCCCCATTACTAACTCAAATCACCTGACTTAGCTCTTCCAAGTTATTCAAGACTTTTAGTATATCAGGGTTGCAAAGACATCTAAAGAACGCGGTTTGTAAGGGAAAAGAACCTCAGAAGCTCTCTATTGCATATTAGTTTTGTTTATATAAACAATATATGAGGAAAAATAAATAATATAGTACACGAAAACAAAAATTTTTTAGGTGTAATATTAAAAATAATTTAATAAGTTGCTTAGTATTTGGTTCAATTTTTATAGAAACCAAATCACCTGACTTAGCTTTTTCAAGTTATTCACGACTTTTGGTATATCAGGGTTGCAAAGACTTCTGAAGGGCTGTTTATACCGAAAGTTCTCAGAAGTTTTCTATTTATTTTGTTTATATATGCATTATATGATGAAAAATAAATAATATAATACATTAAAACATAAAATATTTTTAGGTGTAATATCAAAAAGGATTTAATAAATAGTTTAATATTTAGTTAAATTTATATAGAAACTCCGCTCAAATGTGGTTAGCAAAATGATTTATATTTATTGGTTTTTAATATTCAAGCTTGAAAATATCAATTTAAAAAATTTTATTAATCTAAATAAGCATACATATTTTAAAACATTATCTTGCTTTTTTTTCCCATAAAGCACTATCGCAAATCACCTGACTTAGTTTTTCCAAGTTATTCAAGACTTTGGGTATATCAGGGTAGCAAAGACATGTGAAGAACGCGGTTTGTAAAGGAAAAAAACCTCAGAAGCTCTCTATTGCATATTTAGTTTGTTTATATAAACAATTTATGATGAAATATAAATAATATAATATATTAAAACATAAAGTTATTGATGAGTAATATTAAAAATGAGTTGATAAATAGTTTAGTATATGGGTCAATTTTTATAGAAACCAAGCGCACTAGTTAGTTAAATGACTTCTATTTATCGATTTTTAATATTCATACTTAAAAATATTAGTTTACAAATTTTTATTGATCTAAATAGGCTTACATATTTTTAAGCATTATCTAGAAAAAAACCACAGCTACTTCGTTGAATCAATTTTAAAATGGATCATATTTTAGGAATACCTTAAAATAATGATTTCTTGAAACAAACATTTGCCAATGGCTTATATTTTGGTAGCTAATACTAGAGTTGACACTCCTGAGTTAGGGCAAGAACGAAATAAATTTTGCAGATAGGGATCCTGCATTCTGATTTGCTGGTAATTGAAATACCTTAATGTCTTTGATTGCATTAAATTATGAAACACCGACTAAATTATTGTCTAATACTTGAGTGCTTACTTTGTTATACAAATAGAACCGGATTGTTTCCATGCCTTATTTTTGCATGAAAATCAGAGAGTCTGTAAAAAAATCCTCATATGATACTTTTAAAGCAAAACTGGCATATGATGATGCAAGAACAGCATATGATGATTACATATGATTAGCATATAATTTGCATATAATTGTCATAAGATTTTTAGCATATAAATGTCATATGCCGACGCAGGAAAAGTCACAGCGGATTGTATGCGACTCTCGGGCCACAATTTGTGCGTATCTAATATATAAATACTTCAGAAGTATATATGTATATATAAATATATGTATGTTTCTGAACATAAAGATACCAATGAATCTGCATTTATTTACAGTCCTTTAAATTTTTATTTGAAGTTGAATATTTCACTATGCAACAATTGAGTTTCGATTATTAATTGGAAATTTTTGCGATTATTTCAATCATAATGACCTAAAAAATTAATTTCTATAATTCGCAAAATTAGAGATCATTTGAATAGTTTAAATTTTAGTGTTTCAAGTATTAAATGAACGATAACTTTTTTCTTGCACTAAAAATTAATAATGTAGATTGAAAAAAATTGAAATGAAATAAAAGTTTTATTTGTGCCTATCTTTTTTTTTTTTTTTTTTTTTATCATTTTGAAAACTTTACATCTATTGCACATCCAAGTATAAGAGTTTCTTGGATAGCCTTGCCACCTTATTTTTTCAGTCATCAACTGGCAATTAACTTTCAAGCCCAAAAATTCAATTGACACTTTTATTATGCATTAGTGTAAATGGTGCTATAATTAAAAAAAGGCGTATTTTATACCGATAATCCACTTTTTCATTATTTCCAGGCTTCCATTTAATTTGCTATCTCTTCATAAAATAAATCAATATCATTCATAAAGTTTTCACATTCTAAATATGTTATAATTTCTTCAGATGACGATTTTTATAATTTCATTTGATAAAGCATAAATATTTAAATTTCTTAAACTTATTCTTCTGAGGATAATTCGCATGTTAAAATTCATGACATACCAATAGATATATTTTGATCCTTTTAAAAATAATATTTTCTACTGAATTATCATTCGTGAACTTACAAAATTTCCCCTCTAGAGATATAACTATTAATGTACCTTTCGAAAACATATATCCTCAAGATAGAATAGCTTACTCGAAATCACTAAAAACTGTGAGCATAACCTCTTCAGGTAATTTACACAGTGTAAAAAATTATTTTTATTTATGTGTGAGTTGTATATCTTTTTTTCAAATGAAAATCAAATTTTTTTATCTCAACTGAAATGATATTTTATTTTACATAAACCAAACTATCTTTTTATATAGATCAGAATGTTTGATTTAACAAGATATTATAGAAAAGTTTTATTCTTTTTTTTTCCAGATGATCAGCTTGAATTCCGATATCCTGCCTCAATATCGCCAAGAAGCTCCCAAAACCCCACCTCACATTTTGCTCCACTATTGCGCCTTCAAAGCCATCTGGGATTGGGTGATCCTCTGCCTCACTTTCTATACAGCCATCATGGTCCCTTATAACGTGGCCTTCAAAAACAAGACCTCGGAGGATGTGTCTCTGCTGGTTTTAGACAGCATCGTTGATGTCATCTTCTTCATTGATATCGTCCTCAACTTCCATACAACGTTCGTGGGGGCCGGAGGGGAAGTAGTTTCGGACCCCAAGGTCATTCGTATGAATTATATGCGCAGTTGGTTCATCATAGATCTCCTCTCGTGTTTGCCTTATGACGTGTTCAATGCCTTCGACCACGACGATGACGTAAGTTCAATACATTGTCCTCACTAATTCACAAGTTGTTTTCAGACTTTGGACTGAAATAAGTTTCACCAATCCTAACTCGTGCCACTAAACTCAAATCTAAAAAGGCTATGGAAAAATTATTACTTCGCATTTTAATTTTATCTCTGTATTACTATCAAAGAGAATTAAAATGATTAACATTTTAAAAAAAGAATGATTAAACCTCTCTGTTGCAAAGAATAAGAAGAATTACTGGACGATTCACTAGTAAAATTCGTATTCTTTCCTGAATATATAAATTCGATTTCTCAGAACTAAAAAATTTTCACATTTCAATCACCGTAGGAGAAAATAGCACTACAATGTAGGTAAATTGTATTGTAGTGCTATTGCTAAATTTGTTTTAACGACTATTATAAAGATCATAAAAAGTACACAATAAGATGTGGAAATGAAATTAACAACAAATATTAATTATAAAATGGTTAACATACAATAGCATAAAGTTACATTACTAACCGACATTCTTAGAATTATTTGTACTATTGTTGAAATCAAGCCTTCATCACAAATATGAACATCTTTTCCCTCACTTTATCTATGAATTCCCTTCAATATGCAGTATACTTCACAAAAAAGAAGAAAATACAGCTCAATTACATATAAATGCATAGCATATTGCGACATTCAGTTCTTTTAGGAAGCTGAGTTTAGAACATTGTCCTTATAAATGCCAATCTATAAACAGTCCTACAACATAAAATCACGGAGAATTATATATGGTGACCAGTAAAGTCAAAACGTAGGAAATTACATGCTGACCACTCTATCACTCAAACAATATTTGTGTAATAAGGCTGTCACGGATACAGACACACCAGATGAATATTATGATGTCAAGATAAATGTTATGTTGAAGTGATCCTCCGGAGAATATCTGCATTCCTAGACATAATAATTAATACTAATATGCAAATACTAACATTTCGTGTCGCGCTGCTGCAGTCGTGACTCCTGTTTTATATAGTCGAAACACATCATTTTTCGAGAAACTATACCATATAAGCCTTTCATTTGAGGAAATTCTTTAAGTTTGGCAGAAGTATTCTTGTTTCTTTTCTTAAATGGTTTCAAAAGCAGGACAAAATCTAGTAAAGAGAATTCCATATTTCATGGCAATTATAGTCATTATTTGATGGAATTTGCTTAGAAACTCCTTATGTAAGTAGAGAAAGCAAATTAAGTTCGACAACCTGTCCTTTCGACCCTTTCCTCCTAGATGTCAAAATAAGAATATTTTGTTTTTCTTCAGAAACTGAAATAGCAATCCAGGAAAATATTGGCACGAAATTTGATTGTAAGTCAACTAGGACTAATACTTTTTCCAAAAAAAGAGATCAGAATACCTCATCTTTAAATCGGTTATTATGCATGCTTTTAGGCTTACTATTGGTAAAAAGGGAAATTACAACATTACAACAAAATACTCATGACTAGATGAATAGAGGTATTAGAAACATACGAATCAGGCGCTTCTCGCTCAGAATTTTATTTTGAGAGGGGACTCAACAAAATAAACCGTAACCGTTTATGAAAGCTATATAGGTCATACTAAACTGTAAGTAATCAAAAAGATTTCGTAAATCGAAATTTCATTTATTAATTATTTTATTAATAAATTTTGTGTTGCATTCATTTGGTTCAAATGCATAAAAAAATGTTTAAGAAATACTGCACAAAAAAATAAATATTTAATTTCTAAACAAAATTACATTTACAAATTATAAATTAAATTCATTCTTCTTTTTTCTGTTACCAACTCATCGATTACATCGTTTATATCAACTTAACTATTTCGATGAATATTTAATAAAACTAAATTAGGAAAAACATCTGTTCGATCAATAAATTCAGGCGCAATAATAAAATTGACGCTGATAAGAAAAACACTGATTCATTGAATTCCAAATATTTAACAAAAAACAATTGGGCCTAAATAAGAAGTGGCCATAAGTTTGAACACGTGACACATTTTACGTATGTGCTTGGTGGCGGTCTTATGTCCTGGGTTCGCGCCTGTTACGAGTGGTTAAAAAATAAAGATATACAACAAATACGTGTTTATTCAGAAATGAATATGCCCCCCCCCGCCATTAAGGCATTAAGGCTACTCAAGTCTTGTTCACTGCAGAGCGCACGTCGTCTACAATATGCGGCTGTCACCTCACGTATGAAGAGGTTCCACGCATGTTAGAGGAAACGAAATCCGGTGAGACTCCCACTCAGAGGAAAATGTCATTCCGTACTAACAAGTGAGAGATGACCGTAGGACGTGTAGTGTGGCGTTGTCTTGCTTGCAACACTGTGTTGGGTTGTGACCTGCACCAATGGCAATTTGTGTAGGGACTAGAGTGATGCTCGAAAGAGCTTATAGCATTCCAAAGATATCCCTACGCGCTATTCATAGACAGAAACGGGATTCATTTCTAAACAATACCGAATGCTATACATTGGTTCAGCCACAATGACGATGATGCCGTTCTATACATATAATTTTAAAATGAATGGATAATTAACATATTTATTATTATTTTACTATCCCCTTAAAATTATCAATGGTCTTAATCTGCATCTTAAGTGGGTTTTTTCTTACGTGTATTGGACTTGTGGAAGGCTGCGAGTTGTATATATTCACTCTACTTCGTCTAAGGCCCCGCAAACAAAAATACGAAAATTATCTATCATATATAAATTTCATTTATTTGTAAACAATATAATGAACAAATATTTTGGTGAGTTACAACATATTTAATGACTGCTTTAATATTTTGTTCAATTTTTATAGTAACCATTTAAAAAGTAATGAGTCAAATGACTCTATTTATCGATTTGTTTGTTAATAAATACATATTTACCCAAACCGGTTCAAAATTTTTACCAGTAACAACAGCTACTTTGTTGAATGTAACTCTTAAAATGGAGAATATTTTTGATAATTCCATAAAATACGTATTGAATTCTATAAAACCTATGGCTAATGTCTGGGTAGCCAAACAAAGAGATTTTAGGGTTAAAAATAAATAAACTATAAAAAAGCATATTAATAAGGATTTGATTTAGTATTTATTAAGGATTTGATTTAGTATTTAATAATGATTTGATTCCAACAACAGCATTGCTCAAAATCTATGAGACGAATGAATAAGCATGGGGTTTTTTGAGCATTTGTTATAGTCTACAAAAATGAAGTAATATTACGAGTTACAAAAAAATTGAACAGAATTTATTTAACAAGATCCTCTAAGTTTAATTTTTCAAGATTTTATTTATTTTTGTATCAAACTAAATATAATTTCTCTGTAATATCGGGCTTTGATATACTCAAATTGGAAAGCTTAAAAAAGTTTATTATTATTGCCATTAAATGTATGTTTATGATCTTATTAACGTTCCACATCGTTAAAAAATTTCATTTATATAGATAAAAATTAAATAATTAATTTGATGAAACGTAATATGAATTCTGATAGATTGAATGCCTTAATCTCCTAAAGAGCCCCCTCTTAAACCCATATGATTAAATCCCATTAGATAAATTATTGTGAGACATTTGAAATGAAACACTGTGCTTGAAGAGATCAACTAATTTTTGACGAAGGCTAATAAATAAAGAATAATAAAACTTTCAAAGTTGGCTGCGATGATAAAATTACAGAATGGAAATCCACTTAATTAAAGTTTTCGTTATTCGTATCTTGATTACTATACTAAGAAAGGATTAAATAAATATTAAAAATATGTTATTTTTAATTAATCTGCAATTGTGTAATCGCTAGTAATCAATAAATTAATAATTAATCAGTAATATGCATTTTATCAAATAAAATCCAAACTCTTGCCTTTTATAAGAATAATATTTTCGGGAAATATCTAAGTTTTATCTAATTTTTTTTGTATTAATTTCCATGCTCAGCAGTAAAATATAGCTTATTTTCCGTACTTTGAGCATGGTAAATTTTACAGATCATTTTCCATATCTCACATCCATTTTTTCAAAGTCAGTACTTTTAAATTATATTTTTTTTTTGCATTTTAAAGTGAAAATAAATTCAATGCATAAAATTAAATTTTAATAATAAATAATTAAAGTAAATTATATTTTTATGATATTTATTTTCATATCACTGGCTCACACATAAATAAAAAAAATTCTATTTATTTCTGAATAAAATAAAAATTTGAATTTCTTGTGAACATATTATTCAGATAAATATTTTGAAGACAACGAATGTCAAATAAAAAAAAATTAATAATGCTGTTCATAAATTTTTAAACTTTTAAACATAAGATTAAATCAACTATAGCAAATTAGCATTAGATTTTTACATAACATTAGTCATTTAGTAACATTAGTCATAAAATTGCCATCAATTTCATAAAGAATGCGTTCATTAAGAACATTTTGATAGAAGACATCTGAATGTGCGAATTTATGGGATAGAATGAGAAATGTAATGACTTGCATATGCATTATTAATATATTTCATCAACATAGTGATAATAATAGTGATATTTTTAATTCTATTGTCTTGAATGGGAAAATGAATTTTGTATGATTATTTTAAAATGGCACAGTATCAATTCAGAGGTCTAGTTTAAATATTTTTCCAATTATTTTTAAATAGCTGCAAATTGATGTGCAAAAAAAACTAATAAAACTAAATAAAACTTGCCAAACCTAAACTCATTTTGGTACATTATTATTTTTTTATTTAATTTTAAAAATTCACTTTTGAAAAGAATTTAAAATATTTTTCTTTACTTTTACATAGAAGATAAAAAATATATGCTTATAAATCATAATAAATTTCGTAAACTTCTTAAGTGGCAAACATAAATTTCACTTAATTCCTAGATCCATTCGATACCAGAAATTTATATATAATTAGATTTAAAAAATAACTATTAGGTGATTTAAATTTTTCATTAGACAATTTTTAAAGGTGCCATTTTTAATTACATTTATGTTTAAGTTTTTCCACTAATGCTTTACATAAATTTGATTTGTTTTAATCTTTTAATACTTTTTAAGCATTTGAAAGTTTATATATGGTAGTATTTGATTTTAATAGCAGGAAATATCAAAATATGATAACTTATGATGAAAGTTCAAGCAATTAAGAAGATTATCTGAGAAAAAAATGTTTAAATATACGAGGATTATATGATAAATATATTTCGTTTATACATTATCTCTTCGTTAAATCCAGCATGTTTGGAGGCAAAGAGAAGGAATGATATAGACGATATAGTCTTTTTTCTTCAAAAATAAAGTTCATAACGCACAGAATGTGTCTTAAAAGGAGATCCTGGGCTATATGGGATTATTTGAGAATGGAGAATCACATTTTACTAACCATGTAATAGCCCTTAACAGCAAAACTTAAAATATATCAGGTTTCAAAGCTTTATGTTATTATAGCAAGAAAACTTGTTTTATTATGTTTTCAAATGATTAATATTAGTGCAAAGCAAAGTTTAAAAAGAAAATGTAGTAAAAACTCGACCCACTAAATCCGTCTCTTTCATTGATATGACTTGATAATAGCAGAATAATGAACGAGTACGAGTAACGTGTTGCCCACCAGGCCAAACATTTTGAATCAATTTACAAACAAAATCTGGACTCATTAGTATAAAAGGGAAGCATCCATTGGCTTGCATTCCAATTGACATGTGTGTGAGTCGAATCATATTTTTCCTTTCGGTGACTTGGTGGGAGTAGTACACACAATAGTGGGCGTCTTGCTTCTTCATGAAGCCTATTGCAGACAGTTGATCTGGTTGTCAACTTCCCAGTGACTGCTTCAAGAGAATATCTGAGGTAGGTTGGCGTAACTAACAATGAAGTTAACTAAAACTAGCGGTAATTATCGCCATTGTATGGATCTATCTCACTAGCGCATAATTTCCTCGTTAATTTCTACTTTCAGAAACAGCAGGTGCTTTAAATCCAGTTTTCTGCCACATGCATGAATGACGTTAAACAAAAGTAATGACATTAATTTTCGTATCATATTATGATGCTGCCATACTTTTTCGTATAATGCGTAATTGTTATAAAAATGTACTTATTTTTGACTGTGTAATCTCATTTTTTCTGATTTTTCTTACATTTTAGAAATGTGTGTAAAAACAAAAATTCATATTTTCTTATGTATTTTACTGTTGTTATTGTATTAACAAAGCTTTTTCTTTTCTTTTACAGCAAGGTATAGGTAGTTTATTTAGTGCTTTAAAGGTGGTTCGACTTTTACGATTAGGCCGTGTAGTGAGAAAACTGGACAGGTACTTAGAGTATGGAGCTGCCATGCTAATCCTACTTCTCTGTTTCTACATGCTAGTAGCTCATTGGCTTGCCTGTATATGGTACAGCATAGGCAGAAGTGATGCCGAAAATGGATTTATTCACAGTTGGCTGTGGAAGTTATCTAATACAACTGGGAAGCACTTTTATTTCAAACCCAGTTCAAATTCCGTGTCCAACTCTACTCATGAGCTACATAAAGGACCACCAAGAGGAACAATGTATGTTACGGCCTTATATTACACCATGACTTGCATGACAAGCGTAGGTTTCGGCAATGTTGCAGCCGAAACAGATAATGAAAAAGCCTTTACAATCTGCATGATGATCATCGGAGGTAAGTAGTGACTTTAACAATAAAAAATAGATAAGGTGTTACATATGAATATCATATTGTTCTAATTAAAATTTAACACATCTCTATTGTAAGCCTACACAAAGATGAAATATTTTTAAAATAATCATTTAGTTTTTAATGATACTTTAATATGATTGAAAACAAAATTATTTCTTAAATTTCAGCAAATATTTGAATTGTTGTAATATTAAAAAAATTTTGACATTTAGAAACAATCTAAAAATGCAATACGTAGATAAAGATTAAATCACTAATAAAAAACACTAATTTTCAAATTATTTGTAGTTTTTAGTTTATTAATCATTTAATCTTGAATTGTGTAAAATTCAGATTTTTAATAAAAATGTTCTTATGGAAATTACATTATGGTTTTACACTTTCACCATCAAAATAAACATTTTGTCAATTCAAAAAATGGTAAAACTAGTTTCTTTTTTAATATTTGAAACTTTATCATTGCTTGATAAAACGAATCACCAAATTTGAAAAAAAAATTTTTCAAAGTATTCAGATAAATCTTTTAAAAAAATTTTTTAACATCAGCCAGTCAAAGTCCAAATAATTCACAGAAAAGATTTTTAACTTATTTAAATAAATATATAAAGATATTATTTTAAAACAAACTCGTATTATTAGGGACTCATATTAAAAATTTCAAAAATAAAATATTAAAATCGAATATAAAATTATTTTACATTTTTAATACGCAATGTTGTAAATAACACAATGACTATTTAAACTAAAAATTGTTTAATTTGTTAAAAAGTAATCTCAATCCCCAAAATAAATTCATATCGACTCCAATTAAATGTCAAATCATATTCCTATTTTCATCATATATCATCAAAATATCATATATCAAATCATATATCATCATATATCATCATCCTATTTCATGATATCCTATTCAAATCATATTTCCTATTAAATGCTAAATAAAATAGAAATTAATAGTTCCATTTATATCTCTAAGAACGTCGAAACATATAAGTATTATGTTACGATTTAACAGAAGTATTTCCTTAGCTTAATTTTTAGTTCTTTAACAATTAGCCCCAAAAAAAACATTTTAAATTTTAGCTCCCCAACAATTTTTATGTTCATGTTATTATATTTTAAGACTAGATTTATGTTTCATTCAAAAAAGCTTACCATAAAGTCAAACTATAAAAAAGAAATACAAATTAAAAGATGGCGAGTTGTAAAAAAAGAATTAGGAAAAATAAGTCTCCTATATTTTTGCATTATCTTTTATATTCAACTAAGTATTTAAATTTTTTACATTATCTTTGGTGTTTACATTACTTTTTTGAATTTAAAAAAACTTTGATTTATTTATTTCTTAATTGAAATATTCTTATACATAGTGCATTTTTAATTAGTTCACAAATTTTAATTATATAAATTGAACAAATCTTTTGGATTTATTTCTTATAACCAGAACAATACTTTTCTTCTCACGACAATTATTCATACAAAGTAAAAAAATAAGAAAAAAATTTTAATATTGTGAATATTTAAAATTAAATAGTTCATTTCAAACATTATATCAATGTTTAAATCAATCATGATGATTGATTTAAACATGATGATTCATTTAAAATCAATCTGATTGTCAAATGTTAAATCAATCTAAATGATTGTAGATTTAAAAATAGCATTAATTTAAAAACTTTAAATTTTATTAATTACAGTTCAATAAATAGAATATAAGATTAATTTTTACTAAAAATATTTAAAGAAGACTAGAAAAATAGTAGAAGACTAAAGATTTAACTAGAAAGTGTTCAAAGTTTAAAGAAATGGTTTTATATATATTTACTTCAGATGATTAAAAATTTTATCTTCCAAAATCAATGTGATATCAATTATCATTTTTAGTATAAATGTGACAATCTTAACAATAATACAACTTAAACATATTTTATCATGATTGGATCATTTTAACTACATGAAATATGAAATCCAAACATTTATATCTAGACTCTGTTAGGATTTAATTTTTAAGGAAGTACATATCGATTAATTAATTTTATAAGTTGGAAATATTTTCTGGAGATTAAATTTTAATTTAACATAGAGCTCATCAATCAAAATGTTTGAAAAAGTTGATCCAATCTATTTAGTATGATACACTCTCATTATTTTATGGATTGGTGACTATTAAAATTTCAGTCTATTTCAAAATTAATTGCTTTGAAAATTTATTTTCAAGTATTATTGTATTAATATAAAAGATATATTGTACTAAACTGGATTTTTTTATTTACTTTGAATACTTTTTTGTGTACAGCTCTTTTGTACGCGACAATTTTTGGGCATGTGACAACCATCATTCAACAAATGACATCTGTGACAGCAAGGTACCATGAAATGTTAAATAATGTGCGGGAGTTTATGAAACTACATGAAGTACCAAAAGCCCTCAGTGAAAGAGTTATGGACTATGTTGTGTCAACCTGGGCCATGAGCAAAGGAATTGATACAAAGAAGGTAAGGAATAATTGTTTGAAATTATCTTCTATAAATGAAATTCTACGAATACTATTTTTTCTTAGCGGAGGGGTGGGTATAATAATCGTTAATTATTGGCAAATAATCTCAAGTTTGTAGGACACTTAACAATGAGAGAACTGCTTCATCACTCCAGTGGGTCAATGTTGAACTCTTGTAGACCTAGATCCAGTGTTTTAGTGTCCCCAGGTCGGATATAACAAAATTAACAACAGTTTTTAGGCAAAAAATGTTATTAAATGTCATAAAACCTAAGATATTTAGCATGATTATGCTGCAGCATAATAATCTATCACTGTTGTAGCATAATAATCTATCACTGTTGTAGCATAATAATCTATCACTGTTGTAGCATAATAATCTATCACTGTTGTAGCATAATAATCTATCACAGTTGCGGCATAATAATCTACATATGTTGTAAGATAATTTATGTATTTTTGTTCCATTTTTTCATTTCCTTATTTTTGTATGTTTTTATTATTAGAATTTCAAAAATAAATTAAATACCAACAAAAAATTATCAGTGTTTGAATCTCAGTTCATGATTTCATGTTTATATATATATATATATATATATATAAAATTTAATGTGCAAAATGGTCGTCGTATTTTTAGTTTACTGCTTTGTCTTTTGTGTTGGTGTGTTGTATTCTATATATATATTTCGTAACTTACAAAGATCAATTTTTAAATATTTGAAATTCCTCGCAGTTTACGAAGATACCTAGACATGGACGTTAATTTGAAAATTTGTAAAGTGCTAATATTTACATTGCTTATAAGATTTAACTTCCATTTTTAAAACTTTGTATTGTGTGAGGATAAACACTAAACATTGGTATATAGGAATTTTAATCACAAAATAGAATTGCAATTCATAATATTGTACACAACACTTAATGAAATTTTTTTTTCTCTGACATTAAAATAGTTACTTATGACTTATTTTATGTTGCTGAACACGAATATGACAATGAAAATTTGAAAAGGGCTCCCATTCCTAAAATATTTGTAACTTAGTATTTTCAATATGAAACAATTTGTTTACAAATACATCCGCCTGTTTACTCTATGTTACAGGCTAACTTATACATTTTCTCAAAATCATCATTGAAAATTGCCCTACACTAGTCTACAAACATTGTACGTCTGGATGAAGTTGACGAAAAATATTTTTAGGTGAAAATACATCAAAATTCCACTTTTCTTTATGGATTGTTTAAAAAAATAGTTAAAATACGTAAAAGAAACATTAATTCTTGACACTTAATCTTTACCTAGTGCTTACAAAATAAACCGTGAAATTGGGCAAATTAATTTTTAAAGTAAAATGTACTTAAAATATTGTAAAAATAAAAGCTTTAATGTATAAATCAAGCTAACATTTAATAGTCGACGATTTTATTATTTTAACGAAACGTTTATTGAACCAGAACAAAACCAGAAAATAAAAACTTGAAAATGGAGTTATAACTTAAATCCTTCATAAAATTCAGGTATTTATATTCGTCTTGTGTTCTACCTTTTATCGGGTTATGTCTCTCTTAACCTAGGAGTAGTCAATAAGTCAGTTGTTCTTATTTTAGTAATAGATAAAGATGAAAAACTTAACGAAAAATAAGCTGCACCAAGTCTTGATTAATTTTCGATTAGCATCATGTAAATGTATTATTTTTTATTTCCATTGGCAAAAGAAAATGACAAACTCTCACTTGATCAAAACAGTGTAAAACACACACAAGAAAAAAAGCAATGAGAGAAAAAAGTCAATGTCTCATCAGCAAAGTTCTAGCGTTACATTAACTTTTCGCCTCGGAGTCTCCAAGCAAATCCAGGCATCATGACATATGGTGCCTGTCCATGATCTCGTCTTTGCCACAGAACGGACAATTTGGGCTATTAAAAATGTCAATGCAGTGCAGATTGCTTGCCAAACAATCATGGCCCACCGCAAGTCTAAATTCTACGACAACTTTTTAACGAGGTTTGTGTGAAATACCATGTTCCAAAATGTTCCTCCAATTCCTCGAGGAGATACGAGCAGTGAGCAATGCCTTCCATATAAGTCTCATTTGATTTTTAATATAAAGTTAAAAAATATAAAGATTCAGGAAATGAAAAGATTTGCAAGTATTTGGCTGTTGGACTATCCGTGTGTGTTTCTTTGCCAGCAAATCTGCCTGATCATTACCTAAAATGTCACAGTGTCCAGGGATCCACTGGGGGACGATGTTTCACCCCTCTACAGTCAATCGATCAAGAAGAGCTCGACATTCTAAAATATTCTTAAAGGAGGATGCTTTATGTGACCCCCTAGCTTGTATGACAGCTCTGGAGTCCGACAGTAAAACTACTTTGTTGTAAAGGTGTCTGGGGACAAGTTACTGCAACGCCACACAGATAGCCATTACTTTTCCATCGAAGGCGGTTTTTTGCTTTCTGACAAGAACATAGAGAGGAAAAATGGTAGAATATATTCCTGCTTCAACCAAAGAGCTATCTGTATAAATATGTGACCATTCAGGTTCGGGGTAGTGGCTATGGACGGTCTCAAGAGCTAGGATCTTCATGAAAATTATTGATGCTATGTTATTTTGTTTTGCTTGGTGAAATAAATATTTCCATAAAAATGTCATGCACGGTTTTAAAATAAAAGAGACTTTTATAAAAAAAATTAAATAATTTAAATTACACTTCAATATAATTTTTCTACTTGCTTCGTTGCTTTTAAAATAATCTAATCTCTATTAAATACACATTAAAAATTAAAATATATAGAAATTTTTAAATAGCATTTGTTTTAAATGTTAGTTCTATAAAAATTATTAATTTAAGAAAATCATAAAATTATTAAATTAAAAATTGTCTATAGTTTAATATTTAATATTAAAATATATTAATTAACTGAGATAAAAATAACAGTGTTCATTATAATAAAGAATTACTTTCGTATATAATTTTTGTAAATGAATAAAAATAATATATATTATACATCTATTATTGTTATTAGTGTAAATTTGTAATACATCGATTTATAATTAATGATACGTAATAATGTTAAAATTTTGACATCTTCCAATGCTGGTCCCTGGAGCCATCACAATTTTATACGAATACCACAAAAAGGGGTACCCATCCCTTTAAACCCAAAGGGGTACTTTCTGGCCAACAAATTTAAGTTTTCTACTTCCGACTTACATCCATATCAATATCTGGGGGTTTCGAAAGAGCTCATTCAGTTTAGAACTATCTTTCTAATCACCAAGTTATTCCAGGTCTCTATAATGTAATATAGCTAAATTGATTCTTGTCCTCTAATGTAAAATAAATTGCGTTACAAATATTGATTTTAATTTAATTAATGAATGTTAGTTTCATTTTTATAAATGAATTTTAATTGCAACTTAATTAAGGAATTTTTATTCCAATTTAATTAATAAATCTTAATTCCAAATTTAATTAATGTTACCTCAACTTTAAGGCTTTTGTTATTTTATAATACCAAAACAATGGATTCGTATTAAGTGAATACGAGAAAATGCATTTTAATTTTAATAGTTTATAACAAAAGAAATTATTTTACTACAGTAATGAAGTAAAAAGGATTATAACCATTCTCAAGTTGCAACAATATTCTGCCCAGAATGGTCTTTTCAGTCTTTTATCCACATAA
This sequence comes from Caerostris darwini, assembly GCA_021605075.1. Classification (NCBI taxonomy): domain Eukaryota; kingdom Metazoa; phylum Arthropoda; class Arachnida; order Araneae; family Araneidae; genus Caerostris; species Caerostris darwini. The sequence continues at coordinate 434,798 of BPLQ01007882.1, read as the reverse complement.
AATGTAACTGACTAAACATAAATAATGAAGTAGAAAAACTACTTTGCTTGAAACTCATTTAAAATAATGACGTAAGTCTGTGACTTTTGTAATTGAAATTTTTAGTTTTAAACTTATTCTTCATATTATTCTACTTATTTTATTTACAATGTACCTTAGACCATTCGTTATAATAGTGTAGCACTGCATAAGACATTTTTTAATAATAATTGCACATTTTCCTTGTTTAAATTGTTTCTTTCCCATACTTGTAAACGCCAGATATATATTTCAAGACTTATGTGTAGACTTCCAAAAGTTGTAATTTCTGTTTACGTGCTTTTCCATTCAAAAATGTTATAAGTAATAAGAAAGATGAAATAATTTATATAATTTTATTACTTTTTTATCCAGATGTATTTTTATTTTAAATTTTTTACTGATTTTTTAACTGATTTTTTTAACTGATTTTTAATCTAAAGACATTAATCAAAACACAAAGTTATTATATTTTTATTAATTAATTAATTAATCAATTAATTTTAAGAAAGTTGTTCTTTTGTAATCAGTGCTTCATTGATTGTTTTTGTTCCATGACTGTAGCTCATAGTTTCAAGTGTTTCTTATCAGAATATGTGTTAACATTATTTTTTGGTTAAAAAAATAAAACCAACTTATTACTATAGAACTAAGTTCATTTCAGCTTATTTAATTATTAAAAAAATTCTGCAGTTTTGTATCCTTTATTTAATTATTAAATAAAGGATACAAAACAGCATTTCAGAATAATGAATTGAATCAGAATAATTGTTTTAATTAAAATAATGTAAATTTAAAAATATAAATGCATTACTTCTTCAGATCAAATCAGTTAATTAGATTTAGAATTATTGATTTTCTTTTATCGAGTATTATTGATTTTTTTTTTTTTTTTTTTTTTTTCGTTGTTCCTTCAATTTTTTCAATGACTTTCTTCATTTTAATACAAAAAAAAAATATTCGTGAAGTACTGATATTCACATATGAGTTAAATTTTTCATTTTTTTATTATTATTTTCACCTGTTAGTGAACAATAATTTCTTTTGTATGTCGTACATGTTAAGTTGTTGCTTATAAAATATGTGTAATCTTCTTTAAAATATTTATATTACTGATCCTATAGAAATACGTTGTACTTGTCTTAACTTGCTGCAAGTGTTGTTTCATGGATATGAAATACAATACTCTTTATTGGTTGCAGGTATTGAGTTATTGTCCGAAAGATATGACAGCTGATATCTGTGTACATCTGAACCGCAAAGTGTTTAACGAGCACCCTGCTTTCCGACTAGCGAGTGATGGTTGTCTGCGAGCACTAGCAATGTACTTCACAATGGATCATAGTGCCCCTGGAGATTTACTTTACCACACCGGGGAGAGTATTGACACTCTTTGCTTTGTAGTGAGTGGATCTCTGGAGGTTATTCAAGACGATGAAGTCGTAGCTATTCTCGGTAAACACTTTTGACATCCGTTGATCAAATATTTTTTTTGTAATGTGTGGATTAATCGTTTCCATCTCATATTTTGTTTGATGCCCTGACCATTGATAGCTATTGTTTCTAATCAGAATGTTTTATGAATTCCTTTAAAAGGCAATTATTTCTGCGTGCACGTACTTTAGAATTGCTGAATAAACTATGAATATCAAAATAAGATATTGGGGTTTTAACTTTTATACATTAAAGAAATAAAAAAATATTAATACATTAAAAGGTTAAAGACAATTTTTGGATTACATTTAATTATTATTGTCCTTTAAAGGTATTAAAAATGTAAATTTAAAAAAGTATTTATAAGAATTTTATGAGGTACATAGAACTTAGCATTAAGTATTCAGAATACATTTAATTAAATTAATATCAAAATAATCAAACTATCGTTTTACAGTGCGTTCAAAGTTTAGAGAATACGCAGGTGTTCAAAATTAAGGAAATGTTCACTATTATTCGTTTGTTTCCAAAACTACTGGATAGATTACAATTAAATTAGCAGTGTACATAGTTAAATACAATACAAAAAAAAAGTTATGTTATACCCGCATGATCGTGCGTAAGACTCATCAGAAATAAAAGGCTTGAAACAGAGCTTAAAATATTGAAAAAAAATTGATTAACAATGCGTTTGGTCTCCTCTTACAATTATACACATCTCACAAACGTAAATTTATTCTGTAAATCAAGCAGTAGTATATAACTTCCTTCAGCAATTGGTCTCACTCCCCCAAGCAACTCTGCTTTCAGGCTATGGTTGGCTCTTGGAAGTGAAAGAAGATTTATAGCATGAATTCACGTCAATTACCTTCCTAACCCTCTCTAGAGTGTTCCAGATATTATCTATAGAGTTTAAGTCGGGACATCAGGCTGGCTTAACCATCCGATGATTTCATATCTGCCATGTCTTCATTTTACAGAGATTCATAGCCTAGAGAGAGAGAGAGCAATTTGTGGTCTTACACTGTCTAATATAAAATTAAATCTGGACCAATTCTGCTCTGGAAGAGAACTCCAAGATCACATCCCTATACTTCGCAACAGTCCCAGAGCCTGTTAAAATGGCATGCCGGTGTGTTTCACCATCCAACAGGATGTCTGCCTAGACTATCAAACCACCATTTCCATAGTGATCTCTTCCTTGATTGTAGGAGGATCGGTAGCAGAATTTTGTTGCTCAACAGATGTACGTACGTCAAGAATCAGTAGTTAGGCTGAAGCAATACTCATCTGTATATAGAACGGTCCCCCATTGATCTGTGATCCAAAATCTCTATATCATACTAAACAGACACTCCTACGCATAGAATTCAACGGAATTCAAACAACAGATCTTCGTTAAATAGACCTATCTCATAACCTTTCTTAAACACTAAAACTTGAAATTAGGGATTCTATGACAGCATGAAAGTCAAGAGAGGGCTGAGAAGCTATTGCACTCCTGTTACACCTCGCTATAATGGATAAATACCGATCTTTATTGGTCTTTGTTATTCATTATTGTTGGACAATCTTGAACAGGCTTTCTCTCAATGGACCCAATATTCTTAAACTTTCTCCATACGTTTGACACAACTCTCTGTCTTATATTTTTAGCTTCTAGCAATCTGCGCTTGTGAGTGTCCTGCTTCCAGTCTCCCCTGCATTTCACCAACTCATTCCATCATTTAAACATTGGTGCTCACTTATCTTAACTTTTACTTTTGAATTTCACCTAATGTTATTAGAAAAAAAACACGAATTTTGATCAGATACATGAGAGAACAAAGAGCGGAAAGTGCCACGTCTGCTTAAAGCTTGTTTCATGTCTTTGTGTAGATAAAAGGTTCATCTGCAAATTTTTAAAGTATAATTCAATGAAACTATAACTGTTATTATTTATAAGAACTCATTGAATTTATTTGTTTAAAGTATATAATATTCTACTATAATATGATTAATATTCAAATTTATGTTTTCTGCTAAAACAAAGATTTTTTTATTAAAGTAAATTACTTTCTTCTATTTTAGGTAAAGGGGATGTGTTTGGAGACTCTTTTTGGAAAGAGCCATCTATTGGACAGTCGTGTGCTAACGTCAGAGCTCTAACTTATTGTGATCTTCATGCCATTAAACGTGACAGACTACTTGAAGTGCTTAACTTTTACCATGCCTTTGCTAATTCTTTCTCGAGAAATCTCGTATTAACATATAATCTACGACACCGGGTAAGAAAATTATTTTAACAACTAATTCGCCAAAAATTATTTTATATTATACTTCTCATGTCATCTGTAGTTTGTAAACAACAAATTATAAATTTTGATGTAAGTGAAAATTCCAGAAGAAATGTTTTTACTTATAACAGAAAATTTGCTTTTTTGTTAATCACGAGTTGTGTGATATTTTTTTTATTTTTCTACAATAGTTTTATTTTCAATAAGAGCCTTTCATTACTCGTATGATTACATAGCGTATTCTACATATTAATTTATTATGCATGTGAAAAATTCCTCTCCTTTTTTTGTTAAAAAACAACAAATCAGACTAGCACTAAAAGAAATATCTATTCAAGTATATAATTGTCATTATTATTATCTTGGACACTATTTACATTTTTTTTTTCTAATTGCTTTGCTTCTCTGTTTTTATGTTCAGTAATCTTTACCAAGGGTTTTTGATAAGTTGTGCTACAGGTTTTGAAATTATTTTACATCACATAAGCTTATGTTTTAAAGAATTGGATAAAATACTTCTTTCCAACTTTAGTTATTTTTCCTGAAGACAAAGATACATTGATACTTGTGTTATAACGAGAAATGAATGAGCCTTTTCATTTGATTAGTTTTGCAGATAAGTTTCAATTATTATCTTAATCAACCTGTCAAATATACAAGAATCATGTGATTATAGAATCATTTGTATGACAGTAAATACTTGTAGGTGGACTTCTCATCTTACATATTATGGTACTTCAGTTAAAAAATTTCGTTGTAGCTCTTTTAAAGACAATGGTATCTAACTTAGTGCTATTTAAATTAACCGTAAAAATTCTGCATGTTTTTAAAGCAATTATTTATTGCCTTTTACTCATAAATTTTATGATATGTAAGCCCAAATATTGTTTTAGTCAAAACATCCTTTCTTGAAATATATATATATATATATAAACTTTCAAAGAATCCAAATGATTTTCGTTGGTGGACTTTATAGTGACTAATTTTTCTAAACTATCTAATAAATACTTTACTGATTATCTGATATAGTTTGTATTTAAAAATTTGTTCAGAAACCTTTGTTGAGTAAGTATCCATATTAAGTTGATCTTTACGGTTTTTGTTTAAACATTGAACTATGCATTTTCATATATTCGGATTACGTTTTATATGAATTGCGTCGTTTTTCACGTTCAGCTATAGTCTTATTTAATAAAATTGTTTAAAATTTCTTTAACATAATTTTCCTATTTAATTACGAGATTGGAAAACTGTGCTATTTTTATTTATGCTTTTACATTAAGTTCCAACTTGTATTGGAACTTAATTCAACAATCTGTGTTGTATCACAGCAATAATGTGTTTGTTAATTCACTGTTGTAGTACTGTATATAACAGTATATATAGTTCTCTTGTAAATCCTACAACCAGAGGTAATCCAACCAAATTAGGTAGCATGCATTAAGCAATATCAGGCGAGCGAGAGAACAAAACTGTTGGAAAATTAGGTTTCATCACTCATGCATCGTGCATCTATGAGATGCTGCTTTTAGAACTGTTTGTATATATAGATATGTGTGTATGTGTGCAACAGTTCTGAAGGCCATGTATATTAACATGTCCATAAGTTTTATGCAGATCAGGCAATCACAAACTATAAAGAAACAGATGACAATAACATGACATTGTGCATTTATTTTAAAGTAAAAGGTGTTCAACATGATCAACACCACAAGATATTAGACAAGTGAGGCTCGTCACTAAACCTTCTATAGATGGGTGCAGCATATAGGCATCGATGTCACAGACGGTCCATAGAATGGCATCTTTCAATTCCACCAAAGTGACTGGTAAGTGGTGCACACGAGATTTTAAATATCCATATAACCTAAATTCGGCCGGAATCAAGGCTGGTGATAGTGAGGTCCACTTAAACTTACAACCTCGACTTATCACTTGGTCTTCAGAGAAAGTATGCAACAGGAACATCTTGACTTGCGTCAAAAATGAGACAAGGCATCATCCTGTGTGAAGATGATGATAAGTAACCCATTGCCTTTCCTGCAATGAAGGGTCAACATGGTCATGCAATCATGAATGAATGAATCCATTTCAAACCAGGCGATTTATTGCTGACATAATTTGTATTAAACGTGTCAGTATGACTTGTGAGGGGTCCCTTTCGATTACTTTTGCCATCATTTTTTAATACCTGATCATATTCACACAAACCGAAATTTTTGCGAACATTACTTCTTTTATTATGAATTTTTAAAGTCTGCACTAATTTATGTACCATTCTGTATATAATCGTGTCCTATAACATAAAGTATATTTTATACATTCAATTTATGCACATAAATACCATTCTTGTGACAGCTCTACTTATTAACAAATCTGAAAACCAAAAATGTTTATTTTATAAATTCCAAGCAAATTTTATTTGATGAATGTCAAATAACCTGAAATTTCTGTTGTCTGAATCTTATTTCGCTTGTAAACCAGCTGTAACGAAAAGTAAAAGCAGATTTCTCTTGAAAAAGGGAATTCCAGGGACCTCTGAAGTAAAAAGTTGTTGGACGTTAATGTATTTGTATTAGACTATAATGTGTTTTACTTTATTTTCACCATTCAGATTCAAATAAGTCATATTCTTTTTCTTTCTTAGTTGATTTTCCGGAAGGTTTCTGACGTGAAAAGGGAGCGCGAGTTATCCGAAAGGAGAAAAGCGGATCCTGTCCCCGATATTTCCCAAGACCACATTGTGCGGAAGCTGTTTTCCAAATTCAGGAAAAATGGAGGAGAGACGGGAAAGCCCAGTTCCTCCAATCAGATTGCTGCTCTGCCTGATGTTGAGAGGGGAGAAGTTCGACCTCCTAGCCCCCCTCAACGAGACGGTAGCAGATCCCCTGTAAGTTATTTTCTAACAGCATGCTATTAAAAAGGCCTTGCTTCTTTGGCGGGGTTTCTTAATATTAAACGGTAAAAGAAACTGTTTTAGTGTTACTCAGCAATTTAACATCTAATCAAAGAATTCTCAAGAATCAACTCACCCATTGGAAAGTAAGTAGAATGTTTCAGAAAATACTTGAGTTTAACTTGAAAAAACAGGAACAAATTGCCTAGGAAACAATTCATGGGTAAAACTGGTAAGTTTTTTATTATTCATATTTATCATTTTTATGTATGGATGACTGTGAATTATCTTTTATAAAATCAGAAAAGTAGTTGGCATAACTCAGCCATAGTGTACAGCAACAAATACGGTAAGTTTAGAATAAAAATGTATTTTCTTTTCGATTCTTTACAATGTTATTATTTATTTTCAATTCTTTATGGTGATTTATGTCTGTTTTTTGAACAAAAATTTTATCTTTCTATATAGTAGTTGTGTGAAAAGAATTTCAATATTTTCTTATTAAGCTGTCTCTTTATCTTATTGATTCTATGCAATTTTGTTAATTTTACGGCATTTTGTAAATATTAATGAACTGTAATCTACAAAACTTACATCGATTAAATATTAGTGATAAAATAATAAGTAGCCATTTTTTTATAATTTAGTGTATCAAATATTTATTTCTATTATGGATCTAACATAATATTGCTCAACTTTATTTTTTCCTTATTTGAAATCACAAAGATAATTTTTTTTAAATCAATATACTTATATTGAAACGTTTTAATAAAATATGCTTATATAGAAGCGCTTTATCTTAATATATAGTAGTGTTATGGAAATTAATTTCTGTATACTAAAATGTTAATCAGCTTCGATCAAATTCTAAAAACTATTTTGTGTGATGAAAAATGCAATAGTTTTCTGTTAAGCTGTCTCTTTATCTTATTGGTTCTATACAATTTTGATACTTTTAAGGCATTTTATCAATATATCTACTATTGTTGATTTGCACGACGAAATTAATCGCTCATTTTCGTGGCATGGAAAATAATTTTTTTTATGTAAAGTATGTCGTTACTATGTAAAATATTGTAAATATGTCAATGTCTTTTATGAATTATTGTTATTCAAGGATGTGCGATATATTTCTTTTAAAATTTAAATATTTGTAATAGTAAATTAATCACTCAAATTTAAATAATTTGAAACGTGTTAAGGATTGAAAACAGATTTTAAAATGACGTTCATAAATATATATTTAATGTAGCAATTTAAGAAAAATATTAACATTTCAACATTTATTCTTAACTGTATTTGTAAAACAATGACATTAATTTCTTTCCCTTACTAATATCAATAGGTTCCTGAAGAGGAAAGCAGAGAAAACCAAAATGGACCTGGTTCTTGGAACTATGGGTCGTCACGCCTCCGCTCAAACAACATAACCACAAAAAACGAAGTCACCTTTTTCCACAAGTCAGTGGATCTTACCGTTGAAAAACAACCAGATACTTTCAATGAACCAGAACTTCGACAACGAGGCCATGATACCAAAGGCGCTTCTTCAAGGTGGCCTAAAGCAGCCACTCAACCAGAAATGCTACCTGAAGTACAAGAAGCAAAGCCAGCGCAAGTTAAACCCGAAGAAAGTGTGGATTCCCGAGCAGAGGTTCAACCGCGAGGTGGAAAATCTGTTTCGATTGTCGAATTCGAGAAGCCGTCTACAGCAACCGCAGCGGCAACAACAACTACAACTACAACAACAACAGCCATCAAAGAAAAGAAAGAAACGACTGCCGAGGGCACGGTGCAGATACTCACCACTGGAATTGTCGGCAACGAGTACCAGCAGATTGTTTCTAGTCTAATGGAGATGCGAGTGGACTTAAAACTCGAAATTCAGAGACTGAATCTCAAAGTTTCTAGGATAGATGAACATCTTGTAGAGCTAGTGAAAAAGATGCCAAGACTGCATAGTACAGAAGACGCAGATCGGACTGCAGACGGACGGCCCGAACCATACCGCCGAGTGAGTGATCATTCTACCAAACACTCCTCCAAGGGGGGTAAGAGGGACTCACACCATGCTGGCCCTTCTAAAAAGAAGGGCTCTAAATCTAAGAGCTGGGTGTCTCCCAAGTCACCAACACCTCCTGCGCCTTCACAAGCATCCCCTAACGACTCGGCTGTCAGGGCTATGCTTGAGAACGAAATTGAAGAGCTCCAACGAGAATCGCTTCCAAACGAAACACAATAATAGCACAATATGACAGACAAGTGGCCTTTCTTGTCTCTCTCTATATATAAATTGATCATCTGTTTTACTAGTCATTATGTACCTTCATTCTAGTCGATTCGGTTTCAGCCTTGTCTTAGGCTCAGTTAGAGAGGCTGTTTTGCTCAGACGGACAACTTGTCATTCTATGGAGAAAAATAATTATTCCTTTTTATTACTTGTTAACCCCATAGGTAAGGATGGCAGAAGTGGAAAATCATGAAATTCATTTTTTGGTGCTATGCCACTAATCATAATGTTTAGTAGCAAGTTGTATTTATTCTCTATTTGTTCTATTATTGAGAGTCTTTATTCCTGAGGTAAGTTGTCTTGTACAGTAAAGATTATTTATATATTGTATATACGAAATATATTTACAAGCCAATCATGTTGGAATTATGAGTTACGCCTCTAAAAGTAGGATAACTATTTTCAGGGTGCATTCAGTTGATAAAATATTTGCTAACTGATTACTTATCCATGTTATGCTCATTGATTTGCTCAATATATTTGTATTTTACAATTTATTTTATTTAAAAGGTTAAAAATTGTTTTGATATGGTAAATTTTGCAGGAATGGTGACTCAGTTAGTGAGTGAATGGATAAATAAAATTGATTAATTTTATGGCATAACTAATTTAATTTTAATTTAGGTGTGTTCGATTATAATATTTTCAACAAAATGGAAGACTTAAAATTCTTAAAATAATGATTTTGTAAAAAACACTATCTCATTTATTAAACTCTGATTTGACGTAAGTTCAATACTCAAATGCAATTTAGTGTGTAATATAAAAATTTTACATGTATAAAATATATTAAAACGCAAATTCTTTAAAATTTATCATCACTGTATATAGTTCATTACATATATGAATCCTATTCTATTTAATAAATTATATCACTTTCGAATGAAGCTATTGTAAAACGAATTGAGAGTACATTTCCTTAAATATTTTGTAGTAGCCTCTTAAATAGCTTAGTCGCTTGTCTGCATTTGAAAAGTTTGTAAAACTAAAATTTTATTAGACAAATTGAAAAATGTCGAAAGCATTAAGAAATATTTTAACCAGCGTGACTATTGGCATATACAAGATCACGCTAGTTTTTTCTAATTCTGAAAGTATATTAGCAAAATGAAAAAATAATGCACAAAATCTCAGTGTTACACTTAATATTATCAAAATTGAAATTTTCTAATGCATTGAAAATTTCTTGACATTAAAATAAAAAAGCTTCTTTTTCTTACAAAATTTCCCGGATAAAATCTCGTATTTAAAGGAAATATTAAAAAAAAATTCATTTTTCATTTTGTCATATATTTTACATTATTAATTAGATTAGAAAAACATATTAACTTTACTAAAGCAGATAATTCTACATTTTCAATAGATTGTATATTTTATTTTCTTCATTATTTTAACAATAATTTTTTAATTTATATTTTTAAATTCAATTAAAATTACCTATTAGTATGGACATTATGCAAAATTGTTTATAAAAATAAATTCATTTTCCTATTTTGTGATTTCCTTTACATTCTAATCTTCAGAAATTTCTAAAACTGTATAAATTAAAGGAAACATTGAAATTTGCAAAATTTCTTTTATATGAAATATCTAAGAATCAAAAAATAAATTATTGCTACATTGTTTCATATTATATAAAAATATTTTAACTCGCATATTCAATTCATAGATCAAATTCATGTAAATTTCGCTAATTTATTACAGAAATGGCATTGCGGAAAGGAAAAAAAATCCTGTATGGAAAAGTTTCATCTTAAGCATTTTTAAATAACCATTTTAATTTTCCATTATTTGATAATATAAAAATATAAATAATTTCATTCAAGTGTCTATAGTTGATATTAAACTTAATTATCAAAATATATGTATATAAAGCTTGATTTTTTTTAAACTTAATTTCCTTTAGTGTAACCAATAAATTTAGAAAAATTTGCATTTAAAATAATAGACTTTTAAAAAAATGCTCTGCAAAAGAAATTTTTTAAGTTTTTTTTTTTTTTTATTATTATTTTAAATATTATTATAACCAAAAGAACAAGAAATTAGTGAAAGTTGGCACACAAACAAATAAATAGAAAGTCCCAAATATATTATACACACTCAAACACTGTGATAGCTAACGTTGGATATTATGAGCTTGATTGACTTAACCATTTATAAAAATAGTTTTCCTCTGTGTAACAAACAAACAACATTTACATCAAGAGTAACACTTAACAACTATCGGATACCTCTAAAAATTGGTAATAGCATATATATGTATAACTTATATTGTTAAAAGCCATTTAATTCTATTTATTGAATAATGGATGCTCGAATATTAGTGCCAATATTCTAAATAAATGCATCATACATATATATCTATATGTATACAAATATCTATGAGTAAATAGATGTATTATATGTGTACGAAAAGTTTGAAATCTGTATAAAATATTGAACTGTAATAGACATTCATGGCAAAAAGGAAAAATTAATCAGTATTTACCAATTTTATCTATTGGTATTCATTTAAACTAAAGCATATTTTATTACTTAAACATTAAAATAGTCTTATTTTAATTGAGAACTTTAATTTTTGTTTCAAAAAGTATATAAAGTTTTTTCCAAATGAAACGTGCCCTATTAAGATCAATGGAAATCAACTGTCAAAACTAAGTTAACTGTCAAAATTAAGCAAGAGTTACAAAGATGTTTATTTTTATATCTTTGAGTAGTTTTAAAAGATTTTTATATTAATTTTTTTTTAAGTTCGTTAAGTTAATTTAAAAATATTTTAAGTTCGCTAAACGTATTGCTGTTGGGTTGCTTGATTAAGACTAACTCTATTTCAGTAGCCAAGTTAAATCTTTGAAATGAACTTTCGGTTTTTTTTCAAATAAATTTTATCATGTATTTTGGAAAATTATGATATATAATTTAAGAGTATATTTGCCGTGAATGTAATATGTTTTTTCTTTCCATTTCATTTTCACTCTTTGATAGCAATAAATAGGCTTCTGATAAATTTTCAGAAATTATACCAAACTATGCATTACTTTCACATAAGAAAGGAAATACACAGATTGTAGGAAGTAATATATATGTTTATGGTATTTTATTTCAGACAATTCCTTTTTCATCCTATCTTAGTTCTATATTCTAAGCATACGGATGACAAATTCGAGATCTACTGTTACTTAATGTTTGTTGTGTAAAATTTTAAAAACCTGTATTGTGTATTTTTAAGTTTGAAATAAGCTTTTCTGTGTTAGGATGTAAGTAAATAAGGTAAGTCGTATGAAACAAAATGTAGTATTTTATTCTTGCATGCTTTTCTCCTATTTAAATTACAAAGGATTAAATATGCAATATGTAAATATTTCTCTCTTAAACTATTTTAATTTTAAAAAAATTTAAGTATTTTAAATAATGAAAAAACAAAGCATTATGTATATTTAGTTTGTATTCAAAAAGAAGACATTGGTGTTTAAATCGTACTACTGAAATATGTTTGCAATTTTTATTCATAATCTAACTAAACAATTGATTAAGGATTGAAACAATTCATTAATTGTTCATAGATAAAAAAAATTATTTATTTATTTGAAAATATTTTATTAATGAAAATTGCACTTAATTTCATTGTTTATATTGTTGAAATAATATTTTGAGAAGTCAGACAAATGCATGCATGTATCCCTTGCTGAATTTTTCAATTATCGACCCTTTTATTTAATAGCACTAATCATGTGTTTTTTCCCATGTAAAAGTATGCTAATTTTTAATTTATTAGAAATTCATTATAATTTCATTTTCAAATGTGTAAACTTGCTGTATGTACTTAACAGCCTATGATCATTTGGGGTTTGTTAAAGCGTGACATCTCGTGGGATGCGTGTAGTTCATGGGTCATTTCAAAACAAATGAAACACACCCTTTTTGTATGAATAGGCTGTGATAGTACTGTGCATTTTTTAATCTATCTCTCTGGGAAAGATTTGGGATTTTTCAGTCACTGCTTTCAATTAAGAATTACTTTTTAGATACTCCTATAAAATTTATTTATTTGATGTTTTCAATAAGAACAAAAATGTTTTATTTGCTTATTTGAAGCAAATATTTTATTAATGAAAATCTCACTAAATTTCATCGCTTAATTGTTGGAATAATGTTTTGAGAGGTCAGACAAATACATGCATGTATCACTGGCTGAAGTTCAAAATTTCCGACACTTTTATTTAATAAAACTAATCATGTTCTTTTCTTGTTGTCATTTTGAATTTTTAATGTATCATTTTAATATACTAATAATTTATTATTTAATACATTATTTTTAGTGTATTTTAAATGTGTTAAGTTACTGTATGTATTTAATAAATTATGAGCCTTTGCTGTTTGTTAAATTATGGGATGTGTGAAGTTCATGGCTCGTTTCAAACAAACGTAACACATTCTCTTTGTATGAATAGCCTGTGATAGTATTGTGTATGAATTCTATCTCCCTGTGAAGGATTTTGGGCTTTTCAATCACTGCTTCTAATTACGAGTTACTAATTTAGATACTCCTATAAAATATATTGATTAAATGTTTTCAATATTGACAAAAACATTTTTTTATTTCTTTATTTGAATATTTTATTAAATTTTATATATTTTTTTTTATTTCTTAAATTAAATATTTTATTAAAGAAAATCTTACTAAATTTCATAGCTTAATTGTAGAAATAATGTTTTAAGAGCAAAAGCAAGCATATATCACTTGCTGAAAATTAAAATTGCAGACACCATTATTTAACTACTCTAATCATGTTCTTTTCTTGCTCTCATTTTGAGTTGTTAATATATTAGAAATGCACTGTTACTTCATTTTCAAATGTATAAAGTTGCTGTATGTACTTAATAACCTGTAAGCATTTGGAAAGTCACATGGAATGTGTGTAGTTCATGGATCATTTCAAAACAAACGAAACACGCTGTTTTTATCTGAATAGGCTGTGATAGTATATGTTCTTTTTGAATTCTATCTCTCTGAGAAGGATTTTGGGTTTTTCAATCACTGCTTTCAATTATATTACTCATTTAGAGTTACTCAGTTAGATTCTCCAATAAAATATATTTATTGAATGTTTTCAATATGAACAAAATTTTTATTATTTTTTTATTTAAGTAAATATTTTATTAATGAAATTCTCACTAAATTTTATTGCTTAATTGATATAATGTTTTGAGAGGTCACACAAATGCATGCAGGATAAGTGTATTGCTGAAATTTAAAATTACCGGCTCTTTTATTTAATGACACTAATCATGTTCTTTTCTTGCTGTCATTTTGAATTTTTATATATTAGTAATGTATTATTTATTTTATTATTTGTAATGTATCTCAAAATGTGTTAAGCTACTGTATGTAATTAACAGCCTATGAGCGTTTGGTGTGTGTTAAAACGTGGCATCACATAGGATGTGTGAAGTTCATGGATCATTTCAAAACAAATGAAACCCACTGTCTTTGTATGAATAGGCTGTGATAGTATTGTATATTTTGAATTCTATCTCCCTGAGAAGGATTTTGGGTTTTTCATTCTCTGCTTTCAATTATGAGTTACTCATTTAGATAATCCTATAAAATATAATTATTAAATGTTTTCAATAAGAGCATTCATAATAATTCGATTATTCTTTTAAGATCCTTGACGTTTTTAAATTATAAATTCTTTTATTCTTATTAAAATTGAAATTTTAATAAAGCAATTCATATCCTTTTAGGATTTACATCCTTATAGAATTAATTATTTTCATAAATTTATTTTTCTCTCGATTAAATCTATTTATTTCAAAACTTGAAGCAGTTTTCCTTGTATTGACACATAAAATTAATTAGAAAAATATAAAATTAATTAGCAAAATAATTATTTAGCAAAATATAAAATTAATACAAAAATAATTATTTAGCAAAATATAAAATTAACGCAAAAATAATTATTTAGCAAAATATAAAATTAATGAAAATTAATTATTTAGCAAAATATAAAATTAATGCTAAAATTATTATTTAGCAAAGATATCATCTTTCTTTTTTAAAGTGTAGGACTGGAAAACCGAAAAATCTTTAAATTCCATAAAAGTCACTTTTTTAAAATTATTGTGCGCTTCCAGGGAAATATATATTGTATGTTGAATAAATGTGACCTTTCCATGTGTATTTCATATATACAAATATGTCTGTATATATTTCTAACATCTGTAAGAGTGATGTCTTTTCTGTACATAGATATTGTCCTTCGCGATCACTTTCTGGCTTTTTGTAGAGCATTTTCACATTAGTGCAGCCAGAATATTTATAATTCTCTTCTTTATGTATTCATTTGCTAACACTTTGTTTACTTATTGTTTTTACAACCTTTGATCAGTGTTTAAAGTGAAACCCAAACTACAGAGATATTTAAAACACAGCATGTTGAAGTAATTCAAATAATAAACATAACAAAAATATTCTGAAGTTAAAAAAAATTGAGAAACTCGAGAATTTTGAGAATTGAGAGTTTTTTATTTATAACATTTAGTACAATTAACGGTAAATTTAGTACTATCTTAAAAATCTTCTAACAATATTTGTTTTTAAAAGATAAATGTAGCGTAATTCAATTAATTAAAGTGTACAACGAGTTCTAGTAAAAATGTTATCAAAAATGCAATTTCATAAATTTTTTATTAAAAATATTACGTATTTAGTTATTATAATTAAATATTAATTAATTAATTAATTAATTAATTACGCATTAAATATTTTTTATCTAAAATAATAGGCATTATATAAAATTTAAAAAAATAATTAATTAAAAAAACTTTCTTTGATAGGCTTCTGCAATATAATTAGTAAATTGTTATGTTTATTGAAAACTTTTTTCTTGTTTATAATAATGTGCTTGATGTTTTGAAAACCTCTGTAATAGTTGAAAACCGTCCATTCTTAACTCCATTATCGACTTTACCCGACAATCTTTGCGTTAGACGCAGGTAAAATACAGCCTTACTTCATGTGATTATTTATTAAAAAGCCTTGGATATGCATCTTTTACAAAGGGCATTATGGATCTAGAAAAATTCCAAAGAACCAAATTTTGAATATTCGGACTAATGTATTGATTAAATTAATTAACACCAAAAAGTTCCTTAAAATAACTTTTGACGTGTTTAAAAGCATTAACATCAAAAAATATTTAATTTCTAAAATTCATATTAAAGTGAATCATGCCCGGATTGTAAAATGATGAGGAAGATTTTCTTTTTATCTTATTTAAAAAGCATTAAAAGCGTAAATGAAACTTATGAATTGCTTGTAACTGAACTGATAAAAATTAATAATAACAAATTATATAAATGATCTAACAATAAAAATATTTTATAATAAAATAAAATATCATTTAGACTTTAAAGTAAATGAAAATGAAATCTGTCTTAAATTTAGTAGTCTAATTAAACTTAACAAATGCTACTTAACACAATAGGATATCAGCGCCTTGCTTGTAATACTTCAGATTAAACAAGTTCTCAAATTATCATGAATATGTATTTAAATTAACAATGAAAATTAAATTCTTTTACACAAAAAGATTTTTATCCAAATTACCATTTCAAGAAAATTGAATTCTGAAGTAAGGTCTTTAAAACTCTTTACATAGCGAGAACTTATTGTATAATTGTTAGATAGCTTCAGGAATAAACACTTTTGTAAACTCTGTAGCTGATTCTGTAGATGCTCATGCGTTTTTCACGAATTTATATATACATATATATGAACAAGTTTAATAACATTTATTATAACAATCATTTATAACAACTGAGAGAGGAAACATTTTCTCAAAAATACTGTCAAAAACGTTATTCAATTTTTTTTTAATAATTTAAATAATGAGGAATATATATAAGTAATTTTTGCAATCACATATTTAATTGTAATGTAATATGTAATGTAACTTAATTTTCCAACTTATCTAATTAAAATTAAAATTGTTTGAAATTAAAAAATTACACAGTTTGGAATAATATAAACTTTCATATTTGAATTTAATGACATAAAATTTAACTAAAACATTTTCGGATTTATTTTAGGAAACAATTTGCAAGGTAATGAAAGGATAGTACGTCTTCAATTATAGATCCTAATTTTTAATTAATTATAATTTATTATGACAACAATTGTATTGTAGTAATAGGTTTTTTTCTGAAGTTTTGCTGGAAAAAAAAATTTTTTTTTTAATATTTAAACTAATTTCTTTCTAAAGTATTATATTTTTGTTACATAGCAAATTTCTTCAATTTGTCATTGTAGTACTTCCAGTTAATTTAAATAAGCACGCACTTTTAATAAGAAACGTAAATTTTTAAATATTGATGGATTTGATAATAAATGCAAGATACTTTTTAGTAGTACTGTTGAACAGTATTGTGCTGTTGCGAATTAGTCTTTTAGCTTCCACTATCGCTAACACTTCTTTTGAATTACATGCATAAAAATCTACGAAAATGTTGTCTTTTAATTTTAGTTTTATCTGATGGAATTTCGCAGATTGATAATCACATTATCCTAATAATTAGTAAAGTTTGGAGTCCCCAAAATTATTTTTATACAGTTACTACCCCATTGTAAGTAGAGCAATAAAGCATTAAAGCAATAAATTGAATGTGTATTTCATTCACTTGCACTCTTAGTAATAAGAGATTTAGTTCCCATGTTTAAGAAAACTTACGATGTATAGTTTTTAATTTATTAATACATATTTCGATCACTTGTATAAAAAATATTAATGTATTAATTTGTTATTTAAAATGCGATCAAAATAGATTATGACTGCATTTAGAAAGATTTTGATTATTATCAAGATTTTAAACAATTAGTTTCATATTTTCTAATTAGTATAAATATGTTCGTATATATTTCGTTAACTTTGTTAGCAAGAAAATTATCTCAATGAAATTTTTTATCTGGTTAATTTAATATTTGAGCTTATTTAAAACAATTTAAATATAATTTACATTATTATGAATAGACAATAGTCATTGAAAATGAAATATTGTTTGTCAGTATTTTACAAATTTTAATTTCTGCTTTATTGTTTAGTAATTCTGTTTTATTGTTTAGTAATTAAACCCAGCAATGTTTTATTGTGTAGTAATTAATCACAACAATGTTTTGTTGTATGGTAATTAATTACAACTTTCTTTTGTTGTGTAGTAATTAATCACAACAATCTTTTATTGAACGCAATTAAAGGTACTTCGAAATGTAAGATGAAAAGCAAGTATAAAAATAAAAATAAAATACTTTTAACCTTTTGAAATTATAAGTATAGTAAGAGTGTAATGAATTCTGACAATTTCTCATATTTCGTTTTCTTTGTTTGTAAGAAAATTATCTCAGTAAATTTTTTAGCTAGTTAATTTAATCCTTGAGTTTACTTAAATCTATTTAAATAACCTTTAAATTTTTTATGAATAGACAATAATCATTGAAAATGAAACATTCTTTGTCAATATTTTACAAGTTTTAATTTCTGCTTAAATATGAATCTAAAAACTGTTGTGTAGTAATTAATCAAAACAATGTTTTATAGAAAGTAACTCAAGGTACATAATGCAAGATGAAAAGCAAGTATAAAAATAAAAATAAAGTAGTTTTAACCTTTTGAAATTATAAGTATTAGTATGTAATGAGTTTTGGCAATTTTTTCATATTTTATTCTTAGTAAAAAAATT
This sequence comes from Caerostris darwini, assembly GCA_021605075.1. NCBI lineage: Eukaryota > Metazoa > Arthropoda > Arachnida > Araneae > Araneidae > Caerostris > Caerostris darwini. Next base: position 416,146 of record BPLQ01007882.1, on the reverse strand, counting down.
ATCTCAGTGAAATTGTTTAGGTGATTAATTTAATATTTTAGCTTATTTAAAACTGTTTAAAATTATTTAAAAACTATTTAAAACTATTTTACCTTTAATTTTTTATGAATAGGCAATAATCATTGAAAATAAAACATTCTTTGTCAGTATTTTACAAATTTTAATTTCTGCTTAAATATTAATCTAAAAACTGTTTTATTGTGTGATAATTAATCACAACAATGTTTTATTGAACGCAATTCAAGGTACTTCGAAATGTAAGATAAAAAGCAAGTATAAAAATAAAAATAAAGTAGTTTGTAACTTTTTGAAATTCTAAGTATAAATGTGTAATAAGTTCTGAAAATTTCTCATATTTCGTTATCTTTTCTTAGAAAATTATCTCAGTAAAGTTTTTTATGTGGTTAATTTAATATTAGAGATTATTTAAATTTATTTAAAATTATTTAAAAACTACTTAAAACTATTTAGCCTTTAAATTTTTATGAATAGGAAATAATCCTTGAAAATAAAACATTCTCTGTCAATATTTTACAAATTTAATTTCTGCTTAAATATGAATCTAAAAACTGTTGTGTAGTAATTAATCAAAACAGTGTTTTATAGAAAACAATTCAAGGTACTTAATGCAAGATGAAAAGCAACTATAAAAATAAAAATAAAAATAAAGTAGTTTTAGCCTTTTGAAAATATTTTCTAGATTATTTAAAAGCAGAATCACCAATCGTATTGAGCACATTTGACACATTAATTACATTTTCTGTAGGGGTATTTCTGATATTATTGATTTTAGAGGAGTTCTGATTTGATATAATTGGCAATTTTGGAAGAAAACTAAGAAAATAAATATTTACAAACATCATAAGAAAATAACTTTTTTTGAATTCTCAGAATTTTCACTTAATTCAACTGAAAAATTATCCACAAATAAAATTAGTGAAAGCAAAGAAAAATATATAGAATAAGTTTAAATGTAGGTTAGGCAAAGATAGTAGGTGATTATAAAATATTCACAGTTAATTCTTTAAAAAATTTTATTAGATGAAAAAAATCGTTTCTTTCTATTTGGATTCTTTGTTTTTTATTTATTCAACATTTTAACTGTTGAATTGAAAAGTATGATATATTTTGTTATAAATTTTGTATTCTATGAGATTCATAATTAAAAATTCTAAATTTTCAATGTACTATTACGTTATAAAATACTTTTTTACTTATAGTGTAGTTTTTTGCCTATTATGAGAAGTTTTGAATCAACTTCTTATCTAATAAGTGTAAATTAAATTCTAAATATCTGAGGAATTGTGTATAGGCTTAAGAAAACGTTTTCAGTTATAATTTATTACAATTAATTTCTATTCGTTAATACTGTTTTTCTTTTCGCCATTCTAATCTGGTGAGGAAATATCAATATTAATAAATATTGTTTTATGATACAATAGCTTAAATATTTTTAAATTGAATCAAATGATCTTTTAAGTTGTTTAGGTAGGGATATAAACATTGTAAATTGCTTTTTTTTTCAAATATAAAAGCGAAAATTTTTAATTGTTTTAAATATCTTTGGTCATGTGTAAATATCATTAAATATTGCCTTTAAATAGATTTTTCCCTATCAGAGAATTCTAACATTTGTTTTCTTTTAATTTAAAAAACTTTCTACAGAAAACACCCAATTTTCAATTGTATATCCATCTATATATATATATAATCCATTTATCAATCTTTCTATAGTAAAGTTTTTAACAATATCATAATTTTCTCGAGGCAAATCTTCCCATTTACTTCAGAAAGATTAATGCATTTTCAAGGCAAGTTTTTATAGGATTACAGTAATATTAAGTCTTTATTGAATCCCTAAGACAAAAAATAATAATTAATATTTGAAAAATAACTATCAAAATTATACGAAAATTTTCCAAAAAATTTTAGTGAGAATTTAGTTTTTGAATGTATGTAATATTTCAAAGATGGAATTCCATTGTTTGTTTCTTCAACTTATTGCAGGTAAAAAATAAACTTTTAAATGACATACATTTAATTTGTCTGAAAATATAATTTCGATAATATTCAATTTATCCTTTTCTAAAAAGTTAAGTCTGACTGAATTAATGCAATAATTATATATTTTTTATTTTGAAACTAGTATTTAATTCTATTTTTAAATTCTGTTCTATTACTTTTTAAGAAAATATTTTTATATTTTATATTTTGCTTTATTTAGACAAATTAATAAAAGTTTTAACGCTTTTGTTCTAAATTAAAAAATTCAAAATTAAAGAAAATTTAGAAGAGTATATTATTAGCAATCATGCATAAAATTGTAATAGCTTTAGTAAAATAAAAATAAAAGTTGCATTTTATATTAACAGTTATCTGTTAATATATACATAATTTCTTTTACATGATTGAAAAGAATCAACATTTTTAAGGCGACGTAATATTTTTGTGCATGTTTCAATTTATTTATTCTAAAAAAGAATTTCAGGAAAATCACGACAAAAGTTTGCTTGTACTGTAGATGATATATGAATATGACTTCAAGCTACAATTGTACAGCTGTTAAATCCAAATTAAAGATTTTTGATGAATAATTTTGCATATCATTCTACCTAAAGTTAATATATAAACAAATGTTAGAAGTAGCTAATTAGAAAATTGAGAAAAAAATTGAATTAAAATAAATCCACAAATGAATATTTTCTAAAATACTAAAAAACAATTCAAACCGTCTTTTGTTAAATAAAATTTATAAAGCGCTTTTCACTTTAATCTAAAATTTATAATGTCAGAAACTAAAAAAAATATTTTCCAGATAATGTCCTTAATGTTTTGCTTTTTAATTCATCAACAATCCCTGATGCAAATATGATGGATCATTGAATTATTGAATTTTATTAAAAAATATTTTATTACTTTAATATTGGATGCAAACAGAAAAGTACTTTTCAATCACCAGTTCTAGTTGGAGAACATCCAGAAATTGAAGTGGATGTTACTCCAAACAATAAACATATCAAAATTTAAATCTCTCTAAAAGTTCATACAAGCGAGAAATTGAGGTTTGTTTCAAAATGCTTTTATCTTAATCAAAAGTGCAGTAAAGGGATTTTATATAATTTGAATTTATACGCAGAACAAATAAATGTTTCTTAAAATTAAAAAATGCATGCATATTTCACGTTTGTTAAATTTCAACAATTAATATAATATTCAAAAATTTAATCGACTTAACATTTATAAAATTCACATATCAATTAACTAATTGAGAGGATAAGATGAAAGTGTGACTCCTCTCTAACTACTTTGATGCAAAAACCGAATTGCAAGAATGTATCTTGTTCATGTTAAACATAATAAATGTATTAGAAATTAATATATCTGATTTTAAAATCATATTCGAACTTTATTTTTAGCACTGCTAATAGCCCCATTAGCTTGATATTGTATATTTCTTATTATAAATTTTAGTATTACCAAATTTTGAATGAATATGTAATAGTTCGAACATTTTTCTTGTTGCTTATTAATTATTTTAACATCTTGCTTCATTTTACTTGTAAAGGAAATGGTTTTCTTTCATCGCTAACAGTAGCTTTAGTTTGATCTAGAACTGAGTTTTAGGTACAGTTCGAGAATTAAGTTTTATCTGTATGACAGAAAACTTTCTAAATTCTATCATTATTGATTTAGATGCTTCACTTTAACATCCTCTATCGGCTTGTATATTATAAACTTTTATTCATTTCTGTATGTGGGCCGTCTGTGCAACCAGCTTTCCCTACATTTTAAATCCATTCTTTTCACCCATTTTTTTCTTACGCATTGATTTTAATTATGGTTTGTAATTTGATAAAGTATCCTAGGTACATTAATAAGATGTACGACGTGCGAGATATATTATAATAGAATCATTGCACAAGCGATTTACATTCGAGCACTTTTTCATTAGATGTGTTAAGACACTATGGGGGAATCACCCATGAAGGAATTTTTTCTAATTGTAATTTGCATATTTTAAATTTAGAGTAAGTCTAGGGTATAGCTTATTTCAGTTCGCTATTTTTATACCAGACTACTTCACTTTATGTAAAAGGACCGAAAAGCGATGCTTGTAAAACGGCTGTAAAGAATTAAGGATTCGAAGTTGATTTTTAAACAAGTACAAATATTGCAAAAACCAAAACTATTTTCCGCGTAATTTTTAAATCTAGGATTCTTAAAAGGTAACGTTTAGATGATGGGTCGCACTTATCAGATGAGCAATTTCGTAATTCACTTATATTTAGGAACAGGGTCGTTGATTAGCTTCGTTTGATTACGTCAGAGTTTGCAGCACTAAGACATTTATTCGAATTAATTCAATGAAGTTTTAAGCATTATGAACTTATTTAAAAGGATTTTAATCCTGTTTTGTACAGTTTTCGACATAAAGACCTTTTTCTCATACAATGGTTTTCTAAAATTTGATTATTATTTTCGAAAGTTTGATTATGATTTTCTAAAGTGTGATTATGATTTTCTAAAGTGAAAAGTGAATCTTTCACATTTTTGAGTATTTAGTTTTTGGTTAAATAGAATGAATTAACTTCTCTTTTTTAAGTTACTGGTTTCAAATTTCAAATGTAATCATATCACATCACATTTGAGCAAAAATACTTTTTTTCCCTTCCATATAAATAAATACTCTTCTTTTCGTGGTCATTGATTTTTTATATAATTAATGCCGTTTTTTGATTATTTATCCCTTTTTCTGTCTTACTCTGATCGTAATGACAAGGAAAGGAAGATTAAATTGCTTTAAATTGATGGAAATTTTATAATTTTTTGATAACACATCCATTTTCAATGTTTCTAAATTAGTAAAAACAAACTTCCAGAAAATATAGAAATGAAAACTATTTCTTTCTGAAAACTAAAAGTTTAGAACTAACTTAAATGCATCAAAAGATTTAAGAGTTGTGCAATTTCTTTAAATCCAAAATACTTCTCTAAATTTGTCTTAACACGAAACTAAATTGAGTCTTACGACAGAATTATGTCGATAGTATATCAGCTAGCAAAATAAATATTCCAATGTATGAGCTTGATAAAATACGACATTCATTTTTGGAATATAATTTAGATATGATATTGAATAACTTAAATGTATTTAAAGTAGGGTTATCACATTTCTTGTCTTCTATAAGTAGCTTCACACTTTGTTGGAAATAACTAAAATACTTTCTGAAATATTGTACATTAATCCAAATCTTTTGTATAATTTTCATAATTTAATGAAAGTCCTTTATTTACTAAAATAGCTCGTTTCTTTCATAATAGAAGAGGCATCTCATTCGTAAATTATTCAAAATTATTTAACTACAAACTAAATATAATATTTCTTACATTTTAGAAAAATTCCAGCTATGAGGAATGCTTAACGATAGTATAAGGGAAATGAAAGCTTTGAAATATATTGATTTACTTAATTCTTTTTTCCGAACGAGAACTAAATAGTTTTTTTTATTTCTTTGAAATATTATTGTACTGTAACATAAATAGTTTCCCGTGCCATATGTGAAATCTTGAACATTTTACATGGTTTTATTGATATTCTATCAGAAATTACAAGTTCATTTTCAGCGTATTTATAATACTAAGTTATGGAGAAAATGAAGTTATAAAGTTGTTATTACACTTAGGAAAGTTAACTTCGTCTCCTTTAAAAAAATTGGAATATGCTTCATCATGAAAGCATTTGTATTTTCATTTGAGTAACATATTTTATTTCTGAGTTCTAAATGCACTGAAAATATGCCCTTATATTGATACGAAATATTTTATTCATTTTAGTTGTCCAATTTACTCTGTAAAAACTTACTACAATCAGAGCTTGAATCTAGTTGCAATATAGCTGTGAGATCAGCAGTGCCAAAAAAATGTGCGATATTTTGTTAAATGTAGTTTGATTAAAGCTCATAATAAATAACAGCATGGAATATCTATTATTGTTGAGCTCTGTTATTCATTGATTGAATTATGTTGTCCAAAACTTTAGAATCTGACTATTTATCCATTAATAGTTTCATATAAATTGTGTTCTTGTAGCATCTCTTTGCTTAAGTAAGTAATACAAATATTTCGTATAATTGATAAGTAATACCCTTAATATTTCCTACGTTAATATCAAAACTTCGTTGTAAAGCAAGTTAGATTCATCTACTTCTTAATTTTTAGAATTATTTATAAATCAAGAAATCCTTTTTGATACAAGAAATGAACTTTTTTTTAAATTTAATTATTACCTACAATTCATCCTGTTACTTTCAAAAATAAACATTTTTATATTCATAAATAAATAAAGATACAACAATGGTGTGCAATTAAATATATGTGCATATATATAATATTATTATGATAAATAATAAATAATGCAAATAAATGTTATTACAATTAGTAATATCATTTATTTATTCAATATTCCGATAATTTGTTAGTTTGCATTCCAAATTTTTCCTTTGTTTTAGCTGTTTATTAGCTCTTTAATTTCCTATTATTATTTACTCTAGATTTTAGACCAAATCAAATATTAATTTTCTTTCTTTATATGTAAATAATTGATCTTTCATTGTTTGAAGAGAGTATCTATTATTGATCGTACGAGTCGTATAAGGAATTTCCTAAGACGTGATGTATAGTGCGGTAACAATCATAAATAGTTTAACCGAATCCATAATATATATATATATATATATATATATATATATATATATATATATATATATATATATATATATATATATATATTATATGTATATATATATATTATATGTATATATATATATATATATATATATATATATATATATATATATATATATATATATATATATATATATATACGTAAGTGGATTGCCTTATTTAGTGTATGTGCAAATATTTCATGATATATTAACAAAAAATTGTGATGTTTGTTGCGAATTGTTAAGAGTTATTAATTATCAGGAAAAGTATAACAAATAATAATATAAATAAAATATCGCTGCAACTTTACGAACTTTCAAGTTTTATTATTTTAACCTAGAGTGGAGAAAATATTACTGATTAATATTAGCAGTTATTTCATTTAAAGGAAAGAAATTTTTTCAACAGTTTTTTTAGTATTCCATTATAAATGAAAATTTCATCAATGATTTTTTTATTTAACAAAAACAATAATTTACATGAACTTATTTATTAAATTTAATTAACACTAGTATTTTTCTTTCAAATAAATTTTATAAGAAATTCTTGGTATACTAGTTATTCGTTTACAAAGTAAAATTACTTTATCTAACTACTATTCACTGTAGAAAGCATTCTAATGCTTGCAATCTTCTATATTTTGGAAGTGAAAAAAGTACTTTGATAGCTTTTAATTATCAAATAATTCATTGAGAAATTCATAGACTTGATTATTTAAAAATAATTCCAAATATTAAGCGGTCTTTTCCTTTAATCATTCTTGAGAATAAAGTATGAGAGTTGATTTTCATTTATATCTATGTATTTAACGAACTTTTACTGATTCCTTATAAGAATCAATCACTATAGCGTGATTTTTTAGTAGATGTGATTATAGGAAAGTTTTTACTAATAAATTATATCATGCTAGATTAGATTCTAATCTTGACTTTAAAAACGTATATGTGGTTTAAATGACTCGAGAAATAGTACAATTTCAATGGAAAAAGGTAAATATTGCAGTAAATAGCACGAAGATGTCAAACATTTTTCTAATGTTTAAATGTAGCACAGTCATTCATGGAAAAGCTATGCACATTGCTATTTCTCTATATCAGCATAAGCGTCTTTAAAAACTATTCCATAGAGGCTTTATCTTAATTATTGAATGTTTATTTTCAATTAATTTAAGTGTTTTCAATAATATTTAATTTTCTTCTCCACATATGAGTATAGTTTAGAATTTTGGGAACTGTGATACCAAGGACTGATTATTCACTATTCTTTCATGTGCTCGTCACATGTATCGAATACATATCAAAAGGTTCTTGAATTTAATTTCACATTTTCATTTTTTCTCCTGTACATATGGGCATTAGTAATTCTTTTTAATTGAAACTCTCCTCCGAACTTATCTTTTGTATCACAATTTGTGATTCTACTTTCATAGATAGACTGTGCTACTGCTAAAAAGGCTTCTCATAAGTAGCTCAGATTAATTTTACTTTAAAAATACTTATCATGTATTATTTAGATGTTTTAAAAAAGCCCAAACCATTGATAATATTTCCCCTAAACTAATAAGTTATCCAATTACCAACCGTCTTCTAATTTTTAATGAATTTTTTTTCACCTAAAATTTGTTTTACGGAATAATTCTTTAAAATTTATTTGTTTTTAATAATTTAAATAATCGCCTTAAATTCAAATCATTTTTAGATAATACTAAAAATTATTTCGGCTAAATTCGCCCTTAGATTGTTTTTCTTTTTACCTCTTTATTTAAATATTGTTTTTTATCCTTCAATACATAATTTTCTTTTTGTATCTCCAAACAACAACATTTTATTTGAAACCGATTACAAAATAATTGCCTCGTCTTACTGTACCTCGATTCAAAAGATTATTATTTAGAAAATTCAAGTATTACTAGAAATGCTCAGTAGATTAATTTAAGAAAGCTCTTGGTATACTTTCTTAATCCTATATTTTTAATTTAGTATGATAATACCAGTATTTTTGTTCAAACTTCAAATAACTTCGGTAAAATAAAATTGACTACATATTATAAAAATATGAAAACATAATATATTGATGGCTTCTTTATTTTTCAATAATTCAAGTACTTGCCTCAATTGAATGTAAAAAAGTTACAAAAATGCTTTTAGTTGTTTATTACCTATACATTGTAAAAACACATGTATTTTAAATCTATAAGCTGTTACTTTGAAAATTATTTATACAATTTATGCTGAATAGAGTAATTGTGCTATTACTTGTTTACAAACTCGAAATTTTTGTTGAATAGAAATTCCTTCATATTTAAGAGTTTACAACAATTTTTTTGTAATGAAATGAAAGCGAAATTTTACAGAAATATAAATACAATCAAAAATTTAAAGAATTTGAATGCTTTCAAAATAACCAGTCATCTATTCAACAATAATTTCAAATTTGAAACTTTGACTTCACTTTTGGTTTGGTTTGAATTGGTTTTTTTAAGACTTAAATTCATAAATGCAGAAATAATACAACTTATAACTGTTGCTTAGAGTGTATTTATATATGTAAAAAATCATTTTTCTATTATTTATCACTAATTTTTCAAACATTACTGACGATGCCTTTGGATGAATGGGCATTCCACTGTACAGAAGCGAGTTTTATAGCTCGTGATTAAATAAATTTCATGTAAATAAAAATTTTCTCTTTGAGATCTTTTACTAAAAATGTACAATAAAAATAATTTCCGACACTTTGAATCCTTTGTGTTTATTTATTATATTTAGATTCTTCACAACTTCACTAAACGATATTCTCTTTCTAGTTGCTACATAAACATTTGAAACTTACTAAAATTCATTCTAATATTTGAAACTTACTAAAAAGAAACAAAAGTACTAAATTTCTTTCTAACATTTGAAACTTACTAAAAGGGAACAAAAGTACTAAACATTAATTTATAAAAATTTAAAAAAAATGTAATCATTTTCTCTTTAGCTATATTTAAATAATGTTCCAAACTTATTTGTATGCATTTATTAGATTTATATTCTTTATACAATCATTTAAAAGAATATTAATAAATGGCAACTCTTTTATTAAGAATTACAGAGCAAAAAAATCGAAAAAATAGTAGCAATTCCATTTCTTTATATCTCTAAACTTAGTGTGTTAGTTATTTATATTCATTTATGAGAATAGAATTTGCAATTTCATTTCAAATCACATCAGAGAAGACCAATTTTATTATGAATGATTAAAAAGTAATAAAATTTTCACGTTAAAATGAATACCAAATATTTGCTCAAATAGTATGTACTATATCATTATTTCATTTTTCTTGTCTTGGAAGTAATATACAAGGTGTTCGCAAATAGGAAGTGTGACAATATAACCAAGACGAGCAATATTTTCTAAGGCCATATTCTATTTAGAGTGTCAAAAAACAAATGTGTCCAAAGTGATCTTTTAACAATAAAAAGAAAAGTAATTACCAAAATCATAAGGTGAATAGTCTTATTTATTTAAAAAGGTTATTATATATATGTATAGAGAAGTCCAAGATTACCTTTGTACAGTTTACACTGGCAAATGAAAATGAAATTTCCTATCCACAGTAATAGCGGTTACCACAACGAGATCTTCTACGGAGTCCATGGGTATCCCATACACCAACAGCATCATGTAACATGATAATAATAATCTGAAGCATTGAGTATCTGATGCTTTAAACACCAATTTTTCCTCTGTTTGGCTCTCTGTTGAATTTGATGAGCCAATTAACTACAATTGTTGATGCTGCTTCTTTTCACTGGAAATGTGCAGCGTTGTTATTCTAGAGATGTGCTACTTTTCCGACAAGACAGAAATGACAACTTGTGCTTGTTAGATCCATTTCAAAATAACTATTTTCTGACTCTTTCAGTGTAATGCCACTTGATTTCTATTGTAAATATTTTTTGTCTAGATCATTACTATCATTTTTAAAAGTTGCTGTTTTCAATTTTATCTTCTAAAAAGGCTATCACCTGAAACACCAATTAACAAGGGCTTCCTCCAATTTTAATAAAAAAATTAATTTAATTAAAGAACAAAATTAAAAACAGACGTATATGCCTTTATATATTATTCTTAGCCATCATGAAAAGATAAGCAACACTCCTTCTTACAAACGAACAAAATTAAGTTGTTATAAAAAGGAGATTTTACAACCCATGACTTAAAATATTTAAATCATAAAATATACACCATATTTTTGATAATTAATTCTATAGTAAAAATTTTTATACTCGATTTTAAATATATCTTCACACGACAGAGGCTGAATAATGCCAACTCAATTTCCCTAACTTCTTGATTAATGACACAAATGCATCAAGCGCGTTATATGCGCGCTTGTGGACGTTAAACTAACTTAGAAAAAACTCCCTAATCAATTATATTTGTGTTAAATCTTAGATAAATAGTATTAAATAATGTTTTTAGTAAAAACTTTCTGGCATATTTCATCAGGATGCTGAATTATGAAAGTTTTTTTACAATCCCTTTTTGGAAGCAATTTTTTTAAAATGGAAAAATTCAATATTTGGTTTGGTTTCAAAACCTGCTGTATTAATTTTTATTATTAGAAACCAATAAAATATGAAATAATAACATTAAGTACATGAAAAATACAAATATCATAGAAAATTTTTACATATATGCACAGTTATATCTTTTGATGAAATATTAACATTTCAAATGACTGTTAAAAACAATTATAGGATATTGTGAGGTTCATATTAATAAACGATATAACCACCCTGATTTTTAATGATAATTTTAAAAAAATGTAGATTAAAATACAAAAAGTTACATTTTCAAATTTAGAAACTTATGAACTTACTTTGAAAGTCAAAAATAAATTCTCATCATTAATACATACATGCTAGGAAAAAAAATAGTACAGAAATCTACAATTTATGCCTTACATTTTATGGAGTCATTGATAATGACACAATTTGCATGTCAGTAAAATAAAAGCTGTGTATGCAGCCTTAGAAGAATTGCTTCTATGGACATTTTCAAAGAGGTGGCCATTTTTTAGGATTTTTTAAGCTATTTTTTTCTATCCAACAACGCAATTGTCCTTCACGGTGAATTAAAAGTCACCCACAGTATAATTAAAACTATAGATCTCTATATTCTTACAAGTTTAAGCTAAAAGGAATTTTAAAACAGTGGTCTGACTTTCATTTCCTTCTACACCATAGTTGTGTAGAAGGAAATGATGAATGAAAGGACGATCACCGTCTTTCTTAATCTAAATTTATTACAGATATTTCCTTCATCAAGGTTGCCAAAGTTTGGTACAAAACTTTAATACAATACACTTTATGAAGTTATGGGAAAGATCTGGGAATCTCTTATCGATTTCTAAGTTTCAATTGAGTTTCAACTGTTCTCACTAAATATGAGGGCATAGAGGGTCATTTATTTAAATTTGACATAAACAATTTACTTACATTTTGTGTAACTCTGCTCTACTAATATGTATTGAAAATTTGAGTATTCATACTCAATTAAAGAATGCTTGTTATTCTGAAATATTAAAAAGCAAAAGAAATAAATAGCTTAATTGTGAAATACTTGGCATTTGTAATGAAGTAAAATCAATTTTTAATTAACATAATTATTGATACTGCATAGGATTTATACTCAGAATATTCTATTACACTGGCAGTTCTCAAAATGGGAGGACGCGACACTCAAAGAGGGTGTGGGAGTGAGTGGGTTGAAATGGGGGCGCCGTGATATATTTCCTTCAAATTAAATCACTTTAAATTAAATAGGAAATTACTTATAATTACTCACTGATGGATACCTAATTTACTATTAAAATTTTAAAAACGTTAAAGATCCTGATTACATTCACAGCCCAATATTTATGCCAGAATGTTTTTATTCAGCTGCTATATATATGCATATTAAGTAAAAATATTTCTTAATAACTTAAGAGAGGACATTTTGATAATTCATCATCTGCAAATAAATTCTTAAAAGCAAGCCCTTGATTGCATACATAGCCCAAGACATTAACTTATTTCACTATTTTTGAAGCAACAAATTAAATATTTGTTAATTATTTATCATTTAAATTCAATAAAGAAAATTTGCAATCCATGATCGTAAATTTTATTTTGGACAAATAAAAAGCCTTTACTCATTATTTCTAATATTAAATTAACTAAATAATTATCAAAATAGCTATGACTTTTAATTATAAGAAAGGATTTCTGGAGGGGGACATATTTTACTTTGTCATGGAGAGCTAAAAAGTAAAAAAAGACAAAAAGGACAATTAATTTAGCTACTTTAATCCTTTAAATTAGAATTAAAGTAGTCCTTCTAATTCAAAGCATTTAATCCTTTAATTTATCCTGAAATCAAATTTTAATTGTAATTGGAATCATATGAAATAAATTTTGAATCCAACAAAGTCAATTTAATTGTCAGCTACTAACAGCTAAAATAATTATTGTATCGAACAATAAAGCAAATTTCATTTATAAATTATATAAATTCAAATTTTCAAAAAATGAAAAATTTAATTTTACATTTTTTATTCCATATATTATTCTTTTAAGAGTCATACATTGGTTACCAAAAAACAAAACAATTGTATATTGGTTTATGCTCTCCAATTTTTCTATTTCGTTACATACGTTACGTGTGTGTGGGGGGGGGGGTGGGGGGGGTGTAAAATACAAATTTGCATAATACTAAAATAAATATATCTGGTAACATGTAATTCTAGCCGGGTCAAAAATTATAATCATTCATGAAATCTTTCTAGTAAAGATTAGCATAATAATGTAAAGTTATTCAATTGAAATTTTCTTACAGCTTTTATATTTACTAAATTTATCATAATGCTAAATAATATTACAGTGTTCAAAGTTTGGCACAGATTAAACTATGTTAAAAGGAAACTATCTTTTTCTATGATCATTCCAGCTAACAGGGTGCATAGCCAAAAATATAACACAGCTTGGAACCTGAATTCATATTAGAACAAGAATTGATTATTGTGCCTTCCTTCTGAATTCTTTGCTAACGAAGTTTTGGAACGACCTAATAATACAAAATTCTGTTCCTCAACCTATATAATTAGTACTAATTGACTTCTTTACTATATTCAAGTTTCATTATGAAACTATTATTAAAAGGTTAAGTATCACTGTGTAAAATTACATGGATTGGAATTTCGTACATGAGTCTTCCCTTTAGAATAACTTAAGTTTCTATATTGTTTGTTTATAATTTAAGGGTAGATATTCTAAATCTATTACGTTCCATAGTCCTCTTTAACGGTACAATGAATGTCAAAATACCCTTTCTCATATTAAATTACAATTAATAAAATTGTATACATTGATAGATGTTCTTCGCTTTGACACATTAAATAACAGTAAAATACATTTAATATGTGTAATATTTCAACTTGCAATTTATTTATTAGAGACATATCTATGAGAAGAATGTTGTAATTGATTATATTATTGTTGTAATTAATTATTAATGTTGTCATTTATTTGAATTAGAACATTAATGCACAACTTCATAATTAGGTGGATGAATGACTATTAATATAATCCGATCACGGATTGCATGGACTGATAAGTATCCAGTTTAACTGAGGAAACAGACGAATCGATTACTTGTTAATTGTACTAGTCAGATATACGCGCTATAAAGCTGCTTTGAATGAAAAAAAGTATAATAGTAAGTGTGAAACTTTTTCATGTAGTTTTTCTTTCAATATCATGTAATCTAAAATTTTAATTATTAAAAATTGAAATTATTTTTATTGTGATTAAAACCCCTCCTAAGTGACATTTCCTCCTTATGATGCCGCTTTCTTTGAATATGTCCAACTTGACAGTTTGCCAATTTTCCACGCGACCGGGGGTCGGACTATAAGTTACCAGATAGATTGTCAATTGCATAAGTCTGCTTCTGTTTGATTGGTTTGATATCCAATAGTAACAGTATTTTAATAACCTTGTTTTCCTGCTAACATAATAATTTTTGGCAATTAAAGTTACCCATTTTTCTTATTTATTTGATTAACATCGTGCTTTTTGTTCTGAAACTATTGATTATATTTTTCAGTCTCATGAGTGTGAAACACTTTCACAAATTTAGCTTAACAAATTTAACTTTTACAAATTTAGTTTTTTAAATGTTTGTATTAAAATCGCAGCATAAATAGACATGCATGGTATATTATACGAAAATCGTGAATTCAATAAAGTGTTCCAGCATGAGTTGCCTATTGGATTCGTTAGCCTATTAAAATGAATACAACTAATAGTGAGTGAACTTCCCATTCTGACATTCAGACAGCATTCTCTTGTTAAAAAAAATATATATCGTTATCAGTTGCCGTTCGGGATCTTCATTACAAGATCATCGCTCAACAACAAAAAATGTAGATTTTTACTTTAACCAAACAAAAATATTAGTAACTGAAAAAAAGTATTACTTGTAAAATTTATTACTTCTCGTTAGAACTTAGATGTGCACTGAGCTGTAGTGGTGGTTAATCATGGGGTCACTTGTTTGGTTAATTAAAGTAAGTTGAATGTTTTCATGTTGACAGTTTGTGTTTGAAAGTTTGTCAAGTTATCAAATAATCATCCGATTTAGAAAGTATACTTGCTTTCGAAACTAATTTATTGTATCGCCTCGAGTAAATTAACTTCTACGTATTAAAAGTTTTAAATATATTCATAGTATCTTCTATGATAACTCTGGATGTCTACGATGAAATTATTGCATCTAACGCGTAAATAAAGCAAACTTTCTAATAATTATCTTAAGTGTTTTAAGCATCTATCAAAACTAGTTTAATTGTACATGGAAAATTATATAGTGGACTCTTATTGAACTTGTATTCAAATATTTAATTTAGATATCAAAATATTTTGGTTTGGTAACTGTATTTCTAAACTATAAAGATTTCTCTAATGAATTAATGAAAATTCTAAAACACTTGTCTTCATATAAAAGTAATATAAAAACTAACTTAATCTCTAATTTAAAAACTACTTGATATCAAATGACAAACTTCAAGAAGTGCTTACAGTAGTTTACGAAGTACAATTTTTCAATTCAATTAGTCTTATTAATCGATCTTTGTTACCTGATATTTATTTGGCCCAATATATCATTTGATAACTCAATGTTATAAATTCTGTACTATCTAACTTAAGTTTCCGGAAATTTGAAACAAGTAAAGTTCAAGAACTTCCTTAAACTCTTACTCAAAGCTGTTGACTGATTAATTTCTATTGATAATATTTATCTAATCGTAAATCCTCCATTTATAATTTTATAAAAATTCTGATTACTTTCAGATGTCCAAACTAATCGGCATTGCACTGACAATCTTGTTACTTATTGAGACTTCCGAAGCAACTGCTCCTCTCTTCCTGCAAGCAATTACTTCAGCATTGGCCACAATTCCGCTTTCTGGAGGTCCTATGACGACTGGACTTATTGGTGCTAAGCTTGGCATTGGAACAAAATTGCTGTACTACTTGGGATATTTTGGTAGAAGCTCTAAACCAAAAGCTGCTTCACGACCCAAAGCTGTTCCGAAGCCGACTCCTCCGAAACCAGCGAAAGTTGCTCCACAGTTTCCAAGCGGATTGCAACCAGTGCCCCTTCCATATGCTGCTCTAGCTGGATCCAGAGGATTTCAGCAAATGGGTGGTATGGGTGGGGGATTTGGTGGTCCAGGAGGCTTTCAACAAATGCCTTTTGGCGGCTTCGACCCTTCTCAGATTTTTCAAGCTTTAAGAGCTCAAGGATATGATGCAAATACAGCTATGCAGTTAATGAACTATGGCGGGGGCTTTGGAATGAATGCAGCTGGAAGTGGGTTTAATCCCAATGCTGCAAACTTTCCTAGCAATGCTGGAGGTGGTGGTTTTGGAATGAATACGGCTGGAGGCGGATTTGATCCCAATGTTGCTAACTTTCCTAGCAATGTTGGAGGAGGTGGTTTTGGAATGAATACAGCTGGTGGTGGATTTGATCCTAATGCTGCAAACTTTCCCAAGTAATGGGGGTGGTGGTTTTGGAATGAATACAGCTGGAGGCGGATTTGATCCTAATACCGCAGGATTTCCAAGTGTTGGAGGAGGTGGCTTTGATCCCAGTACTGGTAGCTTTACTGGTAGTACACCTGAAGGTAAAAACTTTTGCATGGTTTCCGAATACTAAAGGCTCGTGCTCACCAAGGCGACAAGATGCAAGCGACCAAAATTTGACCTCACCGCGGTCGCCTGAAACCGGTTTGCAGTCCTCCGCTTGGAGTTGCCCAACTTTCAACTCGAAGCTGTTTTTCACTAGGCGTAATGCTATTTCTGACCTTTCGATGTGAAGGGGTCGAAAAAATTTGGTCGCTTGCCTCTTGCATCTTCACGTCTCTCGCCTCGGTGGGAACGAGCCTTTAAAAGAACGATCTCTAATATCGTTGTACATAAAATTTAGCATCATTTCAATCCACAATAAGTAAGAAACGAAACTCATTCATCGGCATTTATAAAGAATAACTTGGATTTGATGCAACTGAAAATAAAGTTAGAAATCCTTTCATGCCTCGGAGAAAAACCAGGGATTAATCTTTCAAATGAAAACGCTTCCAGGACCTGAAATCTTGTGTTTAGTTTGGGGGAAAAACACGAAATAAACTTTCATAGCTCGTATTAGTTAATTAAAATTTAACCCAAGAAATCTATTCTAATTATTAAGCGTGTATATAAAATGTCATTCTACCCTTGATGACTCGCCTTCCAGATTAATGAACCCAGAATCTTCCCATCTTGTCTAATTTTCTTCTCAACTGTTCGCTGAATTTTTAAACGGAATAATTAGTGTTATCGGAAATGTCTTGAATCTCGTTTATTTGTAGTGCACTTCATGCAACAAAATTAAAGTTAAAATTTGCTTTGCATTTCCGCAATAGTTTTTGAAGTACTTTTTTTCATGTTATCTAATCTTATCCTAGCTACAACTTAAATTTTTGAATAAGCACTTAAAGTTCTATAACAGGAATGTCTACAACTCTTACGTCGGCTGCTTTTTCCTCCTCTGCTTCTCGGATTTCTTGAAAAGTCTATTAAGGAATCTGCCTTAATGTTTTTATTTTTGTAATAAAGCATAATGAGGAAATACTAGCATTATTTAAAGAAACTTCCAAAATCTTTAGTGACCTTGCAAAGAATTTTTTAGTTGTACATATATTTACTCAAGTTTATCCTAGAATTCGTTAAACTTGACTCGGGTAAATAGTCGCTAACAATATTATAGTACTCTTTACGAAATCTTGTTTAACGTTTATAACCCTCAATAACATCCACGTTAAAGACGATATAATTTAATTTGTTCCCAAAATATTAATATGCTAGACTCGATGTAATGTTTGTTCCCCTTTGTTTATTAATCGGAAAGTTGAATAGAATACACTATCGTGATTTGAAAACGTTTGTAGTAGCTACAAAATTTCTGAGATTTCCATAATCTTCTCGGAATTGGAATCGAGTTGCAGAGAGAAAGCGCTTTAGTCAAATACTGCTAAACATTATTTTGTGTTGAACTTTATCTGAAAGGAGAAATTAATCAACTGCGACTAGTTTTACTTGATTCAGAATACTCGGTTTACTGGTTATTAAAAGCGACTTCTAAAAGATTTGAATGTTTTTCCATAGCCTGTGGATTTGAAAGTTTATCAGGATTAGTAAAATCTGCAAGATCCGATGCACTCTTGTAAATCGGATACCATTCATTTATAAGTAACTTATTAAATGTGAGAAATCTAGATTTTAGCTTTTACTTAATCGAGTTTATAAGATCTTGAATGCAAGAAATCATTAAGCAAGTTGGCTTGCTAATAAACAAAAATTTAATTCTATGCTCATGCTGCTCTTTTACTGATATTCGACAATAAAAGCAAAATAACATAAACAACTTGAATTTCTACTTTCCATTCTACTTTCCTAAACGAAAAGTTTATATAACTATTGTCATGAAGGTCTTTCTAAACTTAACGAAACCCATACAGAGGGTTTTTAATTCAATTTATTGTAATCGACTTTTGCATTCCTTAGGTGGATCATTTCCTCCTGGCTTCCCTGAAGATTCGGAACAAACCGCTGAAACATCTGAACAATCTTCTGGTAAAACAGATGTAGGAGGAACCGAGGATATTGAAAGTTTCTTCACTTTTCTGCAAGATATGGATGATAATGGATGTATATCCCGTCTTATATGCGACATAGGTGGAGATCCATCATTCCTTGGAGAGTTCTCTGAAAATATACATGGGATGGTTGGGTAAGTATTTTGACTTTGCTAATAGTTTTACTTGCAATCAAATGCATAATTATAATCTCTATTGACCAAAATTTCGCTCCAATATTTATCGAAATATATTTCAACTGGAGTACTCCGCCCGATACAAATTATTTAAGTGACACTTGTAATATTCAGCCGTTACAAACTACAGGAGATCACCTTTTCAATCTGCTGTATTCTATATTTTTAAATTTTTCTTTACATGAAATAAATTTTGCACAATAATATGATTATTAATATCGTCTCTTCTAATGTTGTGAATTCGTAACAAATTATTTAATAGAAAATCGAATCTGTAAATTTAAAGAAATGCAACGTAACTTCAAATTTAATGAAAAGAGAATCTTACCTAGTGCTGCTTAAGATACTCCATTTGACTTCGGGTTTTATTTTTACTTAAAAAAACGCATTCCGAGGGGAAAATGCAAATTATTAGATTCTCGTGGACAAAGTTATGGAGGACAATTGGGTCTGAAGTTATGCTAAATAAGTCTTGTATATCTTGTATTTCTAATGTGAACTATCAATTATCTAAAATCGCTATCTAAATTATACCTTTCATTCCCTGGAGGTCGAAATTAATTGGTAATTATTTATCAGATACCTTATTTCAATAGATTACAATGTATTCTATGAACAGCCCAGCGTATCTAGTATAAGATGCTAAAGATCTCAAAGTACGAGTTTTTAAAAAATCTACAGAATATCATAAGTGACTGAATGACTAACTCCACTACTTCAGTATGTAGTAATTCGAAATTTTAAAAGAATAAAAGAAAATATTTACAGCCGTTTGTCCTAGATTTAATGAAGACGGTGTATTCGTCTATAAAGATTCTACAAAAACTGTTTAAACAGTTTAGAACTTCTTTCAGTTCAGATTTTTCTTGTTACTGTGACTAAAAATTCTTTATTAGATGTAGATTACAGGTATAAATTTTAAATTGTGTATCTGTTATATTCAATAATTTTAAAATGCCATTAACTTGGTTTTTAACTCTTTTTTTTTTTTTTTTTTTTTTTTTGAAAGAGAAAAAAAAAACTTCATTAATTCTTGAAACATTCAAAATGAATTGAACTGGCGCACACGAATTGTGTTACGTAACAGACGGATACCAACTGCATCCAATTTTATTAGTCGGTTACAGGTAATAGAACGAATAGCCTCAATACACATCTTCTACTAAATATTCTTTCCAGATCCCTCGATGTACAACCTACCAGCCGTGCCTACCCGTATATTCAAATAATGGAGAACGGAAAGCAAGGTGGCTGCGATTCGACGTTTCCTCAGTGCAGCGAATCCGCTTATGAAGTGGTAAAGAGCATAGCACCATCTGTTGGAATTCCTCAAAACATCGAAGCTGCAGCAATTAACAATTTATAAAACGCCTCTATTCCCATTCTACTGAAAGCCGAGATTTTAAATTGTATTGGTTTTACTCTTAATGTGAATCGAATAAACATTGAAAATATGAATTTGTAGTTATTTTGAATATCTGGGAGGGATTTCCCTTGTGAAAGACTTCCATAAAATCCGTAAACCGACATTTACAGTACTTATCTTAATTTTTTTTAATAAGAGATAAGTATATTTGAGAATTAAAGCAAACTTGCCTATTCAAATATTTTGAAACAATCTGCCACCCTTCTGAACTTGAATAGGTATTTAACATTAACTTTAAAATTGTAAATTCAAAACTGTTTTTATGACGTTTTCAAAGCAGCTGTATGCAAACTTATTCAATACTCTATTCATGAAACGTTTGTAAAATACGAGCATTTCCAAGAAGCGCCTCCTATCGTATGTTAAATTTAGGAAGATGGCATATATTTAAGCCGATTGTTACGAGTTATCTCCTTATCTAAAGTTTTTAATTAAGGTTCTTTAAATGTACTTAATTTACTGCGAATTATACAATGTGCAAACATCTAAATTCACCAAAGTACGATTCGTTTCGAATATTCAAAAAAGAATTTGATTAGTTTTTGTTGCAAATCTTTATTTGCCTATATCATTCTTAAATGCGAAAAAATATTCGATTCAAGCCTTATGGAATTGATTAGATATGTATATTAACATGAGAGGATGAGTTGTCCTTAAGAACGTCAGGGTCATTTTACGATCCCCGCGCGTCTTAAACTTAAATTCAACCTTGCGCTGATTAAAATATTTTTTAGTTGGAAAAAATAACGCGCTTGACTTTTAGATATTAAAAATAGACTGCTTAATAAAATCTACATTATTTTTTGTAATAAGACTTGGAACCTTTTCGTTGCGTTTCATATTTTGATTTTTCGTTAATTGTGATGTTTATTGACGATTAGATACTGAAAAGTCCCGTGTAGTGAAGTTTGTCAAATAACTGCCTCTTTCCTGGCATTTATGTTGTCAAATCTTACGCAGAGTAGAAGAAATAAACGTTTATGTACTGCGGAAAAGGCGTTCCTTCTGTCGTACACAAATATCGTACATGTAGTCTGGAAGATTTGTGCAATGACACTTGTATATAATTAAGCACCCATTTTAGGCTCATTTTTTGTGCATACCTTTCACGTGAAAAGTTTGAGCATTTCTCGATAAATGTTTGTGCACTGAACAATAAACTATAGCATGTTATCGTCTACAAATAACCCCCAACTATTTCCTGTCATTTATATTGTCAAATCTTATGCAGCGTAGAAGAAATAAAAATATATTTGAGACATCGTTAAATTTCTCGCTGGTACTTTCCAGGTAAGTGCTACACAACATGATAAGCAATACGAGTATTTTGCTTAAATTTTATTCTCCTCCACTGTGTGCCATTGGTAAAAAAAATATTTAAAAAAAAAAAAAAAAAACATTCTAAGTTATTCTCTTCATTTCCAGAATTTCCGTACTCTTCAGATTCAGCTTAGTTCGTTAAAGCTTTCTTGATCTGAAAAATTCTCTTCAAAAACATCAGATCCATTCTCGTCATTGTCAATGTCTGTATCTTTATCAGTTTCAACTTCCGCAAGAAGACTACGTAAATGCTTTATTTCTTTTTCGTATGGAGTCGGCATTGTGTTCAACGGGCAAATCCATAAAAGCGCGGAATTCAGTACAAGGAAAGTAATGAATTCACTGTATCAGCCACATAAAATAACTGGTCTGCGAGAGAAACGAAAAAACGCGTGGTGTCTTTCCATAACTACAGTAACTGACCAAATGTGTATTGGGACCGAAAAATTCCGGAAAGACTTTCTAAATACTCGGAAAAGGCAGAGAAAGCTGACTAACTGAACTAATGATAAGAAAAGAATGTACAGACGACTAGTTTTTTAAGAATTTGGCAAGAGCTTGAGGTCATAAAATGACCCCCACGCGTCCTGCCGAGTTAATATTTTTACAGTGTCTCACTAAAGTTGTCGCCTACGCATATGTATACAAATTATTAAATAAAGTTATTAAACAAAATTTTGAAAATTACTTTGGAAGAATTTATCTTGAACATATTTTTTTAATAATATTTACGATTTTTAATTCTTCATTGGCGCTCCACGATGGGCCAAGGCCGTCATGTTACTGCCAGATTTCGAGATAGGAGATATTTTCTTTTTACTGGGTTGGATTGTCAGTCCTATACCCAACGCTCTGAAGTCATATTATACAGGTAACTACGGTTTAAAGTTGATCCCAAACCACTACAAACATCCACGACACCATCGTGATTGAAACCCTACGACACCGAACACTAGTCCCTCGGCCATCAGGCCACACATTTTTTTAATTGCTTAAATAAATTTGTTTTAAATACGATAATACATGTGAAAAGAATGTATGTTTTTCTCAAAAGTTTCAGGAGAAGAACAATTTTCGATAAAAATCTTTCAACTGCTTGTTAAACAATTTTTAGTACTTGATTGAATATCCACGACAATTTTTTAATTGTAAATTTCAGGTTTTTAAAAAATTTTGGATTTATTTTGTTCGAAATTTTATGTATTACAAATTTTAGCTGTTTCTTTTAGGTATTATGTTTCTGAAATCTATTTTCAAATTCTGATCAAATATTATATATTCTTTTGGGTTCAATGACCAAGGAGACCTTTTACTGACTTGTAAATCACAATTTAAACATTCAAAAGCAGTTGGCTTAGGATTGTTATCCTGATAGAACTTCGAGTCTCTCCGTATACTTAAATTTTCGACTGATTATTTAAAATTTTCTTATGATATCTAAGATTTTAGTTTATTTTTACTGGTGTCATCAGAATAATTCGAGCTTGCTTACTTCAGGAGATGATATGCATCCTAACACCATAATTTTTTCATTACAATTTTTAACAAATGGAATAGGCTCTATTTTTTAAAATTCGTTTTTTCAATTTTATCCTAAACGTAAAACAACCATTAATTCTAAATTTATTACATTTGCTTTCATAGCAAATATAACATTGTAAAAACAATTTGTCTGTTTCTGGTAAATGAAATTCGAATGGAAGGAAATGGAATTCTAGGAACGAATTAATCATTATTTTGAGATGAATGTTTGATCTAGTACTGGAAATATAAATAAATAAACACTACATAAAAACAATTCAATGTTCTAGAGGAATTTATTTCATATGGAAAGTTTTATTTAAAAAATATTTCTTAATTACGATCGAAAATTAATGTATCAATGTAGACAAATTTAACACAAGTCTAAATAGCTTACGATAACTTTTTATGAAGCTTATTTATGTTTAAATGTAGTATTTATTTATTTATTTTTTTTTTATTCAAAAACTGAGGAGTATTATAGTTAATAAAACGTAGTGCATTAAGAGGAATGATTTATTGTTCTTTTCATTGTGAAATTTGAAATTATTTCAAAGTTTTCTTTAGAATCATAACGGAAATCACCCATTTATGAAAACTTTCGTGATGTAATGTATTTTTTTCATAAATTTTATCAAAAGTTTAAAAGGATGAATTATATCTCATGGTGGAATCGACAGATTTTTAATTATTTTTGTGAATACATCTAAGATTTTTTGGAAAGATATCGTTGACGAGAGTATAGTTAGAAGAAAAAAAAAAGTCTTTAACTTTATCGATATTCATAGCCAATGTCGATTTTCCTTTTCAGTCATTCTATCTATTACCCTCTTTAAAAAAATAAATAAATCACATTTGTCAGGTGAAATGAAGTGAACAGTTGACAATGAAACAAGAACGAATTCTGCGTTTGATTCCTAGCAGAAGCTCTTTGGCAGGTAATCTCACTCGAATTTAAGAGTAATAATTTTTTTTCCCCTGTTTGTAACATGCACCGTTTTTGCATTTTCTGCCTTCCTTGATATGATCAAATTTGGATTCTGTTTCAACCAAATAAAACATGTACATATTTCGATAATTTACATAAGAGAATTTTGTTTTTACATATTATCCAAAAATATTATTTATCATGAACATATCGAATATTAATTATTTGAAAAAAATTAATTTATTGGCAATTATTCGATAATAAAATTGATTAAAAAACAAGTCTGATTTATTAATGAGCAATATTTACATATAATTATTGAATAAAATTTCGTAAATTTTTTTTTATTATTATTATTTTTTAATTGTTATTTCACTATTTAGCTTTCTATTTAAAAGCTAATTTAAAAAATAACCTCCGAACTTTTCCAAGATATTGATTATTTGGTAAAACCATATAAATACTGTAAACAGTTTCAGAAATTTTAATGCTATGGAATTCATTGAAACCTGATATTACAATTTTAGTTTGTAATTAAATGGTGAATTCAAGTTTCTATGAAAGATTTAATTGCATACTTAAAATGATATAAAAACTCTTAATATCAGAAAAGGGCATTCAAAGGTTTGCATCATTTTATTCTTCCTTTATTTATTAAAGGAATACAGTGGCATCAATTATTTAATAATCCTATCATTAATGATTATTTGAACAGGAATTGACATACATTAGAAAACATTTAATTCAATAAAAAGTTTTGAGTTTATTGTAAGTTCACATGTATGATTTTTTATATCTATCATATCATTATAGATGATATCATTTTGTAATCAGAAATTACCAAGTGGATTATTATAAAACAAAATCCTGAAGTAATTCAGTTGTTATTAAATTTTTTTAGGTGAGAATTTATCGTGTATTAAAATTAAAGCTTTAATTTATTTATGATATTTCAAACTATTCAACATGGTCATAACAAAAAATAATAATAATAATGCATCCATATGAAGTTAATAGAAGAAAATTGAATCTTTATTCTTTTATGTCTTATATAAGTATATCAATAATTAATTAATTGTAGAAGTTAAACTTACAGGATCAGAATGATAAGGTTAGTTATTTATTATAAAAATTGGTAAAAAGCTCTTTTTAGCATCTTGTAACTCTAATTTAAAATAATAATAATTTATTAGTTTTGTTTCTGAAAAATTGACTATTGTTTGGAAAATTTTCCATTTTTTAGTTAAATAATCTTGCTGTTTGTTATTGCATTAAATATTATAACATTGTAAACAATCATTTATAATTTCAAGGCTATCTTAAGTTTTCTGTTTTTATTTGAAATATTAATTTGCACATAATTGTAAATAATGTGCAAGTATAAACATATGAGTGATATGAAGTGATAAACTGTATTTTTTTATAGATGATCTTGATAGTATTATATCAAAAAGTATATTTATAATTGTTTTGCATCAAGTAATTATTAATATTAATCAAATCCCATATTTATTCATCACATATAGTCTCTTACTGAATTCATGGGACCATGTAAACTATCTTTGCACTCATTTGTATCTATCTTCAGCTATTCTTTAATATAAATATGCTTTTATTTTTTTTAACAGGAAAGGATTACTTTCAGCATTAAGCTAATTACTTTAGATTGCTATATTGTTTTAAAATAATTTCTTGTTAGATAATTATTTATTTAAGAAATAAAAATAATATGAAAAATAATCACTTTATAAATTCTGAAAGAAAAAACTAATTTATTGTGCTGTGGAATGTTAGAAGTTATAACTCTCAGACATCAATTTAAATAACAAGACAAGACAGTATTGTTATTATGTTCTGTTGCTTATTATTTTTTTTTCTATCCATTAATATTATAGACAAAAATATGTTTTATATGAGTTATAGTTTATTCCTATAGGAAGAAATAAATTATTGCAATTTATGTCTTAGCCATTTATTTATACATATTTATTTAAATTGTAAATTCACTATCGGTATACAATAGCATCTGCAGTAATTTTTTTATTAGATTTTTAAATGTATAATTAATAATTGACTTTTTTCCTTTTTTTTCAATTCTTTCATTATGTATCAGAATTATATTAATGTTAATGATTTATTTTTTAATTCCTAAATTTTTTTAGGGTTGATATAGTTTGGAAGCTTTTATATGGCTTATTGTGCTTATAATGATAAGGATGCATCATCAGCTAATCCTGAAATGTCTGATAAGTTGCCTTCAAGCCCCACAAATTCTTCTTATATAAGTGGTTTACATTTTGATTTAAAACCATCATTAGACAGGTAAGTGTTCCCACCAGATGCTTTTTAATTGTGAAAAGCTTTTTTTTTCCCCATTACTTTAAAGTAAATGTAATATCCATTACTTTAAAGTATAATGTTTCTTCATAAAATTTGTTGACTTCTCAGTAGATTCATTTCATTTTTATTTTATTTTATTATATAAGTATGATCTATTCTACCATAACTTTTTAAAACTGCTTACTCACTAATTATAAGCTTGATGAAACAAATATTAAGTTGTACTTAACAATTTAATGATCTAAAAAAGCATTAAAAATTTAAATTTGTACATTTTCTGAAATAAAATTTCTCTTTAATGATTTTTTTAATTCAATTTCTGAGGAATGAGATTTTTCTATTTTCAGTATAAGGCAGCATCTATAGATGGGTTGTTCAGCTATTGCTGTTCATGCTTGTATTCATAATGCTTAATGTAAAATGACTAAACATATGTTGAGTAATATTCTAATCCTAATGTCCTAAAATATAAGGATCATCCAAATTTTCTATGGTGCTAGACTATCTAATATAATACAAATAACGTTTTTTAGAATTTAGAAAAAAATTCTAGAATTTTAAGTAATAGGAAAAAAAATAGAACAAAAATTTATCTTCTGTAAATATTTGAAGATTATGTTATAATACTATTTTCATATGCTGTATATCTTTATATAGATATAGATATACAGCATATGAAAATATAAAGTGTTATGAATCATTTTAATCTTTTGGCCATCATTCAAGATATTTTTATTACTTTTGAATTTTTTTATGGGCTCTTGATATGTGTTCTTGGACTGATTATACTTTGATAATCTTTAGAAATATTTTTAATTTTTGGCATTCAGGCAGGGTTTTTTTTTTTTTTTTTTTTCCCCCCTTTATGTTTCAGTGCTTTGTTTGCAGTTGGTAAAAAAATAGCCGTTGTATTTATTTCAGATGTTTGTAAAATAAAAATTTCAATTTCAATGTTATTATTTTTTTTAAATCTTTTCATTGATAATTTTCTTGTATTTTTAAACTGAGATATAAAGTAATTTATTTGTATAAAAAATTTATCTTATATTGAGTACTACCAATTTGTATACATATGTTTTTGTTATATTGTAGATCATTGTGGAAAACATGCTATGTATTTCGAGAAGGAAGAAAGGGTGTAAAAATGACATTTCAGGGAAAGGTCTATAACTTCTTAGAGCGACCAACTGGTTGGAAATGCTTTATATATCACTTCACTGTGTAAGAATTTCTTTATTTACTAAATACAAATTTTTTTAATAATTTTCATTAATGTAATTTTTTAGACATAACCATATATATATTTCATTTTTATTTTGTGTAATTGGTCACTTTTTCTTTCGTGTGTATATATAGTCAAACAACATATGCAAACATTTGAATATCGCAATTTCAAAATGATTTCAAATAAAAAAAGTGAAATTTTAAATAAAATTTTTATTTCTGTTAAGAAGATAAGTTTTATTTATGAGAAATCTTAATAATTAAAATAATTTTCCAAACAATACTTCTAATTAGGAGTCTCTTAATACATAGAAATAGATGAAATTGTATTAAAATTCACAGAATATTAATTCTGTAGAAATAATAAAACAACAAATATAATAAAACATCACAACAAACTTCATTGAAGTTTCTTAGTAGTCAAACACATATATATGTTAAGCCAATGTTAAAAATAAATAAAAGCAGTTTTTCATTTGGTTTATTTCTTTGTTAATGTTTTTAATTTTGGATTATTTTTTTAGATATTCATTTTTTCTCTTTGGAATTGTTGATTTTTTAATTTGATCATATTTTAATCTGCAGTAAGTTTTTAGGGTTATGTTGGTAGATGACTTTGCAGTAAATTTCTTTGTTTATACACAATGTCCATTTTCATAATCTTGGCATAACAATGTCATTTTCAAGAAGGATGTTTTTAGTTAAAACAGGGGCCACTTCTTTTAAATTTATAACCTTCAAAAATTGTTTCTCATATAGATCTGATAACTTTTGCATAGTTATATAATTGTGTAAAACCAAATCATTGACTAAACTCAATAGATATACTAACATCCCCTTTGTCATAGCTATGAATTAATTTGAAAACATGTAAATTAAGTTCCTTATATATTGCTAAGTTTCTTTTATAACTATCACACTTATTTTTCTTTAATACACTATGGGCATAATATCCTGCTAAATATGAAATATCTGGTTGCAGATCTTTTGAATTTCCAAAATCTTTTTTCTGAAATTGATATTAAAAAAGATACTTAAAGGTTTATCACATAAATCAGCTTCAAAAGTATTAATGTTAGTAAAGCCTAAATCTGTGGAATAATGGACGGATTTAAAAAGAATAAAGTATCTCTCCCCCCTTTTTTTTTTTTTAAATATTTGTCGAATAGATATATGAAAATTAGTTCTTGTTAAAGTGATGATACATACCAAAACTTTTCTCCAACACATCAGTTTGAATTTTATTTAGTAGGATATACTTCAAATTGAGTTGTTCAACTCAGTATTTTGCGAATTGTATAATGCAATTCATTGTTATTTGAAGTAAAGAAAAGGTTTCGTTCATTAAACATCAGTGTCACATGAGTACTTTTCTCTAATGTCTAACCAATTTATGAAATTATTTACAAGTATTATTTGTTCATCCGTTTCTGACTCACGATATTACATGAATGCTTACTTTAAAAAAAGAATCTTAGCATTCACAATATCAAACCAGGAAACATATTTTTATATAATTTGCCATGTTGTCAAGAGTTATTTTAATTTATTGTCTTACCTTCTTGTAATGCTACTACCACCATGTTATCATTAAATATTTAAAGTGTCAAATTGACATTTTGTCTCAAAAGTACAATGTATCTACTGCATGGACTAGCAATGAATTCAGTCCTTTATAGGTTAGAGCTATTTATTCTCTGCATGCTCCAGTGCTAGCACTTGAGAAGTAACTGAATAATCTGTCAGTGTCTTACCATGAAGTGCCTAATATTTCATGATGTCATCAGATTAGATAGTTTGCTTCTGATTATTAAAATTCTCATTGGCATTGCATTATGTTCCCATTAGAAAATTGCCAAAAATAAATTATATAAATTATTCTGTAGTGTTATATATTTTAAATGTTCTTTTTATTCAAGAATTAGAAAGTTATCTTTCAAATTCAGGGATTTGATGTTATGATTGAAGAAATAAATCACTTCTGTTATAAAAATTGCAGTTCATTTTTTTGTTCTGTATTTAAAAATAATTAATTCATTTTTATACTGCAATCATAATCTTGATTGGAATAAAAAATAGTTATATTAAATAATTATTTTTATGTAGATAAATACACTTACATTATTCACAGTAAAAGAAACACTAAGTTTTATCTCATTTGGCTTCACTCATATTTATTTAGTAATTTAATGAAATACAGAACATTTAATAAAATTTTAAAGAAACTGCTTTTTTATCTCAATTTTCAAAGTTTTTTTCATATAATATTTTTAAAATAAATTGTTCTTAACATAATGAAACATAATATATTAAAGCAAATAAATAAATAATTTAGTTATGATATTATTGTCATTGCAATAAATCTTACATTTTTTTGTTTTGTTTTTTGTTTCGGTGACATTTATGTAAAAATACTCTTTTTTATGTTTTCAGTATTGTATTCATGTGTACCTTGATAAATATAATTTTGTTGTTTTCTACTTTAAAAAATCTTTTCAAGTAATGTACATAATCACTAGTTAAATCTTAACAAGTTTATGGGTTTTAAAATTCACATCAATGCATCTTCATCAGTTTAAGCAACAAATTATGTATAAATTATTGAACATTAAATGATATGTTGTGATTCATTGAATTACTCTTTCAGATTTTTGGTTGTATTGGTGTGTTTGATATTCAGTGTTCTATCAACGATTGATCAATACACAGATTTTGCAATTGAAACTTTATTTTGGATGGTCAGTATCTTTATTTTTAAAGCTTACTTAAATTTGGTATATATTTTAATAAGATTTCAATATTTTAATATGATTTCTTATAAATTTTATTTACATATAATCTCTAAAAAAATTATTACAATGTTTAGTTTTGAATTTCTTTTATTTTCGCTTAATTTAACAGAATAATTAAAAATGTGGATTATAATATATTTTTATTTTGAATTCATGGCTTCTGAGCAGCCCTCCATTATTTTTACTGATTTTAAGTTTGTGTATTTGTAATTTACATATTTGCTAGAAGACCATAAAGAAATTGATCATCGAGATGATCATTGATGAATTGCAATTTATAAAAATATTTTATTTATACAAATATTGTAATTTAGAATCAAATCTTTTAAAATTAAGATATTCATATTTGAAAATTTTATTTATTTAACCATTATGAGTTCAATATTTGTTATGAAATATTGTTCAAAGTTTAATCTCTTAAATCAATATTATCAAATCTTACAAGGTAAGTGTATGAACTGTCTTTCAGTTATTTGTTTTAAATTTATACTATGTGTAAGTCATAATTTGCATGCTAATTGACAAAAGTAGCAGGACACCCCTCTCAATAATTTTGAGAAAATCAAGTTTGAAAATTTGAATCACTTTTATTCTGTTTAAGCACTGTACTGAAAAGGGATCTTGTAATGTAGTGATTAAAAAGTAAGATGACACTTGGAAGGATAAGAATTCTATTAAAAATATGGTTTAATATATTTTTCTTTCATTTCTACTTTTTATTGTTGCCTTTTTTTTTCATATGCAAGTATTTCTGGAGAAATACATATGTTTGTAGCAAATGGAAATAAAACAATCACATTCTATCAGAACATAAAAACTTTATTTGAAATAGATTTATTTTATTTTATTTTTATTATTTTATTTATTTTTCCTTATTTGAATTCTATATGAAAAGGAAAATCAATTAAAACTCTCTTTGGAATGATTTAGCTGCAAGGAATTGCAGAATTGGCAAACAAAAAATTGCTGGAAAAAAAAATGATTTAAGAATCATTAAAATGCCAGTTGGGAAATTGATGAGCTATTATTCTCAGTGAAAAAAGGAGAATAAACTGAACAGTTTTCTAGTTAATGTACTTGAATATCTTTGTTAATGCAAAAACTCTGCATTCATAAACTATTCTAGTAGCCATCAAATATATTGATTCTCATTTGTTTACAATGAATATTAACCTGCAATCCTTTTTATTAATACTTGATAATAAAATAAGTAAATATGATCTTTTATACTAATATTGATTATAAATTCAATATCTGTTGTATTGAATGTAATATAATTTCTTTTCCGGCAATATCAAAAATAAATTTAATTTCCCTATCTTTTGTATTCAATTACTAGACACACGATTTTCCGAAAATTGCACGTATTTAAATAGCAATAGACGAAGAGCAGTACATCCTAAGAGAAAGTAGCTGGTTGTCACAGTGAATGGTCATTAAAAACCAATCATTTAAAGTGTTTTTATTAATAGATTATAAAATGTGAGAATTAATGCAATTGGACTGAGTACATAAGGAAAAATATTATCAGAAAATGTGATAAGGCAAGGTTAATATTAACTAAATTTGTTAGGAGGTGTTAGCATATTAACAAAATTTGTTAATTGTAGGTCAAGAAATCAGGAAAAGAAGCAAAACAGGTGTTATATGTTTCTCACATAAAATACTTATTGCTTACTATGTTACTTTTACTAAATATATGTAAGAAAATAAAACAAAAAGTCCATGTTGGGTAAACTTTATACCCTTCAGATTGATAGCTTGTGCTTTTAATCACTACAGTGCAAGATTGCTAATCAGTGCTGTACTTTAACTCTATAAAAGCATGTACAATTTTCAAATTCCAGTTTCTGGAAAATTATTGAGAGGTGGGTCCTACTCTGGTTACTACGACTAGTTAACATCCTAGTCATAACTTACACATAGTATATATTTCAATGAATCATTAGCAATCAGTTTGTGACCTTTCCTTATGATTTTTTCTGTTTTGGTAGAATATGATTATTAAGTGTTTCATGCACCTGCTATAATCATGAATATTTCTCCAGAAGCACTTTCATATGACAACTAAATTAAGTAAAAGTAAACAATTGATGTTTAGTAAAGCTTTTCAGAAAGTGAAATAAAATAATGTATAATGAAAAGAAAATATATAAAAGTATGGTTCTCGTAGAAAATACTTAAAATTTTATGCAATTTTGCTGTATTGCTTATAAGGAGTGTAACATAAGAAAATAAAATGGGAAGGAAAAAGGAAAGAAAACCCAGCAAAATATAGAACTCATTCTCTTTGGGTTGTTAGCTCATGCCTTTAACCACTATATCAGAATATTGCTTAGTATTAACAGTATAGAAACATTTAAAAAATTCAAACTCTATTTTCTTGGAAATTATTGTAAGGTGGGTCTTATTTTGGCAGGATATAAATAGTACAAATTTCAATCAAAGCAATGTTGCACAATTCATGACCTCTCTTTGTTAATTAATATTTCTTACTAGTTTATTTCTACTCTAATTAACAAATGTTATATAATGTACCAGAAAAAAAAAAAGATAAATCATTTTAACCATTTTGAAACATTTGTCATTTCACAAAAGTTTGGCAAATATATTACATTTTATTATTTAAGTGGCTACTTAAAAAAAATCTTTTAAATATTGTAAAAGTAATTTTAATTAATTTGATATATATTATTTTTATTGTTAAAGAATGGAAAAATCATTTCTATTATATTTTTACTTACAAAATTTTTTTAAAAAATGTTAGGCTATATAAAATAATATTAGTTTATATAAAAATCGTTAGGCTTACTAAATATGATTCTATTCTGTATTGAATTTTTTAAATATCTGATCTAAATGTATATCATTTGTTTCTTATAATGGCAATTTTAACTTTTACATAGCTTTTTTTTTTATTAAATTATTATTTTTGTATTAACTACTTTCTCTATTTAAAAAGAAATACTGTATATTCATTATAATGTTTTATTCTTAGGAAACTGTTTTAGTTGTATTTTTTGGAGTTGAGTACTTAATACGTTTATGGGCTGCTGGTTGTCGAAGTAAATACATGGGAATTTGGGGGCGATTAAGATTTGCCCGCAAACCTATATCGATCATTGGTATGTACTTTCAGATACTGAATTATATATTTTATCATGTTCCTTTAAAAAATTATTTAAAAAAAATCAATCTTGGATGTTTAAATTTCAGATCTCATTGTAGTAATTGCATCTATATTAGTAATAGCTGTTGGATCAAATGGTCAAGTTTTTGCAACATCTGCAATAAGGTAAATGTTTTTAATGAGCTAAGTATTTCCCATTTTTATTATGGCTATTATGTTAGATAATAAATACATGTATATAGTGGCGTTCAATTATTATGGCATTAACTTTTAGCGTATTTTTTAAGTCATACAAATTATATAGGAAATATAAAAAAATATAGTTATAAAGAACGAAGTAAGGGTTTGCTGAATGAAGTAAAGAACAGAAAACATTATAATGTTTTCTGTCAGAGTCTTAATTGTTTCTTGAAAAGAGGAAGCTTGTATGCAACTGATTTCTTTTACCATTTCTTGAGTTCCTGACATGGCTTGGCTTATGGCTTGCTGTTTTAATATTTTAATGAGTTTATCTTTTGTAATATGAGTAGAATTGAAAGTATTGCCTTTTTTAAATTTAGAAAGAAGTGGGTTCTCTCTCTTGGAATATAAATTAAGATCATCTTAATTTTCTTTAAAATTATGATCTTTATCTGAGGTGTACTCAAATAAAATGGTGCTTAAAATGGTATTCGTCATATTTAGAGCCAAACATGTCGTGTATTTAAAGTGGTCTACATTAATTAACAAACAAACCTAACAACGGGTAAAAAATGAAAATACAAAATGCATAAATATAGAATGATAAATTATCAATGATGAATAATAAATCAAAGAAACTATACTACCAGAAAAAACCGGAAACATGAACAAATAGATAAATTGAGCTATGAATTAAACAGGTGTTTACTTAACCACAACTTATAAATCTACTTACCTGAATAATACACTCATGTCCATAAATTAAGGATAATGAAGTTCAGGCAAAGAAAGAGACAAAAGCAAAACAAATTTGACTTATTTGTAAAGTCTATTTATTAAGCAAAAGGTAAAGAGCAAAAAAGATGCTATATGTTTGACATAATTTTAAAAAATTGCGATTTTTACTCCCTGGAGCAAATTTCAAAAAAGAACCTATTCACAAAAAACAGTATAACATGGTTAGTATGATGGTTAATATGGAGTATGTCTCCCGGACGATGCAATACAGGCCTTACAACGCCTAGGCATGCTGAGTATCAAATTATCAATCTGATCTTGGGGAATATTACACCACTCATCAAGCAATGCCCTCCGAAGTTCCGGTTGACAGGTGGGAGGGGGTTGACGGACTGCAATTCGTCGGTCAAGCATATCCCACACATGCTCTATTGGATTCAAGTCCGGTGAGTATGCTGGCCAATCCATACGGGTGATATCCTCCAATTGAAGGCATTCGTCTACAATGGTTGCACGGTGAGGACGGGCGTTGTCATCCATAAACAGAAATTTAGCTCCCATGGCGCCCCGAAACAAACGTACATGTTGTTCCAGAATGACATCCCGATAGATGTGGCCTGTCATCGTTACACTCTGAACATGCAGGTCAGTTCTGGAACCAAAAATAATTCCTCCCCAAACGAGCTATCCTGCACCACCGTAACGGTGTCGTTCAATGGTGTTCTCTTGGTGGTAACGGGTACCTGGCGCTCTCCATATGAAAGTTCGGCGAGAATCAGACTGCAAACTAAACCTGGACTTGTCGGAAAACATCACACCAGACCACTGTTGCGGTGTCCACAATGCATGCTCTCTACTCCAGGTTAATCGCAGGCGACAGTGAGTTGCGGTAAGTGGAACACATCTGACAGGCCTACGAGCATATAGACCAATGTGCCCTAAACGTCTGTACGCGGTCTGTCTTGAAACTGTCGTACCGGTAGTTGAAGAGAGCTGACGAGACAGGTCTGAGGCTGTGCTCCGTCTGTTTCTTTTGGCAGTAACTGCTAAATACCGGTCCTTATTCGGCGTTGTAACTCGTTGGCGACCTGTGCTGTAACATCTACTCACATTACCATCATCTTGAAATCGTTGCCAAAGCCTGGAGAAGACACTCTCGTCGATTCCAAGTTCCTCGGATACTTCCAGCTGGGTGCGTCCACATTCCAGTCGTCCGATAATTCTATCACGTAAAAAATCATCCAAATGCTTCCTTTGTGCCATAACTATGCGGTTATAGCACTGAAAGGCTTTTAAAGCGCTTGTGAACAATTTTACTTCTTTGCCACCATTCCTTATATACCCCTCTCTTACACTCTCGTCATTGTGGTGTACTATCCGCGCCATCTGGTGGTTTCCTGTAATTTGCATATTCTTCTTCAAGATGTGTGTGATAATTCTACAGGTGAAATTTTTATTTTAGAGTTCAATTTCTGTGTGATTCTGAATTATCCTTAATTTATGGACATGAGTGTACTTGTAATTTTATGGATAAACAGAATTTAATCTTATCCAGTTTTACACTTGATTGCCCCTCATTAGCAATCAATGGTTTTTTTTTTACCCCCAATTCCTATTAATTGAGAAATTTCAAAAATATTTCCTGCTTCTTTTATATGTTCTGTTTTTAGACTCTAATGCAGCATTATTGTAGAAGTTTGAGACACTCACCACTTGTATCCACATTCACCACAGTTACTCCCGCTCCCTTGCTTTACTATGCATCATGTTTCAAAAATAACAAACAACAATATATAAAAAAAGCGATAGTTTAAAAAATAAAACGTTTGCAAATAGAAGGGATAAAATAAATCCACAAATTGATATAAAAAAAGTAACTATTCACTGCTAAAAACTTAACATAATCTTTATAAATGAGTAATATCTGCTGCTACCTTTAATATAGCGACATATTAAGGAAAATAGAAATAGCAGATGGCAATCTTATTTTCATTTGAGATAGATTTTTATATTTTAAAAAAAAAATCATATGTAGAAATTCTTTGCAGAAATTGCTGTCTAATTTGTAATATGTTATTGACAAAAAATGAGATTTTGTATAACATGAAATAAAGTTTGGAAATGAATTTAGAAGCATATTTGAAAGAAACAAAATATTTAAAATCAAAAATTTGTGTTTCCATTTATGCATTAAGCCTTCATTCCAGTATATTCATTTTGGTGAAAATAAATTCAATGAATCTTTAATATGTAAATAAGTTAGCAGATTAAATATGTTGTCCTCATTATCTCACTTGTTACATTAATACTTTTTCATATTAATTTCGTAATGCTTTAATATTTACTTCTTGTAGCGACTTTAAATAAGCATCTAGTTTACATTAGAAATTTTAAAAAACATCTGCAAAACTTTAACCATTCATTTTTGGCAAATATGTTATCAATTTAATTTAATTATTATTTTAAAATGCCAAAATAAAAGTATAATTAAAAAATGCATTTTAAGGTGATTAAGTTGTTAACTGATAATTTGTAAAAATATAGCAGATTTAATTTGGTTTTTCTTGCATGTAGCAGTTTGCATTCAAATAAAATTGAATAAATTTTCTGAATTTTAGGTAAATTCCCGATTTTAATTTTTTAATTTTTATTTATTTAATTAGAGGTATTCGATTTCTCCAAATTTTACGTATGTTGCATGTTGATCGACAAGGAGGAACATGGCGTCTCTTGGGCTCAGTTGTCTTTGTTCACCGTCAGGTTTGTTTTTCTAATAATTTTATATTATTTATGATATGTTTATAAATATAATTAGAAAACCTTCCTGCAACTAGATGAATTTAATCAGAGACATTGTATAAATGCATGAATTTCTTTCAGAGAAAATTCATGCATTTATACAATGTCTTGCATTGATTTTGGATTATGCAGATGATTAATTACTTCATCTCATATTTTTTCCTACTAAATTAATGATTCTCTTCAAATTTATAATACAATTTTTGGTCTTATCTTTTCCATTTTTCAAGATACCAACTTTCATTCTGCTTATTAATGTTAAGTTGTGGTGTTAGATACCTTATTGTATATTGTGCATAGTCATGATACATTTAGTCTGTAGCTAACTTAATTCACCAATTATTTAAGCTGAAGTTCACAAGTTTTTGCCTTGCTTATAAATTTATAATTACTGCATTCTTGTGGTTTCACTAATATGATGACTGGTAATTCATGCTTACTTTTGTTTGTAAAAACGTTTTGTATAAAATTTATAAAGTCAAGAATATTTGATGCTTTTCACATTGGTGTAGTGCTACCACTTAGTTGTTGTCTTTGTCACTTGATTATTAAAATTTTTTTAAAAATTGAAATGTAGTATTTAAAGGAACTAGTAAAAAATAGATTTCTATTTTTGTTTATCAATCTTATTGGTAAAAAAAATCATTTATTTGTGCTATTTAGGAATCGTCTTGATAAAATTGGTAAAAATACATAAATTATAAGCCCATCTGTGTTAGACTATGAACCCTAATATTTCTTAGAGTGGGCCTGAATTTCCGAGTGGCTAGCATCTGGCGCTCGGTACTACAGGTTGCAAGTTCGAGTCACGGCATTGCTATGGATATTTTTGTAGTGGTTCGGAATCCACTTTAAACCATAGGTCCCGGTCTTATATGATCGTAGAGCGTTGCTGGGGTATTGTTACTCCGCTTCCGTACCTTATCTTCAAGCTAGTTTTTCCTTTGCAAAAAGTTTTATCAATTCTTGTTTGCAAAAGGCATCATAAGGTGACAATTTTATAGAGTTGATTTTTATTAAATTTCTTCGGAAAATAATGTATGTATTGCATGCAATGGAGCGTAATCTGTTTTTAGTGTATAATCTGCAAATTGTTGGCAAGAAATTATAGTATTTAAAATCTTATAAATAAATAATTAGAATAGCAATCTTATTGCTTTATATATTTATAGTAATTTGAGTATGTTAATATGTTTTGAAATGTATAAAAAATAATCACTTATGTTTGGATTTATTTAAAAATTAATAATATTTATGCATTGAATAATTTTGGAATTTTTAAGCGAGCATTCTTAAATAAATGTCTTTTAATGATTTATTAATCTATTTTCAGGAGCTTATTACAACTCTCTACATTGGATTCTTAGGTCTCATTTTTTCTTCATACTTTATGTATTTAGCTGAAAAGGAAGATGTTGGTATTATTGGAAAATCAGATTTCACTAGCTATGCTGATGCCTTGTGGTGGGGAGTGGTAAGATCTACTTTAAAACAATATTAACATGTGCATACAACATTTTTTGAAAACATTATCCTGCTACTTTCATAATTTGAATTTGCTTATTAGCACTTTTGTTTTCTTTTATTTTCAATGTTTTTGATTTTTATTTTGCAGTTAAAGAAATGCCAACATTTTCTGTTGTAAATCGTTTTTTTTTTTTTTTTAACTTGAATGCATTTTTCTTTATTCATTAAAACTTTTTTTTTTTTTTTTTTTTTCTAAAACAATATATTTCTTACTTCTGATAGTCAACATATATAACTGCTTTTTAATGTATTAATAATCAGATATAATTCATGATTTATACTATCTCATGAATTATCAATTTACAAGAGTGCATGTGAAAAAGAAATGTGCTTTGATTGGCATTTCTTTACTTTTTTTATTCTTTATATTTTGCTGTTTCCACAAAACAAGCACATCTTAATCTTTCAGGCTACTGTGCAGTGAACTGTTTTGGCAGCCATTGTTGCTCATTATGATTAATAACTTCTTGACAGCTGATTGTGTGCTTTCACCTCCTCACATTTTCTGTAAGTGAATGTACATATAAGTATTGAATTTCAGTTAGCCTCATTGTTTTAGATAACTGCACCTTTTTATAATTTTTATTTTCTTTAAATATGTGGTACATGTTTAGATTTTGTGAACATCAATTATGCATGAAAATTTTGCTTTGCAGAATGCCGTTGTGTGATTTTTTAGTTTTCTGCATGCTTCAGTATTATTAATTGTTCATGTGATTTTTCATGTATTTATGAATAATACTAATGTCATCTAAATAATTTTTAGAGTTTTAAATCAACTGTAATATTAATTTATTTCATAATACTGTTAATTTGCTGAATATTATATAAATAATTTGTGTGTTATATTTCTAAATGTTATATTTTGATCCATCACTTAAAATCGTATAATATTAATTTCCCTTTACCCTCCCCCACCCTTTTGTATACATAAAATCAAATTTTTTTCATAAGTTATTGATTTTCTTAGCATGTTGTATTTTTGTAATAACAGTTGTTTCTCAAACTATACAGAGCTGCCCAAACAAATTATGTATCATTTCAATCATAATTATTTAACACCATATATTTTTCTCTTTTTTTTTAATGTGTATAAAAGTTTTACTTGCATTCCATATATCTGTTGAAGGCCTTCTTAAACAGAATCAAATCACTTTTTCCATTTTGCAAGGGGGTAACTATTTTCATTTTCATTGTTGTAAGTGTTGATAATTGAATTTTGGTAATTTAATAAATAGTTGGTGTCAATATTTAAAAAGAATATCATATTAGATTTTAAATCAATATGTAATTTCTCATTTAAGAAAGTTATCTTTCTTCTTATCTTATAGATAATAAAAAAATTAGTTTTTACTTATTCAACATTTCAAGTTTTTAAATGTTTTAAGTTACAAAATTTTGTAGATGTAAAAGAAAATTGTTAAAAATGTAAAAATGAATTAATTGATATAATTCCAGAGACATTACACTAAGATCATGTGAAATGCCAAATAGCTCTTGTTGTCAGCTTATATAGAAAAGAAACAATTAAGATGTATAGGATTTATTGTTCAGCAGCTTTATAAGTACATAAGTATGTTTCAGTACATGCTTTAAATATCTCCATTTATTTAAAAAAAAGTCATTGACGAAGTAGTTTTACTAATATTATAGAAATTATATATTCTAATAAGGTTAGTTGTTCTGAACTGCAAGTTAATATCAGAATATCTATATGAATTTAAACATTATTTAATTATTTTCTTAATTTTTTTTTTTTTTTAAATTCAGCATGTAATCTTCAAATTTCTTATATCTGACGAAAGTATCATTTATTTTTTGCGTAAAAAGCTGTTACTTTACTTTTACTTCCCTTGGTTACTTAAACATGGTTACTTCCCTAGCTCCTTACAAACCACAGTTCTAATATTCGTCATACTCATGTCCACTGGTAGATTGTATTAATCTACGAAGCAATTTCTATTTTTAGAAATAATTTAAAATTGTTTTTAGATATTAGTATAAATTTTCTACTTAAATGTGAAACACTTCCTAAGAATAGAAAAACATTTGTAATGCAAAATATTTGTAATAAACATTTCTTGCCAGTAAAAGGAAAAGAGGAATTATTAAACTTCATTATGGTGCTTATCCTGGCAGTAAATTAACTATAAAGTATTTGCTAGAAAATTGAATTGCCAGTACTCATGTTAATCAGCATTGGTCTATGATTAATTGTTCTTGCATTTTAAATAAATTGCTCTTTTATGAAATAACTTTTGTCATATCTGCCATAAATATGTGTAAAAAATTCATATGATTTCTGTTTGCAATCGGTAAAAAGTAATAGTTAAGCAGACCAATGATGCTTCCTTTCAAATTTTATATTGCAATTTCTCTAGACATGTGAGGGGGGAATTAATTTCCCCCCCCCACACGCACACTTTTTTTTCCCAAAATAAGTCTTAGTATTATTTGTTAATATCAAAAGTAACTATATTATTATCTTCATTAAAATTCCAAATGATCATTGAAATGTGTTTTAATTAATCTCAACTTCATGATTTATATAATCTGTTATCTAAAGCAATTGTTTTCCTAATAGTATTAAAGATGTACACTGTCACCATGCTTTCCATATTGACATGTAGTTATTTATTTTAAAAAAGTAAATAATGCTTGTTCACATGGTGAATGCAATAGTGCCAGAAAGTATATTTTTCTTGTTTCACATGGTATTTCACATGTTGTTTTTTCATATTACTAGAAATGATATTTTATAATTTTAGAAAAAATTTTCCTTTAATTTTTGCTCTTGCATTATTTCATATAATTGTAGAAAAACATTCTATTTATCAGGGTTTAAATTTAACTCTAAAAATGTCACCTTTTATAAATTATCTAATTTGAAATTCAAACTTGTGTATATATCTATGTGGATGCTTACACCTATATGATTATATTAACCATATTGAAGTATAATAATATATAGAGAAAAATATATACTTCTGAAATAAAGTGAAGGAGTTTGTAAGTAACTTTAATTTAAGACACCAATTAAAAGTTATTGTAATGGGAGGGGGGGGGATATAACCTGGTGGTAAATGTGTGCCATGAAAATATTTTCCTCTGTAAAATGCAAAAGCTGTTTCTGTAATGAGATCATGTTTTGCATATAATATAATACCTATTATGTGTGTATCTTTAAGCAATCAATGCTTATTTTTCAGTGTTCAAAGAAAGCAATAAAACTGTAACAGGCTATTAATATGATAAATGCAATGACTGCATTTTGTACGTACAGAAATTCAACTTCACATATGTAGGTTCGCATCCTCCTTGCAACTTTAAATGGGTTTCATTTATTGTTGATCCTTGTTCTATTTTTCTAGAGCCTCCTGGCATGTGATTTTATCTGAGTATTATCTACCAGTAAAACTGATACAATGGCTGCAGCTTGTAAGCAATTCAAGAATACAACGATGCCATATATCTTTCAGCTTCATAAATAATATCTTCAAATACAAATTAGACTGCACATCCTGATGTTTTATGTAATAGAGCATGCATTTTTATTTAGTAAGATCCTCCATTTCGTCAATTATCCCTTAAATAACTTTTTTATTTAAATATCCCAGCACATAAAATAGGTTCTTTTATTATTTGAACTAAGTTTGCTTCCCTCAGTTTTATTACATTGATAAAAGAAAGATTCATAATTATGCAAATTTTTCAAAAACCATGAATGATCATCATGCATCCAGATGTTTTTATTTAAAATTGGGTTTCTTTTAAATGCTCTTTATATATTATTTCTGCTAACTTTATTGACTATTTTTAAATAATGGCTAACTTTTTAGATGTTTTTTTAATTGCACTACCCTTGATATAAATAGTTCACTCTATTTTTGGAAATTTCTTTTTTCGTTTTGTAGCCAAAATTAACATTCTAAACAAGAAATGTTTTTTTTTTAAATTAATATATCATACTTTTTGCATATAATCCACAGATTTTACACCAAAAAAACCCTTACATTTTCGGGGTGCAGATTATTGACTTCTACATAAGATTTGTGTGGCATTTTTTTTCTAGAAATTTAAAAGTTCTTTTAAATTCTATAACACTGCCTCTTAAAAGTGTTTTTCCCTACAAAAATTCTCAAATATTTGTATGAAGTAAAGTAAACATAAAAGTTGTTGACAATTGAAAAAAGCCAGACATACAAAATATGATGTACAGCATGCATTGGTGTTTGCTAGTGCAAAAAAAAGGCTTCAGATAAAGCTATAAATGTTGATTTAAAATTGTAGAAAAAATTAATAATTAGCTTCTAAAAATTGTTATCTCTTT
This sequence comes from Caerostris darwini, assembly GCA_021605075.1. NCBI lineage: Eukaryota > Metazoa > Arthropoda > Arachnida > Araneae > Araneidae > Caerostris > Caerostris darwini. Next base: position 372,757 of record BPLQ01007882.1, on the reverse strand, counting down.
CATAAAAATTTTTTATGTACATAATTGTGTGATAAAAAAAACACTCTTTAAAATTAAAAAATGTTTCTTTTATTTTTGTTATACGTGTAAAAATATAACTTGGTTGGTATATGGTATTTTAAAGAACAGGCACAAATAGGCCACAGATTATATGCTATTCTTTTATTATTTCAATACTAAAATTATGTTTGCTGGTAATGCAATGCTGTGGATTATTGGCAGGAAATTATGGTATTCAAAATTATAATGCTTTAAAATGTTTATTATTAACTATTGTTTTTAAGTTGGTAAAACTGTTTGCTTAGAATAGTTTTAAAAAAATCTTTTATTTATATCAAGAAGTTCAAAATTGGAAAAACTTTTAAGAAAATTGATTAGAATACTAATTGCTTTATCTTTTATAATTCTAGCCAGATTTAATAAATTAAAAACATTAATTACTCAATTTGGTTACTTAATTTTATTTAAATTTACTATTTTTATTCTTATTTTTAAGTTAATTTTAAAATTTAGAAACCTCGTTTATATATTGTATATTTCCTCATATAAGCCAAGAATTTTTAGAACTTTTTCTAAAGCTAAATTACAGGGATCTACCTGTATACTGATCCGCCAAATATAGCATACTTGTATTTCTTAAAAATTAATTTATGAAAATGAGTTGATTTATTATCAAAATTATTTATATTGCTGGTTTATTGCGTCATTGTCAAAACGAAAAAATATGACATTGGCAAAATTTGCGCCCGGTTAACGAAAAAGCATCAAAAATAATAGTAGATATTGTAAATTATTAATACATAAAAATAACAATAGAAAAGGAAAATTATTTAAATCTTTTAACATACTTTTTGGTTGTTTTGAATGCAACCTCTATACAAAAAGACAAAAAAAAGGAATATAAATTTCTCAAAGTATAACTTTTTATACACAGTCCAGTCACATTAATGTGACCACCACCTACTTTCGACGTCAACGTGAAATAACCAATCACAAAATGCAGGTGGTAGCACATTGCAGTGGAGTGTATATAAAGGATGTCCTAGGGCATCGGAAAGCATTTCAATCGTTGGAGTAATGCAGAAACGTAGCGATTTATCCGACGTCCAAAAGGGCATGATTATTGGCTTTCGGGTCAAGGGTGGAAACATTTCGGAAACGGCTAATTTTGTGAACTGTTCGCGTGCCGTCGTGGTAAAAGTATACCGTGCATGGCAAAATGGCACTATCCAAAATCAGCGGCGTGGCACATGTGGTGCACCACGGACTATAGATGAGAGATGCGAAAGAAGGCTACGAAGATGCGTTCGGGCGAATAGATGTGCAAGTGACCGCCCAGATGAACCGAGGGGCTACCAAGAGTGTATCCTCAACAACGGTTCAGCAGACGTTGCTGCGCATGGGCCTCCGCAGCAGACGCCTGGTTAATGCACCTATGCTGACTGCTGTTCATCCTCGACGAAGGCTGGAATTTGCACGCAAGTACCAAAACTGGACGTCCACAGAGGGGCTTTTTCCGATGAATCACGTTTTATGCTCCATCGGAGAGATGGACGTTGGCGTATACGGCGTGAAACGTTTGAAAACAAACACCCTGCAACAATTGCCAGAAGTATCCAAGCTGAAGGAGGGAGCATTATGGTTTGGGAATGTTTTCCTGGCATTCACTGGGTACACTCATCATTGTGGAAGGCACTATGGATTAGCACATGTACGCATCTGACCTTGCGGACCATGTCCACCCCTACATGCGAATTATTTTTCCACAGAATGATGGCATCTACCAGCAGGACAATGCGAGGTGTCATACAGCTCGTAGTGTATGTGCGTGGTTCGAAGAGCACCAGGATGAGTTTACCGTACTCTCCTGGCCAGCAAACTCACCGGATTTAAACCCAATCGAGAATCTGTGGGACCACCTCGATCGGGTTGTTCGCGCCATGGATCCTCAACCGCGTAATCTAGCGCAGCTGACCACGGCACTGGAGACGGCATGGCTCAACATCCCAGTGAACACCTTCAGAAACCTAATTGACTCTCTTCCTGCACGTCTCGCAGCCGTCCGCTCTGCCAAAGGTGGTTATTCTGGCTTTTGACAGATGGTCACATTAATGTGACTGGACTGTGTATATAACTATCGTCGTTGGCGTCTGGCATTTTATTTTTCAGTAATTTGATTGGAAAATATTCCGCTTTATTTCCTTGGTAACATTGTTGACTGCATGGCGGCATGTTTGAAAGTTAGAGAAATTTTATTTTCATTTTGGCTGATATACTTTGTTTAGAACTTTGGGTAAATATTCTGAAGAAAAATCGCACTCTGGACTTATATTCGAAAATATATGGTAAGTTATTCTAACCATTATGATGATTTAATGTATGTAAGTAGGATTAACTGTGATTTTGCTTGTTAAACAAAGATGAACAAGAATAAGTTATTCCCCTTCTATTTTCCATCTATTTTTTTTTTTGAAGTTTAATAGATTTTTTCAGAGATTTAAAGTCCATTATCTCTATTGTTCTCTGAACTGTATTTTACTTAACTAATTTTTAAATATATTTTGCAGAAAAATTATTACATGTCATTACAGTAAACAACTATGTTCATTAAAGTAAAAAGTATATAATGTTGTTTTGATAATATTCAAATTCTCTTTAAAAAATTTAATTCCATTGAAATTGTTTATAATCTAACTTTATATTTGTTTAGTAAAATCTTTATTTTGGACAAAGTATAGATTTTGATTTAATTAGTAGTAAATATTTTGTTCTGCTTTATGTAATAAATTTTTCATTAACTTGAATGGTTTTTGACTAACATTTATTCATCTAATTTTCAATATATGCATATCATGAGCTGTGAAAAAAAGGATAAAATTAAATGTCATTATAATAATTTTGAAATTTTTTTAAATACAGTTTTCAAGAACAACTGAAACTCAATTGTCAAATGATCAAACAACTCAAACAGCTAAAATTTCACAATCACTCAATTCTTTGAATGATTGTGAAGTTTTAGCTGTTTGAGTTGTTTGATCGTTTTGAGTTACAACAGTCATCCCTATAATAAAGTCATTTTCTATGCAAGCTATTCTGTAACATTGTGTGTATATGTTGTGTCAGTGTAACAAAACACAATGAAAAAAGAGTGAGCGTAAATAAAAAATTTTGCTAATATGTGTTAGAAATAAATAGATTATAGGGAGATAGAGATAGATTTCATCTAGGCTGTATTTTATCTGATAATATTTTTTCATCTGAAACTGTTTTTTTAGATATCAAAATATATTGGATAAAAATCTCAAAGTATAGAAGGACTAATAATCGTACTCTTTTATTTGTTATATATTTGAGTTTGAAATATAAAAGAAAAATTAATGGTAGAAATTTAATGGAGTTTTCTTGTACCTTTTGAGATACTTTTTTTTGAAAAGGATTTATGAGAAAATATATGCTTAGTTTTAAAAAAAAAATGTAAATTACTGTTGAACTTAATTTTGATAATCTATTATATCCTTCAAAATTTTCACTTTTTGTAAACTTAATAGTTGTTTTTTTAGAAAATATTTTACATTTCTAGATAACTGTTACTACTATTGGATATGGTGACACTGTTCCTAAAACATGGATGGGAAAAATTGTAGCTTCATGTTTCTCTGTTTTTGCAATATCATTTTTTGCATTACCTGCAGTAAGTTATACTTCACAATCTTTATTTTAATATTAAAAGCATATTATTATATTTTAATTATATTATAGCTCTAATTAAGAATTTTTCGTTATGATAAGTCTCAATTACTTCTTTAATTTATTAGAAATGATTCATAAAAGAATCTGTATTTAGTAAATGTTTAAGATTTATTTTAAGAAAATTTTATCTAACTCATGCTTTTTTAAATCAGATTGTTCAGTAGCAATATCAGAATTATCTAGTTAATGCTAAATGCTAAAAAATGATCAATTTATCATAATAGAACTATAAACTTCGAAAGGAATTATTGCTTTGAAAATAAAATACTAAAATGAACAACAAATAAGAATGATATTTTAGATTGAAGAATATTTTAGAAGAAGTGATATTTTACATTTTTTATGTTTTCTAAAATAGAGGCAAAAATTGCGTAATTATTTAAAACAATTTATGAAAAAATTTATTTTTTGTATTTTATCACCTAGTTATTTTGATCTCAAAATTGTAATTCCTAAAATAATTATAAGTAAATTACAATGTTAACAATTTATTTACAAAAAATTCTTAAGAAAACTAGTTAAGGATTTATATATAAATAATCGTTTTATAGAAGATAAACATGTTAAAATAATTTTATAGTGAAGTACTTAAAAATATATCTCAGCATGTTTTTATGTATATATATTTTTTTTATTAGGGCATACTAGGTTCAGGTTTTGCTTTAAAAGTTCAACAGAAACAACGTCAAAAGCACTTCAATAGGCAGATTCCAGCAGCTGCAACTTTAATTCAGGTATTCAATTTTTATGATTCTCTTAGAATTATCTATTCAGAAATTTTATATAACTTATTAATTCTCAGAAAATTTTCCTGATTGATTTATAATTGAAATGCAATATTTTTAACATTTCTAAATTTTTGTAAAAGTACAATAAAAAAAAATCATATTTGTATAGAAATGCCATTTAAAATTATTTAAGCTGGTTTTATTTTGCAGTATTGCTTCTGTAATAATATACACTCATGTCTATAAATTAAGGATAATGAAGTTCAGGCAAAGAAAGAGACAGAAGCAAAACAAATTTGACTTATTTGTAAAGTCTATTTATTAAGCAAAAGGTAAAGAGCAAAAAAGATGCTATACGTTTCACATAATTAATAAAAATTGCGATTTTTATTCCCTGGAGCAAATTTCAAAAAAGAACCTATTTACAAAAAACAGTATAACATTGTTAATATCGAGTATGTCTCCCGGACGATGCAACACAGGCCTTACAACGCCTAGGCATGCTGAGTATCAAATTATCAATCTGATCTTGGGGAATATTACACCACTCAGCAAGCAATGCCCTCCGAAGTTCCAGTTGACAGGTGGGAGGGGGTTGACGGGCTGCAATTCGTCGGTCAAGCATATCCCACACATACTCTAATGGATTCAAGTCCGGTGAGTATGCTGGCCAATGCATACGGGTGATATCCTCCAATTGAAGGCATTCGTCTACAATGTTTGCACGGTGAGGACGGGCGTTGTCATCCATAAACAGAAATTCAGCACCCATGGCGCCCCGAAACAAACGTACATGTTGTTCCAGAATGACATCCCGATAGATGTGGCCTGTCATCGTTACACTCTGAACATGCAGGTCAGTTCTGGAACCAAGAATAATTCTCCCCAAACGAGCCATCCTGCACCACCGTAACGGTGTCATTCAATGGTGTTGTCTTGGTGGTAACGGGTACCTGGCGCTCTCCATATGAAAGACTGCAAACTAAACCTGGACTCGTCGGAAAACATCCCACCAGACCACTGTTGCGTTGTCCACAATGCATGCTCTCTACTCCAGGTTAATCGCTGGCGACAGTGAGTTGCGGTAAGTGGAACACATCTGACAGGCCTACGAGCATATAGACCAATGTTCCCTAAGCGTCTGTACACGGTCTGCCTTGAAACTGTCGTACCGGTAGCTGAAGAGAGCTGACGACACAGGTCTGATGCTGTGCGCCGTCTGTTTCTTTTGGAAGTAACTGCTAAATACCGGTCCTCATTCGGCGTTGTAACTCGGGGGCGACCTGTGCTGTAATATCTACTCACATTACCATCATCTTGGAGTCGTTGCCAAAGCCTGGAGATGACACTCTGGGCGATTCTAAGTTCCTCGGATACTTCCAGCGGGGTACGTCCACATTCCAGTCGTCCGATAATTCTACCACGTAAAAAATCATCCAAATGCCTCCTTTGTGTCATAACTATGCGGTTATTGCACTGGAAGGCTTTTAAAGCGCTTGTGAACAATTTTACTTTTTTGCCACCATTCCTTGTATACCCCTCTCTTACACTCTCGTCATTGTGACGTACTATCCGCGCCATCTGGTGGTTTCCTGTAATTTGCATATTCTTCTACAAGATGTGTGTAATAATTCTACAGGTGAAATTTTTATTTTAGAGTTCAATTTCTGTGTGATTCTGAATTATCCTTAATTTATGGACATGAGTATATTTTACAGAAAAAATTTAATATAAAATTTATAACAAATAATTAATTTATAGCTATAATATATATATATATATATATATATATATGTAACACTTAATTAATAACATATATTTTGCAATATTGTTTCTGTAATACATACAGTTTTGTTTCCAATAATATTAAAAAATTTGTGTCATTATTGCTTTGACTAGTATGTATTCTTTGTATATATCTAGTTCAAGGTCTAAGAAAATCGGTGTCAACCCTATTTACTAGTAAAGTCTCCAAATGCAAATAGTAAATCTATTTTGTAAAATAAATATAACAGTTCTATTAAAAACTATTGCAGTGTCTCTAAAAGTGAAATATGGGAGAGAGAGCAAATTGGTTCAATAATGATAGAATAAAAATTAGTTTACTAAGTTTTAGAGCATTATTCAAATTTTTATAAGACACTTATAAAAGGTAACTAATAAGTAATATTTTATGAATAATTAAAGATGCATAACATAAGCAAATTCTATCAGAAATCAGTAGTGTATTGTTGAATATTTATTTGCTTTACTCCAAGGGCAAACTTTATAATTAGTACCAAATGACTGCAGAACTTCCATGTATTGTTTTTAAAATAGTATGCATATTAATTGCTGTTAGAAATAATTTTTATTTTAACTGAATTTATTACCATTCATATTTCACATTGTCTAACTATTTATTATTAAACTGGTTTTTTTTAGTATTAATTCAAATAATTTCATGGTGGCTTACTGTTTAATTATGGAATTATTGATAACTTATCTTGGACATCTTTTATAGAAAAAGTGTACCTTCTTTATTATAGGCAATGTTTGCTCTGTCAATAAGTTCAACACTACAAATTAGACAATTATTAAATATAAAAATTGTTGTATATTTATTTTTAGAGACAAAAGGAATATAAAATCTCTCTAAAATAAATTTTTATAAAATATTTTGTGACATTATTTTGATTTTAGTGTCTATGGCGATGTTATGCAGCTGATAAATCGTTTTTGTCTACTGCTACTTGGAAGATCCATATTAAAGATTCAGAATTTAATAATTCTTCTAACTCTTCCACGCCACTTAGTAAAGTATGTGTAATTTCCATCAAATAGTTTAATATTTAGTGTCAGTGTTCAATTTTATATTATTTGATTTTTACTTCTTTAAAAGCTCTTGCTTCTCTCACGGGAAACTGGCGATAAAGGACTTTTTCCTGGAGTTTCTAAAACTTTTCAAGAAACCTGGCAGGTAAAAAATTTCCATTCTTCAACTCAAATGTAGTAGGCAATAAAAAAATAAGTTTGAATGTAAATATTACACTTATTTTGTATACATTTGCTGTGTAATGTTTCCAGGTTTTTGTGATAGTATTATTTTTCTTTCAGGTTGCTAAAAAGGCAAGTGTTTTAAAAAGAAGAAAATCTAAAACCAAAATTGAAGTTACTCTTAGTAATAGTAGTAATGAATTGTCAGCTCAACAAAGAGAAAGTGACACTGAAATGAACCCAGAATATAACAAATCAGGTTTTTAATTAATCATTTTTTTGCTTGTTCTTTTCTCGTAAATTTAAGAATTATATTATTCTATTAAACAAATCTTGAAATATTAATTTTGAAAAAATTAGATATTTTGGGAATTTAATGGAAAATAGAATTAAATTTGTAATAGTACATTGGTTGTTAATGATAAACATATTTGGTTAACAATTAATGTTTGCAAGAAAAAGAATCTCTTAGTTAATGATATATGTTTTGGTTGACTACTCAAAACCATGCAGTAAATGTGTAATTCATTTGGTGAAAAAGTAACTTAAGGTGAAGACAGAAATTGGTAAAGGATATTGAGCATCTGCTTATTTAGGATGGTCACTCAACCGGGAAAAGTCGGGGAATTTTTGCAAATAAAACTGGAAAAAAATGAATTTAAAAATGAAAAATTCCAGAGCTAAACAAAAGAAAAGTAAGTATTCTTCAATGATTAGGTGTTTTTTTTTTTTTTTTTTTTTGTTTTTTTTTTTTTTTACGAATCCCAGTCTTTGCGAGCTACAATTTCTTCTTTTTTTTTTTTCACTTCCAAATTAAAGTTCCTAGGTTCAGGAATGGGGAGATGCAAAATAGTAAAAAGCTTGAAACGTGAGGCGAGAAGTAGAGTCTTGGCAAAGTCCATAGAAACAGGGAGTATCGAAGATCTCTGCTGTCCCCAAACCTTTAAGAGCAGTATCCATGTTTTCAAAATATCTTCCAGCAAAACGGATTTTTCGTTGGTCGCAAAAAAGATTATTATCATTCTCACCCTGTTTTGATGTTCCTGTTTATCTCCAATTGTATCTAATGGGAAATCAATAAAAGGAAAAAATGATATTTAATTCCTTAAATTTCTAATTTGTAGGTTTTATTCATCAAAGATCATTAAAAAAAGACTATAAGCCACTAAGTTCAGCAGCTCAAGCCCAATCATATCAAAATAACGATGTGGGCTCTGATGAAATTGAAATAGATATTGATGATCCACCAATGCTGACAGTGTAAGCATTTATGTTAATTTAATGTATTCATAACTTGTTCTTTTTTACTCACTATTTTACTTCTGATTTTCTTTACTACTTATATTAATAATATGATACATTATTCTCATCTGCTGATAAAGTAAACTTCTTGTAAATTCTGAATAAATTATATATTAAAATAAATTATTTGTATTTGAAATCCAAATGATGCCTGTTTTAGAATTATTTGCAATTCAAGTTACTTTTGTGATTTAGTTAATTTTGTTGCTTACCTAATTCCTATTGGAAACTTAAGTAGCCTAATTGGTAGTCTTGGTTTCTGTTTCTTATAAATTTTACTTGTATACATAAAATAATATAGAATAGATTCTTAAGACATTTATTAAGAAAGTTAAAAACAAATCTGTGCTTATAAAATATTTCTTTTTAGACTTACTGAAGCACATAAAAATGCAATTAGAGCTATAAGAAAAATTAAGTATTTCGTTGCTCGGAGAAAATTTCAGGTAAATTTTCTGTTGTTTAATTACTTGTAATTAGAATAAAAATAAAATTTATGTTGTTTTCCTTTTTGAATTCTTCCCTCAAAAATTAAATTTTAATTTAAAGCAAGTATTAATAAAATTACTTGAATAAAAGACAAGTATTGCATTTACTAGAATAAAAATGTCAAAAGAAGGTCTATAGAAATCTAAAAATGATGCCAAATACTAAAACATTTATAAAGTAAATGTAAGGTCATGTGTCAAAATCTTTTTTATGTTCATTTTTATTAAATTAAATTGTATATAATATACTGTTATGGCTTTGTTTCGCAAACTTTTTGTGTTTTTAATTCATTCTTTCTCAGTTCTCTTTTGTTTGCTGTAATGATATATATCGTTTCCTATGATTAAATTGTCTGTATGTATGCATGCAATTCGCTATCAAGTTAGAGTGAGGTTTGACAGCCCTTGGTCTCAAATATGCTCCTCCATTTTCCTAATGCTAAAAAGCTTCAAGTGGAATTTTCATAACGTGTCGAACATTAAAAGTTTCCATATATTCTATTTATGAAATTGTGATTTTTTTTCAATGTATGTAAGAGTATACTTATTCATATTTAAATTTAATAAAAACAAATTGCCGCTGTCTTAAAAATTCATTACATTTATTTTTGTTGGTATGTTCACCCCATGGCTGGCATATATTAATTAATAATCAATAATTTCTACTACTTTTTATGAATAGTATTAATGCTCTTTTTTGTTATTACTAAATATTTACACCTTTTTCCCAGTAATTATAAACTTTTTAAATTTGGACTACATTACTAAACATATCAGGGCTCATTTTTTATGCAGAAAATAAATTTTTCATGTAAAACAATCAATCAAGTTAAGTTGTCCACTCCTGCTTTAGAAAAAAAGACATTCATTGCAGTTGTGGGGAGGAAAGTTTCATCATGCAAAAATGTTCCCATATTATGTTATGACCAATTTAATGAATTTATACACTAAATATTAAGTTTAATCAAACATTATGGTGTTAGTGTAGGTTTTTTTTTTAATATACCTAACTTATATTTTGTATATAAATTATAGTTATCATTTTAAAAAATATTGAAAAATGTAAATAGCTTGATTTAATATAATGTACTTTGCCTTTTTTTTTTTATTTCCATAACTTTCTTTTACAGCAAGCTCGTAAACCATATGATGTAAGGGATGTTATAGAACAGTATTCACAAGGACATCTAAACATGATGGTTCGAATTAAAGAACTCCAAAGAAGGTAATATTTTATTTGAAAAAAAAAATCTTTAAACGCGAGCTACAAAGTATTTTATTTGTAAATTTATTTTGATAGTAAGCCAAAAAAAGGAGTTATAGTTTCTGATATTATGTATAAACTGTTTTGTAAGCTTCAAAATTTTTTCAACAAAACACAAATACATATATGTACAATTATAATTGAAGCTGAGGTTGAATTTATATAAATGTATTGGTTAAAAGGATTGCTGCTAATATTTACAGTATGTGCTCTTTAATTTGACATTCAATGATTTCACACTTTCTATAATCCCCCACCAATGAAGCCATTTGTTTACAAAAAAAATTTCATGGGGGACACTATTATCAAAAAAAATTTGAAATTTCTTACCCATCTCTTCAGACAAAATCAATTTAATTCAATGACAGAGAGAAAAGAATGACATTACTTGAAATAAAAGTTGTCTGCTTATCTGTAATTAGTAAAATACTTTATTGAAAAGTTTGAAAATGTAATTTTAAATTAATTATATTTTATTAAAAAACATTAGTTTAATTAAGAGAATATTTTGATATACTCTTGATAATATGCAATTTTGGGGTTCTAGTAAATTAATTAACTTTAAGCTATTCTGTGTTTTTAAGTGTCCTTTGTAGGTATATTATGCCCATCCATATTTTTCTAGCAGTGTTAGGTTAACAGAATGTTAAGCAAAAGTAACAATCAGTATAATTCAATTTTTTTTACATGTTTTCTAATAAAAGATAATAATGATATTTAAGTTTTGTATATATTTTAGTTGAAAATTTATATCTGATAGCTGAATATGTGTATCATTTACTAATCTCTTATTGATTAAATATAAAATATTAGATACTAATATTATAGGTGAATGAACTATCCAACAGATTTCACACATTTTTTTTTGTCGTCATGGATATAATTCATAAAATATTTATTATATTTTTCATCTTAATTTTTTTTAAATATTACTTTTAAGATTATTTATTTTCTTCACCACATTTCAATCAATTTCTTGATACTGCAATTGTCTGGCTTTTCATATTTATTAAATAATACAAAATCCATATCACTTGCATCACTGTTCCTTTGGATAAATTTTTTTTAAAAGCCACTGTGTGCAAAGCATACATGCTACAAAAATAGACTAAAGTTAGATAGTGGGGGGCATCTACAAACTCAATGTATACCATTTTATAAGCAGTTTTAAACTAGTGTTTATTATAATTTAAATTTACATAATTAAATTGACCTAACAAAAGAGTCATAAAAATTTAAAGTACTAGATGGGATGCAGCATGTTTTTTAATTATTATTGTAAGAATTTCCAGAAATACATATATATATGGTCGATAAAACATTTAATTTTAAATTTTATAGAATTCATTCATTTTAATTTACAAGGTAATCTTTATTATTCAGGTTAGACCACACACTTGGAAAACCTGGTTCTTATCTTACAGAAAAAGGTATGAAACCTATGACAATTGGAGCCCGTCTGCATCGCATGGAACAGCAGGTAAATATTTTTCATTGAATTTTTATTCCAGTTTTTAATTTAAAATATAAAACATTTAAAGCATTATTTCTAATGCATTAATTATTTGGTACATTTTCATAACTTCTTTTGTAGTTTTTCTTTTTTCTTAAATTTTGAAGCCTTCAAAGTAACATTGGAATCCTAGAAAATTTCATGTTAATTGATGCATTTTAATAATGTTTCTAAGTACACCAAAAAATTTTCTGATTGATATAATATTTTCAGGTTGTATTTAATTATTCACTGTTTGTTTGACTATATTATAACATTAAATATGACATTACTCTTAGCATTCTTGAAGACTTCTGACTGCATTAAAAATTAAGCTTTTAGAGTCATCTTCTTTTTTGTTGTTGTTGTTGCATGTAATGCATATAAATCTATTTATATGAAATGTATAATAATTTATAAAATGAAAATAAAGAGCAAGGAAATTCATTGTTAGTCACCTGCTAATTTATACTTATCTTCAATATCAGTAGCATAATGAAAAAAAATAGTATGTTTTTTTTATTTTATTTCTTGTATTTTAAAATTCACTTTTTTTAAGAAATAGTTATGAAGTGCACATTTTTTTTTTTTTTAATTTTAACGCTACAGATTTTTACAATATAAAATACACAGGTTTCGGGTTCGAGTCCCGGCGGTGGCATGGATGTTTGTAGTGGTTCGGAATCCACTTTAAAGTGTAGGTCCCAGTCTAACATGACTGCAGAGTGTTGGGTGTAGGGCTGACAACCCTACCCTGTAAAAAGAAGGCATCTCATTTTTCGAAATCTGCCAGTAGGTGGACGGCCTTGGCCCACCATGGGGCTGTTGCGCCAATCATGATGATATATATATATATTGAAGCTTCCTTCCATGTGAATTACCATTTTCACAATTTTTATTCATCATGTTTAATAATTTTTTTAGATTTAAATATTAAGTTTATCTAAGTCAATGTCAGAATGAAAAATATTGAAATTATTAAATTAAAAAAAAAAACTATGCATTAGAGAGTAATTGTGTTCAGATTTTGTTTGCAATGTTGAAATATTAGTTAGAGAAAACTCACTGTTTGAAAAGAAACACAAGTGCCATGTCCTGTTCAAAGCAATTTTATTTGAATACATCTTTTGCAATGGTTCTTGTTCTATTTTAATGATTAAAATTTTTATATGAATAGCACATTTTAGTCATATTTTACAAGAAAAGTGCTTTATTAACTTATTTATTATGAAATGTGCAATTATTTATAAAAGTGGTAATAAACGCCATGGAAATTTAGTACTATCCCTTCTGTTAATTTATGCATTTCTTTACTAAAATAATCTGAACTTAATTTTCTTATATTTTTAACAAGTAGTTTGTTTCCTTTTCAGTTGGGGAATCTGGACAGGAAGATGGATATTGTTGTATGCACTTTAAACATGTTAGTTGAAAAGTTAACTAATGGATCAATTAATGTAGAACAGGACATATAAAATTGAAAAAAAAAATGTTTTCCGTAATTTTTTTTTTTTTATTGTGTTCTGCTTTATCATGAATGTAGGAAAGTATGTGTGTTTCATGGCCTAAATGAGGAAAGTAGCTTCTCATTTCTTCATAATTTTGAGACTAAAATGTTTTACATAAGTTTCCAAAAACATCCGAAGCTGCTTTCTCATATTCTTTTTTTCACCCTGAAATGAGATTTTGCACAATTTGTTTCACTTGTGGTTCGCCAAATTACATATTTTTAATTTTTGACCTCATTTATGCTTGGAAATTTGTCTTTCAACTATCCAAATACTTCGCTTTTTTAATTCATTGCATTAAAAAATTGTTTAATAATTATGTGTGTCGTCAGACCTGCTATTGAAATTATCTAAAGGTTCTTTTTTATGGTGATACTGCACAATTTATCTCTGCAAATTGATTATGAAGTCGTACTGGTGATTCCATAGCTACTTGGGGTCAACGAGTTTCCAAAATAAGATTAAAAGCTGTGTTAATTCAAAGTTCAAGAGAATGCCAAAAATGAAATAATGATTTTCTTTAAATGTATATTTCATAAGAGATGTATTATTCAGAGAATTGCAGTTTAAGAGACCCTCTGTGTTTTATGCAATTTTTTCATTGCTTAATTTTGACACCAATCTGGTTGGGGGATTGAGCTAAAATCAGATTAAAAAGCACATTTAGCATTAAATCTATGATTAAATGACCAAAAGGTAAAATTCTAGGATCTCCTAAACTACTATTTTAACTTTATACCAATATGAAATACATTATAGAGTAATTTTGATTTAATAGCATGAAATCTTTAAGAATCAAACATTATTTTTACAGGGAGAAATTAAATGCCAATGTGTTGAGTCTTACTGATCACCATTATGATCCTTTAAATAATGATAAATATGTGTTATATCTGTTATTTTTAAAACTCTAAATTACTTTTAAAAAATTTTGTTGAAGGTTAATTAATTGCTTTGAATTATGATACACAATGGTTTAAGAAACATTTTATAAAACTAAATCTAAATAACAAAGAAGTATTTACAACCTTAACCATACTCAGGCTTTGACAATTTTGCCCCATCGTAATTTTAATAACAGTTAGGAAAAGACAGTGCTCTAAAAGTTTTCTATTGGTTAATATTTCCAAAATTTTGGAATAATGCTATTCTGCATAATATATAATTATTATATATTTTTATTTTAATATTAGTATGAAACTTCTTTCACCTAGAACAGCAATAAAAGATATTGTAACTCTGTAGAATTACTTTGCTTGATTTTTTTTTTAATGAGAACAGGTATACTGTGAGATCTCTTTTTATATAATATATATGTTCTTCAAAACAGTGTTTATAGAAAAAAACTTTACTGTCTTGAAAAATCAAGAATACTTCTGTAATTCTCTAAAATAGTATAAAAACAAACTAAGTTAAAATTTACCTAAAGCTGTAAAAAAAAAAGCAAAAATTTAAAAAGTAACTGGTTGTGTGATAATTGTTAAAAACGTGAAAGAAATTCATAGAAAAGCTTAATGTAAATTTGTATTTAAGTTTATTTCATTTTTTTTTATTGAAAAGTATAGTTTTACATTTTTTAATTAATACCACTATTTAACAATGGTCTGTACCAATAGCGAATATGTTTCAAATTACTTTGATCATTGAATAATACTTTCTGCAATAGATCATTTTGATAAAGGCTATTGACTTTCATAAGCTTCATTCTCATTCTGTGTAGCTCTTTCTTTTGTGTAGCAATGTAATCAGTAATTAAACCACAGGATAATGGCATCATTAATATTTTATGTAGTTCACATTATCCAGACATACAGCTTTACACCAGACATTGTAATTTACGTTTTTTCTTCAGAAGTAGGATGATTAAGAAGAAAATGACTTTTGAATGCATTGTACATTTGATTACTTTTTTGAAATCAATTTTGTAGTTAAGAGGATAATTTTTTTTCACATCTTTACCTCCTTCTTAACTTGAAAGAACATCTAAAGTTAGTTCAATAATATCATTGTCACTCAAAATAGCACCCATGCACGAATAATTTAAATCGCCTTAATATATGGTATTAAAACCATGTCTGCCAATTTCATTTGCCAAAGTAATGATTTCATTTGAGAGCTTTGATATATTGCAACACATCTTGTCCAAGCCTTTTACCAACAAGCATTTAAAGTTGGTCTTATTTCAGATGCAGCACAACCAGCTTAAATTAAAAAATCAAAAATATAAAATTATATATATATTATTCCCATGACAAAGGCTTGCCGTATTGAATGGAAAAATTTTTTAGATAAATTGAAAATTGCACAACTTCAAAATTGAATAAAAAGAGACCTTACAGTATCTTAATTGATACATGAAGAATAGTAAAACAAAATATTCGATTGATAACTGTTGAAATTTTTAGTTCATTTTGAAATATATGTAATGTAATTTGTGTTTGTGAATCCACTTCTATAATAATGTATATAGTTTTTTTTACATGTGACTATATATATCTTTTCATAGTTAATTGTTTACTTGTATGTAATGCAAATTTCTCTCTGTAGTAATTTGAAATATTTCTTTAGTGAAATTTGTACTATGAAACAAACAAATAAATGTGATTTCAATTTTTATTGCTAGGGTTGTTTAGAAAACTAATAGTTTGCACTTTGTGTAGAGGAAGAGTATCATTAAGTTAATAGCTTAGATTTAATCAAATAAAATAAGACATTTTATTTAAAAAGTTTTTAATAAATTAAATTAGACTGCTTTCTTAATTTTTTTGGGGGGGGGGGGATTTGTAGGAATTGTAACTTAATTGTCCTTATTTCAGAGAAAGTTTTGTTTTAATTCTTTAAATATATGTCATTTTAATATTCAGTTTTTAAAAAGGATGTTTTATTCTAATGCAGTACACTATGAGATAATTCAATAATAAAGTTCTTATGATGTGCTAAATCCCTCCTTTTTTTAAGATTTGTGTGTTTTAATTATACTTTTTCATGCAAATTTCCTAGATGTTTTTATAACAAAGATGCAAGAAATAGAATATTAATATATTTTGAAATAATGCACATTAATATAGGAATAATCTTTAATATGTTATGCTAAATATTTTTTTTTACTTTAAATATGCAACATCTCTAATCTTTATTAATGATTTTGAATATCTTGAAATATGTATTGTGTGCTATATGTTGTTTAAATCACAGTAATTTCCCTCTTTAGCATTATACGTATTGAATTGTAAAAATCTTAAGGTGAAATTTAACAAAACAAAT
The DNA here is from genome assembly GCA_021605075.1 of Caerostris darwini. Classification (NCBI taxonomy): domain Eukaryota; kingdom Metazoa; phylum Arthropoda; class Arachnida; order Araneae; family Araneidae; genus Caerostris; species Caerostris darwini. Next base: position 355,985 of record BPLQ01007882.1, on the reverse strand, counting down.
AAGTAATGTTTTTAAAAAATTACCATTATGAAAATATGTTTGGTGCTTTTATAACAAATTGATTGATTTTAAAATTCCTAAATTGGTGTCAGACTGGTTTTAGGTAATGCATTAAAAATTAATCACAAATTTTTCATACCATCGTTTATTAGCAATTTTTACATTAATTGTATTAAAGAAATACATAACATGACAATGCTTTGTGTTAAAAGTTTATTAAATATCCTCTACACTTTCTTGTATAAAAGTAATGTGTTTATCGATTCTTTGTGTGAAATACACTATTGGTAAAAACAACAACAAAACAAAAACAAAAAAAATGACCTAGCATAGTACAAAAAAGACTAAAACATGAAATTTAAATAGCATTTATATTTGAATTCTTTGAAATTGTATTTCCTAATAAATATTGTAGGTAGTAATTATGATTCAGAGTTGTAAAAGTTTATCTTTTGAATTTAAAATGCAAGTTCATATTTTCTAGTATACTGTAATATTATCTATTTTGTACATGACATATTCTTTATAGGTTAGAATTTTTTTTATTGTAAATATCTTCTTATTAGTATTTGACTTATCAAAATTCTTATTCAGAATATCCTTATAGACAGTTCATTATAACTATCTTTTGATTACTTGATTTAACATTTCTGTACATAATATTTTATTGATATCTGTAGAAAATATGTGCTTATAAGAATTTAAATTAGATTCTTTATCACTAAATTTCATTGGAATATATTTATTCTTCCAACTAAACAATTTTTGATGGTTGCTGTTTTATAAACTAACACATCTTATTTTCAGAACATTTTGACAACATGCATGCACTATGTTCTAATATGGTTAAGTATTGAATCAAATTAAAAGTTATATATGAATTTGTATTTGGTCAATTTGAATTTCTTAAATTATAATGGTTGCTAATTGCACTTTTGCTACAAGAATTTATTTCACTGATACTGAATTCACAATTGTTATCATTTCTGACAAATATTAAAAAATTAACATCTTTTTCCGTAATTAAAATATATCACTTACTTATTTCTCATTACATAATATTTAAAATATTGTATTTTCATTATTCGAGAATGGTTTAATTATACATTTTAATGTAGCCCATCTATTTTTAATGTTTTTATTTGAACATGAAGGGAGGCCTACATATATAAAAATATTTATATACGTGTGTGTGTATATATATTTCATATTATATTCCTTCTTGTAAATATTTTTCTAAATTTTTCACATTTTTAATTGAAGCATTTTGATAAAGAGAAAATTTCTAGCAAAAACTGAATAACAACTTGTTAATATAAGACTTAACAATTTAAGTTTTTCACAAAACTATATTACAAATTTTCTGAGATATTTTAAAAAGAAAATCACTGACATATTTTGTGAAAACAAGTATTGTATAATGGCTTTCATATGTGTTATAAACTTTTATAAAAATGAAAATTTTGTAAAAGTTTTTAATCAATATAATATATAAAAATATATTTTTCTTGTGAACAAAAAAAAATTATTATCATCAATAAAATGTTTTATTTAAATAATACTTGTGTTGATGTGTGACATTTGACCAGTGTAGTCAATATTTTTTGTAACACATACAACATATTTGAGATGGTGCAAAAGTTGTGCAATAATATAAATATAGTACATTTATATTTTTATGTTATTTCAAAAGAATTTACATTTTTCATACGTGAATACTGTATTTTTTTAATAGCTTATTAAAAAATTTTACTGGATAAATGTTGTTTACTATTTCTAATTTTTAATCAATTTAGATTAAAATATGAATGTCGCCAAATAGTGATATATTAAATTATTTCTTAAATTCACTTTTGCTTTTTAATGTTTTTTTCTATAGAAATGTTTATTCTGAATTATTGAAAAAAATTATGTCCATGGGAAATATTACTAATGCACCAAATAAACTTTGAAAATTTCCACATGAAGCTTTATTTAAAATGAGTTATTTTCTTTAATGTGCTTATATTATGTAATTTGGTATTTGAATTGTTGTAATTTCATGAATTTTAGTCTGTATTTTATACTGATTTAAATCATCTATAATATAATAAAATGTTGTGCTTATATAAAACTAGTCTTATATACAAAATTATTTTAATAATCAAAGCCTAGAAATGTCTTCTTTTTATCTATATTACTAGTCTTATAGTTTAACAATACTTAATCATTTGAAAATGTATCCTTGATCACATTCTGAATATCAAAATAGTTGCAATTTTCTTTTATATCAATGTTTACAATAAGTTTGTCATTTATAATTAAAGCTATCATATTGTCTTGCGCTACATATATAATCAATCATTATTTCATTTTTAAAAAAAAAAAATTAAGTTTTAATCCCAGATATAATCAGAATGTTATATGTATATTGTATTCTTCACATGATTATTACTTATGTGATATAACCATTTTATTAAAATAGACAATTTAATAGGCACCTTATGACTATTGTTTTTTTTTTTAAATTGTAATAAATATTTATTAAAAATAGGAGTATTTAGATTTCATGTATATTATATACGATCATTTTATTCTTCTCATATTATTAAGATATCATCTAATATTAAAAAAAAATTTTAATATTTGATACTGTGATTTAGTACATATTTCCATTGGTATTTAAAAACGTGAGTAATATATTTTTTTTTATCTTACTTTAAAGGTGACCAACTTATTTAGCATGTTTAAAAATTTTTATTTGTACTAAGTCTATTTTTTTTATTTCCTTAAATCTGTAGTTTTTAAACTTTTAACAATGCAACTTCATTAAAAAAATATCTCTTTAACCTATCTATCTTTATAAATAAGATGGCATAGCAACCTTGTTATTTCATTTTTACCTTAAAATTATGCATTTAACAGGATTTTTTAAAAATATTTAAATAAGAATATTAAGTCTCGTGAAGTAACTAATTTTTTAATTAAAACTTTATAACACATGTATTGGCAGAATAAATATATAAAATAATGAATATTTTATTTTTCAGTTAAAAAAATTTAATGTCGAAGGGGAATGTAATGAGTGGGATTGCTTTTTTAGATGAAATTGTTCTCATTGTTAGTAATTGTAATGTAATACCATTATCGAAAATATGTGGGGGTTATGTAACATTTTTGTTTTTTATAAGCGTTTAATTTTGAATGATATTTGAAATTCATAGTTGCTGTAAGGGGAAAAAATGTTCTCACTGAAACTGATTTTTTTAAAAGGAACTAGGATTTTTAATAATATTTAGTCTTAGTTTTGAATACATGATAGGCATTTCTGAAATTAACAAAAGCTTCCCAAAATCTATTTTTAACTACATATTAAATATGTGTTAAATAATTTAACTTGTGAGTAGTTGACATTACTTATAAAACAACTGTTGTTTATTAAAATGTGTTGCATCAAATCAAAATATTTTTCTAATTGTCTTAAATTTTTTTATTGTAAGCACTGTGTCTCGCTTGGTGGGTCATGTTTTACCTTTCAGTATTACTGTCTTGAAGTACTTGATTAGTATGTCCTCATTTTAAGCAGTTGTTTAAAATTAAGAAAAACAATTAAATATTTTTAAGCATCATTCCAACTTTGAAATTTACTTCATCTTATATGTTTTTTAAACCTTGTATAAAGAATCTGTAAGCATGTTCGCTTGGTCTTTTTTTTTTTTTTTTTTTTTTTTTTTTTTTATATTTGTGAATTCACGAATTATTTTTTTTTCAGTTCAATATTGTAAAAACGATTTGTTTGAATTCCAAACTGATTTGTTTAAATGTGGACGTAAAACGAAAAACATGCGAGAACGTTTTGGAATTCGAGGGAAAAGAAAATTTCCGCTCCACATAGTCTTGGTCGCTCATCAAAGAATTTCCTTCCAAAACTCATACATTTGGGGGGGGGGACTCACTATTGTAAGGGATTTGTCTTTCAAAATCATGCTAAAATCCTCGGAAAGAATTCCCCCGGCTCACGTTTTCAAATCTGTGGTTTCTTTGTGTGTAGGTGTCTTATAATTGAATAACTATATGACTAAACAGTCCATTTTTTAATGAATTAATAATATTCTTCTTAGTCGTATTTGACTTAAATAAAAACTGTAATTCTTTTTAAAGATTTTACTTCTTTTTTCTGTTCTGGTTCTTATGTAAAAATATTCGATAATAATAAGTTCTATAAAAATATTTTACTTTTTTCCAGAAATTTCCCATTTTTTTAATTAAATATATATTTCTTAATGCAATGTTCCTCAAAAATACCATTCTAGTTATATTAATTGCATTCTTAATATGTCATGTTTTGTTTTTCTGATACAAATAAATTGCTTCAAAATTTTTAACGAGTTTTAGAAATATAATAAGTTAAAATTTTGTTTAACATTTTTAGCGGGTTTTTCTGAATTTCTAATTCTTGTCAGATATAGGTGATTAAAATGGCATAACATTTATGCAAACGTTTGCACTTATTGAATCGTGCATTAGAAAGATACAGTCACTCCACTGAAAAATAACTTGAGATTTGAATTTATCTAAAAAATACTTAATGCATTTTCCTTTTGTTTCAAATGAATAGAACAAATTCATCTGAAATTTTTTAATAGAGTATCGAAACAAATTTTTGTAGCTATCATCACTAGCTATTTATCACTGATGAAATGCATCTGAAATGTTTTAATAGTATCGAAACAAAATAAATTTTTGTAGCATCTTTTAATATCTGTGAAGGTCACGAATGTTGTCTTTAGTAATTTTTTTTTAATGATTTTATATGAAAAAAATATGATTGGTATTTTGTAATAAAAGCTGGGTTTAATTCTTGTATCTTTAAAAAATTAACACAAAATTAAGAGACCAAATGATATATATTTTTTGATAAGAACCATTTTGAATAATTATAAAAAGTATATTAAAAAATTATTATTTATCTCTAAATAGCATTTCAGACAATATTTCTAATGAATTAATACCTTAAATCAGAATAACTTAACAATTCCATTGATTATTTAGTCTAATTTGTTAATATCAAGATTTACTTTTGACATGAAAAGTACAATGGATTAAAATAAAATTACATAATTGCATATGTTAACGAACGAGAAATGAATTTAACAATCAAGGAATATGTAATCGAAAATGAAATAAATACATTGACTACCAAACTACTCATTTCTGAGACAAATTGTCAAGTTAAACTTGTCAAATTGACCAAGTTAAAACATTATCTCAAATTATCTAATAAAATTTACAAAAATATTTTAAAATATAAATAGAGCATTAGTTTCAACAGAAAAATTAACTATTAAATCACGTTCTAGAAAATCTAATTTCAGATTTTTTTTTTTTTTTTTTTTTTTTTTTTTTTTTTTTTTGGTACTAATTAAAATATTGCAAGATGTTTTGATGCAACAAAATTTAACTTAATGGTAAATTGCAAATATTTTGCCAGCGTTTTTTTTTTATTTCACACCATATTTTAATAATGCTCTTTAATTTACATTGAATAACGGTGCATTATGTTAAAATGAAATATTTCGCATAATTTTTTTTTCTACGCTTTAATCAGGTCTGTATTATGCAAAACCGGTGGAAGACAGCAATCATTGCATGAGGGCGCCGATACAAGCTGGCCGTCGAAAAAGTGCAAAATTAGGGTAGCCTTATATTTTTAAAAGGCGCTTCTTTACCTATGCATCAATTATATTTTTGTAAAACCTTTATTTTAATGATTTAATAATAAATTTTGTTATTTTTAATAAAACATAAAAATATTTATAAAATTAAGCAGATTATTAATTTATTTATGAGGGGAAGCGTTTCAGATTATTGTTTTGCGTTAAGTCAATTTTGATCCTTTTTTCAGCCTTTGTATTGTGTGTAAAAACGGTCTTATAAATATTCCTTGCAAATAAAAGAAAAGAAGAAACCATTATCTCCTCAAACCAAAGATATCTATAATCTGTGTAAACAGGAAACGAGTTCAACATCTGCTGATTTAAAATTTCCTATTTGTTACTCGAATCCTTATTTTTTTTTTAATTTTATGTTATTAAGCATTATGATTTTTTTTTTTTTTTATTTATTCATAACATTTTAAACTGTTTGACTTCTTTTTATGTAGTAAAGAGGAAATCATATTTACTAGAAATTATTAATAAAAAATCATTAACTGGAAATTATTAATAAAAAGAAAAAAAATAGTTTTTAATGGGACAATAAATTAATAATCAGTGAGGCTTTCAAGAATTTGCAGGTCTAGATCTCATGTTAAAACTAAGACATGCCCTCTTTTGTTAGTTTAGTTCATGGGGGATTATACGTAGCAGGATTTTAAAAATTAAAGCATTCTGCTCCTACATTTACAGAGTTCTAATCGTGGTGAAATAAAACCTTTGCTGGTCTCTCATAAATGAAAGTTTTAAAATTTATATTCAGTATTTGACAAAAAAAATGTTTACATTTTACTTTTAAAGAAAAAAAAGAAATTTCTAAGACAAATTTGAAAAGTATTTTTAGAGTTAAGATGAGTATAATTGAGAAACAGCATATTCACCGCAATCGTTAGGGCTGATTGTAGGCTTTTATAGCAATTTATTGCGCCCAGTAATTCTCCAAAAATTACCAGAAAAATTAAATTTTAATTTTAATCGGCAATGCTGAACGGACGAGTTATTCGACATTTTATTTGACTTTTATGCTTCAGTTTTTAAGGGATGAGATAAGTTGCTGAAAATCATCATTAATATTGGCTTATTCCAAAAAGTTCTAATGTAAGATTACACATTTAGAAATAAAACATCAGATCAAGGTTACCCAAACAGGCTTCATTACTTGAACGCCAAAAGGGATTAGTATTAAGGCAATAAATCTAGTTCTAGCAGCGCACTTGGGGAAAGGCCATTCATACCCCTCGTAAATTTGGGTCTAATGCGAAGAGTACGTTCACTCACTTTCAGTACTTGATCCTCTTTTAATAAATAGAGTAGTCGGAAATTCATTTTCTGTTCTAAAAACTATATGAATCATGATTGCTCATTGAATGTTTATGAAAAGAAAAGAGCATTAATAGCTAAATGTTTGCGTTTTATCTGTTTTGTAAATTTTATATGGAAATTTTGTGATAGTAGTTATCAGAAATGTAAACGCTGCAATTCTTTTTTCTCGTAATTCTTTAATCTACAATGGCAGGAAACAAAATAAAAGAAAAATACTTCATGGCCAGCGTTAAAGCCGTTCAGGGAGAAACTCAACAATCGCTATCTCTCTCTTTTAAAAAAATAATCTAAAAAGTGCACAACTAATTCAATTTCATTACTTTCGGCTATAAGCAAGACAAAAAATGGAAATAATGTTCAATTATGTATGTTAGATGGAAGGGCAAATCTTTTATTTTAAGAGGAATAGCTTGGTAACTGAATTTAAGGGTAATTAATAAAGAAGCATCAATTATTTATACATTCGGATAAAGCGCATATATGATACAGTCGAAATAACTTTGCAATGCATAAAAAATTCTAATTTGAGAATAAAAATGCAAGCGGTAGTAATTGATTCTATTACTTTGGCAGATTTTAGAATCGTTTGAACAAAATACGATGTACAACTGTGACTAAAAAGTAAGACCAATTATTTTTTTCTTCAAAAACTGTTTATTTATACTTCCAAATTTATTTCATCGCCTTCCAAGTAATCCCCTCCGGACACAGTGCACTTATGCCAACTTTATTTCCTATCCTCAATGCATGTTAAAAAGTCATCTGCGGGATGGCCTTCAATGCGCGCGCCGATTCACGTTGAATCTCTTCAATCGACTCAAAACGGTCTCCCCGGAGTGGTCTTTTGAATTTACGGGATAGCCAGAAGTCGCAAGGTGTGAATACGGTGGTTAAGGAACGATATAGGTTTCATTTTTGGCGAAAACGTCACGAAGAATCAATGCAGTGTGAGTTGGCGCATTCAGTGTTTCGGTACCAATCGAGATTTGACGCGTTTGAGGCCCAAAATGGAATTGGCCGATCCTTTTGAAATTCCAACATCATCAGAAAGGTCTCTAATTGTAAATCGACAGTTTGCCAGCACCAAATCTTTAATTTTTTGGACGTGAGTTTCGTCGGTTGAGGTTGATGGTCGACCAGAGAGCTCTTCGTCTTCAACGCGTTCTCTGCCATCTTTAAACTGTTCATACCATTTCTAAACATTTCTTTCCGATATAGGAATGCTCACCGAATGCCTTCTGAAACATTCTATATGTTTCCGCAAACAAAATTTTATGCAACTTCTTTGCTCAATTAATTCAGACATTTCAAAAATCGTCGGAATCAGTTTTAGCGTTTCACAAAGCCAAGCGTAACTCAAACACTAATGAATATTTTGGCTTCAAATTTCACACAGATGACAAGGACCTAAAAAAGAAAAAAAAATTGAAATTCCATAAACTCTGGGAATTTTAAATTGGTCTTAATTTTTTGGACACAGTAGTATACTAATAAAAGATACGGAAACTCGATTATTGTGGAAGGCGAATATTAAAGAATAAAACAATAATTATGAAATTGCAAAATGTCGTTTGTTCAGTTTGAGCAAAACCTTACAGAGAAATAAGGAATTATTTTTAAAATGCAACGAAATTATTAAAGAGCACATGTAAGATGAGATTGTTAAATAAGTAGAAAGAATTTAGATAAAATTATTAACACAGGATCTTTTCGACCACATCATCCAGTAGTAGATGGAAAAAGGATAGTACTAAGGTTTGAATCGTTTTCGCAGCATCTTTTAAAAAAAAAGGGGGGGGGCGGAGAAAATTGCATTTAAACACTTGTTTAGATAGTGGTCCGGATTTACTAAAAATTATTTTACGGTTTAGATAACCCAAAATTGCAATTTGCGCAGATATTCAGCGCGTATTTTTTACAAATAGAGATCGTAGAGCATAACAGGGAATTTTTAATTTTTTTTTTTTTTTTTATAGATAAAATAGAAGGGTCCCAATCTCAACGATCAAACTCTAAAATAGAAAAGAGTTACATATGTTGTTAAGTGAGTTCATTTTTACTATCATCAATGATAAGGCTATACATAGAAATATCGCGATCAACTTGAGAAAGCATGTGAAATGCTCAAAGATCTCTTTGTTGAAGATTTTATCAACGGAAGTTTAGATATACAGAATGCATTACGATTAAGTAAGGAAATGATATTTATTCTTGGACGAGCTAAAATGAATATACGTAAATGGGCAACAAAGCACTGAAACACGCTAGTATAGATTACCGAAAAGCATCTGAAGAACTAGGCGTACCATTAACAAATGCTACCTTTAAGTATGTTCATTCCAAATTGAGGTAGGAAAATGTCAGTGCAGTATAATAGACGACAGTAGGCCCACTGGGATACGCTGAATATACTACTGATGCCGATGTAGGGGTAAGTAACCTTATATCAAAATACTCAGTGTTGGAAAAAAAAAACATTTCTAAGTTATAATTTCGTCTGATCTGTTTCATTAAAGAAGTAAAGTGCAATAAAACGAATTTGGCTTAATAGAATAGAAGAAAAATTATTTTTATGTTTCCCATCTTCAGCAACATTTTTGTAGAATTATTTACCTCTGCAGGTATTAACCATTAAGGATAAATAAAGAAATTTCTCTTAAATTAATATCATAATAAAGTAAAAAAAGAAATGTCTTAGTCCACAGTTCAGTGCCTGGTTAGTTTGTTCGGCCTTAAAATAGGATGGGCTTAAGTTATTTTATCAATAAATTTTATATTTTACTAATTACAGTAGAACCTCTTTAAGTCAAACCTCGATAAGGCGAAAACCTCTACAACTCGAAAAGAATTTTTGTTCCCTTCCCCTTCAAGCCCCCAAACCTCCATTACTCGAAATTTCAACCCTCTATATGTCGAAATAATTAGTCAATCCCCACAAGCCATTTTGGTATATATTTTCCCTCCGTAACTCGAAAAAAAATTGGTCCTTTGTTTCTCGAACATTAACAATGTTTGATTTTACAATCTTTTTTACAACCTTTACAACTCAATCATTTGAAACTAATTACCTCTATAGCTCGAAGAAAAATAAGTTACCGACTTTAAGGATTTGCCGACAATGCACGTCATTGTTTCTTAGAAAACAATGTATGAGTATATAGTAAATAGAATAACCAATTCTATGAAATAGCAACTCAGAAGAAAAAGAATTTTCTGCTCTTTATAGCTTAGATAATGCTATAGATAGAGAACGATCGATTTGTCTAAAGCAAAAAAAAAAAAAAAAAAAAATTATAATAATAATAATAATAACTGACTTTTTTAATAGATAATATTTTTAATTTTAAGGTTGTTTCGGAATTATTTTGAAATTTGTATTATTTTTAGTACATAATATAACTTTTAAGTTGCAAATAAACATGTTTATTACCTCTGTAACTTGAATTTTTATTTATTTTACCTCTCTAACTGAAAATAAGCTAGGAAGAATCTAAACCTCTACAAATCGAATATTTCCTTACAAAATCAACGTAAGTCGAAAAGTCTATAACTCGAATTGTTTGGCGTCTTCCTTGAAGTTCGACTTACAGAGGTTCTACTGTATAATATATCTGGTATTATTACTTTTTTTAAAAAATTGCTATTAACTTGCTCTGTTCTTGCTAATCTATTAAACCAATTCTCAAAAATACAATCCGTAATTCCACAAAAACGATCATTCGTTTTTATAGAATTCTAAAATGAGATTGAATCAAATTTTTTCCCAAAATTATTTTTATTAATGTTGTAAAAAGGCAATATTAATCTTGAATGGGTTATATAAGATAATATGTACAGAAAAATTACTGTCCGATCACCACTCATATACATTTTTCGTATTTTTAATTTTATCACGACAATCAAAACAAAATATCATTAATTTGGAAATTGAGAGATGTATTAGAAACACGGAAAATACTATGCGTTGCGGAAAATGAGGTATGCTTTTAAAGTAGTTTTTTTTTTTTTTTTCTTTCTTATTTGTAATTGAAAATGAAGTATAGGTGCTGGTTATTGGCAATATAAAAAAGTAAGTCTTTCTTTTGAAATAAAATGAATACATAAGTGGAATTTTTTCTCGTAAACTTCTTATACATGTTTTATGTTAAAAATTAGAGAAAATTTTCCTGTTTTGTAATTTTTTTGCCCACACACCTCTTTTTGTTTATTAAATAATTTTTGTTGATTCTAATCGATCTGACAGACGACATTTTAATACATATATAATATTTAATGCATAGCGTTATCCATTTACAAAGAAGTTTGACCCTAGGCGTGTATATGGAGAGAAGATAGAATTAGTGTCAAATGTAAAGTAAATATAATTCGTTTTAACAAAACCCAGAACGTCGTTAAATGAAAAAATTGTAGCAATAACTGCATCATAATCATATCGTACAAGAAGCATATAAATATTTTTCGATGTTCTAGTATCCATTCTCTAAATGACAGTTTCCAGAAGATAGCCAAGCCAAACATTTGCAATGAAAATGTCTATAAGTAATCCTCGTCTTATGACGAATTCCAATTTATCGATGACCAAAAATTAATGGTAAAAGTTTTTTAATTTTCAATTTTAATAAATTCATAAATGAAATAAGTAAAAATTGCTCAAAAACTGTATTTAAAAATCAATATTACCTATACAAAGGAATAAAAAAAAATGTGAAAATAGGTACTGATTAATCACATTTTACTTCCTAATCAAAAGAATTTATGCAGGTTTGTTTTTTTACATCACATTGTGGTCCGGACAATAAAAGGTCCATGCATATTTATAAAAACATACACACTGCACGGTAGAGAAAATACAACACCATGAAGATTCGGTCTGTATACTAAATATGCAAATTTTGGGAAATGCGCAGTTTAACAAGTAATGCCAAATACAATTTGGTCTGAACTGAAATACAATTTGGTCGCATGATTACAGAGTATGATAGAAGGAAAAGAAAGACGTATGAACCAACAGTCTTTACACGTCACCTACGAAATGCAGAATTTCAGAAGTTTTAAATTTCAGAAGACACGTGTGAATCAAGGGATGGTCAGGAAGATGATACCGAAAGCAGTTCCGACAATCAGGCAATTTTAAGAGTGGTAAAATTGTTAGCTTACGAACGACTGGTTGGTCTTACTGTCGTCTTACTACTGAAACGCACATAGATGTGCCCACTGTGAATAAAATTTTCACCAGATAGATTGATAAATTAAATGTCAACCGCCGTGAAAGACCAGATCTACCTAGATGTACAACAGAACGCACTGATCGAAGCCTCCGAAGGTAAGTGGTGGGCTCCCTACAGCTAACTACTATTGACTTTTTGAGAAATGTGCTGGGAACTTTGGATACTCCATTATCTGAGAGAACAGTTTCACGCCTATTAGCTGAAAGCATCTTGCATCTTCCCCTTTGGGAAGATTACCATTGACGCCAATCCATCGATGTGAAAAATTACAAATGTGTTGGGAACGAGACACTTGGACAATTGAATGGCACAATGAGGTCTTCAGTGACGAGTTTTGGTTCTGTTTGTCTGAGGATAATGGTGGAGTTTGAGACTGGAGGTGTCGAGGACTATTATTAAACGTCACGTCATTTGTCAGCGTGGTATAATGGTTTATGGTACTATCAGAAACGATAGCAGATCACTCATCGTATGCATCAGAGGCACAATGACGAAACAACGATGCGTTGATGAGGTGCTGCTTCCAGTTGTGCAGCATTCAGCAGCTGTAAAATGGTATTTTCCAGCAGGATAACTCTAGACCGCAAACTGCACTCAGCAGCAGACAACCATAGTAGCATGTCCAGTTTGCTTCCTTGGCCTGCAATGTCTCCTGATCTCTTACCGATTGAGCATATCTGAAACATTATTGCCCGTCATTTGTCTACTCTGTTCCAGCCTCAATTGGAGGACGAACTGAGGAAGGTGGTTGAGAACACATGATCTTTCATCCATCAGGACACTATCTGCACGCTACTTGAATGTCGCTACGAACATCTATGGCATCGCCAGGGACTTGAACCCGAAACCTGTGGCACGGAGCGTTAGTCACTAGCCCAGCAGACCCCAAAATGTGTGTTATATCATTTTTACAAAGATTTAATATTTATTGCACTAAATCTAAGATTTTTACTTGAAAGTATGAGCAAAAGAATGATAGCACCGTGATTTAAAGTCAAAAAGGAAATTATGTGTAGAAAAAAATAATTTAATTTTTCTTTAATATATTTAACCATATAAGACTAATAAATAATTTATAAATGTTTTTTTTAATTTTTATATTTTAAACCATTTTAAATTGAAAAATAAATATGATAACTACATGAAAATATTGAAACGGAAATCAAACAAATTAAGCTACTATAACTTTTATTAAGTGTAAATAAGGTGGCGCCCCCTCCCCCGATACAAGAAACGTCAGTTCTTAAAAACCAAGCAACAGGTCGCCTGAGTAGACAGGAGATAATGGTCCCGAATGACTAGCTCTCAACTACGTGGGATTTTAGTATCCGGTGAAAAACCCCTTTTCGACTTACGATAAAACTGCTGAAATAGAATTCTATAGTTCGACGAGAACTGTCTGCGCTTCATCGTATACGGTAAGAATTTTTTTTATGTTAACCAAAATTGTTTTTCTATCTTCCTTCAAACAAATTAATATTATTTCAAATTATTTTAAAATAAAGTTGAAAATAACTAACTAACGTACATATGTGTATTATTTAGAAATATAATATTAAAAAAAAAAAAAAAAAAAAAGAGTGTCTCTATAACGGAATGGAAAATGTTTAGCATATTTATAATAACTCTATATTCCATTAATGAGTTGTAACAGTTCTTAGTTATTAGTATTTTATGTGTATTTTTTTCTCTCATGAACTTCTGAAACCTTGACTTAATTCAATAATCCTCTGAGTATGAAAAATACTAAAACTCTGTTCAATTATCTATAAACAGTTTACATTAAAATAGAATGATTCTAGTGTATTTTATTAGATTAGAAACATTCTATTTTAATATAGGATATCCGGTGAGAAGGGAAGTACTATTAGAATATAATGCAGTACATAAAATATATTTGGTATAGAAAAATCGATGAGTAGAAGGAAAAACAAAATTTTTCCGCAATGCAGCACAATGTTTGCCCATGCTGTTGAAGCCAATCAATAATTTATATAAAAATTTTCATACATGCGCAGAGGGGAATCTTGCTCTTCGATCGATTTCTACTAAATGCAGATAGTTGAGGAGAAACTGTCTGTTGAATGTCTCTTCCGCGTTATCAAAAGAATGAGGAGTGGAGGAAAATAATTCAGTTTCGGAATGTGAATTTTCGAATTGTTCGTTCGCATTTTTCGTTACCGAGTAGTTCGTGAAAGTGTATTTGGGAAATTTTTTAAGAAAATTTAGTTTTCAAGAAATTTTATTTAGTTTTACAGATTCCATTAAAAAATCTTTTTAAAGGAATCAGGATTTGAATTTCCCTAATCACTAAAACATGGCGAAAATAATTTTTAAAAGCCTTTAGATACTTAAGCAAAGGCTTTTTATATTAAGAAAGATTTCAATACAAATAAAATTCTAATTATGAATACATTCTAAGCATTTACATTCTAATTATATAAAGAATTTAATTTAAAAAAAATAAAATCTAATTCTAATTATATATAATAATTATTTATATTCTAATTATTAATTCTAAATAATTATGGAGATAATTATAACATATTATCTCCATATATATAATTAATTATATTATATGGAGATAATTATAATATATTATCTTCATATAATATATTGCAATACATTCAAATAATTCTTTCTGATTTAAGTTAGTAAAAGCAATCATTTTTAGGTTTATTTCACAGTAATCAATATCCAGTACAAAATACCTTCCTTAATTAACCTAAAGTGTGCAAAAAAAATGACCGTAAAGCGACAAACCAAACCAGTACAAATTACAGTTTTATTGACCCTTATAAAAGCTGCACACCAAAAAAAATGTATTTGTTTTCCTAATAATTATTCACACAGCAGAATTACATAAAAATGTTTAAAAATCTAAAATTTTCAAGTAAATATTAATAATTTTTTAAATAAAGAGAAATTACCTACTTAACATTTTTTTAACCTTATAAAAGTAACTTGAGTTATCAAGCTATTTCCCTGAAACTTATAATTCTTGAATGCTACAACAATGTATTTTGAAAATTTGACATGTAATTTGTACATTCTAATTACAAAACATATTGCAATGCATTAAAATAATTCATCCTGTTTTAAGTTAGTAAACACAATTATTTTTAGGATCATTTCACAGTAATCAACTTCTGGTCAAATTATAGTTTTGTTAACAATATAAAAGCTACACAGTAAAAAAATTTTTTGATTTCCAAATAATTATTTATACAGCAGAATTACATAAAAATGTTTTAAAATCTATAACTTTTCAAGTAAATATTAATATTTTTTTAAATAAAGAGAAATGATCTACTTAACATTTTTTAACCCTGTCAAAAAGTAACTTGATTGTTATCAAGTTATTTCTCTGAAACTTATAATTCTTGAATCCTACAACTAATGTATTTCAAATATTTAAAATGTATTTTCTACATTCTAATTACAAAACATATTGCAATGCATTCAAATAATTAAGTTCTGTTTTAAATTAGTAAACGCAATCAGTTTTATGAATTTCACAATAATCAACATCTGGTACAAATTACAGTTTTATTAGCTATTATAAAAGCTATACAGTAAAAAAAAAAATTGTTTGATTTTCCTAATAATTATTTATACAACAGAATTTCATAAAAAATAATTACACCTTGAAAATCTATAACTTTCAAGTAAATTCTATTAATTTTTTAAATAAAAAGAAATGAAAAACTTAACAATTTTTAACCCTATCAAAAGTAACTTGAGTTATCAAGTTATTTCTCTGAAACTTATAATTTTGAATCCTACAACTATGTATTTTAAAAATTTGAACTACTTAAAAAAGAGAAATGGCCTACTTTAACATTTATTAACCCTATCAAAAGTAACTTGAGTTATCAAGTCATTTCTGTGAAAACTTTAATTCTTGAATCCTGTAACTATGTATTTTAAAATTTGAAATGTAAAGTTGAATTTTATTTATGTAACGCAAATTAATATTTTTATAAATAAAACTTATAAAAATTTTGATAATAAAATGTGACTACAGTAACGTAAGCTGATTAATATGCAAAATTTCAAATAAAATAATATGATTTAATGTACTCTTTATCTGTATTTTTGCATGCAATAGACATTTTAAAATATAAATGGGTGGAAATATTTAACTTTTTCCCTTCACCTGGCACTTCATAACACAAATGGTCAATTTCTAATTAATTAAATAAAACTACATAACATTAAATTTCACCATTTGGTTATCGTGATTTTACTATTTAAATCAGTCTTAGATCAACCTTGCAAATAATTCGTTTTACGAGATTCTTCATCACATAAAAGTTACATAATGTATATACCATTTGTTATGTAATGTATTTCCAATTTAATTGGTGAAACATTTTTAATATTTTCTTTTGAAATATCTGTTCAAACATTTTCAACTGGTGTTTTATACAGGATTAGTTATATAATTTGATTGATATACTTATTTATTATTAAATAAATAAACATTTTAGCAAAGAGAATGGAGCCTTATATGTTGGTTAAAATACTCGCATAAAAATTCTTTAAAAAATAATTTTTTAAACTTACTCTATTATACATAGATATAGTTTATTTATGTTTAGTGGTTTTTACACGATTAAATATTTTGTTATTGTGGAAATCAATTCAACTAGATGCATAATGAATAATTTCAATTAACATTTGCCAATGACTAATATCTTTAGCCAATAGACTTGAAACTCCTCCGTTATGATAGTAAATAATTAATATAGAAAAAGGCCTCGCATCCAGTCTTACTGACGAAAATTCCACAGGACATGTTATTGTTAAATTCATGTCTCCCAATTTGCAATAAATTAGAAAATATTCAATAAAATATTTTTCTAACATATAAACATTTGTATATTTTTTTCATCCATTAGTGCAATGATTGTGTGATAAGTTTCAATCTTTCATCAAAATCCGAAAATCTTGCAAAAAAAATTAACTATTTTATGGCGTAGCACTCTCCTAATTTCAGCGACCTGGTGACCAATTGGCTAGCGATTTGGCCTTTGGTGCTTCAGGTTCGAATGGCGGGGGCATGGATGTTTGCTAGTGGTTCGAAATCCATGTTGAACTGTAGGTCCCGGTCTAATTATCCTAAAGTGTGCAAAAATTGACCGTCCTCCTATCATCACCTATCGGAATTATGGAGACTAATGAACAGAAGATAAACATTCATGTTATATTTTCCTTTTAATTGTTTTTTTACATTATTTCATGACTTGTATGTAATGTTTTACCCCTTATCAAAATCACTCCTATGATTAACTATTTGAGTCATGTTGCTCTACAAATTTGCGCCCAATCTGCCAGATGTGTTTCGCTTAGGCTCATTTAATTTACATCTATGCAAAAAGTATCCAGTTCTATTTGATAAATCATCGAAGGATCTTTCTTCAAATAGAAAATGACAGACAAATTAATTTTATTCGTGTTGAAATTTTCAATTTCAAAATTATCTTATAAGTTGAGATTGATACAATCAATCTAAAAGTAGTTATCCATATAAATTGTATCAAAAGAAATGAACCTAATTTCAGTAATTTGTGAAATTGATTTTAATTATTTTTTCTAAAATAATAAAACTGAACCATCTTTACAGCATTGTTTCCTAATTGTTCCATTGTTCATTGATAAACTAAATGAAGTTTTAGAAAAAAAATTATGTTGATTATGTTTCATAAAATACCTTCGCAGTAATTTTTTATAGTGGTAGTTCCATTGCTAAGAGTATTGTTTATAGGGAATGCAAAGAGCCTCAAACTCGCATCTAATTCAATACATTTATTTTATCATTTACCATTTTATCTATTCACGCGATTTCTCTCTTTTCACAGAATCCTACTCTACTCTATTCACAATTCTAACTCACTTACTGGAGTTCTTTAATAAAGGTCCTATTAAAGTAGGTTTCCACCGGATACTAAAATATACTGTTGTAGGATGGCCCCCAATCGGTAGTCTGAGAATTTATTACACTCAACTTTATTAATGTTCACTTCTCCACACAAACTAACGACTAGTATATATGTACACAATCTATAATAATGCCTTCTTTATGTCAACTCAATATACAAGTGCCATTGTGCTACCTATCGATGGCCTATTAGGATATAAAAATTACATTGCGTTGAAATTCAAGTTGCTAAAATTACCTAAAGACCATAATTTTGAATGCTTTTTATTTATTTTTCTGCCATACAACTCCTAAAGGGATTTTATTTCCATATATGTACTTAATTCATCTTTCAGTTCAATATTATTGAAAACTGCATAATAGTTTCGGTTTTAAATTTAAGTCAGTCTCTAAATCCGCGTTTAATGATAAATTTTGTTTAGTGTTTGAGCTATTACTACAAATACGAATCTTAGAGTTGTCTTTATCAGATCTCATAACTGTTCTATTTGATCTAACGGACTAATTCGAATCTAAAATATTCTGTATCATTTTCAACAATATCCTCCTCCTTCTTAATTATATGTATATTTTCTTCTCCAATCCATTCATTGCTCGGAGACCTGATAGCCAATTGGCTAGCTCTCTGGCCTTTTGTACCACAGGCTTCAGGTTCGAATCCCGGCGGTGGCATGGATGTTTGTTAGTGGTTCGAAATCCACGTTAAGCTGTAGATCCCGGTCTAATTAGCCTGAAGTGTGCAAAAATGACCGTAGAGTGACAAATCAAACCAAAAATGGCCAATACTGCCCCTTTTAAAGCAGTGGAACGATCAAAAGGGGGGTGTATTTAGAGGGAATTTAATAAAAATAATGGGGAAATGAAATCATGAAGAAATAAGAAAAGATAAATTGTTAGTAAAATTATTCGTCGATAATTCAGACAGTTAACAATTCTGGCTGCAAAAGCTGATGCCTGCAGTTTATCCAGGAATATGGGTTTTAATAAAAATGTTTTTAATTGCATTTTCTTCATATTTAATTGGAAAGTAGCTTTTGTGTGGTCACAAATTTGTTAACAAGAAGAAAAAAGAAACTGACTGCAAATAGTGAATCACGCTGATTTATGAACACTGCTGTCAAAACTAATGCTAAAGATTGATTCTTTAAGATGATCGCATTAGGTTTATTCTTCTTTTTAAATTCATTTTTAATGTTATCTATCAATTTTTATTTTCAGTTCCTATAGTATACTGACTTCACTATCTAAAGCATTTACATCATTTTCATCCACTTCAATGACAGAAATAGAATGTTCATGACCTTGTAAATTATTTACTTGAGTAATTAATCGAATCGTAATCTTACCTTTTACGATTCGATTTTGTTTTAGAAGAGCTTCCTTGTTTCAGTTTGTGACCTTACCAAAGCAAATGCTCCGGGATGTGTATTCTGATGTTTGGTCTTTGTTATTTGAGCTAGATTGAGCGGAAGTTGTGTTGTTTTAGAAGCTTTCGTTGACCACTGCGCTCCTCTAAATATATCTGTAAAATTTAAATGCTGCGGCTTGACGGACTGTAATGAAAATTAGCAGCACTACGTTCTTCAACAATATTCATTACTGTATTGAAAAAAGACATGTAGAAAAATATATTTTTTTGTTCCAATGCAGCTGGCAAACACTTAGACAGCTTGGTCTTGGATGCCTTAAGGCAAGCGCTGCACAGACGTTACTCACTTAGCATTACCCAGGGGGCGCGTGTAACTTGAAGATAAGCCACGGACGCGGAGTAACAACGCCCCCGCAACGCTCTACTATCCAATTAGGACCGGGACCTACGGTTTAAAGTGGATTCCGAACCACTACAAACATCCATGGCACCGCCGGGACTCGAACCTGAAACCTGTGGTACCGAGCGCCAGAGCGCTAGCCACTCGGCCATTCAGGCCCATGTAGAAAATTATTTGACGGCTGAAGTGAGCCCTCTTACGGAGGAGGAAATAAAATGTTTAAATACAATCTATACACTTATATACCTCAAAAAAATACCCAAGGTTTCAGAATATTTGAGTGTAAAAAGTGAATCGAATTCAGAAACCGATACAGAAGAATCAGAGTTTGGTTACTGATTGTTAATTTCAGATAATATTTTAAAGAATGTATTGGGCTCTTAGACACAAGTCCAGTTAAGTAAATGTCTACTTAATTCATATCTCCATTTATTTGTTCGTGTCTCAGATTTTTTCTGGTAGTATAGTTTGTTTCCTTTTTTTATTTAGTATTCATCTTAGGTAAATCACCTATATTTATATTTTTTTCTTTCACTTTCTACTTTAATTCGTACTTGTTACCAGTTTTTAGTTTTAGTTTGTTAATCAATGTAGACGAGGTATAGGGCGAATACCACTTTAATCCCCAATTTAATGAAATTCTCACAGATTTACAGATCACATTCTAACGTGGCACTTGATTTTTCACTATAGTATTCGAGGTTCCCAGTAGCATGACTCCGAAAGCGCATCCTAAAGGTCTAAAAGGCAACATATCATCCAAGGTAATTACTTTAAAATACGTAAGTTACTTGTGTATCATGGAGCCTGAATGGCCGAGCTCTGGCGCTCGGTATCACAGGTTTCGCGTTCGAGTCCCGGGGGTGTCATGGATGTTTGTAGTGGTCCGGGATCCACTTTAAACCGTAGGTCCCGGTCCTAATAGGATCGTAGAGCGTTGCGGGGGCATTGTTGCTCCGCGTCCGTGGCTTATCTTCAAGTTACACGCGCCCACTGGGTAATGCAAAGTGAGTAACGTCTGTGCAGCGCTTGCCTTAAGGCATCCAAGACAACGATCTTAAGTGTTTGCCAGCTGCATTAGAAAAAAAAACTTGTGTATCATCCGACAGGTTACATAAATAATTTCCACTGATCATTTTGATACTAGTAAAAGACTAAAGAAAAGAAGTAATAAACAAGTGGAGAACTTGCACTGATTTTAATCATTTCGCTATATGTTTTCTCAACTCATAACTATATGATTCTAACAGACACTATTTCTGCTCTTCAAAATTCAAGTGGCTTGTTGGGAAAGTGACTTGCGCTTTGGCCTTTGGTACCACAGGCTTCAGGTTCGAATCCTGGCGGTGGCATGGATGTTTGTTAGTGGTTTGGAATCCACGTTAAACTGTAGGTCCCTGTCTAATTAACCTAAAGTGTGCACAAAATAACCGTAGAGTGACAAACCAAACTTCAAGGAACAACAAATTCCAATCCGGTATTGTCATCAAATTTCTCATTAGTTAAATTCAAAACATCTTAAACAGTGTTTTAATAAGTGGATTCATCTATAATTTACTTATTAAATTAGAATTATTAGTAGTAGTAGTTATTCACTGGTTTATTTTCTGTAATGCCAACTCCAGGGCACGTTGGCATTACAGAAAATGAACTAGCAAACACCATCTTTTTCATTGGACATTCAGAGGATCTTGTATTTCAACAAAGAAAGACCTTACAAAATACAACAGATCCCAAGGTAAGCTGAAAAATTCGCTTAGGAATTTATTCATCTAAATAGTCTTAAACCTTCTCATCGATTTTTCCTTACAAATCGAAAAGAACCCTTATTTATTTCTAGATTTCGTATAAAAAATATACCCATCAAACGTTAAACTCCAAAGATTTGATCTATCATCTGTATGTCCATTCAGAAAAAACACCAGAAAAAGTTGAACATATTTTGTTCCAATATACGAAAAATGCAGAGCCAAAAAACAAACTATAAAGAAGTTTCATGTGCAAAACTAGAGTTTTGTATTATTGAAACCTTATTATATATCTTGTATTATGAACCTTATTCTTTGATATTCGATATTTCCCAGAATGGGTGTTATATGATTGTACTAATAATTCATTTTCTGGGAATAGTCTCGTTAAGTTCGTAAGAAATGGTGAATTCCCTTTATCTTTTCTGAATTTTTTTTATAAAATTTGTTATTCTAATTTCCTAGTCCTCTTTCCAATTATATAGAGTTGTGATCTGTTCAATCAATAAATGATTAAAGATGTCACATTTGTTTTTGATCAACTGTACATAACGAATATAATGACAATATGTCCAGTAATTTGGAGAAATCCGACTAAAAGTGAAAATACTTTTAATTTTGAACGCCATTGTATTCGTATTGATTTACATACACATACATTCATATAACTTGACTTGAATTGTGTTTTGAGATTTATGCTCGCGCAAACTATTTAAACTCGATTTATATTATATATATTATATATATATCGATATATTATTTATATTTTTTATACAAATAAAAGAGATACTGTGATCATGAACTATAAATTATAATCAAGCATCTGAAAAGCCTAAAATACGTTAATTCATGATAGTATGTCATTTGACAGAACTCATGAATATGATTTTGAATAAAATGAAATAATGCACGGTATTTCTGGCTACCAAACAGAGAATAATAATAGAAAACAAATAAAGAATATAAACCGAAAAGAAATAAGCAAAATAAATATAAAAATGAGATGAATTGAAGAAGCTACTGATCGACTAGATCATAACACGATAAAATTAGAAAGGTGATAAGAAACTTTGAACACGAGAAACGACACAAAAGAAAATTGAAGTTCTCAGTTTCTGACAAGGTTACGATACTTTTCGTAAAAAGTAAAGTATTGTTACCTTTCTTGTAACGGGGAATGATGGGGTAACTGTGTGGTTTGAAAAGGTAAATCATCGAAATGAAATGTGATTTTAAAGTTATAACTAACAGGAGGAAAATTAGGGAATTAAATTGGAAGATTAAATGTTTAAGTTGTCTAGAAGGTTTGAAAAAAATGAAGAGAAATTGCACCTTTCAACCTTGAGATTTGATTTCCAGAGCAAAGATAAATGGAGAGAGGAGAAGAGGAATCATAAGAAGTGTGTTTGAGAAAAAAGGCTCTGTTAGCCTATACTGCCTCAGAAATGATGAAAGTTGATCTGCTTCTTTATAGTAAAATGGGGATCGATGTCCACTTCGGAAGACCTGTTGCAAAACGTAAAGCAAGATGATATAAAGAGCTTAGTGTTTGGAAGTCGCTAGGACTGGATAAGATAAAGATAGGTACTCCAAATTCCAGTAAGCTACGAATTGTGGAATTTGTTATTTGAATTAAATACCAGGATCGACAACCCCAAAATTAGCCGCAATTGCTTTGGGTGCATTCAACTTTAATAACTTCTTTTTAAGATAGAGGAAGTGTTGTTTGAAATAAAGATTACAAGAGAAACTGATGCCTAGAATACGGGTATGTTGTTTCCAAGAAATAGGGATATTGTAAATATGAAAATGCTAAGATGACTTTTGTTTTTTATTGGAAAAATTTACCGCTTCGCATTTATCCGGTTGAAGGGTGAATTTCCATATTTCGAACCTTTTAGTAATTTTATGAAGGGTTATTTGAAGATTAACAAGAATTTTTCAAGCGTTTTATCGCTGTTAAAAGGAAGATATCTGCTTATAATAAACATTCTGTATGGGGAGGGAAGATTTCGAAAATATCTCTCATATAGAATGCAAAAAAAAAAGGCACTGAGAACACTACCCTGGTGTATGCCACGAGTAGAATATAATTTCATCGACTCAGAGTTTCTCCATTTAAAGTAAATTTTCCTGTTATTGATGAAATATAAATCCATTTTACAGTGGTGCCCTGTATGCCGACCTGTAAGATTTCATAAATAAGTCCATCACACCATACCGATTCATAATCAGAAGAAATGTCTAATTTCAGAAAAAAAAAACATTTTTTGGCATTTCTTGCTTCGATTATTTTGTGATGTAGGAGTGATAACGAATACATGCAATCTCTAAAAGGAACGATATGGATGGAATTTGTCAGGAACTGTAAAGTGAGTATCCTCTTGATTACAATACCTTCAAAGATTTTGCTTAAAATGGAAGTCAAGCTTATTCGGCGATGTAAGGTAGACGAAGTGCTGTCTTTACCAGCTTTAAGAATGGGTATGATTTTTGATGTTAACAATTCCTTGGAATAACGACGGTGAACTAAATACTATTAAAGATATGAAGTAGCTGTTGTAGATGATCAGGAAGTATTTTAATTAATTTTGCAGGAATACTATCACTGCCAGAAGAAGGAATTGGAAGAGACGCGTATAGCATCTTTCAGTTTGTTAAAAGTAATAGACCTAATGTAATTTTGGTTGGAACCATCGGGAAAATGAAAATGAATAAATTTATGGTAGATAGATATATTGAAATGAGATCTAACATATTAGCATGTTGATTCTGATCTGTAATAATTAAATTAGTACCGGTATGGAAGATCTTATTGTTGACCTGATTATTGTCTCTATTATTAATTACTTTAATATTTTCATATATTTTGCCATTATAGGAGGTAGAGATACAAACAGAATCTCAATAATATTTCTTAAATTGAGGAATATAACGACGAAATTGGACAGAAATTTATGTAGATAAGTGATGTAGAATTTGGAGTAAAATGGGGGGGGGTAGTATTATTAATATTTAAATTATTACTAAGAATCCAGTTGATCAAAGTTTCTAAACTAGCCATAGAATAGGATGATCCAAGAATGAGATGATGAGAATTAAAATTCTCCAGAATAATGCGAGTTGATGGAAGTTGTTGATAAATTGCATCCAGTTATTCAAGAGTGAAAAGTCCCTTGGGAGAATAAATGATGAGTATTGTAAAAGTTATATGTAGTGTAATGCTTGTATTTCATTGCCTGAATAAGGAAGATTGACAAGGTTAGGAACTCTTCTAGGAATACTGGAATGGCCTGTAATTAAAGGCCCTCCTCTGCAATTATTATCTAAGTGATCAGTTTTTTAAATTAGTTTACCAGGTAAGTGAAACTGATCTCCGGAATTGATGAATGTTTTCTGTATTGCTAAATCAGACATGGATGAAAAAAATTGAAACAGAATGGATTGTTTGGCTCGGATACTACGAGCATTCCATTGTAACATTTTAAACGTTGTATTCATCCTTCAATGAAAGAAGTGTCAGCTTCTACTCCAGAGGAAAATGTCTTCCTTCGGTGTACGATATAGTCTCCGAGCTTCAATAAAAAAACTCTATTGAGAGTTTAAAATTTCAAAACATTTTCTTCAGCTTTATGTTTAGGACAGTTGAGTTCAGAGGCTTTGTGTGCCCCACCGCAATTGACACATTTGGGAACTTGAGCTGAGCATGATTCCATAAAATGTTGGGCACTGTAGTATTCACAGACAAGTGAATTTTTTCAATTTGCAGTTGGATAAGAATAGGAATGACATTTTTTGCACTGAAGGGGTTTATCGTAAAACAGAGTAATTTTTTGTTGTGTTAGCCATAATCTAACATATTTTGGCATTGTGACTAATATGGGAGTTAAAAGGGTAAGCGTTGTTTCCCTGCAAATCACCGAAGATCTGTAACGGAGAAGTTGTTTTCTTCTTCCAATCCTATTGTAAAGTCTCCAAGTGATATATCTGTCGGGACATCGTGAAGTAGAAATTGGAAGGAGATCTTTTCAGTGTAAAGACATACGTTGATTGGAACGTCCATAATCGCTTTCATGTTTGACAATTCTCTGGTGGTATCAAAATTAGTAGAAGATAAGATTTGCTTGCCTTGTCTAGTTGCCTAGCCTGTCGCATATAGTCAATGTGCTTCAAAGTAGAAACTTTTGACGCTGTGTTATCTTTGAGTATTCTTTGATGTACTTCTGGTATTGTGCCATTCAGGTATAATGAGAAAGTAACGAGCGCCATGCAATTTGTAAATTTGAAAGATGTCAAGTGAGATATGAAATTAAGGTCTGAGCTGGATATTTCGGAGGTTTAATCTATAAAATTAGGGCTTGTATTTATGTTTGCCGTACCAAACTCTAAAACACGTCTACTTAAAGTGTAGTGTTTTCTTGAATTATATGAATTTACTAATGAAAACGTATAATTTGAAATTAAAATATAAAATAAATACACGTTGCTTACCTGAAATGAAAACTAAATTAAAAAATAAATAAAGTTATACAACCAGGGAAACTTGACACAAAATCAAATGGATAAACTGAGATAAACGCAACGTTCAACTTTACCTTCTCCTATGATACACGCGATTATTATTATCTGTTCATCCTGATTTTTCTTTCCTACTTCCATCGCATGCCATTTAGTAGATGAACACTTCGCGTTCAATTCACTCGACCTCTTTATTCAACTTTGTAATAGTAGTAGTATGATAAACTAATCCTAGTATTTTAGCTCATGATTTATCCGTAGGAAGTTATCGTCTTTTTTTTTTTTTTTTTTTTTTTTTTTGCCGCCTGGATTTTAATAACACTACGCAACCTTTACAAAGCCGCCACAAGTATCAGTTTCATCGGTTTTTTTTTATTTAATTAAATTTGCAAAATCCATTTAATTGTTTCACAAGAGTAGATAAGATTGTAAAATCAGCAATCTATTAATTAGTGAAAATATAATTTCTCATTATCTATCTTACTTCATTATATTCTTTTTGTTTGGCTTTGTTTCGAGACATTAATATTATCTTCCTAATTTGAGCGTGTTAATCGCATGAAGAACTGAAGTGACATGTTAAATTGTCAAATCGAAATCAATATGTTTTCAGAACTTGGCATCTCTTTTTATGTAAACACAAGTCGATTCTTGTATTGTTCCTTAGGCAGCTATTGTTTACGTAAAATAGTGCCAAAAAACTTAATCAATCATAAAGCAGCGTCAACGAGCATACATCTTAAAGCACCAAATCAAGTCTTAATCAATCTATAAAAGGACAATTAAGGAGATTTCCGTATTATACGGTAATGCATTTTAAACAATTTGTCATTTAACGTGCAATTATGTTCAGTTTTCTGTAGTATATATACATATATATTACAAAATAGAGCATCTTTATAATATTTTTTTTTATTTTTATATTTAGCATTTTAATTAAACAACAGATTTATTTAATATGGGCCACAATTTTTTAGTTATTCATTGTCAGTATTTTGGCTCACAATTTATTCGGGAGTAAGCGTTTCAGTTTTTTATTTATTCTTTTTTTTAATATATATATATATATTTAAATAAATTTTCAAAATTCGTTTAATTGTTAAATTGAATAAAAATAACTCTGATATACTCTAATAATTTATCTGATATTTTGTAGGATTTCTTCCTTTTAATATACCTTGTATAGGCAGCTTCTGTTTTCATAAAATAGATGTAATATGTATATTGATAATGTATAAAAACTATATTTACGTAAGATGTAGGGTAAGTATTACTTTTAGCTAGTGTACTAATTTTGACCTCACTAGATCCTTTTTAACTTCTGATTTGTTATTCATCAATATAATGTATTCTTATACCTTAAGCAAACTCTATTTTATGATTTAGAATCTCATTTATTAATCTTTTCATAACATGTGATTTGCAAGAAAATTAAATGAAGTTCAATTAGTATTATGTCCTTAATTATTAAAAATTTCTTTAGGAACAAGGTTTTATAACATTTTATTATGTTTCCACAGTTAAATGTTTGTTCTAAAACTAATCATCTATATGTTTTGTGATGTAATCTTTCTTTCTATTATAATTACATGTCTATATTAATTATATTTAAAATATAATAATGAAAGATGACCGAAACTGGTATTCTCAACTTTTTATATGTTCTATTTTTGGTTACATAATTCATTGCTGCTTGTTTTTTAACCATCAAATGAATTTAAGGATATCTAAATAATTGAAAAAGCTAATTCTGGATTTGTTTTAAATAATAATGGCCCCAAATAAGAAAAAGAATATAGGTGATATTTCTGTTCAAAAGAGATATTGCTACTCTTCATGTAAAGTAAGAAATGCAATTAAAGCCATTCAAAATGGATTGCCAGTACCAGAAGCTAATAAATTTTTTAATATGTGATGTTCTACTGGCAATGTTAGGAAATGAGGTAGAAAATCAGTTGGAGGATTTTGGAAATTGTAAAAATAGACTTTCCTATCACCAAGGAACAATATTTTGATTTAGTTCAAAAAATTGTTTAGGCCATCAAAATGGAATAGCCAGGCAGAAAGTGGTATGATATTTTTTTATGAAATGGCATCCTGGAATCAGTTGTAAGGAGGTTGAGTATTTGAATAAAGCAAGGCCAATTATTACCGTGGATAAAATCAGATATTGATTTAAGAAAATCAAAGAGGTTTTTGGTGATAAGACATGTATATTTGATAATCCTTGACAGTATATAACATTGATCAAACTTCATTTTTTTTTTTTTTTTTTTTTTTTTTTTTTTTTTTTTTCACTCCTGCCAAAGGTAAATCTGTTTTAGCTCCAAAAGGAGAAAACACTTATGATGGTATTTAGCAGCTTAGATAAGGAGACCATCATTACCTGTATAATAGTTAATACTGCTGCAGAAATGATTCCTCCATTATCATTTTTTTTAAATATTGCACATTGCTTAATCGCATAACAAAGATTGCTCTTGGAAAGTTAGAGCATTAGCATTTCAGATTTTGGATGGATTATGAATAAAATCTGTTATGAATATATTATGATTGTTTTCTATCCTTATTTAATAGAAAGAAAAGTGTCATTTCTAGTAATTATTTTTCTTGGTGGGCATAATATTCATATAATTTCATATTTTACTAACATTTTTCTGGAAAAGAGAATAATTATAGTTGCTTTATACCCTAACCAACCATTGTATGTCTCTATTTTTTCGGCCAATGAAGCAGCATTAGAATTTATTTTCCAGAATATAGAGATTTGAAGTCATAACAAAAATTCCAAATTTTCTTTAAATGTGGCTAAAAGTGAAGCATCTACCTTAGAAAAGTACTTGAATTTGTCAATTTCTTTAGGAGTAATGCTTATACCGATTTTTATATTTTGCAGGCTGCATGATTTTCTGGGACCATTTGAACTATTAAAGCAAGAAAGGAAGCTCACAAGCCTAGATGTAATCTATATTTCCCATCATTCATTTGTTAGTGAAAAAAGCTGGAAAGACAATTACTTAAAACAGGTAACAATTAATATATTGAATTCATTGTTACAATAATAACAAATTGCTTTAACGACTTGAAAATAATTTTCTATTCACATATTGAAATATTTAGATTTATACTAAAAGTATACATTTTAAAATCATCTTTGAAAAGGGAATAAGAGGTTGAATAATTAAAACTAGCATCAATACAAGCGCCATTCTGCCAAAACATTGAAAATGTTCATTAACTTTTTCAAGTTAGAGTATTAACATTCATAACTTAACTGCACCTTTCATATAAGTGGTAACAGTTATATCAGCTCATCAACAGCCTTTCATTCCTCTAATTATATCATTTTATAGTAAAATTTGTTCTATTATTATTGTTATTCTTTGACAAATAAGTATAAAATTAATGAACCCTCTCTGCTTTTCATATATATGACATACTTTCTTTTATTAATCATTTGTGTTAAATAGAAACAATCAGAAATGGTTAAGTGGTCATTCCTAAGCAAGTTAAATTTCATAAATTGGAGTATTATATTAAGAAGTTATAAATCATGTGGGTTTGATAAATAAATAGGATTTAAATAAAATTTTAAAAGAAATAGATATTCATAGCCATATAATTGTCAGTGTATTTTTTTTAATGCATCAAGTTTTCAAACATAAATAATAATCAAAAGTTTTTCAATTAAAATACTTTAAATAATTTTATGAAGCTGATTTTTAAAAAAACTTTAAAGAAGCTTTTGAGCTAACTTGTCCTGAAATTTTCGTTTAAAGAAATCTTCTATTGGATTCAGAGAAAAAAAAATTAAGCCTACAAATTCTTTAAAAATTTTTCTTTAAGCAACTTAATTTTTACACAGTTAAAAAATTTCATATTCTTGACAGTTTCTCTGATATTGATAAGAGTAAAATAAATAATAACTGTTTTTTATTTTATTTTTATAATTATCATTATTATATTTCAGAAAAATAATATATATTTTTATTTTTGGATAAATCTAAACAGAGAGGATGAAATTTGATTATATTTTAGTAGATTCCTCTCTGGCAAGTTGTAATACTTTGAAAGTAGAGTTTAACTCAAGAAGAAAAAAAAATCGAACTATTCTTTTTTTAATTCATTGGATTTATTTATATTAATCAGAATAATTTAAAACAACATATTTGTTTAATTTGTTACAAAGGTTTTGCTGCTGTGAGTATAAAAACCATTCAAAAATTAAAAGCCCTACACAAAAGAAGAACATTTTTTCTTTCCTGCTGCAATAAAATGTCTGAAAAACACTAGTTTACAAAAATTAAGGAAAACACAAAATGAAGACATAGTAACTGAGTAACAGTAGTAGTGATCAGCTTAAATATGATGAGTGATCACATCTAATAACAGGAATTTTTCACTCTCAAAATGTGTTTATTAATATCAGTAGACAGCAAAGTCTATTGCTGTGTCAAGGCAGTTCAACGACTCTGAAAGTTTGGTGAGAATGGATTAAATGATTCAATATATTTCCCTAAAGCATTCCAAACATAGTTAATCTGGTTAAAGTCCAGAGAACGTGTCGGCCAACCTATATGCACAATAGTCTCCTCATAAAAGTTATTCTCCAACAACCACAATCTATATACAACAAATAGTTGTATTCAAGAATGTTGTCTTCATATATTTGAGCATTAATGATACCTTTGAGACAGTATATAAATCAGTGTAACAATCTAAACAGATACCTGCCCTCATGGATCCACCAAATCTGTCTTTCGGGGGTGTGATTGGAATAATAGTTCCTGGCTATCACCAAACCAGCAATCTTAGTAATTTTTCAAACAAAATCTGCACTCATCAGAAAAAAGTACAGACATATATCAACTTGTATTCCATTTGACTTGAGTGAGTGCCCAATTAAGTCTTAAATTTAAATTGCTTTGTGTAAAGGATACACACAATGCTAGACATCTTGCATGCAATCATTCTTCATGAAGACTTCTGCACACAGTTGATTTGAATACCAGCCTTACAATGGTTATTACAAGCAAAAATTTGAGGTCGGTTGCTGTAGCTGTAGCTAACTCTAGATCTTCCTCTTATGTACCTTCTAGAAGCTGATTATGTTCTTAATGCATTCCATAGTTTATGACAGTGCTCATATTCAATCACCTTGCTTAATAAATTTGACTTCTGCCCTGCTTCTATTCGCCCAATGGTTTGCCATTATAATTCTTCAGATAAATGATGTTGAGTACTATTATTCTAAAGAATGGCTTGGAATTTTACTATGTAGTTCCTATTTTAATAATTATAGAGGCACTTAAAGCTTGTTTTTAACCACATGTCCAATGATATTAAATACTAATACAGCTTCCCTTATTTGCATATCATATTCTGTTGCAGCATTGATATTTACATTGCATAATTTTTATGAAAGTTTTCTTATTTTTGGCTGTGTAAGTGCAATTTTTCTTTTCCCTTGCATAGTCCATAGGAAAAATTATGGAGATAAAATTCCTTTATTGAATGTTACTATTTCCAGAAGAATTTCTGAAATTAGTAATGAACAATTGCAATAACTTTATATTAAGTTTAAGAACATTTCAAAGTTTAGAGCATATTTCTGACTTGTCCTAGTTGATAGTTCATAAAAAATATGCATTTAAAAAATGAATACATATTGTTTTGTCAACACTTTGGAACACATAAAAAGGAAGATATTTATCTTGAAAGTTTCTCTCAAATCAGAATTTTTAGGTTGGGAATTAGAATTTTTCAGAAGTGGGAGTTTACAATGGTATAGTTGTGCGAGTGTCTGTACAAACAGAGTTAAGGCAATGATGGGGGAAAATATTGGATTTATTTTGAAGATTGAAACTGAAAGCAGTGAATAAATCATTTTCACAAAGTATTTAGCAATTGAATATTCAAATGTTATATGTATATATTTATACATTTCAATTATCATTTTCAGTAATGGCACAGAAAATTTTTTTTAAATTTCTTCTGTAATGATTGTATCATATAATAACATGTATTTTAATAAATTAATTTTAAAACAATAAAAGTCTGTTTTGTAACTTAAATTTCGTAAATCAGTTTACATTTTACATTAAGTTGATATTATTCTATATAGTTGAAATATTGTTGAGCTATTATTTTGTGTTAAGTAAACCATGCTAAAGTAATTTTTGTTTTGTAGGAACTTTAAAAGCTTCTGTTAAGCAAAATGACTGAAGAAAGAGAATTACTTAGAATGTTAGAAAGTAAGGATAAATCTGAAGTGTTGAATGCTCTTGATAAAATTAGAAAAAGTTATGTGAGAAATTCTACTAAAATGAAAAGGCTACCTCAAAAAACTGTGATTAAACTCTTGATTTCCTTTATAGAAGATCCTAGATATTGTAACCTTGCTCTTAGTATTGTTGCTGATGCATGCTTACAGAAAAATTTAGTATTTTCATTTATACAGTATAATGTAATTGAGTCTCTTATCAGATTAATGAAAAATTTAAATGATGATGATATTCTGAACAGAGCCTGTAGGGCATTGGGCAATATTGCTAAAAACAAAGCTGGATTAAAAGAAACTATCACTCTGGAATCTGTGTCTGATATATTACAGTTTCTGACTGGAACAAAAGACAAAATCTGTCAGCAAACAGCCATCAGAACATTGTGTATTTTAGGAAAAGATTTAAAATCACGCAACTTAATTATTCGGGAAAATGGTATAATTTACATAGCGAAGTTGCTGAATTCCTCTTGTAAAGAAGTTCTTTTATGTACTACCAAAGCTTTAGCAGAATTGTCTGAAAATTGTTCTATTAGTTGTGCACGACAAATATTAGAAATGCAATCCTTAAAAATGCTAGTTGAACTTTATTCTCATTCTGAAGAAATTATTAAAACCCATATATTAGCATCTCTAAAGAATCTCAGCAGTCAAGAAGAAATTCGATCTGACCTTATTAAAGTAGGTGCTGTCAAATTATTTATAGAAGTTGCCACAAAATGTGAGTCATATGAAATGAGAAAGCATGCTACATTGGCATTGTGCAGCTGTTTTGATCATCTTCACATGTGGGATAGTTATGGAATATCAAAGCATAATGCATTTAAGGCAATTCTTGATATACTTCAATCTACTGATTTTGAAGATATTCATTTTTATATAATTGCTTCTCTTCTTCCTCTTTCTTATGAGAATACAATATCTCTAACATTATGTCAGTTAGAAATCATAAAAATTCTGTTACAAAATTTAAAAACTTTTATTTCTAAAAATAATACATACCATTTAGCATCAATATCCAATTCACAGTCTTCTATCAAAAATGATGCCCCCAAATTGGATAATCCTCAAGACTCAGAACCTTTTTGTGATGATGAACTAAGTGGCAATTCAGTTGACTATGCAAGTTACAAAAATAATTACGCACCAAAAACTGATGTTGTAACTATAACAACCAAAAGGGAAGTTACTCCACTTGATTTTTTCTTTCCTACAAATTTCTCCAACATCCTTGGTTCAGTTAAAAATACTTATAAAACTCGTAATACATCACATTTGAACTTTCACGGTTCTGGTGCTAGTAGTTATTGTAGCCCTAGTAGCTCTGGAGGCAATAGTGCTGCATCGCCTAATTTCTCTTCTGATTTCAACGCAGGTTCCCCTGTCGCTGATTCATTGTCTCCTCATACAAATACTAATGAAAGATTTTTGAGCTGGTCTCCTGTTTATAGTTCATCAGATGCTTCTGATAATGGACAGGTAGAAACAGAAATTTCAATTGATTCAAAAACTGAGTCGGAAAACTGTGAAAATGTAGTTTGTGCTGATAACAATGCCGGATTCAGTCCATGCACTTCTGATGAATATTTGGTATCACCAGATAATTCAAATAAAACAGATAGGATTCAAGTTTCTTCTAATATGTTTTGTTGTCAGAAAAGAAATAATTCAAAAGATAGCTATAATGAGGATAATGAATATTCCCCTTCTAAGAAACATGAATCAATATTTCAAAAAAATTCAACAGATAACATTTCTTTTTGTTCAGCTATTGAATCCTGTCAGAAGAATGCAATAAATACTTATAATAATCCACAACTTAATCAAAACAATTCATATGAAAGTAAAGCAGAGAGTGTCAAAAATTCTTATCTATTTGTTACTCAGAAAGGGAAACATTTTCCAAAAGATTGTAATGATAATGCTTATCCTGCGTCTAAGAAATATAAAGTGGG
Organism: Caerostris darwini; assembly: GCA_021605075.1. NCBI lineage: Eukaryota > Metazoa > Arthropoda > Arachnida > Araneae > Araneidae > Caerostris > Caerostris darwini. The sequence continues at coordinate 321,524 of BPLQ01007882.1, read as the reverse complement.
TACAAGTCAGTCAACTTCAAATGAAAATACTGTTTCTATTAAAAAAAATGAACATTATGAAAAAAATGCTGTTTATAAATCCAAAGAAAGTAAGCATTTCATTCCAGAGATATCTGAAGAAAATAAATTGCCTAACAAACGTTCAACTTTGACCTCAAGTAGTTCAAATAAAACAGTTAATATTAAAAGTTATGTCAGTAAATCTAGTCCTGGGAAAGAAAAAACACATGATGATGAGGATGATAAAGAATTAATCAGTAATAAACGTAAGCCTGCTATTAATGTTCAGATAAATTTAGATGAAAGCGTTGGAGAAAAAAACGTGGTTCCAAGTTCAAGAGTTATACATAAACTAGAATCTTCAGAAAATCTTTTATATCATACACCATATTCAATTGATAACTTAGTTTTATCACTGCTAATTCAACTTTCTTTTCACTTAGAAAAGAGGAATAATTCAGAAATTGCAGGAAAAGCTTGCTTCTCTGTTGTGATGGATTATATATCTTGTATTCCTAATCCAAATCCAAAAGCTGAAAAATTTCTTTTGAGCTTAATAAAAAATCGGTACAGTTTTGAAAAATTGATTGCAAGTGGCTTTTTAGCAGAAATGGAAAGCCAAATTAGTATTTTACATAATCCTACAAAATGTGATCATTGCATGAAGTTAAATATCACAAATCAGAAATTATTATCTGCTATAAGGCAAGAAGCAGAATCAGATTTTGGAATTGGAACTTTTGGCCATATTTTATCTACTGGGAGGAAGCTTAGCCAAATTAATGCAATTCATGCCATTTCAAAATTGGTTGTTCGCAAATCAGCTTTATTCAAACTAATTATTCAAGGAAATGGATTATCTTTACTTATAAATTTTTTAACCGATGCATCTAAAATAATTTCTTCAAATGCTGTGTTGTATCTATGTCATTTATACCAGAATATAAAAAAAGCAAACTCTAGTAGGAAAAAAGAAGATTGTTGTATCTCTAAAGCATGTGATATAGAGATTGTTTCAAAATGTGCTTATAAAGAAGCTTTGTCAGATGTAACTTTTTGTGTCAACGATATTAATGTGTTTGCATGTCGTGAAACAATTTGCAAAAACTCTAATTATTTCAATGCAATGTTAAGTGGATATTTTTCAGAAAATAGCAAAACTGTTATTACAATGCCAGACATATCAGCTGAAACATTGACTACACTCTTCCACTTCCTTCATGGTTGCAAGACTGAAAATTCCTGTGCTTACATCAAAAGAATACCATTTGCTGTCCTGTTGGAATTGCTAGGCCAGTGTGAAAAATTTCTCTTGTTTGATGTCAAAGCTTATATTGAAGATAGATTGTGCCACAGTTTGTTTCCTAACACTGTCTGTAAAATTTATCGGGTAGCAAAAATTAACAACTCTCCTGCATTGCTTAAAAACGCATTACAGTTTGTATTGGCTATGGATGTTTCACAGCGAGATGTTCTGTTAAAATGTTTTCAAGAATTTTTGAGTCTAGAAGAAAAATATGACTTTCTTAATGATATAAAAATCATAATTCGTGGTACCTTTTTTAAATAAGCAAAAAAAAAAAAAAAAATTAAGTCTGTTTTAAAGCAAATTTAATTTTGCAACAATTATTTTCCTTTGAAGTTTTTTTACAGTTGATTTCTTAGATAGATCTCACTATAATTTTTAATTTTGAAAATTTTTCTTTCTAATGCAGAAAGTTGAAGTATTTTTAAAGTATTGTTGTATTGTAATCCAGTGCTAAAAAAATAGAAAAAAAACCCCAAACATTTTTGAATTTAAATTAAAAATTCTTTTAAAATCAGGATAATTAATTAATTTTTGATTAACTGAATTATTTAACTAATTTTTGATTAATTAATTGATTACTCTTTTTTTTAATTTTAAAAATAATTATAAGTAAGCAATAATAAAAAAATTGCTTGTTCTAAAAATGTTCTATTAAAATTAGATATGTGTATTAAAATTTTTATGTTATTGTGTGTTTATATATATATGTAAACAGTGTTTGTATTTCAGAACTTTGTATCACACTTCCTTTTTCCTTAACACATTGCTTCAAAATGAACAAATCCAAACATTCCCTCCTTTAAAAATTGCATATTATAGCTGTATTTAAATGTTTATTGAAACAATGTTTCATCATTATTCCTTATTTGAATTAATTGTCTGCTATCACATATAGGCTAATTTTTTTCCTTTCCCTATAACTGTTAATTGATTTTAACTGCTATACTTATTAAATGCTGCATATTGAATATCTTCATCTATCTAAAACACATTAGTCTACTACACACATCTATGTAAAACACAAACTTGCACATGCTTTATTACATGTAAATAGTAATGTTTAAATTGATTTTTCCTACAGTGATTTACACATTCATATAAATCATAAATCAAATCTTATAATTTTATTATAAATTATCATTATCTTATAATTTTTAAATTGTCATCTGTATTTATGCTTCATGCCAATAAGATATTGATGCTTGCATTTTTCGTATGAAAATTCGAAATGTGTGAATTAAGCCAATGTTAAGCTCTTTCTTAACAGAAAATTAGTAATGATATTTGATTGAAGCAGTTTTGTAGAATTAAAAAAAATTCTTTGTGCTTTATCATATTCTTTAGAATAACTATTATAGTTAATTTCAATGTAATAAAAATATGATTTTTACAAATTTTTATTGTAATATATTTATCTTTGTGTATCACCTGTTATATGTTTAGCTATATGCATTTGTATATCTCTTATTTAATAGTCATTCAAGGTCTACTGAAATTGAAAATATATATATAAAGATTTGAAATTACTATGAAACTTCTCCAACTCATGAACTTCTATATGAATGCTTTATGTGTATATCATTATCACTTTGTTTTAAATCACAAATATATATATATATATAATAAGTACATAAAATTGAAACAAGATGTAGATTTTTAAAATTGTTTAACAAGTGAACTCTTCAATATACTTGGTGTTATTCTTGAATATGTGATTACTTGTCACTTGTTTAAATAAGTAGTGTATATGCATTAAACTGGATAATTCTTTCTGGATTATTTATCTTCGTGTATCACCTATTATATGTTTAGCTATATGCATTTGTATACCTCTTATTTAATAGTCATTCAAGGTCTACTGAAATTGAAAATATAAAGATTTGAAATTACTATGAAACTTCTCCAACTCATGAACTTCTATATGAATGCTTTATGTGTATGTCATTATCACTTTGTCTTAAATCTCAAATATATATATATATATATATATATTATAAGTACATAAAATTGAAACAAGATGTGGATTTTTAAAATTGTTTAACAAATGAACTCTTCAATATACTTGGTGTTACTCTTGAATATGTGATTAGTCACTTGTTTAAATAAGTAACATATATGCATTAAACTGGATAATTCTTTCTGGATTATTTATCTTCATGTATCACCTATTATATGTTTAGCTATATGCATTTGTATACCTCTTATTTAATAGTCATTCAAGGTCTACTGAAATTGAAAATATAAAGATTTGAAATTACTATGAAACTTCTCCAACTCATGAACTTTTAAATGAATGCTATATGTGTATATCATTATCACTTTGTTTTAAATCACACACATATATATATATATATGTAATAAGTACACAAAATTGAAACAAGATGTGCATTTTTAAAATTGTTTAACAAGTGAACTCTTCAATATACTTGGTGTTATTCTTGAATATGTGATTACTTGTCACTTGTTTAAATAAGTAACGTATATGCATTAAACTGGATAATTCTTTCTGGATTATTTATCTTCGTGTATCACCTGTTATATGTTTAGCTATATGCATTTGTGTATCTCTTATTTAATAGTCATTCAAGGTCTACTGAAATTGAAAATATAAAGATTTGAAATTACTATGAAACTTCTCCAACTCATGAACTTTTATATGAATGCTTTATGTGTATATCATTATCACTTTGTTTTAAATCACACACATATATATATATATATAATAAGTACATAAAATTGAAACAAGATGTGGATTTTTAAAATTGTTTGACAAGAGAACTCTTCAATATACTTGGTGTTATTCTTGAATATGTGATTACTTGTCACTTGTGTAAATAAGTAATGTATATGCATTAAACTGGATAATTCAATTAGCATATTTTTTGCTTTATGTTAAATAAATTAAATTAACTTTCAAAGAATAAAAAGGACATTTAAGCTATTGAGTATTCATATGCATGAAATAAACCTCTTTTGTATATTATCATACTGCATGTAATTAAGTTTAAATCATTAAAATGTTTGAATAATCAAAATATATATTAAATGTATGTGTAAATATAAACTTGTGTTTTATATTATTTAAAATTATAATCAAAAGAAACAAAATATTTCTTAGCCATAACTTATAGGTGCTTATTGTCAGAGTTTTTTGGCAATTATAGTTTCATTCCATAGCTGCCAACTTATATTGTTTGGCTGTAAAATGTACAAATTTAGGGCACTTCAGAAATGTACGTTTCCCTTCATAATTTGTATTTTTTTTTTTTTTCTTAGATTTCTTTTTCTACTTGATTCCCCAAAAATGTAACCTATTTCCTGGTTCATATATTTTTATCACAAAAAGGAGAAGTGCATCCAGTATCAGGAATTCCCATATAACTTCAGTAATCAGTAATAGCGGCAAGTATTAATATGTCGGGCGTAGGCATGAAGGGGTCTTTTAAAACAGATCAACTATTCTGAACTAGATCGTTCATCGGACTTCTTCGACCATCAAAAGTAAATTGAGCATCAAAAGTAAATTGAGTGAATTGCAGGAAGGGCTAGGGCTCCAATAGGGGCTTTTTCAAGAATATAGCCCCTATTTACACTCATGTCCATAAAGTAAGTATAATGAAGTTCAGGCAAAGAAAGAGACAGAAGCAAAACAAATTTGACTTATTTGTAAAGTCTATTTATTAAACAAAAGGAAAAGAGCAAAAAAGATGCTATATGTTTGACATAATTAATAAACATTGCGATTTTTACTCCCTGGAGCAAATTTCAAAAAAGAACCTATTTACAAAAAACAGTATAACATGGTTAGTATGATGGTTAATATGGAGTATGTCTCCCGGACGATGCAATACAGGCCTTACAACGGCTAGGCATGCTGAGTATCAAATTATCAATCTTATCTTGGGAAATATTACACCACTCATCAAGAAATGCCCTCCGAAGTTCCGGTTGACAGGTGGGAGGGGGTTGACGGGTTGCAATTCGTCGGCCAAGCATATCCCACACATGCTCTATTGGATTGAAGTCCGGTGAGTATGCTGGCCAATCCATACGGGTGATATCCTCAAATTGAAGGCATTCGTCTACAATGTTTGCACGGTGAGGATGGGCGTTGTCATCCATCAACAGAAATTCAGCACCCATGGCGCCCCGAAACAAACGTACATGTTGTTCCAGAATGACATCCCGATAAATGTGGCCTGTCATCGTTACACTCTAAACATGCAGTTCAGTTCTGGAACCAAGAATAATTCCTCCCCAAACGAGCCATCCTCACCACCGTAACGGTGTCGTTCAATGGTGTTCTCTTGGTGGTAACGGGTACCTGGCGCTCTCCATATGAAAGTCCGGCGAGAATCAGATTGCAAACTAAACCTGGACTCGTCGGAAAACATCACACAAGACCATTGTTGCGGTGTCCACAATGCAGGCTCACTATTCCAGGTTAATCGCAGGCGACAGTGAGTTGCGGTAAGTGGAACACATCTGACAGGCCTACGAGCATATAGACCAATGTGCCCTAAGCGTCTGTACACGGTCTGCCTTGGAACTGTCGTACCGGTAGCTGACGAGACAGGTCTGATGCTGTGCTCCGTCGGTTTCTTTTGGCAATAACTGCTAAATACCGGCCCTCATTCGGCGTTGTAACTCGGGGGCGACCTGTGCTGTAACATCTACTCACATTACCATCATCTTGGAATCGTTGCCAAAGCCTGGAGATGACACGCTGGGTGATTCCAAGTTCCTCGGATACTTCCAGCTGGGTACGTCCACATTCCAGTCGTCCGATAATTCTACCACGTAAAAAATCATCCAAATGCTTCCTTTGTGCCATAACTATGCAGTTATTGCACTGAAAGGCTTTTAAAGCGCTTGTGAACAATTTTACTTCTTTGCCACCATTCCTTATATACCCCTCTCTTACACTCTCGTCATTGTGACGTACTATCCGCGCCATCTGGTGGTTTCCTGTAATTTGCATATTCTTCTTCAAGATGTGTGTGATAATTCTAGAGGTGAAATTTTTATTTTAGAGTTCAATTTCTGTGTGATTCTGAATTATCCTTAATTTATGGACATGAGTGTAGATCGAATCCTGGTGCTTTCCTTGCATACTAGCAATGCGCTCTATCGCATGATTAGATAATTTATGAAATCTGCAAGCGAAATTTAAACATATGAGTGTGCACAAGCACACACATACATACATATAGGACAAAAATATATATTTTAAAAACCACACAGATATGTAAGAAAAATATATATAAAAAAAAAAAATAAATAAATAATTTAAAAGAAAATGGACATGGAACTTTTTAGAAAACCACTGGTCCATGTCAGTGATTGCAAACATCCTCTTGCAATAACTGCTTTTTAGAAACGAGGAGATTCGATGGCAATATGTATATACATCTGATAGTCAAGTTATTTGGTGAGATGTTTCTCTCATACAACATCCAAATGAGAATCAGTTTTCTCTAAAAGTCTTCCTGGACGGCAAAGTCATCCGATTATTATGCGTGATGAGTTGCTCATGTGTGCATAAGTGAGTTAAAACAGTCACTGTTGTGCAGCGAAAACAAATGAGTAGATGCCACTGTGTCACAATTATAAGTTGACCTTTAAAAAAAAAAAATTCGGAATTATAGTCTGAAATAATCCTTTATTTCTTTTCAACACAACTTAATGTTTGTGCCTTACAACTTAATGCCTTGATGTTTATTGTAGCTGGCAATGCCAGATCTTACCTAAATAAGTATATAATATGCTGAAATAAATACGAATATTATTGGAAAAACGCATACAAATATTGTGAATTAAATATAAAGATCAATTATACGTATAATGTAAAAATTAAATTATGCTACTTATAGCTGTGTAAAATAATTGAACAGTTTTGACGATTATTTTAATAATTTAAAATATAATTAAAAAATATTTTATTACTTTCTAATATTAATGTGACCTATTTATTTTAAATCAAGGGTCAACGCAGTTCTAATTTAAAGAAAAAAAATATTCCAATAGCTTTAGTAAAGTAAACAATAAATTAATTTCTTATTCATTTACTTAAGGTACAAAATATTCTTCTTTATTGGTGCAACAGTGCCATGGTGGGCCAAAGCTGTCTGCCTACTGGCAAATTTCTAGATAGGAGATGTTTTCTTATTAAGAGGTAGGGTTGTCAGCCGTAAGCCAAACGCCCTACAGTCATATTAGATCGGGACCTAAGGTTTAAAGTGGATCCATGGCACCGCTGGGACTCGATAGTCACTTGGCCATCAGGCCCCACAAAACATGCACATTAAATTTATTGGTTTGGTAATTTATTGGTATATTAAATTTATTTTATTAATATTTTGTGAAGTTAAATTACGATAATTTTTCATTTCAGAAAAATATAGAATTTATTATTTTTCAAAATGTATACTAAATACTTTTAAAATAAGAACATCTAGTTAAATGAATAAAATTTAATTAAAAGGATTCAAGATTTAAAGCAAAAGAATTTAATTATTTTCTTGTTAATTTTCCGCTTTCCATACTAGTGCGCCTGGCAACAGTTTTATTTTGTTTACGTAAAAACAAATCTATAATAATTATACCATTAAATTTGGAAATCGATCCTTAATTGACATTTTCTTGAATATCTCGTAAACGCTTCATAATAATTTCAAAACAATTTATATCTTAAGGGTTGACGATACTTGAAAGTGCTAAAAATGATATAATTTTTTTTTTTATAACGGTATCAATATTTAATGTTTCTTTAAGAAATTGACCGAAATTTTACTAAAATTATGTTTTTAATTTTGGAAAATGTTTTTCTTTCTTTCTTTCTATTTCTGCAAAAATTGAAATATATATATATTAATTAGAAAGCGAGATTAAGCAAAAGTTTCATTTAACATTGGGAAAGTTAATTTTTGAGTTTTTATATATCCCAAATGTTTTATTAGATCTTTATAAAAAAAATTGTCATATACTAATTTCATAATGCTGAATCAATTGCGTTAAAAATATCGGGTTCCATAATGGGATTCGAGTTAGCTGTTAATTAACAACGTTAATTAATTTTCTTAATCAACTGAAATGAACCATAAGTTAGATATCTTCGAGCCATTTCCAGTGATATCATTGTGTACTACCAAAAAGTAAGACCAATTTTCAATTTAAAATTCCCGGGGCTTATGGAATTTCAATTTTTTTTTTCTTTTAGGTTGCTGGCACTGTTCTTGACATCTGTGTGAATTTTGACGTCAAAATATTCATTAGTGTTTGAGTTACGCTTGGCTTTGTGAGACGTAAAAATTGATTCCATCGAATTTTGAAATGTCTGAATTAATTGAGCAAAGAACTTGCATTAAATTTTGTTTGCCGAAACGTATTAAATGCTGCAGAAGACATTCGGTGAGCTTTCCTATATCCTTTGGATAATAGGATTAATTTTAATATTTCCTATATCCTATTCGGTGAGCTTTCCTATATAATGTTTAGAAGTGGTATAAACAGTTAAAAGAAGGCAGAGAACGCGTTGAAGACGAAGAGCCCTCTGGTCAACCATCAACCTCAACCGACGAAGCACACGTCCAAAAAATTAAAGATTTGGTGCTTGCAAACCGTCGATTTACAATTAGAGACCTTGCTGATGATGTCAGAATTTCAAAAGGATCGGTCATTTTGGGCCTCAAACGCGTCAAATCTCGATTGGTACCGAAAATACTGAATGGGCCAGCTCACACTGTATTGATTCTTCGTGACTTTTTCGCCAAAAATGAAACCCATATCGTTTCACAACCACCGCATTCACGCTGTGCGACTTCTGGCTATTGCCTAAACTCAAAAGACCACTCCGGGGACACCGTTTTGAGTCGATTGAAGAGATTCAAAGTGAATCGCCGCGCGCTTGGAAGACCATCCCTTCCAATGACTTTTTAGCATGCATTGAGGATTGGAAAAAAATTTGGCATAAGTGCATTGTGTCCGCAAGGGATTACTTTGAAGGCGATGAAATAAATTTGGAAGAATAAATAGGTTTTGAAAAAAAAAAAAAATTGGTCTTACTTTTTGGGCACAGTAGTATGTGAAGATCTAATGATAATTACGGAAGTTATTAATGATGCCACATCTTTTTGACCAACTGTACATACCGAATATGATAACAATATGTCCAGTAGTTCTGGAGAAATTCGACTAAATGTGACAATAATCTTAATTTTGAACAACATTATATTCGCATTTATTTACATATATATACATATGTATAACTTTATTTGACTTATGTTTTGAAATTTATGCTCGTGCAAACTATTTAATCTCGATTTATCCAAATGTTATGCAAATAAAAAAGATACTGTGATCATGAAATATAAATTATAATCAAACAACTGAAAAGCCCAAAATTCGTTAATCCACTATAGTATGTCATATTTGACAGAAATACTAAGACAGTCGACAGAATAGAAGACAGTCGATTTTTGGCGTGAGATTTGAATATGATTTATAATGAAATGAAATAGCGCACGATATTTCTGGCGATTAAACAAATAAAGAATAATAATAGAAAATAAATAAAGAATATAAACCGAAAAGAAATAAGCAGAATAAAAATGAATGAAGTTGTTGATTTATATATTTGGTGCATTGAAACAAAATGCATTCAACGGTTTCTGGTGTATTGCAGAATGGACAAGAAGGAGATGGACCTAAACTAAATTTATTAAGTGGGTATTGATGGGTTTAATGAGTATGTTTTTGTCCGAAATCAAGAAAGGAGGATGCCTTTCTTTCGATTTGTTGGAAGAAGTCGATGACAAAGTTTGAGGCTATTTAAATGAATAAATATAAGAATCTCCGAACAAAGGCGAAGACCCTTGCGGTAGGGGAGATCCGGGTTCTCGTATTCTCTCTAAAGGCTCGTTCCCACCGAGGCGAGAGGCGGCGACGCGACATGCGGCAGGGAAAAAAAATCTTCGATCCCTTCACAGCGAAACGTCAGAAATAGCATTACGCCTAGTGAAGTTCCGCTTCGAGATGAAAGTTGGTCAACTCGAAGCGGTGGATTTCAAACCGGTTTCAGGCGAACTTGGTGAGGCTAGTGATTGGTCAACGCTTCATGCTTAAACGCCTCGGTGGGAACGAGCCTTAAGGGGATGACAAAAAAAGAATTTCCGGTTTTGTATTGATACGCCTTTTTGTTAAATAATAAAATTATAAATATATGGTATTTTAATAAAATGGGGATTCTGCAGTTTCTGGTTCTGATTCTCTTTTTCGCGCCAAATGGGGATAACCAAGAGCTATAATCATTTCAACTCGGCTCGTTAATCGCTTTTCCGATAATCTTTATTTTGCCTGACCTGTGACTTTGACGACTTATCTAGCCTGTCCATTTTTTTATGATTGATATCATGTATTGGTGTTCTTGATCAGTGTTCTCGAGTTCTTCTCTATACTCATCTTTTATTTATGCTGTGAGCATACTTTTTTTATTACACTTTGCTTTTATAAGTTTATACAGGTAAGTATACGTTTATTATTAATATTTAATTTTATGATTATCTAATATTTAATTACTATACTGCCCTCCAAAAGTTAAAGAACAACATGTTTTTCGAGGCTCACCATAAAAAAAATGACAGTAACAATAAAATTTATAGTTTATATAAATGATAAAAACGAACTTTATGTAAAATTATGCTCAAACGATAGCTACAAAATTTTTTTTTATAGAAAAGAACGGGTATATATGAGTGAAAGAAAAATATGCAAATATCAGGCTTTCGTAATTACGCGTATAACTTTTGTTGATTTACAACTTCTGTTAGCAGATTCGTTGACAATAGGCAGTGGGGTCCCGCAATGTCTGAGAGAAGCCGCTTGCCCGATTCGTTAAGGTAGCGGGCGGTCGGATGGATGGAAATGGGGTTGTCCCAGGCTGATGCTGCTAGGCGTCTTAACGTGCCTCGCAGTGTGGTCCACCGTATCTGGAATTAATATCAAACCGAAGCTTCTGTGTCCAGAAGATATGCTCCAGGTCGACCACGAGCTACAACACCTGCAGAAGACCGTTTTATAGCTCTTTCGGCTCAAAGGCGTTGAAACATTTCTGTGTAGCTACTTGTTGCAAACCACTCTGTAGCATCAGGGAGAAGAATATCCGCTAGTACGGTGCGAAGGAATCTTCACAATTCAGGTCTTCAAGCAAGGCGACCAGTTGTGCGTGTCCCCCTCAATGGACGACGGAGAAGGGCCCGCTTAATTTGGGCAAGAGAACACGTTTCCTGGACCAGACAGTGATAGGCTCCTGTACTCTTTACAGACGAGTCCAGATTCACACTGGAGAGCGATTCAGGACGTCTGCTGATCTGGAGGGAACAAAGCACTAGATACCATCAATCCAACACTATTGAAAGACACAGTTACCGAAGTGGTGGAATAATGGTTATTATTATTTCCAAGAATGGACTTTTCCAGCGAGATTGCTTTTTTTTTTTTTTTAAAAATAATTTTTGCGTTTTTCTTATGTAAACTTCTATGTTGCAGTTAATACATAACTGTTTTGTACACATGCCATCCAAATTTTGTGTTTCTACATTCATTCATTTGCAAATTAGGCGCAAAAAACCAGTTGTTCCTTAACTTTTGGAGGGCAGTATACGTTGTTAATATCAGTAAGTATAAATGATTTTCCTGAATCTTTAACATCTGTATTTAATGCATCATGTGGTATTTAATTTGTTAATATTTACTACTAATATTTAATTATTTTGTGAATTTTAGTAACAGAATGTTAATCTCATTAACAAAATCTCCTAAATAAATGTTAATCGCATTAAGCCAAATACATAGCATTGGTATATTATTTGTGTATTTAATTATTGGAACGCATCCCTTTTTAAAACATTGTGGTTCAAGATACTAGAAAATGAAAGATGAAATTCTTAAAAAAATTTTTACGTAAATCAATTAAAAAAATGTAGTGAAATAGTGCCTTTTTAATAGTTTATACAAGTACGTTATTTATGTGACAATTCGAGAGGTTTAAATGTTTAAGTTTTTAATAGAAAAATTTTAAAATTAATTAAATTTTATAATTTTAATATAGTAATTCCGGGAGAGGGTTAAGGAGGTTTTCCACCCTAAAGTTTGTAATATTAGAATTTAAAAATGAACGAGCATTTCAGCATTTTCAGCATTCAAATTACAGACCCGGAACTAGCGATTGCAATGAAGCTTAGTGAATATTCTTTATCCGTTATCTTTTACTAGGAAACAAAGCGGGGAAAGCGAACGGAAACGGTTAAAACCGCATAAATGGGGGAAAGGAGAGGGTAGGGGGACACGTTGCGAAAACCGTAAAAAGTGTATGAGTTGATGGGGTAGAAAAAGTGCCAATAAAACAGGCAGAATCAAAAATTACGTAAGATGTCAACCTTTAACTAAGAAGTGAAGAAGTTGAATGTGAAAGTCAGAGAACATTGACAAGTTTCAATAAGAAATAGATACAAGCTGCGAAGGTATGGAATGCATATTAGATCGATTTCAAGTATTAGAGTCCGGAAATCTGATCGAAACCTCATAAAATGAACTTCACAAGTTTGTAGAAAGTTTATTTGAAAATTACATTGAGTTTTCTGCAGATGATATCCTTACAGAAATTTCACACCTAAGAAAATTTCTAAAAGTCGCCAAACTTGCAAAAGAAGATTCCCTTGGTTAGACTTCCTTAAAAATTTTATAAGTTTTTGGTTGAATATGAATATTTCAACTTTGTTTCCAGTCTTACTTTAGCATTATGATTTTTCTTAACTTTATGCATTTCTATTGCATCATACAAGAGAAGTTTTTCGAAAATTAAACTAATTAAATATTATTTAAGATCCACATTGAACAAAGCACGGCTCTCTAGCTCAGTCCTTTTGTCAATTGAAAATAATGTAGCTGAAGTTATCGATTTTGATGACGCAATTTCAAAATTTTCAGAACAAAAAGTTAGAAGAGATGCTTAGTATCATGTTAGATGAATAATTCTCTTGAATACAATCCTTCAAACAATTTTGCATAAAACAGTAATTAATGCAATTAGTCGGCAGGGATGATTTGTGCATTGAACCATTCTTGTTGAATATTACCAGTGAACCAAATGCTATTAAAAATATGAAGATAGTGATAAGGAAGAATTTTAATTTATTTGGGTGGAATACCAACACAACCAGGAGAAATATTAGAAGCAGCACGTATAGCAGCTTGTAATTCACTGAAAGTAAAAGATTTATAACAGCTGCGAGAGGAATCGTTGGGAAGATCAAAGGGAATAAATTGTTGGTCGGATGGTTCATTGAAATAAGATGTGAGAAAATTTTCGAACCTCTGATGACGAAATTGGTGTTAGTACGACTGATTTTGTTCCTGAGGAGATGATTATTTCTGTTGTGAGTAGTTTAGATTATTTTATAATTTTTGTCATTATAGCCGGTAGATACACAAACGGAATCCCACTATTTTTTTTTAAGTTGATAAATTAAGCGGCTAAATCCGGCAGAATTGTTTTTGTATGTGAATCAAAGGTCACAGGAAAGTTGAGTGCGAACATGATACAAAAGTCTTTTCTTTTTTGTTTGCACGTTGATTTCATCAAGGAAGCGTCGGCCGATGTGAGATCCTGTAATTATTATTATTATTGTTTAAAGTGTGGGATAAGAACGACTGTAACTCAGAGTATGACATGAATTTATGGCGGCATTCTATTGCTAATGCAAATAAACAACTTTAGGCCAAATAATTGTCTGTCTGCAAGTTATTTTAGCATTACTTAATTGAAACGATAATTGCATCGGTGAATGATCATTATCAAAATTATTTCAGTGAATGAAGAAAGTTAAATTTTGGGTATATATCTGCATTATCAGTGTAGAGATCAATTATAGAGGAAGAAAATGAAGTAATATGAGAATGCTTAAAATAATTATGATTATACATTAGATCAAATTTCAGAATTATTGGTTAAAGGCGATGAACCGAGAATGGAATGATGCGTATTAAAATCATTGAGAATGATACAAGTAGAGGGAAGCTGATAGTATATTGCATCGCCTAGAAGTGATATTTAGGGGAATCTCATTCCCTCCCTAATTCACTGAGACAAGCAGAAGAACTTTCCATCAAAGACATACCTTATTAGAAAAATCTTTTAATTTCAGAACAATTGTCGTATTACAAAATTACGTAATTGACGTATTACAAAAACTTAACACATTACTTAAGACATTGCTTTCTTGTTTCGAATTGGGTTTCCGCAATTCAGACAGCCAGCGTACTATCTACATGAGTGGGTAAGGTCCTCACTAATTATGTTCATATCCACATCAAAGGGAAATAAAACATTTTAATTTTTATTAATTTTAAACTATGCACAATGTATTCAAAAAGTTCCAGGACTGATAGTAACACAAATCATATAACATAGAAAATATACTTACTGTTGATATTAAGATTTTACATGGTCCCTTCCCGATTCAATGTAACGCTTGGAATGAATGTACAAATCCGTAAACATATCCTGGAATGCATCCTTTCCATCACTATTGAGTTGCAATGTCACATCATCTTCAATATCCTTTATCAATGGGAAAGGTTGTCCTCTTTCAAAGAATTTATAATCGTGGCCTGTCAGGATACAACTTTTTTTGCAAAACATTTTCACAAAAGATGAGATTTGTTGTCTCGAGTGCAATCTGAAAAAAAAAAAAAACCGTAAAAGAGCTGAGTGAACAAGTCCGAAAAGGGGTCAGCCAATAAAATTTCGCACCACGAAATCAAAAACGGAAACGATGCTAATCATCTTTTTTAGCAGAATTGTTTCTTCAAGGTTTCACTGTAATTGGGACATTAAAAAAAAAGATGTTTTGGATCGGCTTTTGAAATGAATGCAGTGTGTGAGGTCAGATTTGTTGAACACTGGAAATTTGTTCTTTTTGCACGTCAATGCACCGTCTTGCAAGTCCATCCTTGATAATTTTTGGCGAAAAAGCAGGTTTCGCGCACCATCCACACCTTGTATTCACTAGATCTGTTCTTCCAAGTTGAAACTGAAGATAAAAAAGAAGTGTTACGAGTCGATAGATGAGAGGGAAACTGCTATGACATTGGAACTCAATAGTATTGGAGGGCATGCGTTCCAGTTTACGTACCAATACATTCGTTCAAAGCGTTGTATTGAATTGGAAGGAGGCTACATAGCAGCTTAATACCAAATGTAAATATATCTTCAGTGTTATATGAACTGTGTGCGATCAGTCCGGAAATTTTTGAATATACTATGAAAAGATATTGTGGATGCATAACACAGAAGATAGTGAAATATTTATGGAAGAAAAGTCAATGTATCATCTAAAATTTAAACACGATCTACCAGGGATGTATATAATTTTTTACTATCTAATATAGTAAAAAAATATATAAATTGACTTTGTTACATAATTGTTTCACTATGGTTTTATTTAACTTTAAATCATATTATAATACACAAAACATTTAATTAAAAAATAACATCTCCTAAATTATTTAGTGGCTAGCCCATAACATAAAAGACCAAGAACATAAATAACGTAAGCCAGTTAACTCTGCTTCCTTGAAATGCACCAATCACGAATGATAAAACATTATAGTAACCAATAGAAAAGAATGATTATATCCTCGCTGCAAAGGCAAATCTGACAGTTTGGTTATTGATTCTCTTCTCTTTTACCGGCACCTTCATCATTCTTCAAATGTGTATGTTTTTAAAGTAATCATTAGTTGGTGCTAAATTTTAATCACGATTTTATCGTATGTGAATATAAATAGAGTTTTACAAAAGAAGTAACGAGTCGTCATTTTAATCCTTGTAAGATATGTTTTTTTGTATTGAAATTTAAATGAAAGTAACTATTCAGTATAAAACTTACACATTTAAAAAAAACTAAAAGTGAAGGTAATACTTGGCTAAATCATCAAATATCTTTATTAGCTTATTCTCTGATTCTTTTAATTTTCAATTTTAGACTCTTTTAAATTTCAATTCGTAGATTCAACAGGGTTTTTTTTTTCTTCTTCTGGTTTGAATTTTATTCCAAATTTATATATGAATATAATATTTATATGGGAATATAATATTTATATGGGAATATAATATTTATATGGAAATATAATATTTATATGGAAATATAATATTTATATGTGAATACAATATTTATATGGGAATACAATATTTCTATGGGAATATAATATTTATATGTGAATACAATATTTCTATGGGAATATATGCATATGTAAAAGAACATTTTAGGGCTAAGAAGATTTGGCCAATTCTTATTGTAATCTTGGTATGATTTGTTTTTGTGCATTGAAATTTAAATGAAAATAGTTATGCAATATAAAATTTACACATTTCACAAAAACAGAAGTATAATTCTAAAATTAAAGTGGAGGCACTATTAAAAAATAAATAAATAAAATATCTTTTAGATCTTTCATTGATTTTGAGGCTGTTTTAAATTTAAATTCATAGATTCAACAGGATTTTCTTATTCTATTCTATTTTGGTTAGAATTTTATTCTAAATTCATTTTTTAAGTAATCCTGTCTCTGAGATGTTTTCGTAATTTTCAGTCTACTTGGATTATTTTACCATATTTTATATTACAATTTGATTTTTTAATAATGTATGCTACCCCTGTAAAATATTATTTACAATATTTAGTGTAATAAATATAAAGATGAAAATTTGTAGTGTACCATTTTAAGTGTTTTTATGCTATTTTATCTGTTGACAAAATTAATTATTGATTTTATCTAATAGTAATATTTGATGCTTGAAGATGATAAGTTATGAATTAAAGTTTCTGAAAACTATATTAATAAAATCTGGTTAAAGATTTTTTCAATACCTTGTAGTTTGTTACTTACTAAACGGAAGTGGATTAATGTTATTTTTTTATAAATTGTAACATTGATGTTTGTTTTTTCCAAAAAATATTAATGTTATGATTTATAAAAATTTCATATTAATCTGTTTTTAATATAAGTTAAAATAGTACATAAAATATCATTTAAATTAATGCATCATATTGTTAATAGAATTAATAGTATATTAGTTCCAATAATAGAATTAATAGTATATTAATTCCAATAATAATATAGCACATTATTTATAATTACATCATATTGTTAGTTTTTTCCCCTTAAAAAATTCACATGTTCCTCTTCTTTTTATAAGTTATATGAGCCTATATTTTAAAATGTTTGTTGGTTTAATTTAGTTAATGAGAAAGAAAAAAAAAAGTGGTCCTGATTCTAAATCTAGGTTCTTATTTTCTGCATTACATTGATTATTTTGTAAAATGAGAAAGAAATTATTTAACTGTTCTTGACAATGTTACAGGTAAAAAAATAAAAGTATCAAACATTTTGTTTCATCTGCATCAACTTATTATAAAAATTTTCCTTAAATTACTTCCTTTTTATCAATATATATCATAGTATATTTCAGTAATCTGCCATCATTTAAACACACATATATTTATTCTGATATGCCTTTTAATATATTGCTCAGTCTTTCTTTGTCTTTTCATCTTATTTTTCACAAGCAGTTTGAAGATTATAAGGAAAAAATTGAAATATTCTAGAAGATTAACTTTTAAATTCATCTTAAGCTTAATATCTACATCATCTGAAACTTTGTAGTTACCTTAAAGTCCCTTAAAACATTTTTTAAGTCCATCCATGTTTCTTAATAGTATTCATTATTTCAAATTTCAAAATAGCTATCTATTTGAATAAAAGTTTTTTTTGCTTCAGTTTTCCATCTGAAAAAGTCATAAATTTTTCATGCAGATATTTGTATTATTATCTTTGTTCAGAGCTTTTAATGAGTTTTTTTTATCAAAGATGTATTAAGCTGTACTTTAGGATTATATTCTTATTATCATTTATAACCATCAATCACCATTTGTGTAACTTCAATTTCTAGTAAGTTTTATTACTCCTTTATTTATTTTATCTATAAAAGTTTTCTAGTTCAAATTATTTCAATGAAAAATATAATTTTCATTTAGGATTGTTTCTAAAATTGAAATATGTTTGAAAATTTATTTTAGGCACTCTAATATTTATTTTCATAATCAGTAGGTTTGGAACAATCCAGAACTCTTTACAAGTTCAGATTATTACTTTTAAACAAGTAGATGCTGAATAATGCAAAAATATGAATGTTTTGTTAGTTGAAGTTCACTGAAGTGAATTGAAAATTTTATGTAAACAATTTGTAAAATTTTTTAGTAGCAGGAAAGATATAAATAATGTACTTATATAAATAATCTGCTTACTAGGTTAGATTATTAACTAGTTTGAATACTCAGGAAAAACAATAATTTTTTCATGAAAGTTTTCATTTCCCTGTAACATAGCAAGTCACCCATTTTTCACTCTCTATAATATGAAATCCATTATATCAAACAATATCCTGCTAATTTAAAAG
This sequence comes from Caerostris darwini, assembly GCA_021605075.1. NCBI lineage: Eukaryota > Metazoa > Arthropoda > Arachnida > Araneae > Araneidae > Caerostris > Caerostris darwini. The sequence continues at coordinate 302,697 of BPLQ01007882.1, read as the reverse complement.
CTAATGCCTTAATTAGCCAAATGCTTGGCATTTGCTTCCAAATTATTTGCGAGATAATTATCTTATATTTTCCTTCTTTTTAACGTAATTTTCATTTAGATTTCTAGGCAGATTACATGTTTATAATAAGAATTTTTTTTTTTAATTTATTGACTGTATGTGAAAGAAAAAGGGGGTGGGGTGGGGGGAAACAAGCATGTAAATCTTGAATTAAAGTTAATAAAAGCTTTAGTTATATCTAGTGTGAAAATGAGCCAAAAGTTTTTAAATTATTTAACCCAAATAATAACAAAACATGCATAGGGTTTATAAAATTAAGCTAACTTAAGCCTAAAGGGGATGTAAAAAAATTCATTGTTTTAATAAATGCTTTCAGAGAAAAATCTTTTACATTTGATTTTTTAAAAAGATTAATACTTTCAGCTAATTTATTTGCTTTTAGAATGATATAAAATATAGATATAATATATCTATTTGCTTTTAGAATGATATAAATGATATAAAATTTATCATTTTATATTTATTTATTTTTTTATACATTATTGTATTATGTATATCATAAAAATTTAATGTTTTCAAAATTTTTATTAATTTAAATTATAACATTTACACTTATTATATTATGTTTTAACATAATTTAAACTTGACTTGACTAGGTGCTTTGAGTTTAACATGATTAATTTAACTTATTTGGAACTAAGGATTTTTTGTGATATATATGTAATAAAGTAGCATGAACTATTCCTTGAAATTAACTTAGCCAACCTTATGAGTAATATAATTTTTTTTATTTGTGAATATATTTTACAACATATGGGGTTTACTTCATTTTTATTCATAATATATACATTTATTAATTTGTTATTCAAAACAGTTGGGATTTCTCTAACAAATGCTTTATCAAGAATTTTATTGAATTTAATGAAAAAAAATTTTATCTATCAAAAAGTATTATGCATATTGATGATGATGATTCACTATGATGTAGAACTACTAACTGGAAATTATAGTTATATTATTATCTAATTTTGCCACATTTTGTCATATTTTAATTATAAAAATAAGTAAAAAACCACTGTGCCCAAACTAAAAAAAAAATTTCTGTAAATTTAATGAAGAAATTAAATTTTGTACAGATGCTGTTATAATAATAATAATAATAATAAGTGGCTTTTAATCAATTGCTGTTAGTTTGATAACTATCATAATTAAAGTGGTTTTTTTAATTTTATTTTTGTAAATATCTGATTTTTATTGAAATAGAATATAAAATTTAAAGTGAATTAGTTTATTAAATTTTTTCAAAATTCTTAGAAAGGTTGAAAAGTAGGTAAAAACTGATTACATGCAGTCAATCAACAATAATATAATTAACTTTAATGTTATGTAGCTTGTCATTAGATCTTATCATTTAATAACAACTAATTACTTAGCTTCAGATGGTATCTTAATTACACTAGTGTCAGGAAAAATGATTTAACATTAGTAATCTTAAATATGGCATCTAAATTGCACAAGTAGAGAGATGATTCAATGTATTTTTTAAAAATTAAATTTAATCAACTGAAATATTGATACACATTTGTTCATATACATTTGTTCTACGAGTTTCATTTTTTGATTTCGGCATTGATTTTTTTTTCAGAAATATGAGGCTATTTTTTGTCTATTGTGTCATCATCAGTCTTGGAGCAGTTTTTACTCATGATGCTGAAAATAATTCCAACAACAAAGTAAATGAAAAATCGTCACTTGAGAAAAAGCCAGATACTTTACCTCCATGCCAAGCCTGTCGAATGTTAGCCAATTCATTTAAAAAAGTATGTATAATTTTATCAAATTTATTACCATCTTTTGCTATTTTTTATAACAAAATATTTAGTGTAATAGTAACAAAACATTTATATGAATGATAGACTTCTTTTGATTTTTTTTGTACTGAAATGCATTCAAATTACTTTATGCATTGAAAGATCTGTGAATTTAGAGGTGAATCCTGAAACTGGTTATTGGTTCTTGGATTGTTATTTGTAATATACTGATAGAGACAGGTCAAGTCAGGTTGATATGGACAGAAGTTTATTGCTTTGGATATTACAGAGCAAGCAAATGCATCTGTTTCACTACTGAGCTGTGTAAGAATTGCATCTTAAAGACATCCAGTGAAGCAATGAATTTTGTGATTGGTTAATACAATAATATCAAATTGACAATGGGTTCTTTTATAATTATCAAGTGCAATGGTCAGTAAATGTCTGGGTCGGTATTCTAGTAAATATACTTCTTAAACCATAACTATTGTAAGGGCTCACTTTTGACAACTGTGATTTTTCTGTGACACACACTATCTAATTTGCTCAACAATTTACCCCTATCAGATTGCATAGTCTTTGGATACAATATGGTAGTACATCAACACACATGCCCACTGTCATGTATAGAATATCTAGGACGATGGATTATACCTCAAAATTCTGTGGAATGACTATCACAATTTGACGTACATGGATTTTTTTTATTGGGCTATTTAAAATAATTAATGCATTGAACTTCAATTACAACACAAACAGTGCCAGTCTTCATCTTATTTACACATTTGTAAACACAGTCAGTTTACTATTCTTAACCAAAATTTTAAAAAAATTATTTAATTTGAATTATTTTTTGATTTTGTAGTTAATTTAAAATTAAAATTAATTACAAAGTTACTTCTAGACTTTTAATGTTCTTTTTGATACTTATAATAATTTTTTTAAGCTATATTTTATAAACTATAAAAAAAAACCATATATAAATTTTTCTTTCAGGGAATGGAACTTACTTCAAGAGGAAAATTTGAGGGTGGGGATGCTTCTTGGGAAGAAAGCCACTTACGAGTTTATGCTGATAGGTAAGCTTCTATATTTTATCTCTCGTATGTAAAAGAACTGTTTCATGAATTTATTAATATTTGGAATTGGAATCAAAAGGACAAAAGTAAATGTTTGAAGAATGTTTCTAAGCATAAGTTTAAGTGTAAAGTCCATGAAAAAAATATGTTGTTATAAAGATGTGTGCATTATCTTTTAATGTATATTACACATTTTTTTTAACAGGCCAAACACATGTACATATTGATGTCATGTTTATTTTGATTTGGTCCTATAATTTATTAAAGTGCTAACTGCTTTATCTGAAATTTGAATTTTAATATTCAATAGAATAATAATCCAAATGTAATGGAGACCTGGAATATAAAATGTGAATTGTAACAAGAACTATTAAATTCGTTATATTCCAAATGTTAATTTATATTTCTTATTAAAAGCATTGTCATATCAAAATGAAGAGTGTGGTTTCTGAATATGTAGACTTTATTATATTATTATAATTAATTCATATCATATTCTTCAAACAAAATTGTTTTTTCATCATGTACCTCATTTTAAATGTATTATTTCAGTTTATGTTAATTTTTATCTTAATATTGCTTCATAAAGAATATTAATTATAAATTTAATTGCAAAATTTGATGTGTGTGATTTGTTTACAGTGAAATCAGACTTGTTGAAATACAAGAAAAATTATGTTCTGATGAAGAAAAAGCGACTGATCAAGTAAGGTGTTTTTAAAAAGTCTTATAGTATTGATTTCTATTTTAAAACAATTTTCTAATATAAATTCAAAATAAAAGATAATAAATTAAAAATTTATTCTACAATTATTTAAATTTTATTTATGAGTTTTAATATGCTGTTTTATAAAAAATAAAAGAAATTGATCTCTGTAAAATTATGTTTGTTCATTTTATAACCCTAAATAACTAATGATAATAATAATTTTAAATAAAAAAAAGGCAAAATAATAAAGGCAACAGTAAAAATATTTTCTACTGAAATATGTCTACAAAAATTATGCTTACAATTTCTAAAACAATTTTGTTTTATTATTCAAAATGATAAAAATATAAAATATGATTCTTTTTAATGTAAAATGTGCTTTCCTAAAATATTAGAAGATTCTTTTTGGAAAATAAATCGAATCTTTAATTAAAAATGTCACTACATTTTAATTTTAAAAACATTAATCTAAGTTTAAAATTAAGTTATCAATTTTTGAGACATCTCTGTGAATTAATAATTCTTAGAATTTTAAATACTAAGTTTTGACTGTCATTAATTATGGATAATGATTCAAAAGGCTAAACCAAACTATTTTACTGTTATTTTAAACCATAGGAAAGATAAATTGTTCTACTAGATTCATTTGTATCATATAATTTATTAAAATTTTTGAGGATAACACTTATAACAGAAATATTTTAAATTTGAGTATATAAATAAGTAAAAGCTTATTCAATTATTTTCTTTTTTTTAAATATATTTAATATTTGAAAAATTATTGATTTGTATGTAATAGATAATTTTATATAATACTAAGTAATAAAAATGTTTTATTTTTATATTTTTAATATGTTGATTTTTTGTTTTTCCCAATTCTGTATTTATAATGTAAATATGAGGCATTTACTTCCAGTGCCACCGTTTAGCTGAGGAACATGAGTCTATCTTGGAAGAATGGTGGTTTAAGAACAGAGCTTCTTATCCTGACATATTTTATTTTCTCTGCATTGACAAATTACAAGGTAAGTTTTCTAATTAAAAATAAAATTACTTTTTTTATTAAGAATATTTTTAGGTTAAAAAAATTTTTTAGGGTTTTTTTAAACTAAATTTTTAAACATCTTTTTTTATCATTTTTGAAATAACATTCAATTTTATCAATTATAATGTTGTAAATAGTTTTTAGTTATTTAATCTTGTGTATCAACTTTCCCATACTATTAGTACTTATTTTAATTTAAATACATGTACTAAATTTTTATTTTTGTATTTTTTTCACATTTCTTTCTAATGATTAACAATCGTCTTAACAATATCAGTTTACTTTAAACATTTTTTTTTAATATACTACATCTTCTAACAATATGAATAAAGAATAAGGAGCAGAATTAAGTAATATTAAAAAAAAATTTAATTATAAAGAATGACAGTATTGCAAACTCTGTTGTTTAATATACCATAAATACCAAAATGCTATCGTTTTTTTTTTTTACATTTGATTATTAGCTTTTTTACTTCTCTCATGAAAATAAATATGCAATAAATTTAAGATTATTGAGCAAATTGTTCGCACATGATTCAATTAATAACGCAGTAGCAAATTACTTCTGTAATTTTTGCCACTGTTATAAATGTTAAAAGGATAGTTATATATTTTTAGAATAAATATTTTGACGAATAGAATTTCGTTAGTATTTGTCAAGTGAAATTAAATTTATTTATTACAATAAAAAAGTTGCTTCAAAATAAATAAAAATAAATATTTATCTTTTTAATTTCAAAGGAAAACATTTATTTTCATTAATTTATTGATTGCAAAAATGAAGAATTTTGTAAGTAAAATTAACTATATTTTAATGTTGTAAAATAGTAAGGAGAAATAATTTTTTATTTCTCTCCACTTTTTATGAAAAAAATTCAACAAACAAAAGAAAAAAAAACGAAGAATAAGTGAAATTGAAATTTTTTGTAAGGTTATAAATTAATATAATAAACTAATGAGATAATAAATTTTCCATCCATAAAAATGTGATAAATTTATTATACCATAATAATAAACTTTCTATATTTTCATGTTGTTCTTAATCTATTTGTTAAACAACAATAGTACTATCAAAAGTTTACTGTTCAGTTATGCTTTAATTGATGTATTTTTTTATAACTATACCTTTAGATAACTAATAGAAAAAATATGTAACTGGTGAATGCACTAAGAAAAAAAGAAAAAAATACATTGAATTGAAGGGATTATAATTTTTCATGTTTAATCAAATCTAGATGTCCATCTGTAGTCCATATACAAGAGATTGTCTGAAGTTTTATATTTAACATTAATATTACTGTAAAACCTTTATTTTGTTTTATAATATCCTCTCTTTACATAGCTTAAATATCTAAGTAAAACAATACAAAATCTTGTACCTAATTTTGTATTTGAACTATAGAATTAACTTGATTATATCATTAACTTTTCTGTTAACATTTTCATGCTTCTTTATATTTGTATTCTTTTCTGTTTTTCTGAAGTAAAAAAAAAAAAATCTTATTTCTATATAATTGAAAATAATATTAAACTTGATTGAGATGTTACTTTTTATCTTCATTGAATCACCTGTTTTTAAAAATTTAGTATGTTGTCCTGATAATCACTATGGACCTGATTGTAAACCTTGTGTCGGTGGTATAGTAAACCCATGTAATGGTCATGGACAATGCAAGGTAAGTTTCAGCATGTTTCCTCCTTACCTATATTATTATATAAATCAATTTTCTATGGGATCCTTATGTTGAACTAGACTTCCAGAATAAAATAATTTTTTTTGTGTACACTGCATAATTATTAACATTGCTCTTAAAAAACACAGTTTTCACTCATAAAACAATACAATTTAGATAAATTTCAATTAAAATTCATGTAAGATGGAAATTTGCAACATTTTTTTTTACTATTTCAGTCTACTGGTTTGAAAATAGGTTTTGTATGTGAATTTTAATAAAATAACTTAATTGTTGTCTCTCTTCTTTTTGCTGAATGATTGTTATATTCATATTATAGACCATTAAGATATTAAATTACATCTTTCATTATTTCTTTTTTATGCTGTTATGTAATTACTTTTTTATTGTTGCATCTTAAAAAATATTACAGTGTTACAACAATACAATACTACAAATATTTCAATAATTATTACAATATTTTGTATAATATTCTAATGAAAACAATCAGGGATTTTAATTTTCCTTTATTTTACTTGTGTATTATTTTAATCATTTTTAAATTTTAATATTTACTGTCATTTATGAAATTCATTTCAGGGTGCAGGAACTAGAAAAGGTTCAGGTTTATGTAGATGTGATGCTGGCTATACTGGAGAACTCTGTGAAAAATGTCGAGTTGGCTATTACTATGATGCATCAGTCAATGCTTCAGGGCAATGCTTTAAATGTGATAAGTCTTGCAAAGGGCATTGTCGTGAAGGAGGACCTAAAGGATGTGAAGTATGTGCTGATGGATATCAGTATTCCTCAGAGCTTGGCTGCATGGGTATGACTTTCTTTTAGTATAATAAAATGAATATAGTAATCAAAAATGCGTATACTTATGACAATCAACATATCTCATTTACTGAAATAAAATTAATGTAAAAAAAAAACTTACATGTAAAAATATTAAAGAAACAAATTTGATATGATTTCACTTCAGTTTATAGAAGAAATACCAGTAAAATGCATGATTTCTTTCTTTTGAGTGAAAATGAAAATAACCATAATATAGAAATCATATTATGTAAGTAAACTTAATATATATTTTACAGAAGGAAATTAATCATTATTCTGCTAAATATTGAAATGTTTATTTTTAAAGTATTTTATCTGTTTGAAAAGGGATACATTGTTAATATAAATGAGCTCAGTTTGTAAAATGCTAGAGTTGTGTATGGAGTAAACAATTCTTATATAAGCTCAACTCCTTCAGGACCAACAATAAGTTGAGAAAGGATAGGGAAATCTATTTCATTTTTTTAAAAATTTGTTTTGCGTGTTAAGAAACATTTATGTTTTGGTTTTAATTTTATTCTAATTGTTTTTATTTGCAAAAAACTTAATTCTATTTAAAATATCTGAGAATATCATAGATTTTTATTTAAAATTTTTAGCATGTTTAATTACAATAAGTGCAAAATTCTTTTTTAAAATATGTATATAGGAGTTTAGAAACCCCTTTCTAATTGCAATTTTTACCATTTATTTTATCTATTTTAGATTTTAATGAATGCCTTGAAAATAATCCTTGTAAGCATGATACATTCTGTGTGAATACTATTGGTTCTTACCGTTGTGTGGGTAAGTTGTACTCAATATATCTCATCTTTTTAAAATCCTTAAACTATCATACTTGTATTATGCCATTTTTATATTTATCTTTCTTTGGTTTTCTCTGTATCATGCAAATTGTATATAAATATTTTATTCAACTTCATATCTTGTTAACAAATATGGAAACTTGAATGATAAATTTTTTGTAATTTAAAATGAGTATTAATGAACTTCTTTTATTTCCATATTTATAAATGATGATGCAAGTCATCGTAATAGTTCTGAGATATCAAAGCACTTAGGGCTTAAAAAAGAGTAAAAATATTTCAGATATCAATTTGAAAAGAATTCCATTCAGTTAATTTTTTTTTATATTTAAGTAGAATTCTAAGCAGGTTTGCAAAACAAACATTGTGATTAATCTTGCCTTGCACATCCATGTGACCGCTTTTCATAAATTTCAAGTATTTTTCATTCTCAGCTTTCAAAAGTTACCAATTTAAAAAAAAGAGTAATTTCTCATTAAAAGTCCATAATATTTCAGAAAAGAACATCAGTAAATGCTTTATTTTAATTTTGTTGACAGTTCTAGAAAAATATCCCAGATTTTATGCAACAGTCCTATAATCTGCACCAGAAATTCTAAAGTTTTTAATGTATAATTCTCAGATTGTAAGCATAAAATTATGTAATTTTATCTAAACATTTTCTTTACTTGAAGTGACTAGACTTTGAACTTGGTCATTTTCAGATGCAAATGCATTTACCATTATTTAAGTGCAATACAAATGATGATTTATATTGGAAGACTAAACAGTTTGTTTCAGAAAATAAATTACTTAACTAGCAAGAATAAAATATTTTGTAATATCTAATGAAGTTTTTACCAGGAAATTTTTTTGTATTAATTATGTGCAATAAGAGAAAATAATTATTTACTTTTTAATTAAATAAATGTAACTGTTCATTTAAATCTGATTGTAGTAACTCTTAAATAAAAATATTTCAAGTGAAAAAAAAAGTTGATGCATAGTAATTTGTATGCCAAGTATTACTTGAATTTTATAGCCATTCATTTAAATAATTGAATTTTCTGTTTTTATTGAGCAACAAATTTAAAATAGAAAATGTGCATAATAAATATTTTAGAAATGTTTCACATTTTAAAAACTGTGTTTCTTACACTATTCTTGTTTTTATTAATTATATATTCTTGGAAAATATTGCCAATATTTATATATAGTTAAATTCTTAATTTGGTTTCACAGAATGTGACAAATCATGTGATGGCTGTACAGGAGATGGTCCTGATATGTGTGATGCATGTGCAAGTGGTTATACTTTCCAAGATCCATTATGTATAGGTGATAAACATTATTTTTATTTGGTTCTTTTAAGAGCAATAAATTTCAAAGTTTTACTTCTTGCAATTGTATATGTTTTTCAGCTCGGTAAAAAAAGCGTTTCAACAATAATTTACTATTATTGTTACAAGTGTTTTTTTTACCCTTCTCAAAATTTTGGAATTTTTTTTAGGAATTTTGTAAAAAAAAAAAAAAAATATTTTTATTATTTTGACTTCTAACAATAGAATATATCAATATTCTTTCATTCAAGCCTTTATATTTTAACAAGCATTTAAAGGCAATTGCATTCTTTTAAAAGTATTTAATATTTATTTCTGTTACATGTAACAGCTGTTTTAAATTTTTTTTTAAACATATGCAGCCTTTGTAATAAACACCCCTGGCTTTGAATGGTATAAATACTCAATGTAAATTAAAAAGTTTCTTTACTTTATGGAAATTAACCACTGCAGTGAGTTAGATTACTGTATGCAAATTATATAGTTTTACATTATAATATATGCATAGTAATACTTTTTTTTACTTCCAGAAACAAAAACATGGCAACGTTCAGTGCATGTTGAAGTAGCACGATATGCTACTTATTTGGGTTTATGCATTGCAACTTGTATCATATTTAGACGTAGCATTTTAATGGCTGGTGTCATTGGAGTATGTGTTGCCATATACATAACACTTTCAGAATATACTGTTGGTGAATGGGATAAACGTTCTCTATTTAAGTCTCTTAGAGCATTAACTTCTTTATGATTTAAAATGTTTTAAATATGTTTAATTTTTTGTATTTGTTTATAAGTTTAAAATAAAAATATTTCTTAGATTATATATATATAAATTTTATTTATCTGTACATTTCATTATGTTAATATCTGTTTATTTACAATTAATGGAAAACTGTATAAATTTAATAATTCTTATGCATTATGTTATCAAATTGAGGCTCCTAAAAATTTAAAATGATAGAATTCGCTTTGCATTTTATAAAAATATTTTGTTTTTATTCACTTCCACATGTTTTAATGGGTTATTCATTGACTAAAGGCCAATGAACTAGAGAGGGTGCCAATTTAAAAAGAAATATTTATGTGTTGCGTGACGTTTAATTTCATACTTTCTAATTCTTTTATTTAAATGCAATGAAGTGAGTAAAAATCTTAAGTATGCTTTGGCTAAACGGTGTTGTGACTGACTAGTGTGTTTTGACTCGGTTGATTTGGCTTTTGTCTCAGTTTGTCTTTTTATTTTTGGGACAAGTTTTTTCAGGTAAGTCACCTGTATTTTCTACTCAATTATATATTTCTTTTGTTAGTTTATTTCTCAGTTCATGTAAATTAAAGAAGGTCCTACACTTAGTGTGGGTGGGTTTCAAGTTTGGTATGGCAGACACCACGGCTAACATTAATTTAATGCATTACACTTCAGATGCCAGAACTCAGACCTTACTTATAAATCGTCTCGTGACAATCTTCTAAATTTCCAATTAGCATATAAAAATGGAGCCCATTTCTTCATTGTTTTTGAAGTTAGAGCTGTCTGCTCTTTCGATATTGTGCCATTTCTGACAGTTTCATTAAATTGGATTATTAATAATAATTAAAATATTATTAATACCGACAACCCTATATATATTACTAAAAATTCTACATCTCTTAATGATCTCTCTTCATAAAATCACTCAATGGCGCGAAACATGGAAATTCACCCTTTAACCTGATAAATGCGAAGCAGTGATTTTTTTTTTCTCAATGAAAAACAACAGCCAGCTCAACATTTGCAAATTTTCAATATCCACATCCCTTTCAAACAACATACCCGTATTTTAGCATTATCTTCTGTCAAAACCTCTTTCCAACAGCACTTCCTGTATCTTAAAAAGAAAGTAATTAAAAAGTTAAATGCTCTTAAAGCAATTGCGATTAATACCTGGAGTTGTCAGCCCTGGCATTGAATTCAAATAGTAAATTCCACTATTCGTAGTTTAGTGGAATTGGTTGGGGCTCTTATCTTTATTTCATCCAGCCATAGCGACATTCAAACACTATTCAACAATCTTGCTTATTTTCTAGTCATTGTTCAACTGTTGAAATATTATTGTCTATTTGACCTGTTGTTTTATCTGTTTGTTTCTTTTTTATATTTATCTAACTTATTTATTTTCATTTGGTTACCGGAAAGTATGCACAACAATATTTTTCTTTTAAAATTGAATTTGTAATTTATCGCAGGTAATGAAATCAAGAATTTCGAGTTTTAGAGTAGTTCCTTTATAAAGGTTTCATTTTCACTTCTGTCAAATTGTTTGTCTGTAGCATTTTAACAACATTTGGATAAATTGAGATAAGCAGCTTCAGTGAACATAAATCTCAAAGCACCCTAGTCAAGTCAAAGAGTAACAGCCTTTACTGCAAAAAATATAACAAATTATTTTCATTTTCAAATTCCTTTAAATAAATCCATTGTTGCATGCATTTATTTGAAAAAAAAAAATCTGTATATGCATATAAGAGCCTTAAATTAATATAAAACAGTTGTTTAATTTGAAACTTCACTGATAAATCTTTTGTTAATATGATTATTAATAACAATTACTGAATTATTTTGTTCAAAAAATTTAAAATTATTAGAAGCTAATATATTTTACAATAATGTGATACTTTGATTATGTGTGATCTTTATCATTAACATTTCACATTCAGTGTAAAATTTTGTTATGTAGAAATAAAAAAAAAAATGTCATTACTAAATGCAATTTATATAATAGAAAATTTTGTGTAATGTATATTTTTAGGGAAACAATTTATTTAAAAGTAAAGTACATTATGTTATTGTTACATACAATTCTTACTTTAAAAAGTTATTAATATAATATATCAAATTCAGATTTGGAAATTAATTTCCAATCATAAGTTTTCTAAGCTGCTTTAATTATTAAGTCAAATTGAATTGCACATATTTTGAAATATTATGATGATTTTGTATTCTTGCCATTAGAAGAAAATAATGAACATTTAACTTAAGAGTAAAATTTGAATTATTGAAGCTAATTAATATATTTTAATAATTTTTTTCCTTTAAAAAAACACTAGACGTTTGGAATACATTTCTCAATATACAAACACGCATTATTGGGAAAGGATTGGGCATTCCCATTTTATTGAGATTTATTATACCATATGAGAACCTTCTTTTTTTTAAAGTGGCAATATGAGAAAGAAATAATAATGACTTACGTCATTTTACCATTCTGTGGTTAATAGATAAAACTATTTTTATTACTATCCTAGCTAAAAGAATGAGTTGTTTCACACTTACAAAATTATATGTGTCTTAAATATTAGTTTTGCATTTCCTTTAGTATTGGAGTTTTGGTAGAGGATGAACGAATACATAAATTTCCATGGAATAACTATATTCTTACTTTATAAATGCATTAAGAACATAAAAATAGCACTTTTGTTTAATATTATTTATAATAATGTTGGAAAAAAAGTGATTTATTCATTTTTTGACCTTTTATATTCTGGAAATAACAATACATTTCATCTAAATATGATAATTTTTTTTTTTTTACATTTATTCAAAGCTTACAGTAGGTTCATTGCATTTGTGATACATGAACAGTAATATTTTCACATTGTTTTTGTTAACTGCTCAAAATGGAATGTTTTAATGTATATATACAAAACTGAATGATGTAACAGAATAATGAAACTGAACTTACTGATTTTAAAACTCAAATTTTGATATCAACTTTTTATCAGAGAGAAATACATTTGATCATTAAGTTCTAAGACAAATTTTTTTTAAGATAAAATTGCTAGTTAAATAAAAATATTCTGTATCACACTACATACATTTTGATACAACTGAAAGTTAAATAACTGAGATATCTGTACAAAAACTCATTATAATGCTCATTGAAAAATATTTCTTTGAGTCATAATTTTCAACTTGTTTTCATCATATTTCACATAATGCATTATAGCATATGTTTAATGAAATGTATCAAACAACTTACTGCAGTTTTTCAAATACTGTACATTTTTTCCAAGTTAAAATCCATCTAATCTTATTCAAAGCACAAAGTTTGGCTATACTAGGCAAACAATACAAAGTTTATCATTACACACTTTACATGGTTTAGGAATGATCTATGAGCTAAAATTTCACCAAGCCATTTTACTAAAACCACATTGTAATATGAAAAGTTTTCTGGTTGATTCTTGAAATTTTTCTCCATAATGTAGTTGAACTTTTCTCTCAGTTCAAACAGTTCTACAATAATGAACAAAAAATATTTCAGGCTATTTTTTTTTTATAAGAAACTGAATAAGATCTGTAAGTATTTGGTTGAAACTTCATTGAATATGGAATAAAATTCGTTTGGCATAGCAGGCTATGTTACCTACTTTAATATCCATGCAGAGCAATTCTCAACAAAAAATCATGTATAAGCTTGTTTTAATTCACTTTGAATTTGGCCTAACTATAGATGATCTTGATCTTGATGATGGTTGACCTATACAACCACTGCTTTGAGGTGTTGATAGATCTTCTGCTTCTTCTGGTCCGCTTGCTTCTGCAGGTTCTTCAACCAGATACCGTTCTCCAAGATCATTTATATCTTCATTTGATGGTTCTTGTTTCACTCTAATCTTTCTTTGTTCACTGTAATACATATATAATTAAAAATGATCAAGAAATCATAAAATATTTTTAAATAATAACTAGCATTGTATAAATATTTTTATAATTTTTTCAGCTATAATGATGAAAATTTAATGTATTTTTTCCAGAGATTCATGTTTTTAAGATTGGAGGAGAGAGTAGAAAGCAGAATTATTGAATTTGTGTCTCAATAAAAAACATACATAAGAAATAAAGAAGCTTCCTATTCCATACTTCAAACTGGAAAATAATTTTTTAGTTAATAAGCTGTTATGCAATTTGATATTGATGCAATAACTGTAAATGATGAATGTCTCTTGAATATCCATATGAAGTATTTATTTATTTCAATGTTATAAATTCCATGGTTTGTATTAAAATTAGCAAAATTATAATATTTTACCTGCATAGTTAGTTATCCAAACATATAAACTTCCTCTAGATCAGAGATGCTTAATGAACTCAATACTGTTATGAATTTCCACAGCAAATAAATAGTTATTTTTTAAAATTCCAATTATATAAAATGCATAAAAAATAGTGGAGGCAATGAAGTTTTGAATTTATTTAAATGCCATTCTGCATTCACTATTTTCTAAGATCGTTCTTAATTAAGTGTTTAAAACTCTTTCATTTGATAAATGATTTGAAAAATAATTAAATCGTAAGAAATCAAATATTGTTATGGTGTTTGGATGTGTAGCACAAGGAAATTAGAATGGCTCTAGTTGATTTTAAAATAATCTAAAAATACTTCGGTTTTGTTTTAACTTTCTTTGCACACAATTAATAAATGTTCCTAATGGGCAAGAAATGCAGAAAAAGAATAGCATTCACATATGAAAATGTTGAAAGCAAATAAATTTAGAAACATACTTACTTTACTGTGACACCTAAACCATGACATACAATGCTAGAAACAAAGTTTTCAGCATCCGTCAAAGCACATGAAGACACATTTCCTGATGTTGATATGGCATGATGGGTGGGTGTCATATCACCCAATGAAGAAATACTTACATAATTGGACAACTTATTTGAATTAATCTGTAATGAAATACACAAATATATATTTCAGATTTTGTTTAAAATTCATTGAATTTTATATCCTATTTGGTTATAAATTCACATTGTTTTTATAATTCTGATTTAAAAGTGCACTCATTTTTAAATTAAACTGGGATATATGCAAGTGAAATGTTTCTACATAGCTTACAAAATATTTTTATTAATGTCTAATAAAAATTACATACCTGAGCAGTATGGAGTACATCTGTGTAACCTTTAGAACAGTTTGGTGGACTTTGAGCATCTTGTAAACCCAAAGAAAGAGTCCTGAAATCAACAGTATGAGGTACAATGAGCACTTTTTTCAAAGGGGGAAAAAATGTCTATTACTTTTCGGTTATGAAATATGATTAATTATTTTTTATGTTTTAGTTTATTAATATACATTATAAATAATGATATTTTGAGATTTATAGTATATTAACATGATAAGCAATAGTTTTGACTAGTTTAAAGATATGTTCCTTAGCTAAATTTATCATGTTAAAAAAAGTTCTCTGTTTTCCTATAGATCATATTATTTCTGCATAACTTTAGGACAATTAAAATAATTTTTTTTTCTATAGCTCCAACTTTTCTATTCTATTCTAAAAAATTGAATGCATGAAATTTTTTTTTTTTTTAAGGAAAATAAACTTGGAAAAGCTCAGTATGCATAAGTATATATTTAAAAAAAAGCGATGACCATAATTTAATGACTTAACAATGCTGCAATTTCAAATATAATATATTCCCTTAAAACTAACTGCAATATCATATAATTTTAAAGATGTAAAAGTATTTTGAAGGGCTGCTAATACTAATTTTACAATTTATCAAATCACTCCATGAATGATTTCTGCTCATTTTTAAATTCTGTTAAATAAAAATAAATTGAAAGAACAAATATATATATATATATATTGTTTTTGAAGTTCTGTGAAAAGATAATAGGGAACATTGATTTCAATTATAATATATAATTTCCCAGTTTTATATTTTCTGCAAGTAAAAACCATTTTTATTCCTCGAAGGAAATATTTTTTCCAAATATCATATGGCTTGTGTATTGGTACATCTTAACCATTACCATTATGCACAAGTTTTACATAACTGTTCGTTTTAATGGCAATAAAACTTTTCTTCTAAAATAAATTGTGACTTATATAATTCCTGTGTAAAATATATATAAAATTTATTGTATAATGTTTTTGAGTATGAAACTTAGAACTTAATCATGCATATAATTTCTTTTGAGAAATAGGCCTTTTGAATTTTTTTTAATGATTTTTTTATCGTTAAACTATTTTTTTACGTATAAAAATAATTGAAAATACTTTCAAAGAAATTTTATTACAGGCTTAATAACTAAAAACTTTTTTCAAAATATTTGAAATACATTATAATAATAAAAAAGCATTAAAGCAGTCAATTAGTTTTTTATTAAATGACTTAAAAAAAGATAGCTTCGAGATTTATCGAATGTTATAGTGTTTAGTTAGTTAAGAGGATTTCCATGTTCAAATTAAAGTATGCTACTTTAAGCATCTATATATGGGAGTGTCAAGGAAATATGTCTCATAATTCTGCATGACACAAAATGGATCTATTTATGAAAAAGTTATTTCCTACTCAACCTCACTGTAGAGTTTAGAAAACATTTGTGTGGGTTTTTTTTTTTTTTTTTTTTTTTTTTTTTTTTTAACACATAGTTGCCAAATAACTTTAAAATATAAATTGTATTTATCCATGCTACTGTTTAGAAATATATATTAAATGGATATATCAATATAAATGTAGCATGATTTTGTTACAAAATTAATGAAAGGAATAGTTTCACAGCTTTGCACATTGTAATTAATTTTCTGTATAATCAACAAAATGCTAATCATTAATATTGTATAAATTATTAATTTTTAATATGTTAATTTTTAATTTATTACATTTTTTTCACTGTTTCTGCCCAAGGTTTTTTGCTCTTATCAAACAAAGATGAAATCTTAAGTGATTTAATCTTGGTATCATTAAGTTATGCAACACACAAAAATATTTCAACACATTTAATCATTAATAATTTTTTATTCTTTAAAGAATTCTAGATTAGAAAATTAAACTAATCTAATTTGCTTTAATATTGCCCTTTTTTAAAATTAGTTTTGAAATAGTATTTTTTACATCATTAATGGATCTGTTGCATTATGCTACATCTAATTTCTCATCAAAATAATTTAAATTTAAAACAAAAGCAATGTTCAAAGATAATCAAGAATTTATGTCCCAGAGGGTGTTCCCCCCCCCCTAAGAATATATAAAAATAAACAACTAACATATTTGAATACTGATTGTTATTCATAAATCTCAAAACAAATATTATTAAACTACGTTAATATTTGCCCCGAGATTTTTTATAAAATCGAAATATTCAAATTTAAATAAAAATTAACTCTTTTGCTTCAGCAATTATGGTAATTTTAATTTACATTAAAAGACGGTCTTCTTGTTGCAAATTGTTGCATATAGTTATTTTTTCCCATAATATTTTATTTTGCAGTTCTCATACTTTTTACATTTGCACCTTGCCCTCAACAATGTAAAATTTTATTATTTTTTCCTCTAATTTTTTTATGCTTAGTTTAATATCTTATTCATTTTATATTAGAATAATGGGATTTTTATTACTCATAATTAAAGAATTTTGAGGATTACGTTGTAAAAAAAAAGTTTGTATTTGCAATTTTCCCAAATGTTAAATGTGAAGATACTAACACACGTGTAATTTCTGACTAAAAAAAATTATAAAGCATTTTAATATCAGGCATCATGAGTATAACGACATCTGGTTTTAAGATTTTCCAAACATGGCGCGTTTCTAAATTATTAAAAATATTTAGTTTTGGCCTGTGATTTAATAAAGCCAAATCAAAATAGTTTCTCCCGTATCAGTACAGTAAAGGAGTCTTGGTTTTAAATATTTTTAAATTTAAAATAGGGAAATCCTTATGAATGAGAGTAATTTTTAAGTCATTTAAATATTTATTGTAATCAGAGGTTGTTCATGAAAAAAGTTCATAATTATTTAATTTTCATATGTTTGAAAGACGTAAAGTCCCCTTCCCGGAGATTACGCACTAATGTGAGTACTGCTTTATTTTGCTTATAAACTCGCCATTTATTCATCTAAGTGTTTTCCAGTTTGTGAAATTAAGTTTACACAAATCATTGAATAGCATTTAAATTTCGGTCGTACTAATTTCATACTTTTTGTAAATCTCAATAACTAATAAATATGTTAAAGTTTGCTGTTTCTGTTAGCTTTTTTAAAATACCATTTAAACATCTATTATCAATGATAACTATAAACTTTAACCAAAAAAAGTTAAACGCGAAGAAGTTCACTTTATTTGCTTCGTCAATAACTTTCATATATTTTTTTCATATTAATTTTGAAATTTCAAAATCATTTTTTCTATCATAATAGATTTATTTACTTGTTAACAGAATATCAATCAAGCATAAATTCAATGCAAAATTTATGACATAAGCTGGTGGAATATGAAAACCCGACATCAAGAAGAAATTAATTTAGAGGAATAAAATTTAAACAAAACATTTGTCTAGGTCAGTGGTGCACAAACTATTTTCATTTCCGACCCAACCCCTTTTTGTGTAAAATTTTGTCATGACCCCTGGATAGACATATTTTTTAATCTTCAACGTAAAGTGAAATTCTTCCAAGGATTTGTTCTTATATTGCTGTCTTATTAGAGATGTGAATAAAACACAAACTTTTATGAAGCAATATTTTTATTTATACATATCCTACTCTGCATCCAATGAAGGAAAATATTTTGTTTTAATGGCAACTAATTTTGAAAAGTCACATAAGTAGGTTGATGCAAACTGAATCGAAATATTAATTACCCTTTTCTTCAAATCGGCATATTTGTATATTATAGGGGAAAAAAAGTTTCCTTTATAAACATCTTAATATCTATATTGATTTTTAATTAATTGTTTATTATTGTCCTCTCAGCATGCTACTGAACAGTTCTATACTTAAGGAAAATGTTGTGTACCCGATTGCAAATTTTAATTAGAATTAATAAAAGGCATAACAGAATAGTTCTCGTTATGACTATAGTATAAAGACTAAATAGCTGAGGGGAAAGACACCTAGTCTGAAAAAGCGGTGGCAAAGATGACTACTATTAGACATTAAACCGACCCAAGTTGCATTAAATCTCACCAGAGGGCAGGTTGAAGGTATCTCAAATTATCTTTTATCACTGCATCTGGTTGATGAAGTACAGTATTAAACGGTTTTCGTAAAAAAATTAGCTCTATTTTTATAAATAATATCTCATTTCATAAGTTAACTGGTATTTGATACATGTTAAAGAAAAGCCTTTTATTTTTGTTAAAAAAATTTATTTGAATTTGATTACCCATATAAATTTTCTCGAGACCTACTGTTTGCTCACCAGTAATCTAGGTGGCATATTTATTTGATTCAAGTTTCAAGATCATAAGTTAAAGTATGCGCGAGAAAAGCCATTTCAAATGTGATATTCTTCTTCATTGGCGCTACAGCCCCGTGGTGGGCCAAAGCCGTCTGTCTACTGTCAGATTTCGAGACAGGAGATGTTTTATTTTTACGGCGTAGGATTGCAGGCCCTACGCCGATCGCACTACAGTCATATTAGACTGGGACTTACGGTTTAAAGTGGATTCTAAAGCACTACAAACATCCATGACACCGCCGGGACTCGAACACGAAACCTGTGGCGCCAGAACGCTAGTCACTCGGCAACTAGTTCAAATGTGATAGGTGGTGATAATCGCTAGTCTCCACGATTTGAAATGCACAACAAATGAAATTCTGTACGACACGTACAGAAGTGTGGGATAGAGTTCCATGCTGTTGCAATTTGTCAATCAAATCAGCAACGGCCCGTACTGGTGTAATAGGTCTATGAGAAAGTGGATTTTTTCCAAATATTTCAGAAAGATTTGACAGGCATGTGTCTACTGTGCATGATTGTTCACAGCAATGGTAACGGGAAGGTATTGTCCCAAGAAGACGGGGGACAAACTGCACACAAGCCACAGTTAAAAGAGATGGCCACCATATTCGCTGCATGGCTGTAGAACATCGTATTGCATCTGCAGTAGAAATTCAAGTTTTTGTTAATACCAGAGTGACAGCAAAAGATAACAAATTGGTTACGTGAGAGACAGCTCTGAGCCAGATGCCCTGTAGCGTTCATGCCACTACCTCCAAATTGTCACCACCTGTGACTTCAGTGGTGTCAAGCTAGAACTCACTAAAAATCTGTTGTCAGATGAGAGCCATTTGTCTTCGTGCCAGTGACGGCCATATGGTGGTTAGAAGTAAGCCAAGCGAGCGCTTAGAGCCAATTTGTCTGTGTCGTAGGCACACTGGACCTGCAACAAGAGGTATGGCCTGGGGAACAATTTCCTATGACAACAGCACTCCCGTCGTCATCTCAAGCACCTTGACCAAATGTGAATGTCATACTGGTGATTGAACTGGTCGTGTTGCCATTTTTGATCACTATTTCTGGGGAATAACTATTATTATAATTTATTGGATAATTTATGCTATAACTATAACTAAAATTGATCACTATTTCTGAGGGATTTTCCAACAGGATAACGTTCGTTCCCATACCGCTGTTGTTAACCAAATGCTCTATAGAGTATCGATACGTTGCTTGTCAGATCTTTCTCCCATCGAGTACTTATGTGACATTATTGGACAACAAATGCATCCACAACCAGCACGGACTGTTGCTGATTTGATTGACCAAGTGCAACAGGCAGGGAATTCAATGCCACAAAATGACATGCAACACCTGTACGACACAATACACGCCTGCATTCAAAATCGTGGCAAGTAGCTGTTATTTTTGTACCACCATTTCGTATTTGAAATATCTCTTCTCGCGCATATTTTAACTCATGACCTTGAAATTTTAATGAAATAAATATGCTATTTAGACAAATGCTCTGCCTAAATTTCATTCCTCTAAACTAATTTTTTGGTAGTGGGATTTCGTTTTTCACCAGTGTATATATAATTTCAGAATTTTTGAGATGCAGAACATTATTTATAGCAGCGTTCATCACTACTAAGGGTTCTTTATATTTTCAATTGAATCAAGAGAAAACCTTGGAAGGGAGGGAAGAAAAGGGGTTTAGATTAAACAACACTTTTTGAAATGAATAATGAAAATTTAAATGGTTTTACAGCTTTCATAGTTATGTCATACATTGGGACAAAATAAAGTACATTTTAGAATACATAGAATTGAGTTTCTCGCAGAAAAAAAAAGTTGTGAGATTGACGGATTTCAATTAGGACGTGCTTTTATTTAGATGATTTACTGAAACCGACAGCTACCGATAAACTTGATGCTGGTCAGCCACAAATCGAGGTAACTTGATGGTCACGAATGTCTAGAATGGTAGTACACGATTATGACAACAATGAGATCGACCACGGTACCCAAGAACCACTACAACAGTGGAGGATCGATACGTGGCATTAAATGCACAATACTATGGAGAGATGACGGCTAGATAATCCTTTTAGGATCCAAATGCTGTGTAAAGAATAAAAATAGACCATAGAAGAAAAGAATAGGAAAATAGAAATAGAATAGAAAAAAAGACCATAGAAGACAAATGCGTCTTTCGTGGAAAGAGGCTATTTTTATTGGTCACATCAAGGCTGATCACTGTTCTCTTCAGTAAGAAGTCGAGATTCAGTATTAAAAGTAAGTACCTAGTCTATGTCTGGAGAGAGCTTGGGATTCCCTCTAACATGAAGAAATTCAATTACTTTGATGGAAGTGAAAAACGTTAAGAAGTATATTGTTGGATGATCGTACACTTTGATGCTGGCATTGATTGTATATAGCTATAAAAGTGATGTCCTTAAACTTTATGTGTGACTTTTACCGGAGGTTTCGAAAGGGACTTTAATTTTATAGACAAAAATGCGAGGTCACATAGATTTCTAATTTGCTGATGATTATTTGGAGGAAGAGGCTATACACCGAACGGTGTGGCCAGTGATGTCCCCAGAACTAAATAAATTCCATAAAGCATGTTTGTGGTGTTCTAGAAAGAGCTATTAGAGAGTTTTTGCATACCGTACGTTAGGTTATCGTAGGACGTCCGTTAGCTTTTTTCTCCTAGCGCGCATGCTCAGTTTCCTATGAGCATGCGTGCTAGGGAGAAAAAGCTAACGGACGTCCTACGGTAACCTAACGTACGGTATGCAAAAACTCTCTATTGAATATCAATTCAGTCCTTTAAAATTTTCCCTTTTAGATGAATTGGATTTCTTGCCACAGGCTATGATCAAAAATCTTATTTATATAATAAATAATACTTGTGCGTCTTGTATACCTGAGCAGAGTGGTTACATTCCTTATTAACCAGACTCATTCTCATATGACAAAAAATTGTCCTCCTGTTTATTTTACTACATTATTGTATTCTCTCTCATGTTAAGACGCGCTGTGCAAAAAAAAAAATTAGTTAACAATAAATCAATAATTTTTAGATATAGAATGAGTTTTCTTCTTAATCTTAAATTTTGGGTACCAGTGTATAATTTATTTGGAGCGGGTAGGTACGAAAATATTAAAAGTTAAAGGCTGTACTGTATCAGTTTCAAAATATATAACTTAAATGAATAAATCAGAAAAAAGAGATGTTTAAATTCGAAAATTAGGAAATTGTATTAATTATCTGCTTTAAAACATCAAAGTATAAATTTAAATGACAGGAAGCTGATAAAATTTATAAAATAAATAATGCTATAAATTGAACTTTTGATTTATTTATTAATTAACACAAACAGTAGTTTTATGTTATGTAATAATAAATAACGGAAATTTAAAAAAAAAAAAAAAAAAAAAAATTTGAAAAACCATTTAAAAATTTTGTAATACCATGATTTTGTAATTTACTGATAAGTTACGACAATTAGCATAAGAAATGATGAATGATCGAATTTAAAAAAAATATTATTTTAAGGAAATTCATTATGATGTTTATTTAAAGGATTGCATTCAAATTTCGCCTGAAGCATAAATGTTTGTGACATAAGAATAGCATAATACAAACTAATAAAATAAATAAAAGTTATGTTACATCAATAAACATAAAAATTTAAAGGCAGCTAAAAGACTCGTTTTTAAGTTTTAGCATTACACATTTAATGCGGTAAAATGAGTTAGATAAAATTTATAAGTAGAGGAAAGTAATTTTTACTTTGAGTATTTTTTTTTAATATTAAAAAATTACATTTGCTTGATGAATATTTCAGCTGCAAACGTTTGTAATATGCTGATTAAAATGCACGTAATCATTAATGAAAATAATGACAATAGTTTTCAATAAGTTAATCTATGCATGCTATTCATTTTAATATGGAGACGGGTTAAGACAATTACATTCTATGAGAATACAACACATGAAATTGATTCGAAATATAAGATATAATTTTTTACAATAAATGAAAACAATGACTGCATGGGCAAGTATTAATACATATTCATAAAAAAAATACTTTTGTAAATCAAAAATTAACTTTCTATTTTAAAAATTTATTTCACCTGTCATTGACATATTTTTTACAGAAATATAAAGCTATATAAAAACTGAAATATTAATTAAATAATTATTTTTTAAACCAAAGGTAAACTATTTGAAATGTGATATTGATGGGAACAATATAATTTCATATCTGACATTTTATATAGGAGTGTCATCCACTGCGAATAAAAATTCCATGGGAATTTGCTGTGAACATCTCTTTAACGTTGTCACCTAATATTAATGTGAGAATACTGGGTGACATGCATATCTAATATAAACATACAGAACATTTAACAAGTGCAAGCTACGAAACTATACCTTGAGTTTAGGAAACATATATACAATGACATTGACACAAAACACGTATTGCCTGAAAAGGAAAACGGATACAACGATACATAAGGTGCAGACAGAAAAGAGGAACATAGCAATAGAGGTAGAAAGCAGGCTTACTGTGAGACCGGAAAATGCTCGTTTGTTTCCGGAAATTTTCTGGGGCGTCCACGACTCAAATGACGTCGGTTGACAAACTCACAGTCATCTACCATCCAGAACGAGCCAAAGTCATCCTCATATCGCACAAAACACTTATGGAGGGACAGGTTGGTGCGTATTGCATTCTGTGCAGAAAGAAGTTTGGTGGGAGATAGGGGCCATTCAGATGTGTGAAAGGATGCAAGGGGGCAAACATAAATGCAGGACCAGTCAGTGAAAGGAAGGCAGCCAACACAAAATGATTAGATATTAAAAAGGATGGCAGTAGCGGGAGGGAAGGGAAGTGACAGGGAGAGAGAGAGAGAGAGAAAAATAGAGTGTTATTTAACTGTGCTAGAATGACACACAACATACACAATATCCACTGTACACATAAACATACCCAATGCGTTCCTGCAACCTCTGCGGTCTGCGTTTGTAGAATTCAATTTCATCCACTGTCCACACTGCACCTTTTATATTCTCTACTCGCATAAAACATTTGTGCAAGCTGAGGTTGTGACGTACTGCATTCTAACAATAAGAGACATCTTTTTTTACAATAAGTTCTACACTATCATAAACAGTAAACTCTTTCAGCATTATGAGTTTCGTTTTCATTTGGAGACAAAAGTGAGACGCTGGAAATAGCCACCGAGTGTCTGTAAGCTGAGGAGCTGAATATTTATGCAGTACAGTGAAATATATTTCAAGTACCTTTTAGAATGCTAATTTTTTTAATTGAATTTAAATGGGAAAAGGTGCAGTACGTATTTAAATATAATCAAATTATGTAAATAAAATTGTGGATAAATATTTCATAACAGAACATTTTATAAATTATTTTATAAATAAACATAAGTGCGCTGAATTTCTATAATAACTGAAAAGTAGAAGTGCATACATGGATGAAATGTAGAGAAATACAAAATTGTAACATTTATATTAAACAAATTTATACTTACTTTACCTTTTTGTACGACAATGTTGAGAATGAAGTGCGCATAAAAATTATTACTTTAAACTGTAGGTCCCGGTCTAATTAGCTCTAGTGTGCAAAAAATGACAGTAGATCGACAAACCAAACCATAATAATTATTATATTCTGAAATGAATAGTTGCACCAAGTTTTAACGATTCTCAAGAAATTAAGCATGAAAATAAGCTAAATACTTGTTATTTAAATGGAAAGTAGATTGAATTCTATACAAAATTGATAAAAATTGTCAAATAAAATTTTTCCACTCTCTGCAGACTTTATTTTTTTGACATTCAATATAAAATTTTCTTGATTGTGAGTGCATATTTACTTCACAATTTCGAATTCAGAGAGTCAAATCCAGTTATATTTTCTCTTAAAAATGTACGACAGATTTAAATGCAGAGACTTTTAATTAATAGAGGCTTGAGTGCAAATGCTGAGACCGAGAGTTTTAAATTTGACTAATTTTTTGTGATTTACAAATTACTATTTTTAAAAGTATCATCTCAACCTTCTAATCTAGAAAGTTGAGATGATACTTTTCTGGCTCTAAGTAACAATTAAGATATAAATTTCATTTGTATATTTAGAAAACAGTTTAAAAATAGTAATTTGTAAACTACAAAAAATTAGTCAAATTTAAAACTCTCGGTCTCAGTTCTCGGTTTTTCTATGATAATGACCAACATTTATTTTACTATTTAGACGAGAGAAAGTTTTGGGTTGATTGATAGTAGTCTACAAAAATAACTTTAGCTAATTGTTTTAATTACACAGCATTGATGATTCATATCAGCACAGAAGATAAATATAAACTTTCTATTCCAGGACATTGGCATTTAAATTTGAAAAACAAATTCTCTCTTTAAGAACGAGCCTTCAGTCGTCTTTCGGAATATCGTACATCCTTTGATGTGCGAACAAAAACCGACACAAAGTCTAGCTGAAATTCCGCTTTCCCCAAAGGTGGTAAACGAAACGCATGTATTTCGACTACCATCCAAACTGCAAAAAACTGATTTGAATGTAAGCACTGAAGACTTTCTCGGGCTAGTTTGGACACGTGTTAAAAATTATAATGAAAACGAAAAAGACGATGTTCTTCCGACGATTTGTAAGCCTATTTGTTAGAGAGAAGAAAACCTTGATCATTTATTACATTCAATTGTTAATTTGACATTCTTTTAAGTGTTTTTAATTTTGTGTATAATCGGATTCCAGTTTTTTTTCATCCATTAACACATAAGCGTCACATTTTGTCTAGTTCCACCGTACATAAGTGTTATGTTTCTTTCTTTATGTGTAGAAGATCGTTATTACACGAAAATCTGTTTACATTAATATTGCTATTATTATTTTTAGAAAAAAGCATTTTTAGATAACGGTTTTATAGAATTAATATGAAACTTTCGAAAAAATTGACCACAGATTCTACGCAGTGGTCTAATTCATACCACAAAATTATATTTTTTTATCATATAATTTGCAAATTATAAGCAGGAAATTACTGTAAATTTAAATATATTTATTAGATGCTATAAAAAAGTTTACATTATTCTTATATTGGCTTAAAATAACTGAAATTCTGATTTATATCTCTTGGAAAATAATAGTAAATAACAATAGCATTCTAAATTCGATACATTGCCTCGTAAAAAAAATGCCTCTCACATCAAAGATTATTTACACGAAATTTGCTAGATAATGAAAATATCTGAACTCTCAAAGAATAATGTTTTAAATGTTTGAATCCAAAATTGATAACTAAGAGATCGCTTTTACAGTACATAAATGATTTTTCCAATGTCTGCATTTGAATAATGGTTTATTTTTTTCCAAGCCTGTTACGATGAAAAACCAAGAGAACTTTGTCAGTAATTACAAAATAAATGATCAAGATTTAATGAATTTGATAACCAATATCACGGGGATAAAACACAAAAATGCATTACCTTCCATGTTGCTGCATTTCTGCGGAAGTAACAAAAAGTATTTTGAAACCAGTTGTATATTTCATTCAAAGTTAGCTGCCTTTCGGGAGATTCAATAATAGCCTGGAATTAAAAAACGAAAGAAATTCAATAAATTGATAACAACAATCGTCAAGATAAAAAATAAAAATCGTAATTAAAATTTTATTTTCTACTAAAGTATTCACAGATCAGAATTCAATACTAAATCGTAGCGTAATCCCCATTCCACCATGATCTGGTCATGGGAGTTGAGTTGTGGCTCCTCAGAGTAAGAGTTCATGAATTCGGTCCCTAGTTTACTTCACAAATCAAAATGCCTGACATGCATTTTCCTAATAAGCTTCACTGCTATCGTGCTGTGTACATGGGTGTTTCCGGAGTTTCCTGAACTTTTAATATAAATGTGAGGAAGTTATTGTTATAGAAACACCCAAGATATTTCGCTTGTAGCACTACAGGATGTATTTTGTATATTGCTGAATCTGTTGCAAATCTAATGTACTAATGGTGAATGTTTTTAAGGTGAAAAGTCGTCGTCCCCCCATTGAGAACAATATTATAATTTAAACTTTTTTTTAAATAGGTGTATTGAGGAGATTATTATACTATTAAATTATTTCCAATTTTGTGTACATGATTTATTCTATGCATAAAATAACAGTAATTAAATAATCAATAACAATAACAGCTTAGTAACCCGTTTTCTCCTCAGCACCTTTATTATTAGAATGCTTAGATGAAACTGTTAAAAACAAAACCGCATTCCTTAAATAATTGAATATTACATGGGTAATGGAAGCAAATCTCAGCAGATGCGATGAAATTATATATGGTATAAATAATAAATTTAATCATAAATATTATAAATATCATCACAATTAATATTAATAAAATTGCATTAATCTATGACAATAATATTCCTCGAGTGAATTGTTTTACTAATATTTAGCCAATCCACAAATTCAATGTTTAGAGATTTAAAAATGAAGTGAAAATAAAGAAGTAAAAAAATAAATAAATAAACAAATTAAATAGATTATATCTTAAATATTTATTTAAGGTTTTAAAGGGCAAAAAGTATCAAAATTTTTGAGAACCAAATAAATAAAATTTTCCTCCACTCAAAAAAAAACAAACAACTTAAAATACATCACAAATAAACTCAAATACATTAGTATAAATAAAATTATTTAAACAAGTACTAAAGCAAAAGAAAGTACTAAAGTAATAGAAAGTACTACTATTACTTAAAGGAATATCTATTGAATACTAACCTGTCTAATAAGTGAGGCATAGGTAAATGGAGGACGGACGTCGGCGTTCTTGTAAAATTCACGATTTCTTGTAATTTCTGAAAATAAAGAAATATTATATCAAACATCATAGATCCTAGATAACATTTTTCCCCCCGATTGAAATATTTTTTCATTCTAAATAAAACAATAATTTGATCCTACATAGACATTATTTCGTATTTAATATAATATTATATATTTATTGCATAACAATGTTTTCTTTTTTATTTAAAATTTAACTTGCCTTCAGTTATATCTAAGTTGACTCTTTCTGCCGCCCTCCTTCGAACAGGGGGTTCTGGATACATATGTGGATCTAAAAAAATAAGCATATAATGACATAAATGTATCTTTACTTAAACACATTTTAAAATTATATCATTGTTCTACAGTTCTCAGAATGTGATGTTTATTAAATACAGATATGTACCGGAATATACAAACAAAAACAAGAGATCTGGATCTTCATCTTAAAATCAATTCAAGACTTAAGCACTTCATTGCATTTTCATTTGAAAGAAACGGTTAATTACACTGGTTAAAAAATTAATGAAGAATCGTAAAAATTGCTCTTACACGACCAAAAGAAAAGATTAAATTTTCATAACAATTACGCAATATATGCACAAAGTAATAGTGCATCAGAATATCATATGCAATTTAATTGAGTTGCTGTCATTTAAAGTTCTTTGGCATGCGGCTCTAAACAGCTATAAAAGTGCCTGCAGTTTCTGTAGAAATTGCGTAATAAAATTTAGAGATATCAATATTTTAATTATGAGTTCGATATCATTTATGTGAAGAATGATGAATTATCGGTGAACAGAAGCGGTCCCGAGTCATTCATATGATTAAATGTAATTAATAGATTCTTCCGTATGTCACAGATTGTGGAATGCATTTTTAAGAACAGAATCAGCTTCTAAGCGGGCAATTGAGAAAGAGCTAGAATTACATGTAATGTAAATGAACACTATTTGCAGCTAATTACAAGGAGGCACAGAACCACTACACTACCCAACACCACTAATTCGGTTTTTTAAAAAATAATTACTATAATTATATTTAGTAATCTAAATTTTCACTTCTCAGTTCGATGCGTAGAAAAAATACATTATTAATTAACAGAAATCGTATTATTGATATAAATAAAGCTAGTTTATTTTTAGTTGTATACAATAATAATATTGCACAATTTTATTCAATTATTCTTTAATAATGATAAGCGATTCTAAATCAATTAAAATAACTTCAATAGTTTCTGTTACTATCTTACTTCAGTTGCAGATGTCAGAAAAATATATATTTGGGGGGATTAAAAAAATAAAATAAAAAATAAATAAATAAATAAATAAATAGCATTACATTTTAAATATCAAAATTTGCTACATTAATATTAACTATGAATTGATTGCTTATCACGAATGATTTCAATCTTTTTTGAATACTACATTAGATAAGGGAAGAGTAAAAGAAATAACTTAAAAAACATGATTCATTTTCTATATTCCAAAAATAATATGTCAAAGTATATTAAAGCGCATAATTCATTTGAAAAATTTCATTTCAATAATAAATAAAATCTTTTAATTCACGTGTAACTTTGGATTTTTATGATAAATATCAGGAATTTCATGATAAGAAATTTGTATTTATATATTTAAAATAAAAAAGAACAATGAAAACCAAATACGATAATTTATTGAAACAACTGTCAACAGATGACGCCACTAGGCGCCCCTCAGTTTGTCCTCTACGTGAATTAGAATGACTATTAAATATTACATTATAAACACGGAAATTTAATAAGAAAGCAATTTTTAACGTCATTGATTTCAGTAATTTAAATATTTATTGCTCTTTTCTGTTACTAATATCAGTTTGTAAAAGAAAGATTAATCAAAAGAAAAAGAAGAGAATGATTATAAAAAATGCTGCTTTACATAAAATTTTGGGAAAGGGAAAAGTAATTGTTTTGATTGAAAAGTACAGCTTAACTTATATTATTTTATATTCGCTATTATTTATTTAATCATGCTAATATAATTTTCTAATATTATTTATTCATTTCAAAGTTTATTTGCACAGAATTCATTAATTAATGGACAAAATTAAATAAAAATTCTTAGTATAATCTATAAAATATTTTTAATTACTTACATATTTAATTTTTATAATGAATAGCAAAATATCATGACGAGAAAATTATATACTTAAAGTAAAAATGCGTCAATTAAAAAAAAAAAAAAAAATCACGACTTTTTCAAATAATTGTAGTGTTTTCCAACAGATGGCGCCACTAAGTTCAATCTG
This sequence comes from Caerostris darwini, assembly GCA_021605075.1. Classification (NCBI taxonomy): domain Eukaryota; kingdom Metazoa; phylum Arthropoda; class Arachnida; order Araneae; family Araneidae; genus Caerostris; species Caerostris darwini. The sequence goes on along the minus strand of BPLQ01007882.1, from coordinate 272,025 downwards.
TTTTCCTGCGAATAGATCTCGTAAAGAAATTAACTGAAGGAATAAGATGTGATTTTCAAAAAATCTTCTATAGTTATTTACATTCCATCTATTTTATGATTTCCTACAAATCATCTTAGAATTTATAGATATTTTCTTTATTAATAATAATTTATCGATAAACTATTAAGTAAACGTTTTCTGTTCTATTTTTAAGATAGAACAATAACTTAAAAATCACTTTAAAACGTAAAGAATCTGACGCACGTAATAGTCAAATTACCAATTTATTAAGATTTTCTTTAATTAAATAGTATTGCAAAATTAATCGAAAAATAAGTTTCTTTGAAAGTATATATTGCTGAAGTTCGTAGAAAAAAATATTTATTCTTGTATCCAACATCCGACTTAATCAAGTCGCAACGTTGCCGATAATCTATAGCGTAAGGATTCACAACATTAATGTTAACTCATGATGAAGTTGTACATCTCTTCCCCACAAACATTCACTTTTTCAACGTTAGTAAATGAGCTATCAGTCTGTTACCAAGTTTCAAACTTTATACTTATTACCAATAAACTCGCAAAAAAAAAAAAAAAAAAAAAAAAAAAAAAAAAAAAAATCAAGCAATATTATATTACTAAAAAAAATTATTTACTCTCTGAGAGATAATATTAATTTTGAAAACTTAATTGCTGCAGATGCTCATATAGATAATGTCCTAATATTAAATAACTTGCATGTGGGAATGCATTCTAATCACCCCGATATTCTATAACGTAAGGAAACAGCTCAATTTCTCAAATTATAATGTTATATTCTCCTATAAGTGGACTATCCAGAAGCTACATAGATATAATTTTCAGTTTTGAGAATTTCATAAAGTTTTCAACAAATACGAAATATGGCATCAAAATCACTTCTCATTCCCCAAGCGTGTACGTATGGGTTAAAAAAGCTTATTAAATTAATGTGATTACAAGTGATTGCTTAAAATAAAATCAATTAATTGCTTTAAAAATTAATAATTATAATCAATTAATTGTTTTAAATCAATTTATTGTTTGTTTTTGACATTAAATCAATGTGATTGTTTTTATTTATTGAAACATCACAGTAAATGAAATAAATATATTTGCGTATAGGATTTTTAAAATTTCAATCACACATGTTTTATTAAAAAAGACTTTCCCGTTTTTTACTGCCATCTAGTGACAAACACATAAACCGAATCGCAAAAGAATTAAATTGTAGTATAATTCCTATGGATTCTATGGATGATTACGAAACAGATTTTTGTCATTAAAAAAAGTAGTAGCAGAATTCATCTTCTTTAAAAATCAGTTAAACAATACAAATAACGAAATTATCAACTTTTTTTTAAATTTTTTTTTTAATGTAAAGATTCAACCATTGTAAATTGAACTTACCAGTCATTGGATGATGGTATCCTTTGTCACTTAGCCGTCGGCGCATGGGTCCTGTAGAAGAAGGTTGGAGAAGTGGCTGGCTGAGTGGCGGAAGAAGTCTTGATGGAATGTTCAACAGAGGTGAATGCATACTGGCCATGGATAACGGCATTTGATTACATGGTGGGAGAAGGTTCAGTGGAGGGGATGGATGTAGCGGCTTAGATGATGGAAGCTTGCAAGCATTGTTGTTATTGTTGTTGTTACTGTTTTTGTTTGAATTACCCTGCAGTTAAAAAATCAACAAATAGTTCTTATGAAGACTGTATACGCAGAATACGTCGGTTCATCTTGTTGTTCATTATTTATGTTTTTATTTACAGTTATACTGTTATGAATAAATCAATTACATTGAAAATTTAGCAAAATTAGTCAACGAATTTCTATAAGGAAATCTTCATAAGAGATCAAATAATTTTATTACAATAGAAGGATTTTATTAATTATATATGAGGTAAAAACACGTCTAACGTTTCGCAAAAAAATATTGTGAATTTATGGATTGATCTGTGGGTGCACTGTATTGTCAGGAAAGCCTCACTGGGTTGTGAAAATGGCCCTTCAAAATTCAAATTCTGTAAAAGTATTCGTAAAAAAACACCTACTTTTTGTAATTAAAATACTAAACTGTACGTTCTTTTTGTTTAACGCCTCTTTATTGTATAAAAATAATTTCCTAATTCATTAAACTTGTTTGGAATGGTTTCCTGATAATTTCTATCAAAAGGTTCAACTGAAAATGGTATGAAACATGAGAAAATGCTTACGATTTCCAAATTTCCAGAAGCTGAAGTTTTCATGTGCAAATGTTCCATCATCGCTTGAAGACGGTTCTTTTCTTTATCCAGTTGAATCTCTAGTTGAGAAACGACCTGCATTTGAACACGAGCTTGAGCAGTACTTCTATCGTCTAACTGGTGCTCAATGTTCAAATGCCTATTAAAAATAAAAGGAAAAAAAAAAAAAAAAAAAACTTTTACTTAAATACAAAATATAAGTAAATAAATTTAAATCGAATGCATTAAACAGTGAACACACAGCCCTTCATACGTTGAAGCCCTTCATACCCGTTACACAGTCATTCCTACGTTTACACATTCAAAGGGAAATCATCCATCTACGTTTACAAGTCAACACATTCATTTCCTATGTTGCCAACACAGTCAAATACGTACATTTCTTACATTGGAGATCTTAATTTACATTAAACTAAGGCGTGTATTATTCATGTGATTTGAAGTCTTTTAAATGTATCAAATCGTCGGTACAATGCTTCTAATGTCAAAATCAACACAAATGAATTTTAGATTAAATGTTTCGCGATCATTATTGGCAGAAACTGTTAATGATCAGCGGAAAAAAATTCCAACATTCGCTCCAATTCTCGTAATTTAATATTGAATAATTTCTATATCGCAACATTGAGATTTGTGTCCAATATATTTCATGGCAAAGTGCAATTATTACTCAATCTCAATTAAAAAATGTTTGAATTTTACAAATTTTTATGTGAATTTTGAATTAAAAATTTTTTTTTTATATTTTTGCGTAACCGATTGTATTTTACGAATTCCAACACAAACGTAACTATTTAGTGGTTTATTTTTTCTTCATTTTGAATTCATATACTATTTTCGATCTCAAGATAATTGCGAAATTAGTGCGTTCAAAGCATATATGATACTGTGATAATGTAAATGATGTTTAAAAGAGATGAGTAAGAAAAAGGAACTCATTTTTTTTTCGAATCATACTCTCTAAGATGATCGAGCTGATAATATTTATAAATGAATGAGCTGAATTTTATAAAGGATACACGAAAAAAATAAATGAATAACTAAACAACAATAATTACAAAAAAATGAATTTTTACAATATTATACAGGGTGTCTTTAAAATATCTGTCAAAAATGTAAAAACAGGTTGAAATAAGCAGATCTAGTCATAGAATGCAAATTTAGATACTAGTAAATATGGCAGAAATTAACATCAGGAAAATGAGAAAGGTATGCAAAGTCAAAGGAAACACTCTAATTTTCTCAATAGTGACCACCAACAGTAATTAAAGATTCACCTTGGCAGCCATGGATTGGAGTACATTAGCAAAAATGTCAGTCATGTCAGGCATATTTCCAACAGTAACTGACAGTCTAATCACTCAGGGAACTTTTATTGTGCCCACAGAAGAAATCCATCTACTTCATTTATTAATGAGGTGGAATTGTTGAAGTCCACTTCATTTTATAAATTCAATTATAGGCCCACTTCAAGAAACAGGTTCACCTCTTCCTATACAATGTGGGGCGTAAGTAGCGTCGAGGAAATTTCTGACGTTCCTTCTGAAGTGAGTTGGGGACAGGTGGAGAAACAAGAATTTCTGGCAAAATATCTTGTAAAAATGTGCTAATCTAGAAATGTGCGTTACATGCTTGCCATTTTTTGCTAATGTATACCAATCCATGCACCGTGATCTTTGTAAGTGTTGGTGGTCGATCTTTCGAGCATCTATTTTAAAATGCTTAATTATTAAAATGGTTGTTTCTTTTGACTAAACCTGTCTTTTTCAGTTACCTGCAGGTCATTACTTCCTTACGTGGCAACATATATACGTACACATTCCACACACATATTCTATTATAAAATTTGCTTATTTCGGCCCGTTCTACATGCCATTTTTGCCAGATATTTAAGATACAACATGTACATAGTTTATATTTACATACAAAAAATGAAGTTATTTTATGAATTGTACAGACACTATTGAAATAAAAATATTTTACTTACACTTACACATACTTAAAAATATTTTACTTACTTATTTTATTTACACTTACATATTTACTTTTTTTTATTGCGGTTAAAAAAATTGTATATGTGTTAATAAAAATATTTTACATATACAAATGATTTAACCACAGGAGGACCTTTTTAAAGCTATAAATTCTTTTACCATATATATGAGTATCACTTACATTAAAATTAAGTAGTCACCTATTCAAATTTTGCATGGCTATTGATCCAATTAGTACAAATGCAGTATAATATTAAATCATATTGCTATCCAACTTTATAATCACATTTTGAATGATGTGGAGAGGTATTGAATGAAATACACAAAGAAAAAAGTTTTTAATAAGTTACTAACCTGTTATTTAATATAGTGTGCCATCTCGAAGAAATACCAGACTAACAAATTATTTTGAAAAATGCCTTATACAAACAATACAACGCTTTCCAACGTATAATTAATTATTGTTTTTCAATTTGACGGCAACACTATAAAATATTCTCAATTTGTAATTAGTTTAATTACGCGCTTATAAGCAAATGAGTTTTTAAATAAAATAATGAAAACTCACAAGCCGAATAAAATTTTTATTTCATTTTGGTTAATATTTAAAGTAAAATATTTAACTAAGTTGGAATTTATTCTTTTATGTTACTTTATTAAGCATGAATGTTTTAAATCTCTCATCTTTCCTATAAAAGTGATTTTATTTTTCAATCAAATATAATATGTATACAAAGGATGACTTATAAATTTAAAAACAATATCTTAATAAGTGCTAGCATTTTTATTAGTGTAATTGAAATGAAGAGTAAAAAAATTACTTTTGAATTCAGTATACTGAAGTATTCAGCATATTGATTGAAAATGCGTTGGTAGACCAAGTAAATTCTTAAAAATAATTATTTATAAGGGATTTAAGAAATTTTTAAGTATTCTGCGTAATTTTTTATTTATTAAAATTAGATTTTATATTTTAAAATCACTAGAAAACTTCAATAATTTAAGTTTTTCTATCAATAATTCCGAAATGATCAAAAAATTCCATTTTAGGATAGCTGAAACATAGGAACTTATACCTTATTTTTACAACTTTATTTACTTACGAGCACTTTTAAAAGTGAAAAATGCTTTAAAAGACCCTTAACTTAAAATGTAAGTGATACTCAAAGGTAACTGAATTTATAATTCGATTACTGATTATCAAACCAGTTTTTAAGTAAATATTAAAATAGGAAATTCATATCTAAGACATTATGTCAAAAATTGGTAATAATTAAAAAAAAGGTATTCTGAACGTTGGAAAACGTTTCTATAAATATTAAAAGCTAATCTAAAGACATGCCATTTAGTTTTTACGATTTATAGTACTAAATCACTGTTGGAAAAATTATCACTCAATTTTCTCAATTAATTGACAGTTTTTTTTAAAAATTATTTTGTATTATATCCAGCTTATTAAAACATTTTTCAAACTATTTAAGAAGAAAGACACCTTTTTATGGAACGAATCCAAGCAGATTTGGCATGCATATGTCACATAAGTAGTGAACAAATGCAAATATGAAAGGAAAATATAATTAATGTTAAAAGTGCCAATGTATATAGAACGAATAATTTTTAACGATGAATAATTAAATGATTAATATAAGTTCTATAGTATTATCTAGGCGTTCGTAACAAATATACAAAATTTCAGTTTAAGAACTTATTTGGCATGTCTTAGATTTTGTTGAGTATAACTTACTTGAGGACAGTTGTATGAGTACAACTTACTTAAGGAAATCCTGATAATCATCGCAGAATGTCTCACATCCAGGCCATTTACACACACCATGGCCAAAGAGAAGATGAGTTGGGGATTCATCCTTTGGTGTAGCAGTTCGACGGTTAGTCGGTGGGGTAAGTGATGGTGACCCCATATTTTGCTGACCATTTTGTTGCTGCTGGGATGCTGCAGCTGGGGTGACATGGTTGCCATTAGTGATACTTAGTTCTTCATTATTCTTCCATGGTGTCACATTTGATTCAGTTTTTTCCCCTGTAGAAGAAAAGGATTAATATGAACAGAAGATGTGGCCCTGAAGGGAGGGGGAAAAAAAGGTTTGTAAATAAAGGTGATATTCCAAATTACTGGCCTTTTAATCATATGTTCGGATGCAAGCATGCATGTAATGAATAAGCAATGTGTACGCATGGATGAAATGGTTTATGAATTTTAAGAATAATAACTTGCATTTGGGTCCCGTTTGTTAAACAAGAGACATTTAAGCTTGCATCTGTGCTGGTTAGTCAGCTAATAAACTGGTGTACAAAACTTTTGGGAAAAAACAGTTGTTGTTTAACTCGGCTAAATCACCTGAGAGACAAGAAATTCAGAATACAGAAACAGTATTTTGTATTTAAAGTGTTAAGAAAGCATACTAATTTTAAAAAATGAATAGAATGCATACGGTATGCAAACGAACAGATAAAGTCTTTATGGTAAGAGTAGCATTAGTATAAATGCTTGTCTGCTCAAGGAGTAGAACATGCAAATTGTCCTTTAATAAGGGATAGAACTTCCCTTAATTTCAATGGTTATTTTACATCGTTTCTCTACACTCAACTGAATATTATCAAACAATTGAGAAATTTTTTGTTGTAAATTAGGAGTTTTTCAATTTAAAAAAATTACACAAAATTCTATTCAATCAGCATGATAAGTTGGTTAAGATATTAATCAGATACAACTGTTATATTACAGTTGTTAAAGTGATATAATGCAGAGAATGTCAAACATTTTTGTAACGTTCTTGGCTTTCTGAATTAATTAAATTTAAATGACTTTAAAAAACTTGAATGGAATAAGTTTGGAATAAGGTTTAACTCTCATCTGTCTCGTTAAAATATTCTTTGCCATTCTATGTCATTGAAAAATAAACTGTATATCGAAGGGGGTATGGATATTTTTGCTTTTTATGAAGAGAAATACTTTTATTTAATAATCAGGAAAATATGTGAAAATCAGGATTTTAATATGTCGACGCTTAAAATAAGTGACACGAATAATAAAAAAATAAAGAAACGTTAAAATTTGCCTTGAATTGACTGAAAAAAAAACTGATAAAAATGCATAACTAACAAAGATACGTAGACCTCATATTATATCTAAAAATGCATCTTATGTTTTAAAAGATTTTCCGATTTCCCAAATTTGAACTCCACTATCGAAAAATCTATATACATTTCTGTAGAAACTGTAAAGCTAATTAAAAAAAAACATGACGTTCACCGGCAAACGCCAAAATATATTCCTCCGTTTAAGACTATGTGCAAATTTGTTATATGAAAATTATTTGGCAGATGAAAAATAGAAATATGTAATTATAATTGATGAATATTTGTTTGTATTTATATGATTGCAATAGATAAAGATCGATTAACTATCGAAAAAGAGGAGAAAACGACGTAAAATGTCGATATAGAGAAAACAAAGTTTTTCTAAAGGTTTTTGATTATTACTGGATTCTCTTAAAATAAAAAACTTAAAATGACGAAAGTAGAAAAAAATGTAAAAATTAACTGGGATTATTATCATAAATGTGTTTCAACACTTATTTTCAAAGAAGACATACCATCATTTTGCCTAAATAATTTTGGCTGTGGCTACCACTTATATCTCTAAAACTACTAATTTAATGACACCGAAATGGAAGGTTATTCCCCCCCCAATAGCAAGTTTACAGAACAACAGATATTAAAAAAAAATACAAAAAAAGCAAGATATAAACAAGGGACATCAGTTAAATCATCAACTTAAGTATGGCAATTCAATAACACTTCCATAAAGAAACAGGAGGCAGTGCAGAACAGGAAGCAAGGTGAGGCATATCCATTTCTTCCTTGTTATCACACAGAAAAGAGAGGGTCAGGAGCCAGCTTAATTCTGTGAAGGTAGAAACAATAACATAGTGGAAACAATCGTGACCAGAGAAAGACCGTAGCAATGCCACCAATTTTTCTCTAGTCCAATCAGGGATATCACGAATACGATCGTACCAGGGCTTGGAATCATTTCTAGCGGCAGCATCCTTAAAGAAGGAGTACCTAAGAGTCTTTTTAAGTAACTGTAAAACAGAGGCCCCCTTTTTTGCTAGGAAGTTAGCGGCCTCATTTCTCTCTATTTCGCAGTGGTCCGGGATCTCTGCAAGACGACTGTTTTATTTTACTGCGACAACCTTCGACAAACGTGTCAGAAGGTTAACACAGTAATCAATATCTTTGGATCGGGAGGAACATGGAAGTTTATAGACTGAAGAGCTACTCTCGAACTGACAGAAGCATCCCTTTAGAGAAATACTCTGATCGGCTTTATAGTTGAATAAGATCCAAACGGATAGCAGAGCTGACACGAGAGCACTAACAGGGAAGTAAAATTAAAACAACTCAAATGAATACCGGATCTAACATTAACACCATCACTTGTTCTAGAGTCATTCGTATAAATCCTGAGCCAATGTGAGATGGAGTAGAGAGTATCTATAGTTTCTTATGCCACGGATTTTAAAACTTTATCTCATTGTTCTCCGTTTTTAACAAACTTTGGCTCAAGCCAAGGCAGATAGAAAATGTCTTGGTTTCGATGTGGTTATGAGACAATAAAAATTCTTCAGTTTCAAAATCGATGCTGAGGTGAGAAATCGAATCAGCAATCCCCCTTCCCCTTAACAAAGCCTCTCCGAGTCTTTAAATTACATTCAATCTCAGCAGAGACATGATCCTATAAGGACATGCAACCAGGAGTTCTGATTATTTTTTCTCATAACAGCAGGGCATGATCTTTAATAATTAGACTACGAGGCGTGTTATACTTGTGCACAATAACATGTAATCCATTGGGGTGGATTTCACCGCGCCAGTAACAAGACTCAAGACCTGATTATGAAAGTTTTCAAGCGAATCGGTTATTTTCTTAAAAGCAGTAACCAGTGGTTCACAGCAATAGATCAGAATTGAAAGAACGTAAGCGTTATAGGTATGATTTAAGGTGGATATGGAGCAATCCAATTTTGACCTCGCCAGAATTTTCAATAGTGACAGTCTCTTTGAAGTCCGACTAGTGATGTCCGCAATACGAAAATTACACGTGAGTTTTCTGTTGAAGGTAACACCTAGATATTTAAACTTTTCTGTCAATGGCATAATACTGTCTTCATAAAATATCTTTAGGTGGAAGGGCTGATGAGAAAAAGAAAAAGATTGCACAAATGTCTTATCTAGATTAACTTTCATATTGTTTTTCTCAGACCAGCTTTTCAAAATGAGCATTGCTTTATTTAATGTGGGTTCTATGGACTGTTTTGCAACAGACTTAAGAGATCTGGTCCATACAACTAGGTCATCGGCGAACAGAAAACATTTAATGCCGTCAATAGCCTTCAATTTTCTAACTAGATCGTTAAAATAAATATTAAACATAGTGCAGCTAGATACCGCACCTTGAGGCAGGCCAGTATTTGGGGATTTGAACTTCGAATAGCAGTTGTTTTATAGGACACTACATATACGGTTATTAAGAACCATGGAACCAGTTCAACATATTCGATTGAACAACCATATTAATGAGCTTTAGAAAGAGATTTTCTCTCCATAGCAGATCCTAAGCAGAAGAATTGAAATCTAAGAAGGCAGCACATCAAATGCATCTATTGTCAAGAGTCTTGATGGACCTACTAATGAGGGCAATATGATTATTGCTGGATCTGAATCTTCAAAATCTGATTTTCTGCTCCTCGAGAATACCTCCAGTTTCCAAGGACCAGTTTAGTCTGCTATTAATAATTCTTTAAAATATCTTTCATAAGTTACTTGCCAGGGAGATCGGCCTGTAGCTCTGGACCGCCCCAGGATCTTTATCTTTTTTTATAGATCGGGATGATTGTAGATTTACACCAGTGGGAAAGAAAATATCCCGAAGACAAAATTTTGTTAAATGGCCTCAAAATTGATTTAAAAGCTCTAAGGCTTAAGTGCATGAGGAACTCGGAGAATATGCCATTCTCCCCTGGGGACTTGCGTGTTTTAAGACACTTAAGTGAATTCCTTAATTCGATTGAGCTAATAGGGGCATTGAAGATAATCATGTCATTTTCCTCTGAGAATACGTGGATTATAATTATAACATGAAACTATTTAATATAATTAACTTTTTTAAAGGAACTTCTAATCAATCCCATATGCTATATATGCTAAACAAATGTTTTGTTATATTTTTATAGAATAATTCTTATAATCCATGCATATAGAGAAAAATATTTGTGCGCGCGTTTTCTATTTCTTGTAATTTAAAAATTGCATCAATGAGAAATTCATTTTTTTTCCCATCAAAAAGCTTTATAGTTGTGTCAATGAGTAAACAAAAGTTGCCTAAATACTCTATTTAATTCTTTTAAATAAAAACTACAATTTCTAGCAACACAATATTGACAAAATGAAGCTGATTGATTGAACGATTAAAGCAAGTGTAATTCTAATAGTTCAACGCTCGCTTTCATTTATGCTTCTTCAACTTCAAAATAATATAAATACCAGCTAACAATATAAGATGGATTTTGTGTTATAACAATATTTATTTTGAATTATTATCATCAATATTAGTTATAATTATCATTAATTTAGATTTATTATTATTAGTCCCTTTTATTTGAGTTAATTTCTTGAATTTTAAATTCTTTCTTTTTCTTTATTTTTATATGAAATAGCAGCTTCAAATATTACCAGACTATAGTATAATCTGGTAATATCAAATAAATTAATATTTAATAAATTAATATAAAATATTTAATAAAATTGAATTTTTTTTATCTTACAGAATAATATAATGAATTTATGATTAACATATTTTGATTAACATACAGTTTTACATTTGAGGTCATATTTGTATTTAAAAACATTTTTTTATTAATTTCTGATAAGTAATATTAACAAGTTGAACATTTTCTCCCGTAAATTTATCAGGAGACTAATTTTACATTCTTTATTAATTTTTTTTCTAATCAAAATATTTCAATATTTGCGAAAAGAGTCGACTCCTTTTAGTCAAAAAATAAAAGAGCTTGAAAAAAAAAAAAAAAAAGATTGAAACTAAATTCGTTATTTTATTCAATATTTCATTCCAATTTCCCGATGTCTCGCATGAAGATAAAAATTCAAATTAAAAGGATTCTAATTTTTTTCTTTTTACTAAATATGCCAAGAAGATTTTATTTGAACCACAAGGCATTCTAATCTAAATTATTAACATATACTGATGGTATTACAATATGATTAGAACACGTGATTGATGAATAAAAACGTTATGCATCTAATTTCTGTTCTAAGAAATTTAAAATGAACTTAAATGTAAAAATTCTTATGATAGAATCACCTTAGGATCAATAACAATATGTGCATACTTACCGACGATATAAATTGTATAAAAAAAAGATATAAAGGATTGCATTGAACGACGACATATATATAAAATTACATTGAAAAAAAATTCTCTAATAATAAAATTTTAATTTATTATAAGTAGAATTTATAACTTACCTTTGTTTAAGATACGCACGTAAGCCAATACAAATAAACTAATTAAAATTGCTTACCTTATGAAAATTGTATATAAATTTTGACATCATTACTATAACAATTTTTATTAAAGTTGGCATAATTAGTAATAATATTTAAGTAATTATTTGTCTGTTGATTGGTTATTTCAGTTTCTAGGCGTAATTATTATATTTTAATAATAATATATATATATATATATTAACACATATCTAATTTTTATATCTATTCATGTAATATAGATATTTTAATTGTTCCTCAATAGTAATCATAACCTGAAGCCTGTTCCAGTAGTAGAGCCAGTAAGAGGGCCCAAGTTCTAGTCCGTGAGACTAAGTCCGTTGCAGGCCTGCTTTCAGAAACTTAGCGTTTGTGACGAGACTTACGGAAGTGTCTCGAAGAGTGTTTAGGACTTTCACCCATACGTATACATAATCTTTTTCCATCATCGTCCATCGCTTAATTGTTCGTGGTATCCATAAGTGAAAACTAGGTTTACAGATAAACAAAAAATAATAACGTCATACTTATTAAATTAATAGTCTATATTAATTTATGAGCTTACTTTTTTTCTTAATATTTCACCCCATTTTTGTTCTTTTCATTTCGCTTTAAAAGACAGGCATAGTGTTAGGACAGTATTTACTGGGGTAAGAAACTATTGAACAATGATATTACTGTTAAAGATTTGATTAAAAAATATACATATATAAATCAGATTAATATCTGGAGTGATCTCGCAGTTTGAGCATTGAATTTCCGAACAGGAAGGGCTAAGCTTGAAATCCAAAGCAGAGCCGAATTGAAAGTTTCCGCGTCTAAGCTAAGAATAGGCACAATAAATTCTTATGCGGGATAGTTATTCCAAGAAGTTCAAAAAGAAGGGTGGAGAATACGAATGCATTCTCTTCTAGAGGCCATTTTTGGGTGCTATTTTTCAAATTAAGGTGAGCAATTCCAACCCCTTGGGACAATAACAACCCTTCTTCCTTGATGAACGACTGTTATTAAAGTGGACAAAACATAGTAATCAATCGAGTTAAAATTCCAAGAAGACATCAATGCGATTATATTTTACTGTTAAAATTCACTATACATACAGGGAATATACAATATTGAAATTTTATCTTTTTACTCCCCAAGAGAGTAGATACAAACACGAAAAATTTCATTTCTGTCATTTTAAAAGACAATTAGGAAAAATTATAGAAAGTTTCAAAATCTTTCAATTTTCATTTCAACCAACCTTGAACAGAAGTGTTATAAGGACTGGCAGTCATTAAGTACTGGCGATGGCTTTGCTGAAGTTGCTGGATTAACTGATGCTGCTGAGTTGAAAGTTGCTGTAGCTGCGCTTGTAACTGATGTCTAGTTCCCTTTTCAGAATTGACTTCCATTGGTAGATTGGTTAATTGTTGCAGAATTTGATTCTGCTGGAGCATATTCATTTGAATTTGTTCCTGCAGGTGGGGTATGAAAGCTTCCAGCTGCTTTAACTGTTGTTGTTGATGTTGCTGAAGGAATAAAAAAGAAATTCAATAAATAAGACGAATAACATTATCACCTAATGTAGTTAAACATTCATAATAAAAAAAATCTGTAGGAAACTAAATTTTACTAGAAAGAAATATTTGCGTGTAAAAGCGAGTTATTCCATTTTTAGAGCTACGTATTGCACATGTATATGAAATTTATTCACTTCAGTTTAAAATAGTTTTCTATGCATTTTCCTCATTTATTGTAATTGAGTTTCATTAATTTGTATTGATGGAATGATGATAAAATGATATTATTTCTGAATTGATTTAAAGATTTGTCAGTCATGAGTTCAATATGAGGTTTCAGTTTATTGATAAATTATTTGCTAAAAATACAGGCGCGAATCACTCCTGGATATTATACAAGATAGGGTTTTCACCGCCAAAATTACAACGTGGTTTATTCACTGTTGCGGATTATATTTTGGAAGGTACGGTACTTTTAAAAGGGAGAATTGAAATTTTCTGAACAAAATTTTAAAAAAACTGACCTTAAAGAGATGCTCATTAAAGCACTTATAAAGATTGAAAGTGACGAAGCATTATAAACTGAAATGAATAAATTTCATATACTTGTGAAATATGAAGCTCTATAAATTTCATATATGTGTGAAATATGCAATTAGAGCAAATGTGAATTAAAAAGAGCTATTCCATTGCAATTTTATTGATACAAAACTTTGCTTTACCTGCTGCCGTTGATAATATAGAGCTTGTTGTTGGAGGAACTGTTGGATTTGGGCAGGTGATAGAAATTGCTGCATTTGTCCCTGGTGGGGTGCCATTAGAAGCTGTGCAGTATTCATGGGGCGCTCTCCGTTACTACATCACAACCTTTACCGATGGTCTTATTCTAAAAAAATAATATTAAACTATAGAAAGAATATTAAAACAATGGAAATACACTTGGAGAATAAACAACTTATTTAGAAAGATGTATATTATTACATAAAAAATTGAGAAAAAAAATCAAATTGAAAAATAAATGTTTTAAAATTTGAACTTAACAATTATTTTCTGGAAGAACAGTAATACTAAAACTAGGGTTTGCCATTTTCTAAGTGACAGTACTGAACTTAGGCCTATTTGTGATTATTGTCAGGTCTAAATGATGCTCTGTTATCTTAATTAGTCAATCGAGTAAAAATGTAGTAAATGTATTAAAATGTATGTAATTTTTGTAGTATTGGAAAAATGTCCGATGGCCATAAACAGAAAACCATGCAAGAAATTATAAAAACGTTTAACAACCATTGCGATAGAATAATCACACTTTGAGATTGCTGTAAAACATATATACACATATTAAAATAAACATAAATTTATAACAAATTTGGCTGTAAAAAATAGTAATAGAAATAAGGCAAATTAGGATATCACGTCATTGGAAATATTCTAAGTATCTTCCAAAATGTCTATAAACAATTTTCATAATGATTTAATATATCTGTAATATGTGCCTTTAATATATATGTAATAAATGTTTTTTAATTTCATCTTTTAAAAAAAAATGTTGCACCCATTGAAAAAAGATTTTATTATTATTTTGATATATTACTTAATGGAAAAAAAGAATTTAAACTTTTTAACATTTTTATTTTATTTATGATGTAATACAAAACAAAAAAATGTAATGAAGAATTGAATTAAAATTGTAAATGTACACATGATTCATAAAAGTATAAAAAATTAAATATACAATTACGTGTGCAAAGTAATCATTAATAGTTTAAGGATCTATTAAAAAAATATGCAAACAAATATTTTTCTGCACTGCATTTTTTGAGTGCAGCAACTTTCAACTCAGCAGCATCAGTTAATTCAACAACTCCAGCAAAGCCATCGCCAGTACTTAATGCAGAAAAAAATGCAGTGCAGAAAAATATTTGTTTGCATATTTTTTTAATAGATCCTTAAACTATTAATGCTTACTTTGCACACGTAATTGTATATTTAATTTTTTTATACTTTTATGAATCATATATACATTTATAATTTTAATTCAATTCTTCATTACATTTTGTTTTTGTTTTGTTTTACATCGTAAATGAAATAAAATAATGTTAAAAAGTTTAAATTTAAGTATTTGAACTAAGCATTGAGCAGTAAAAACTCTTATGTGCAGAGGTAAAATGCGTGAAAAAAACCCAAGATAAATACTATGGCTGTTTCTCCAAAATACCCTCTCATATTTATATATCTCCTTTGTATATGTACTTCTAGATAAAGCTATCTTTGGGATATAACTGTTTCCTTATAGGTCCTTTACTGATTTCCTGGACAGCTTGTTTCTCACTCATTTGATATATTTGTACAACGTTCGTTTTGGACCATCGGCAGCTTTTGGCGTTTACCCTTTCGATGTACATAAATATTATATATATATGGAATGCAAAATGTAAAAAGAATTAAAAAATAAAATTTTAGATTTAGTTTGCATTAAAATTTTCAAACAATTTATACGTTAAAGAAAGTTAAGATTTTCTTTTTCATTTCTGCAGCAAAATGGTTTTTAATTCCAGTAACTAAACACAATTATTTTAATTTATTCAGTTGTTTATTCACAATTTAAGAATAAATAATTCTAAATAATTTTAAGAATATTTATCTCATAATTAATTAAATTAAATTCCAATGCATAATAAGAACTTTTAACAATATATTTATTCATAGGATGTACTGTTAAAAAACATATAACGCTACGATTAATTTCTATGGTTATTTTATAAGGTCATTCAGAATTGAATAAATGTTTTAAGAACATGTTTTCATAATAATGTAAATAGTGAAATATAGTTCACATTAGTAATGGAAATTAATACGTGAAAAGACGCACATTTTTATCCTGAACAGGTAAGAGGAATTTTAAAAATTTCAAATAATTATCTTTTCCTAATACTAGTCGATATAATAAATGTTTATTATCACTTAATATCAAATTCATGGAAAAACAGCATTGAAAAAGTTCAGAAATCTGTTAATTTTGTATGTGGTTTCCTAAGATTTTAAATTTTGTTTCATTAGACGCTTTTGAAATGTATCACATTATATTCAGAAATGAAAATACTTTCATTATTTTTTTTTTGAAAGAATAAACCTACATCTGAAACTTATTTGATATGCACTTAAAATTTTGTAAATATCTCAAGATTAAAAAAATTAATTTAAAACTCTAAGAAAGTGATAGTTATACATTTGGTTATTTAAAATCAAAATTTGCAATACAAAATTAAAAAGAGAATATTATATAACAAAGAAGTTTTGAAAAGAAAGCTTTAAAGATCTGCAATTATTGTTTTTATTGAAACTTTAATATAGCCTGTTCTATTGATACTGATATAAAATTCATCACAAATCCTTTAGTTTTTACAGAAGTGTTTATGGTGATGCCTATTGATTTATGTTTTAATTTAAAGAGAGAGTATTTGTATTTTTTTTTTCAAATTAATGTTAGAGGAAACAATTTCAATAGTTTTTATAGTAATGGGTGGAGAAATTCAGAATTCGTTTCATGAAATTTTGAATTTTTTTTTCAAAAATATAGATTTTAAAAATGCACAAGTAAAATCTATTTCGTATGGGATAAAATTCGAACATGATTATCATGCTAATTGAATTTAACCATAAAAGGTTTTTTTGTAACCTTCACTATAAAAAATGAATTAATATTTTCTGTTTAGCTGATCATTTTAAATATAAGTAGCATATTGGATCAATCAAGGATTTTGAAATAGATCCTAATGATCTGAAAATCCAAAGGAAACCATATACCTACGGTACAAATGGGGCAGCCATAATTAATAATTATCAATTAATTAATAATAATTAACCACTATATATGGGCAAATGCGATTTCAAAGGACAGTGTATTTTTATTAAATTTTCCACGAAAATTGTAATTCATATTTAGTATAATTTTAGAACTAGATTTAAAGATGCGAGCAGTTTCAAATCTAAATTTGCGTTTTTTATTAATCCATTTGCAATTGATATTATTCCACATGGTTTTTCCAGTTTTTGATATAAATAATATCTGATACAGCATCGGAAGAAATCGAAGTACTAGAAATGAAAAAGGACCAGGCATTACAAATTCAGCCCAAATCTCGTCTCCCGAGTGAATTTTGAAGGTTGGTGATTTAATGAAAGCAGCCTATTTTCAATTTTTCGGTACAACATATTCATGTGAGTATCTAAACTCAAAAATGAAGTTTGTCAAGTCAAAATATCGTTCACAATGAACAAATCAGCATTTTAAAGAATTGTTGCGAATTGCATTGACAAATTACACATATTTAAAAACATTTTCAAACGAAAATCGACTGATCTTATAATTATTAAATATTTTTTTTTTGTTAATTTTTAATTGTATTTATTTCATAAAATTTCAGCCAGTGTGTGATATTAATTAATTAATTAATTATTATTTTTGATATCCCTTCCTCAACTATTTCCTTCAATATTATACATTTTTCTGAATCCGTTTGTTTTAAATATTTATTATCCAGCATTCTGGATTGGATAATAAACAATACAATTACATATAATCTATTATAACAACAAGGAAATTACAATTACATATTATAACAGCAATGAAATTACAATTACATATTATAACAACAATACAACTTAATCACTGCAATTTTTTCTATTGATTTACTGTTATATACAAAGCTCTTAGATGTAAGCATATTCCAATTGATGGAACTGAAATTGATAATAAAATTGATGGAACTGAAATTGATAATAAAATTGATGGAACTGAAACTAAATTGTTAAAAAACTAACTAACAAATTATTCAAAAAATCATTTTTTATTCCACGTGATAATGTGATTTTACAACTATGTAAAGATCTTCTGAATTAGGCCTGCAGTAAATAAATCCGCGAAAACTTTCCACGATATATCATGATAAAAGATATTTTCTAAACCGGCCTATACTGAAAAAAAAAACCACCCTGGTTTATCCGACATTAAAACCCAAATCTATGTGATGATTTAACAACGAGCATTAATAGATATCAATATCTGTATTAAGAAAAAAGACATGAAGAACAAGGTTAAAATCATGGAAACAAATTATAAAAAAAATGTATAGCCAATTTAAATATCATCACCCCAGTTTCTTTAAAATTTGAAAAATTAATGACATGAATAATTTAAGAACCATTAAAAACTAGTTTTTGAACGTTTTAAAAACGTTTTCTGAACTCTGTTTAATATTTACATTTTATTCTTTCTGTTTTATATTTACATTATTTACATGAATAATTTACGAATATATAGTATATTTTATTCATTGAATATCTAATACATAATGCGCTAAAAATAATAAAGATATTTAGCAATACAACATAAAACCAAAGTTTTTATTAACTAAAATTTAACCTCTTAAAAAATAAATTTTAATTCTATTCAATTTTTTTTATATAAATTCAAAATTTTCAATATTGCATTTTTACCATATTTTTACGTATGTTATACTTAAATGAAAATGAAAAGGATAAATGGGTCCATTTCATTTTTTAAATAGTGTTTTTATTTTATCTTAATTTTAATAATAAAAGTGTAATCATTTATCTGAATTTGATAATCACACAATAACCTCACCGTTAAATACCAAATGACAAAATAAGAGAAATAAACAGATTAAAGCAGAATATAATCAATCCAAATGGCTTTTTTTTAAAAACCTATGAAATAAAGGCTTTCTTAATGTCTATAAAGAAATGTTTGCATTAAAATACTTTTATTAGAGTCTGAATTCTTACAGTTTTATTTAATTTAATTTTCCTGTTTCTGATATTTTTTAAAACGTCAATGGATACGAAATATTTTAAATTTTTTTGTTAAGCAATAAAAAATAAGTAAATCAGTTTGATTAATATTACCTTAAATATTTTAACCGTTTTACAATATTTAAATTATCAAATTTTGTTAAAATGATTATAAAATTTCTAATAAAATGCTTAGATTTTTTTTTGTACGAAAAGGAATAAACATTAACTTTTAATTACAATATATTATTATGCAAAAGTTATACATAGAGATTTCATGCTAATGACATTTTTTTCTTCTAATTTAAAACGAAAAATCCTAAAAATGTTTGCTAAAATTGATTAGCCATAATACTTCATGTAACACTTTTATTTGAATGTTCAAATAATTATAGCTTTTTTACATTTCATTTGTAAGATTTAGCACAAGCTATAAAAATTTAGTAAATTTCAAACATACAAGTGTACAAAATTTCTAATTAACTTTATTACTAAACTTATAGTATCCTTTTAGTTTTGTTAGATTCTTTTATCATTGGATTTTTAATTACATTTTGTATGTTAAATACAAAATACGATTTGAATTAATTCATTTATCTATATCCAATTGCCTTCTTCGTCTAAGTTATTTAGTTTATGGTTAAGTTAATTAACAAAAAACAACTAATTCTTGCTAAAAATAAGAAAATTAAGCATTTTTTACAAGCAAAAAAATTTAAAAAAAAGCAAAAAAAAAAAAAAAAAAAAAAATCAACGCTTTATTTTCGGCTTAAACTTGATAACTATATTAACCACTCTTTTTAAGTAACATTTTATTCATAAAAAAAGTAAATGGTTATTTTTTGCAATATTCTACATAGTAACTTTTGACATTATAATCTACTATGTTATATATTGATTTTGCATGTTGTTTTAAGACAAAACAAAATACCTTTTGTCGTTATTGTATTTTGTTGCACGTTTTGGGCGAGTTTTGGCAGCAGGTGTATATATATATATATATATAAATCCTAAACACGGATACAAATTGAACTATAAAGACTCTAATTAAACTAACTTAACTCTACTTAATTTCTCTAAATTAAACTATAAAGACTCTACATAGTGACTTTCGGCATTATAATCTACTATGTTATACATGTTTGCGCGTTGTTTTAAGACAAAAAAAACTTTCGTCCATACTCTATTTTGTTGCACATTTTGGGCGAGTTTTGGCAGCAGGTACATAGACTAAATCCTAAGCATAGATTCAAATTAAACTATAAAGACTCTACTTAATAATAGTGATGTAATAACATAATAAGGACTTTATTAGCCTTATTATCTCAATAAATGTTAATCGAAGTCAAGTTTGCATGATGTCCTTAAGTTAGCTATACAAATTTTTACAAAGATTCTCTTAATCAATTTACCATTAATTTGTGGTATTAAACATTTGGACATGCTTTTTATATTAGTATAAAAATGTTTTTTTTTTTTTTTTTACAGTGTCAATTTTTTTTATGAAAACTATAAAATATGATTGAATACAACAAAAATTCGGTACTATTTAATTGATGAACACTGTCGACATAATATACTTTTCGGAATAATCAATACACAAGAAACCATATTTTAATATTAATAAACAATGAGTTGTTTTTCTATACTACAGTGCAAGAAGTTGTATTATTTCTTGTTAAAAATGATAATACAACTATTAATAATATTACAACTATTAATAGTTGTATTATCATTAAACTAATGATAACACATTAAACTAATGATTATACAACAATTTGATGACACATAAAACAGTTAAACATAAGATATTCATTGAAAAGTGTTCTTACCCAGTATATCATTTTTGGTAGTTGTGAAGGGTACTCAGCAGTTGTAGATGAAATAATGAGGTAAGAAAATCATGAACTAATGCATGCATTTTGAAAGACAGGTGACAACGCATCCCAAAAGATAAGTCGCCTATAATTTCTTTTTGCTGGAGCGATTAAAAGAGATTAATCCGCCTGCCTTGCGCATCGTTCATTCGCAATATCAGCTCGTAAATCTCTTTTCTGTCTGTTTTAACATACGACACCAATCGAAAAGAAAACAAAACTGCACGATGGTAAATGGACAGCGTCCGACTCTATAGTATTTGTAAATCAAGATAAAGGCGCAGGACTGATGCCTATTTTTTCATTTTTCTGCTTTTTAAATTACCTTTTCGAAGTAAATGTGTTCTTAAATACATTAATTCCCAAGGTTTATGTTCCTCTGCGTGTCCAAGGGATGTCTTTCGTGTTGAAATACTCGAAAAATTATGCATTTGCGACTGTTTTCATAATAGAACTTTAAGAGGAGGAATGAGCCAAAGCTTTGCTTGTCTGGAGTTAAGCCTCAAGATGGTGAGAAATACTAGAAAATTAATGAGGTTTTTTTAACGATAGAGATTTTGAAGCTTGATATTTGTCTCATACTGTTTGGCTTATGTGTTTCCTCAGCAGTCAGTAGAGTAAAGGAAAGTGTTAGTTTATGATTTGCAAGCAAGAGATTAAAAACCAGGTATTCAGTTGGTTCTCTTAAGTAAGTCTAGAATGTTTATCATTTTTAAAGGCATACATGCTTTCGAAATTTTTGCTTCCAAGTGTCTTATAAGAGATGTTTTTAATGTTTTTATGTTGCATATACCATTATTTATCTAATAGAATACATAAAAAAAGCCGAAATTTGTATGATCTACTAGTGTCTAAATCATCACTTTAAAGTGATGTACAATAGACAAGAGAAATTTAATGAGACTTTTTCGAAGCTATACATTTTAAGACTACCATGCAGGATAAGTTGGCATTTTATATTTCTCAGTAAGCATCCATTGGTCCAAAGACCTTTTTAATAAAGAAAGGAATTACATAATTCTTCGTAAAAAAGAGTAGATGCTGATGATAGGGCTTCTATAAGATGATGAGAATAAATAAATTAGAGTTCCTGCTCTTAAAATTACCTTTCAGAAATAAATAAATTCTCATTTTTAATATTTAACACAATAATAATAATGTGTTTGCCACTATTCCCACAACAGTTCCTCATGATGAAAGGAGTTAATGCAAAGTAATTTGAAAAAAATGAGAAAATAACATTTTAAATTATGCAGGTTAGTGTTATGTTAAAGTATATTACTTGAAGTCAGGCCACAGCATCATAGTGCCTTTCTTTCTGATTCCGATATACAACAGCGAAATATGCATTTTATTTTACAGTTATTCCGTTTAGTTTTTATTGTTCTATTTACTATTATGTTATTACTGAGAATCATAATTAATTACTTTACTTTTATATCCACAGTATTCTGTTTTAAAATTTAACTTTTTTATTTACTTTCAAAGTGCTCATAATTGTGTGTGATGTAGTGCTTGTATTATTAATACATATTTTGTAGAAAACCATTCACACAATTTTATCGAAAATATCGCAGCATGATTTTAATTCACCCCAAGAAAAATCTTCTAATTATTTATCACTAGCCTTTTTCTTCCTTTATTTAAATTTTCATTAATAAAGCTAATGTGCCAAGTTAATTTACATTTAGAAAGGTTAATAAACATCAATTATAATTTTATTTGTTCTAATCATTATTTAAAATAATTAAATAATAATCATTATTTAAAATGATTCATATTAAAAATAAAAATTTGAAAACATTCGAACTCGTGTGAACAACATGAAAATGATTTCTATTTAAAATTAAAAAGCTCATACAGCAATTTCTTTCGAACTAGAATTTAGATTTATATATGAAGTAAAAATTATCAATTTTACAAATGTTATAAATTAGACTTGTAATTGTCATTAGTATTGTAATTCATTTGTATTAGAATTGTGATTCATTAGAAATGTAATTTTCAAACTGTGACCCACAGATTCAAAGGAAAGTGCCAAATTTTTACTAGAATTACTATTAAACGTGCAGATGAAAATGACTGTTTGTAAGCAAGGAAAATTTAATCATCTTACATCTAAAATTTCTTTAAAAATTAACTAATTTATTATTGTTGCAGTTTTGGATACACGCTGCATACAATTCTCGATTTTAAAGCAAAAAGTGTTAAAAATCTGGAGTTTTTTTGTAGCAACAACAAATTTAGATGAGAGTGATAATTCTGTTACTGTAGCAATTAAATTAAAATGCAGATATGAAAAGACGTTTATAAAAAATCTTTACTTATTATGTTAACAAATTTAGTAAGAAATTCTAAAAAACCTCTACCTACATTGCATTGAACTTTTACATTTAAATATTTAATTTCTTTTACAGTAAGAATTTAAGAACATCCCCATTAAATTATCGTTTCATTTCAGCACATATACTCATTACATGAAAATGTTGAAAGTGATATTTAGTTTAATTTAAACAATTTAAATTTTAGTAAAATGCAGCTAGTTAGATATTGCTTATCCAAAAAAGCTATTAAAAATAAATTCGAGTTAATTCAAATAAAACATTAAAGCTACTAATAAATCAATAAATAAAACATTTTTTATTTATTTATTTTCAGTAAAAATGGGAAGCCCCATTAAAAAGTTCCAGAAGCATTGCATTAGAGTTTTCAATTGTTATTTATGAGCTTTATATGTTTAATGTTTTTAAGACAAAAACCATCTACTTAAAAACATGAAAATGAATTAAAGGAATAAAAAAAAATCATTCAAACAAGTGCGAAAGGCATTTAATCGTATCGCGAAAATTTCATAAAATCACATCAAAGAAATATAATAAAAACATAAATATTTTTATAATAGCTATTTAATCTCAATGTAATTATTTATGAAAACATTTACTCAAAGATGCTCTTCTAAGTGAATTAAATCTAAATTGCTTGATGGCCACATTCATCGAACAGGTGCCCAAAGAATTATTTCGATTTAACAGACATAGACAGACAGCATTAATAAACGAACTACCCATTTAAACCACCATGAATTAAAGTGCGCTTTTTATCGAAGGAGTTCGCCGATGAACCATTAAGCTAAATAGCAATTCGCAGGGAATGATTTGATGAAAATTGTATTTATAATGAAATTCCTATACCATTAGAACTCCATTATAACGACAGGTGTAAATTTTAAACAATTAACTATCCGCAAAAGATCGAGGGAAAAACCGTCCTCCTATTTAAAACCACATTTCTGGGGACGCATTTAAAGAAGCAAAATTG
Source organism: Caerostris darwini (assembly GCA_021605075.1). Classification (NCBI taxonomy): domain Eukaryota; kingdom Metazoa; phylum Arthropoda; class Arachnida; order Araneae; family Araneidae; genus Caerostris; species Caerostris darwini. The sequence continues at coordinate 247,687 of BPLQ01007882.1, read as the reverse complement.
CTTTGTCTCCTCGACATATCGTTTATTGCTTTCTACCGATCCACTTTATTTGTGAAATTCATTTATTATTTGCCATTATTGGACGAAAGACGGGATTTTGTTATTATGTTATTAAGTTTAATGCGTTTTCCTAATGACATCTATTTGCAAAATAGACGTGATTAGAGTCCATTCCCCTGCTGTTTCAATTTCGGAGGCGGACTCTTTTTCTATTAAGACAGTCGGAGAAGAACTCAATAGTTGAGACAAACAGAAGGGAATATTGGAAACGTGTTTACGAAATTAAGATCTTTGTTTGCTATATACTAAGTAGTTTTCAAGAAGTTTATAAATTTTTTATTACGCGGTGCGACTTGTTAATCATATTATAAAATAAAATTTGTTTCTTATAAATAAAAAAATGCTAAAGTTAGTTATAAATTAAAAGAAAAAACGTTAGAAACGTACAAGTGAAATTAAGGGCCCTGTTTGGTATATACTAAGTAGTTTTAAGTGGGTTTGAAGAAGTTTATAAATTTTTTATCTCGCCATATTATAAAATAAAATCTATTTCCTAATCATTTTAAATGAATGAAAATTAAAAATAAACGTAAAAGTTATACATTAAAAAAATGTTAGAACCCTACAAATGAAATTAAGAACCTGGTTGTTAACAACCACTTAAAACTACTTAGTTTGTTTGGTATATACCAAGTAGTTTTAAGTGGTTTTGAAGAAGTTTATAAATTTTTTACCTTGCCATGTGATTTATTAATCCTATCATAAAATAAAATCTGCCTCCTTATTATTTAAGTGAATGAAAATTAAAAATAAACATAAAAGTTATTATAAATTTAAAAAAAAATGTTAGAAACATACAAGTGAAATTAAAAACTTTGTTTGGTATATACTAAATAGTTTTAAGCAGTTTTGAAGAAGTTTATAATTTTCTTACTTTGTCATGTGATTTATTAATCATATTATATAATAAAATCTGTTTCCTTAACATTTAAGTAAGATGAAAATTAAAAATAAACGTAAAAGTTATGAATTTAAAAAAATGTTAGAAACGTACAAGTGAAATTAAGAACCTTGTCTGGTATATACTAAGTAGTTTTAAGTGGTTTTGAAAAAGCTTATAAATTTTTTCACTCTGCCATGTGGCTTATTAATCATATTATATCATAAAATCTGTTTCTTACTTATTTAAGTGAAAGAAAATTAAAAAAAAAACCGTATAATTAAAAAAAAAAAAAAATGTTAGAAATGTGCAAGTGAAATATGAACCTTGTTTGGTATATACTAGTTTTAAATGGTTTTGGAAAAATTTATAATTTTTTATCTCGCCATATGATTTATTAATCATATTATAAAATAAAATGTTTCCTTAACATTTAAGTAAGATGAAAATGAAAAATAAATGTAAAAGTTATAAATTAAAAAAAAATGTTAGAAACGTACAAGTGTAAATAAGAACCTTGTTTGGTATATACTAATTAGTTTTAAATGGTTTTGAAGAAGTTTATAAATTTTTATCTCGCCATGTGATTTATTAATCATACTATAAAATAAAATCTGTTTTCATATCATTTAAGTGAATGAAAATTAAAAATAAACGTAAGAGATATAAATTTTAGAAACATACAAGTGAAATTAAGTACTTTGTTTGTTGTACTAAGTAGTTTTAAGTAGTGTTGAAGTTTGTTCATAGAATTTTTAACTAGTATTATTACATATTAATCTTATTATAAGATAAAGTTAATTGCCTTATTATTTAAACTGTGGTAAGAAATTACAGATTAAAAAACCCCAAAAGATAAAAAATACTAAAAAAGTATACGCGAAATTAAGGATTGATATACAAAAGCAACTGAAAATTGTTTATAAATATATATTTCGCCATTTTGTTTTACAAAATGGTTAAAATTTAAATGACGAAATATATATTTATAAACAATTTTCAGTTGCTTTTGTATACCTAATCTTAATTTCGCGTATACTTTTTCAGTATTTTTATGTCTCCTTTTTTTGTCTTTTAATCTTTGATATTTGACCATAATTTAAATAATAAGGAAATTAACTTTATCTTATAATAAGATTAATATGTTATAATGCTAATATTTTCATGCATTTAATTTTTAACCATGTTATAAAACAAAATTAATAAACTTTTTTATGACTGAAAAAAATAGTTATGATGAAAAGATGAGTAAATTTCATTAAATATAAAAAAAGAGTATAATATCATTAAATATAATCCTAACTTGATATATAAAGTATTTTAAGGCTAATTAATAGTTGTTTATAAGAATCTGACATTATATATAATTATACTATATTATAATACTACTATATATAATACAAAGTAGTTATATATAGTAGTACTATATATAACTATATTATAATACAAAATTAACACTTTTAATAAAAAGAGTAAGAAGAAGTTAATATTATTTGAAGTTAAAAGAAAGAAAAAAAAAATTAAATTAAAACCAACAGGGAAAAATTTGGAAAACATTTAAAATGTTTTTTTAGGCTCTGCTAAAAACTGTTTTTAAAAGCAGTTCGCAAATAAAATTTCATTTGCAAAATTAGAATTCCGTAAATTGAATTGTATGATCATTTTAAGTATGAATAAAAATTGTAAAAGAAACTCTATCTCAAAAATAATTTCTTTAATCTTTTCAAATGGCAAAACTTCAGTAGAGGGTTAAGAGCAATTATATTTATGTGTTAAGATTAATACAAAGAAAGTATGTAACATCTAGATAATTTTCCGTATCAAATTCAAAAAATAAATTGAAATCTCTAGAAAAATATCTAACATATTATGAAAATGCATGTAAAAAAACAGCCCCCACTTACTGAGCTCTGACTGTCATCCGATTCACCTGCGCCATTCGCAGCCGAGGCAGACCCTCTGGTAACTTGAGAAGTAGATAGATTGATAGCAGAATTTTCACTATAGCTCTCGTGGCTCATCATCTCATCGTCCTACAAAGATTCATATTCACCAATTAGAGATCAAATTACCAATCACGTTACTTAAATTTAAAAAATATGTATTTCTATTCTTAACGTAATAAAATAATGTATTACTCTGAAGTAAGTGATTTAGTTATGTGAAAAAAAATGTAAAATACAAATATGTGAAAATTTTACCAGACTCTTTTCTGGTACAAATTATCAGGGTGAATTAAGCATAAAAATTTGAAAGCAGAATAGTATTGATCTATTAATACAAAATAAATGACTTAAATGGTATTTATTAGAAACATAAATTGCTTAAATAGTATTTATTAAAAACATTAAAAAAATTGCTTAAATGGTATTTATTAGAAACATTAAAAAAATTGCTTAAATGGTATTTATTAGAAACATTAAAAAAATTGCTTAAATGGTATTTATTAGAAACATTAAAAAAATTGCTTAAATGGTATTTATTAGAAACATTAAAAAAATTGCTTAAATGGTATTTATTAGAAACAAAAAATTGCTTAAAATGGTATTTATTAGAAATATAAAAAAATTGCTCAAATGGTATATTTATTAGAAACATAAACAAATTATACACAATCAAACAAAGTTTAACAGTTGGATTAGAATAGATTATTAAAAAGACTTTCTAATACCAGCGCATTCACTTAACTAAAAAGGGGTTTTTATTAAGAAGGGATAATCACCTAAGTGACATCACATATTAAATAAATTATAGTGTTGATATTTTTGAAATACATCTGTACAGAAAATTCCAAAATTTAATGTAAATATTAAAATAAATGCCATCAATATTACTACACTGTTACAATTATACTATATTTAAAACGATATTTTAATTTTTATATTGTAGCATAAAATATATATTAGATTAGTATCATAATATTAAATAAATTAGTCTGCATTGATTGATGGAATAATATGCAAACATTTACATTTTATAATAAAAGGAATACAGTAAAATTCTTAAACTCGTTTTCTCGTTACAAAAAAAAAAGTGATTACAATATTAAATAATTACTATAAAATGTCGATGTTATTGTAGAGATAAATATAAATTTTGTGTGATTCCACCATATTGAAAATAAGATATTATATAAAAAAAGAGAGATACAAATTTTGACTAATGGAAAATCGCATTCATCTGTGCAATTATTTTTTAAATTATTGTTTAAATTATTTTTTCTAAGTTAATTTTTACTTCTTTGCTCTTTTCAATCTCTTTGTTCCGTAACTGGCTAAAATGATATCTTTTAAATACATTTCTTTATTTTTGAATCGGATATAAACGATGTAAAAATGACTGAATTTACAATATACATTTTGTTGAATATGAGTAAACATTCATTTTATGAATTTTCTGATACATCGCAAAAAATGTTTTTTATTTTCAAATTAGTGAGCCTTGTTAATTTATGCATTTTGTACCGTTAGTCCCATATTGTATTACCCGTGACATCAGTACCATTTTGTATCACTAGTATCATCAGTACCATTTTCTTACAATATCTTTCTACTAATTTCTTTTTGATGAAATTAGCCTAGATCAAGTATAACAAAGTTTTAGACATAAAAACTTTTTAAAAAGAGAAAAAATATCCATAATAAAAGCATAAAGATAATGCAACAAATATTACACGAAGAAGAAAAAACATTATCAGAAAAATGCATTTGTTATTAAAATACAAAAGCTGCAATAGCTCCATTAATATTTTGTATTATAAATTGAGTTTCCAGCATGAATTTTGATTGTGAGGTTTTTAATGTTAAATTTCAATGTTTAAATAATTTTTTAATAATTCATGAGTCTTTTAATGTTTAAGTTAAGTCAAGTCAATCGCATGAATGTGAGTTTTTTAATGTTTAATGTTATATTTTTTAATATTTAATGTCAAGTAAGATCGTGAGTTTTTTAATGTTAAGTAAGATTGTGAGTTTTTTAATGTTAAGTAAGATAGTGAGTTTTTTTATGTTAAGTTAAAATGCTGATAAAGTATGTGAAGAAAATTATGTGTTCTCATTTAATTTGTACTAAAATAAGTTTTGTATATTAATGAAGTAATATATTGGATATCACAGTTTGAATGCGAGACTATAAGTAGAGAATTATAATGATTGCATGCGTACAGCTTTTTCAGTTTTTATACTATGTGCAAGAGTGGAAAAGCAAATAAAGAGAAAAAGAGAAAAGAAAAATTTAGAAGAAAATATTTTACACTATCCAATATACGGTGTTAGCGCAAATCATTCCGTTTTCAAGTTTATTTTGGTTCATAAATTAATTACGTTGAAAAAAAATCTAAGAATTATGGTAAGAAAATTTTGCCTTCTTTGGGCTGAATTAACTGACTTAAGGCAAAGATAAAGTTTCCCGCTTTAATTCAACTGAAATGTTTGTGTGAAAGAAGGGAAAAGAGGGGGAGAATTATGGATAAGCAAAAAAGTACAGCTTTTAATTAGAAGTAATCTAACACTTTTTACGTTGTTAAAATAAAAAACGGGTTTCATAAGTTGATAAATATTTAAAGAGGTAATTTACAGTTTTTGGTTTGCAAATGATAGAATAATTGCATTACGAGCTATTTTTCTTTCCAACTATGCTTTCGGGTATGACGGAAAAAAATATATTGTATGAAATCTTAAAGTTTGTTTAATCTTTATTGGGTCTACTTTTGCCATAAATTATTTACGATATTTATAGTACGATTTTAATTTTTGATGAATAATTAAAACAATACAGTTTTTGTTTTTCCATGAAAGAAATTGCTGATTATTTGCACAAGCCACTTGATTTAATAATAAGGTGCATTTAGTAATAAAAAAACGTGAAAATTAATTTTATATCAAAGACGAGAAAAACAAATATATAACTTCTTAACAATTATTATTAAATGTTTTTTAAACAAATATTCTTTAACTTGCTAAAACAACTTTTATTTTTTTCATGAACAAAGTCACATTAATATATGATGAATACAGTTAAATTGTAAACGTGAAAATTTGAATATATCTTAAAGAAAAAAAATATGTAAGCATATACGAAACGTATATACACTCATTTTTTACATGGAGAAATAGGACTCTTAATGCAAAACTATTTAGCAATGATAATTTTTTAAAAAGTTTAGGAAATTTCTTTCCATAAATATCTGCATGCTTTAGCGAATGAAATATAAGAATAAATTTAACTATTTCATAAATTTTTAATATAATATTTTATACATTTTTTTATTTTTTACTAATTTTTTTTAAACATATCTCTATATATGTATTAAGCAATGTTATACCACTAAGATGTTTTTTTAATGTATCTAAAAAAATTCCGGCTGTTTCAATGTGTATTTTTTTTACTTTGAATATCGTTGTATAATAACTGTTTTAAAGTAAAAAAAAGATATCTGAAATGAAGTATTGCTTATAACTGCAGGGAAAATTATTGATATCTATAGAAAAATTAGCTTAAATAGCAGATACTCACATTATATGTAAATTATTTTTGTTCTACTTGGGGCAGCCAACCATACGCTATCTTATACAATTGAAAAATACTAACAGGATTCAAGTGTGAATAACTTCATTTAAATTATTTTTTTATTTTTAGAATATGAATTTAGGAAAGTTTTCCCGCAACAGAAACAGCATATCTTTAATTGTGAATCCTCTCTTGCACGAGTAGCGCACCAACTAGAATTCTAGAAAATGCAACTTTCGTGATTCCTTAGAAGAAAAGAACGTCTTATAGTATACAACTGAAAAATAATAACAAGACACTTGCTTAAAGTGTGAATAACTTCTTCATATAAATTATTTTCTTGTTTTTAAAATATGAATTTATGGAAGTTTTCGTGCAACAGAAACAGCATCTCTTTCACTCTGAATCTTCTCTTGCACGAATATTGCACCAACAAGAATTCTAGGAAATGCAACTCTCGCGATTCCTTAGAAGAAAGATCACGTATGATAACAGAATCTACGATCTTATTTTGCATGCTTTAAACAACGATGAATATCAAATGGTCGATTAAAAATAATAATTTTATAAAAAGCCACTTTCGAGGGTTTCTACGATTTATGCAGTCTTCTGCAAGGACGTCATGATGAAAAGCGGATGTTTGTTTCGCATAGAAAGAAGCAGGTTATTCCTTTATCCTGGTTTAAAGACACCTAATTATAGAAAATCAACCCTCCATGGGCATTTCCATAGAAATCTGTTTCATCATCTTTTGTTATTTTATGTACATATCTGCGATTCAGATCTAAAACTGATAATGCGCAGTATGGAAAAAAAAGTGTTTGGGTTTTAGTGGCATCATGTGACTTTTACTTCTAAGTGACATACAGTACAGGGATTCACTAAGAACTATTTTTAAAATGTAACCCATTCTTAAATTTTTTCACCATAATTGCATACTAATTAATTATTAGGTAAACAGTAAGAGAGTACAATCCGATTACAGAGAAACTTAGTGCGCAATAATGTTTATGGTAGGGAAAAATATGGAAAAAGATTTCACTTAAGTGACAACGGGAAAAAATGTGTAATACTACATAAGTTCAAGTCGTTAATAAATGGGAAAATCGTATAAACAAGTATTTATACAGTACTGAGGAGGAAACATAGTTCATACATACACAATAGATGATTTTGTTTTGGGTATGTTAAGTATAATTTTAAATATCTAAGATTAGAAAAACTTTTCTGAAATGCCAATAGAAAAAGGCAGAACAGTTAATGTTTTAATGCTGAAATTTTTTTTTTTTTTACTATATGCGATGGGGTTTGATTGAAAATTGGAAATATCCTTTTCCTGAATTGCTTTTCTCCCTTATAACAAATATTTCATATGAAGTATTTCTTAATAACATAAATTTGTTCCATAGAGCAATATTTGCCTCGTTAGTCAATCTCTAACCAGACCTACAGGAATGAAAAAAAATCGTTCTTTATAAAGAATTTTGGAACGAACGAATTGTAATTGCACTGTTGTTTCTTTGAGAGGAGAATATATTCTTCAATATGTATAAAATATCAATAAGGTATAGAAGGTTCACTTCTAGTACTGTTTTTCTGATAAAGTGTATGATACATCACCAATATTTGGTGAAAACCAGGGTCACATCGTCCCTCTTTTTGTCCTGGAGCCTCAGATTTTTGAAGAACAATAAAATTTCTGTCTTTTCTCAAGTAGTCACAGGAAGATGAATTTCAGTGCCGAGTAAATAATGACAAGCAACAAAAAGTTCTCGGAAAATTATCAAAATAATTTAACATGCTATATTAAATAAAAATTTAATGCTTAGTACTATGAGAAGCATTTTTCTAATTAGCTGAATAAATAATAATTGCAGTTTATTGTTAAACAATGAAATTGGATTTAGTGACCCAGAATAGTTTAAGTAAAGATTAATACTGCTTCTGTAAGTAAATTCAAAATATATTTCATTGTGTATCATACAAACTGCATAAAGTATTAAAAATTAACTGCTATTTAAGACTCTATCTCAAATTTCTACTTTGCAGTAAATTAAGTAATCTTGGTGAAAATTCTTACGTTATCATTTTTAACGATAGAAATGGAATGATTACGAATATGCATTAAGAACTAGTGAAAATGCAATGGAAAACAAGTTGAAACATTAATTGGAACCCAGACTTTTAAAATATGATTACACGAAGGTATAACTAGCATGAACACTTGAAATGAAAGCATCATCCATCTCAGAGCAATATATTAATGAATAGTAAGAATTTATTTTTTAACATCATCAGTAAACGCTGATCGTCATTTATCTTCTCTGTTTTTTAATTTTAGTTAGTAATATATCGAAACTAATAAATTCGGTTGTACCTAAAGTAAAAACAAAAATTATATCCAGACATCATTCGCATAATTACATGGTATTATTTATAGAAAAATTGTTACTAATAGACCTGTATCATATTTAGAAATGTTTCCTTTGGAAATCAATGGCCTCACGAAAGTAATTAAAAAGAAATATCTTTTTGAGAATGAGAGAGATAACAGAACTATGAAGAAATATTATATTATATATTATATTTGTATAATATATAATATATTATACATTATATTTGTATAATATATTATATATTATATTTATATTAAATAAATATTATATTTGTATAATTTACATCTCAAAGACTCGTTCATTTTTAATTTTCAAATCTCAAAGATTCGTTCATTCTTAATTTTCACATCTCGAAGACTGGTCCACTTTTAATTTTCACATTTTAAAGACTCGTTCATTACTTTTACTCGTTTATTCTTCAATAATCTTTGGTAATTAATATGAATTATACTTATCAGCAAAATGATTTTGTAAAATTAAAAGCTTTTCAGAATTTTACGCATGCCTTATAGATAAATTTGTAACTGCTTAACTTCAAGAATTTATTATTTGTATGTATCTTATTATACAATATTTTTCAGTTTTCAGATAAACTTTTTAATTCAGTACAAATGAAGTGTAGAGTTTACAAGAGTTTTTAAAAGGATTTATTTCATCTTATAATTAATGGAAAGCACTTCGAAAACAAAACTGAAATTATTTCATTTAAATTTTTCTGCTCTGATGTTGAATAAACATTACAATAAAGTTTAATCTTAAAAAGAGTAAGATCAAAGTACCTCAAAAACCTTTTATCTAACTCTCTTGCTACAAAAAAGAATAGAAAAATAGTTAAAATATAAATAGGACAAATAAAGACAAATTTGTTGCGATAAAATAATGAAATATACCTGATTAACTGTTATGATAAGCATGAAAAAATAATTTTGTCTTCGCATCAATAATTTAAGAAGTACTATAATTAGCTAAGTTCTTAAAAATCAGGAGCAAAAATGTTAAAGTCAATAATTATCAGATACACGTGGTTATAATAAAAGATTTTCTTTAAAATGTGATTAAAAGTAATGTGATGAAAAATTATTTCATTTAAAATTTTCTGCTATGTTAAATAAATATTACAATAAAATAAAAGTTTAATCTTAAAATGAGTAAGATGAAATTGTAAAAAAATACTTTTATTTAACTCTGTTACTACAATAAAAAGTAGAAAAATATTTAAAATATAAATAGACCAAGTAAAGACAAATTTATTGATATATGCATGATTAACTGTAGTGATAAGCCTAACAAAATAATTTTGTTTTCGCACCAATAGTTTAAGAAGTACTATAATTAGCAAAGTTCTTAAAAATTAGCAGCAAAAATCTTCAACACAATATTTGGTTATTGAAACTGAAAAAAATTAAAAAGTTGATAATTACCAGATACACTTGGTTATAATAAAAGATTTCTTTTAAATTGTGATTAAAGATGACGTGATGATAAAATTTTTCATTTAAAATTTTCTGATATGTTGAATAAATATTAGAATAAAATAAAAGTTTAATCTTAAAAAAAATGTAAGATACTTTTATAAAAAAGTGAAAAAATACTTTTATCTAATTCTGCTGCTACATTAAAGAGTGGAAAAATATTTAAAACATAAATAGTCGAAGTAAAGACAAATTTGTTGCGATAAACTAATGAAATATACATGATTAATTGTTGCGATAAAGTAACGAAATATACATGATTAATTGTTGTGATAAGCCTAAGAAAATAATTTTGTTAACGCGTCAATAGTTTAAGAAGTGCTATAATTAGCAAAGTTCTCAAAAATCAGGAGCAAAAATCTTCAACATAATATTTGGTTATTCAAGTTGAAAAAAATAAAGAAGTCGATAATTATCAGATACACGTGGTTATAATAAAAGGTTTCCTTTAAAATGTGATGGTAAAGCATCGGAAAGACATCTAAAATAAACTTGTTTACTCTTCTTGATTGTGGGATGAATTATCTCGCGTCGAATGCTTCCTGTGTATTTTCTGTTAGTTTCCGCCCAGTGTTTCCAGACAGACAATTCTTAGTTACATGGATACAAAAATCGTACGACTGGCAGGAATTAAGGGGAAAGAACTGATTATTTTATTTTCTGCAGATATAAAATTAGATCAGACAATTACAAATTTAAACTTTTTCTCACTGCATTTAATAAAAATAAGAAACTTGTTCGATTTTGAATAAATTACTCTCTATTAATTTACTTGAACATCAGTGGGAGTTGCTTCTAGTTAAAACAAGAAATTCACTGCATTTAATAACAAGAAATCTGTTAGATTTTGAATAAATTACTCTATAATAATTTATTTGAACATCAGTGGGGCTTGTGTTCTAGTTATATACACCACGAACAGCCCACTTGATTGGCGATGATTGGAGAACATTGCCTTGAGGGAGAACATTTTAAGTGTATAAAATTACGTGCTCATATTTACGAAGAAAATTTGGAAGAGAAAATATAAAAGAGAAAATTTGGAAACTCCACACGTTGTCACATTCTTCGTTGAATCTTCTCTTTTTGAAAACAGTAACTACACACGTTAACAATTGGCCACGATTTACGTAGAATTTTCTTTCACGGTCCGCAATTTACTTAAAAAGATATCTTATTAGGTGATCAAATAGAAACTGTATTAGATGAAGTAAGGAGAACATTATTAATATTTATATCGTTATGTATGTTGATTTAAAATTGCAAATTTAAGAGTTTTAAAATAAGATTTTATGATTTTGGCGTCTTTTTTAGATCAAGAGATCCAAAGATATTTTTGTTCATATTTATTTTTCTTTCTTGTCACATAGAATGAATGGATTTTATTGGAATACTTTTTGAAATAATAAAAATCTATTTATTAAAATGCAATTAATAAAAACAGTAATTATTCATTAAAAGTATGATTTGCAAAATTCCTTTTTAAAATTCAGGTAATAGAAAATGTATAACTTAGAAAGATTTCTAAGAGTTTTAAGCATAGTTTTTTTTTACAATTAAACTACAAATATATGTTAAACAGCTTGAAAATTGAACCTGTATTTAATTTATTTAGTATATGGAATATTTAATATTATGAGCGATACGTATATTTCTTAATTATAATTGTTATTAAATAAGAAACTGAAAGAAATATGATAAAAAATGTTTAAAGTATATAATTATGACAATGGAATTTTCGACAAAATTATGAAAGAATAAAATTCCTAACTGAAAAAAAAAAAAAAAAAAAAAAAAAAACCCTGATATATTTTATATTATAAAAATACTTCATAATTTCTTAATATTATGAAATAAGAGAAAACATAAAAGTACTCTATCATAAAATATGAAAAGAAATTGTCACGAATTTTAAAAACAACACACAACTTTTATTATTTTGTAAAATGTGTGTTATTTGCGATATTATTCGGTATCAAATTTACAGTAATATTTTTTATTCAAATTAATCTAAATTAAGCAATCAAATCTTATAAAAACGTTTTAAAAGTTTTAAGTTACTCTCAGTCAATGATAATTTATATTGACTGTTATTTTTTTATGAATTTTTCCCATTTATTAGACAAAATATTTTACTTATAAGATAATCAATTTAAATTAAAAAACATGTACGCTTAAATTTCATTTTACGAGATAGATATGTTTCTGAAAATTTCGAGTAAAAAGAACTGCATGAAAACTTCTCATTACATCCTTCATTTGTATCATATCGTGCAAATTAATTGCCTATATTAATAACCAATTAAACACGTTCTTAATAAAATTTCCAAATTCAGAAAATTCTACGAAAATCTTGAATTATTTTTAAATTCTTGAGTTAACTTTAAATTTTCTTGAACTACTGAAATTTTTCTAGCATACACTATATGCTAGTCGCGCAAAAATGAATATAAATGGCGAAAAAAATATTCTTAATATGAAAATTCGCGTAAAAAATAATCGCATATAAAATATTTAAGTATAATTGGATTTTAAATAAAATAGTTTTTATCTAAATGTAGTTTTACAATCTTAATATATGTAACGAAGTTGATTATTGTTCCTTATTATTTTTTTAATATTTTAGAGACGAAAGCTTTTCACGGAATACCTTTTTGTGCAATATTTCTAATTTTTATTAAAAAAATTAATTCTTTCTAACTATTTTACGATTATATTAAAATATACCTGTATTTAATCCCTTATTTAAATCACATTTACATTTATTTAAATCAAAATGTATTTAAAAAAACAATATTGATGAATTTTTCGTATTTTTATATTAAAAAAATAAGATAAAAATTTACGTTTATGTAATTGTGCTTCTATTTTCATTAACAATCTGATTTTTTAAATGTCATCATATTACCGAATTTATTTTCAAATTGCTTATTATATAAAATATTAAAAATGACGAATTTTTACATAGACATCTCCCCAAATCTGAAAGCATCTCATAATTTACATACATCCTTTCGAAATCCATGTAGTTCTATTTCCTGTTAACTCATCTATCGCGTTCTGAAACTATATGCCTAGCTGCTCTGTTTTAGTTCTCTGACTTACAACTTCTTTTTGATTGTAAATAAAGATATATGCCTATTTGCCTGGATGTTATTAAGGTCCATCTGTAAGGCAGCTGTTTCCTGCTTTGAGGATTAGAAAGACAAACGTCTGCATCACTTCACGGAAAAGCCTCCAAAAAATGTCCGATGGACAACCACAACCTAACACTTGGGCGACAAACATTATTCGCTGAGCAGCTAGCATGGCTTATTGCAAGGTGCAATAACTGTCGAGGTAAAATAATCGCAGGTGATGAAATTGGACGCTCCGCGCGCAGGAATTTGTTTGTGTGTAGTGACAGCTGCCAGAAATGAACGGATGTTTATCGAGTGTTCATGGGATGGGCCAGAACATTCAAATGATTTAGAAATTAATTCTGAAGCTAGGCAAATCAAAAACATGTAGTTGTAAAACTGTTTCGATATGGTAAGTAGTGCAAGATATGAAAAGATTAAAGAAATGTGATGTTTCAGAAATGAAAAATGTCATTATTTACTGCTACAGTTATATCACATATTATTTCAATTATAATGTAACTATAAATTACATTACATTTAAATTTAGACATTATCAGACCCAAGCATAGTTTGATTTAGATAGAAAAACATTTTAGCTAAAAAAATAATCAACAAGGACTAATAAAACAGAGTATAAAATAACAATCATATCCATTACTATGGTTGTATTTAAATTAAAAAAATGTTTTTTCCCCCTCGCATCAAATTGTAGCGATATCCGCTATATCTAGCAGCCCAATAAAATTTAGCCTTGGTAAAATTGTCAGAATTAAAAGTCATAAAACCAAGTACAGTGCATGTTGTCAAATTAAAAAATGTAATTTTGAAAGCATAAAGAAATTATCAAGTTAATTATTATACATAAACTGTTGAATAGTAGTCTGATTATATGACAAGCAATTAAAATCTTTCAAAATGGAAGTATTCTTCTATGTGGCGAATTAAATTGAAATCTAATCAAAAAATTTCTTTTTTCAAATCCATATTTGAAATACCTCCATAGAAAAATCTAGAAATCTTTAGTTTTCTGGCATACGAGCATCTATTTTTGTCCCACGCTACACATAAAACAAGACGGTTCACATTTCCCGGTAAAAGACAAAAATAAATATGAAGATAACATGGCGATATTATCAGCTGTTTGCCACACGAGTTTCCGATAAACGAATAAGATCTTATCGATTGAATTACGAGATAAGGGAGCAGAAGTGATATTACCTTGGAGTAATAAACACAGATGTATTTACTATTATTAAACGCGCGAACCTCATGAAGTGAATTAAGCATTGAACAGGACATAACAATGAGACCCTTTATTTGATTATCAATAAAATGCTCCTTTTTCTAAGAAGTTCCGTATCTCTAATTGTTTTTTCCCATCATATTATTTTCACATGCGGTTATGTATTAGAATTATGTCCAATAAGGTGCTCGCTACTAAATTCGATCCCCTAGACTTTGAGTACCATTTAGTGAACCATTTACAATAAAATTACGAAGAATTATAACCATTTATTAAAATTCATATAAATGAAATTCACTGAGGATTTTGAAAATTTTTAAATTAAAAATTTAGTGAAAGACATCATCATAAAACAACAATTGCAGGTGTTAGTAATACAAAAACACAACGTGTTAGTAATACAAATTAGGAGACCCACATATGGACCTTTACTTAGCTACTATGTTGAAAAATGTAAAATCCATAAATTAGATATGAAGACTAATTAAATTGTCATAATTAGGTAAAACTTATTTATTAGTATGTGTTAGAATTATGTCCAATAAGGTGCTCGCTACTAAATTCGATCCCCTTGACTTGAGTACCATTTAGTGAATTATTTATAATAAAATTAAGAATTATTACCATTTATTAGATTCATATAAATAAAATTCACTGAGGATTTTGAAAATTTTTAAATTAAAATTTAGTGAAAGAAATCACCATAAAACAATAATTTTTGTGTAGTAATACAAATTAAAAACCCACATATGAAACGTTACTTAGCTACCATGTTGCAAAAAGTAAAATCCATAAATTAGATTTGAGGACTAATTAAACTGTCATAATCAGGTAAAATTTATTATATTAGTATGTGTTAGAATTATGTCTAATAAGGTGCTCGCTACTAAATTCAATCCCCTTGACTTGAGTACCATTTAGTGAACTATTCCCAATAAAATTAAGAAGAATTGTTACCAATTATCAGGATTCATACAAATAAAATTCACTCATGATTTTTAAAATTTTTAAATAAAAAATTTGTGAAAGAAATCATCACAAAACAACAATTTCGTGTTAGTAATACACAAAGATACAATTAAAAGACCCACATATGAAGAAGTTTTACTCAGCTATTATGTTGTAAAAAGTAAAATCCATTAATTAGTTTTAAGAACTAATCAAATTGAAATAAAAAATGTCAATAATAATATTATTTTAATTTTTAAATCCTTTAAAATCTTTTAAGTACTTTTACTATCGCAATAAAATCTGATTTATTTTTCTTCATTCAATGAAAATATTAAGTTTGGAAACTATAAAAATTAAGTTATTAATATATAGAAATTTATCTGTATTTCAAATATATTTTAAATTAAATAATATCGACTCACTTTACTAGTATTCTTATTTTAACTAAATCATAAAAATATCAATCTATTTTTTTCAAATAAAGTTTAACATATATATTTTCTTAAGACTTAATTAGGTAAAATTTATTACATAAAATTACAACTTGAAATTGTACATTTTTAAGTAAAATAATTTTTTCAAAGATATAATACTATATTTGATGTAATATTACAGAATATCTTTTTATTTTCATGGAGTTAAAATTTGAATAAAATGAATTGAACCTTTAATAAAATATATGTAATACATTTTTATTATACATGAATTTTTCTATGAATTTTTATTATATATAAACTTTTTAATACATTTTTATCCGAAAGTTATAATTCAGGAAAAAAAAAAAAAAAAGATTTTTTTTTTACTTTAAATAGTCATACATATCGTGCAAGTTTAAACGAAAAGACATCTTTTTGCATTCTGATTGTAATTCACATGAATTTTTATCTTAACTTCAATAAAAAAATCTAAAAACTGAAACCGCATTTATACGATATATAGGGCAGTGATATTTGTTTTAATAAAATGACTTATGAGTGTCTTATTTTTCAACGGAGTTGCCAGCAAATAACGACTATTCTTCTAAACCGTTTTTTCGACATTTATTGTAGCTTTTTTGTTTCAAGTTAAATGATTTTCAAAATGAATATGCAATTCGGTTTATTAAATGCATGCATTTTTAAAAAGTTTTTAAAAATAGAAAGTTTATAACAACCACAAGATTTTTCGGACAATTTTGGGGAAAAAGTCATTTAATTTCTGCTGGCTACATGTGTGCTGAAGATACAATTGAAAAAAAAAAGACAGTTGTCGACATGTTGTCTATGTGCATTGACATTGTTGTCGATGTACATACATTGTTGTCAATGTACAGACATTGTTGTCAATGTACAGACATTGTTGTCAATGTACAGCCATTGTTGTCTGTACAGCCATTGTTAACAATGTTGTCGATGTACAGACATTGTTGTCAATGTACAGCCATTGTTGACAATGTTGTCGATGTACAGACATTGTTGACAATGTTGTCGATGTACAGACATTGTTGACAATGTTATTGATGTACAGACATTGTTGACAATGTACAGACATTGTTGTCAATGTACAGACATTGACATTGTTGTCGATCTACAGACATTGTTGTCGATGTGAAGAAACTATTTTACAATGTTGCAGACAATATTTTGAAAGAAAATGTCTCATTGGTCAAAAATCTCATCAACAGTTAGGATCACCTGATGGAAGTTTTCGATTTTTCTCCCATAAACACGTAAATGCGGGATAGTTATCTCTGAAAAACTTTCAGTAAACGTTAATTCTCCTTATTTTTATTATACTGATACACTAATGTTCCCATAACTAAGTTATTAACAGATTAATAAATTTATGTAGAAACGTTAATAAAAGCATCAAAGTTAACTTTTACCAGTATATATAAATTCACTCAATGTCGTTATTTTAACAAAGTAAACTAAAATTAACCTAGTTGAGGCTTATGAATAAAACATAATTATTTTATTTAATTAAATATTTTCTTAATTTTTCAGCACCTTTAGTTTAAAGTTGAATCTAACTAAATTTCATAGTTAAAATTTATCCATTTCTGGCTCAAACCTAATAAACGTAAGAAAAATAATGAACTCTATGCAAATATTTTATTGCTGAGTAAGATATTTTATTATTCTTATATAAAAATACAAATTATATATTTTGCTGATTTCTGTCCATAATTCAAACTTTTATCAGATTAAATCAGTTTTGAAATGTCTACTTTAAAATAATAGTTCATTTTTGATATTTGAAGTGATACAGAGTAAGATATAGCGAGTTGCTGAAACTTGAAGGAACATTGTGTACATACACAATGATTTAGGTTGCAGCATATTAATTTGAAATAAAATAGTTTTTACTGTATCCCATTAGTTGCAAACCCTCCAAAATCTTACCTATCTTTTTTTAAATAATCTTTAATATTAAAATTTCTTCATATTATACACATATATATATATATATATATATATATATATATAACTAAAAATGCAAAAACACAAGAAAAGAATTTTCATATGCAGTTTCTCAACCAAATTGTCATTTATTAGTTTTATTCTTCTCTAAACGGAAAGAATTTTATTTCTATGTTACTAAAAAACGTTGTTAGATTTATTGTGACTTGAATACTGTTAATTAGATAACAGAAATAGCATGGTTTATAATATCCTGAGGGTACGTATTCATGAATAAATCTTCTCCATGATGCTATAGTTAATTTATTATGGTTTTTTCAGATCTGCTAGATGAACCCATTTCTCATCGTTTTTTTTATTTATGTATATTTTCTATTTAGATCTGCCTCTCCAACTTTTTACCATTCAGACATTGAACTCTCTCTCTCTCATATATATATATATATATAAAGCTGCTTTTGTAAGATTAAAATAAAATTTAAAATAGTAAATAGTAAAAATTAAATAGTTAAAATATAACGGATGTATTTAAAATATCAAAATACTTGTAAAGGATGATTCAAAGTTCATGTACTTTATTCAGGTCTAGAAAAAAAAAGCGTTGTATAAATAGATACCAAATAGATAGAGAATAGGAGATAAATAGGAAAAAGATCAAGAATTCAATATATTATTTTTAAAGTTTTGCTTCCAGTTCAATTTATATCAAATTTCTAATTTATTATATCAAATTTATAATTTATTATAATTTAATCTTGCATACATTGTGTCTTGCACTATGAAATTTGAGGCAAAATGATCAAAATCTTTCATCAAGCGTACAGCTCGAAATATCTGTAAAAAAGGGTAACTTAGCAGCTATGTATATAATGCTTTATAATCATTTTCATGATTGAAAAGCATAAAAAAATGCCAAAGTCAATTAACTGACTGAAAAAATATTAATTTTTGACAATAAATTGATATCCCTTTATTTTATAATTGTAACGAATTTGATATCAATCAACTAGATAATTCTTACTTTAGGAAGAACTGAACGTGCTAAAAAAGCTTAATGTAGTTTTTTTATATTATTATGAAGTTGTACACAGAATCATTTCAGACATGTAAAATCTAATATAATTTTAATCACTGTGTTACGCCTGAAAGACAATAATAAATTATGAAATTGAAAGAAGTCATGGAAAACAGTAATGATTTTAAAAGAAATGAGTAAATGATTTTAAAATTCTGTATTTTAAGTGATAATGCATTTAAATAATAATTAAAAATAATAGTCTTTATAAAATATCCGAACAGAACCTATGAATTTTTGTTTCAGACTCAGTAACGATATATGCTTGATGCATTTTGAAATAATAAAAATTACTTAACAATTAATTACTGAATGCATAAGCCAAGTAATCAATGAAATTTTATTACTGGATGGCTTACAGAAACTGTGATGAAAATATGGAGTTTCATTAATAGAACCTTAAATTGTACCTGAAAACATTTATTTTCTTTCTTAAAATTCATAACACAATTCTTATGAACTATAGAGACCATCAGATTTTGTATGTTCCATAAATATGTGAAAGACACAAAAAAAAAAAAGGCACATGTGTTCGAAAAATATAATAATATCAAATAATCACTATTGGGTACAGTAAAAAAGTAGTGCATTTTTTAATATAAAAATCTAATCTAGTTATAAAAATAAATCTGTAAAAATATAATATAAGCAAAATAAGTACAAAATTTTATCTAATTTATAAAAACTTGACTTATATTTTTAATGATTTTTGTTATAAATATTTTATACCAGAAAATTACAAAAATTTCTATTCGTAAATCAATAATTAAAAAACCCCAGAATGTTAATGTAAATGTAATTATAAATCATCACCATATGAGCAGATTTATAAAGAAATTTTACAAAATTATATTTTATTTTTCAAAAGAAACTTTTTGAAATAAATGATATAATCTTCATGATGATATTAAAACTGATACGATTTAATAACTAAAATTTAAATGTAAAAATGATGTCCATTTTCTTACTACGGATGGCAATATGATACTGGTTTGAATCACTAGAATTTGGATTGTTTCAATTCAAACCCCAGTGCTTGAAATATATATAGAGAGAAGTAGTTAGCTTACCAGAAAAATAAAAAAAGATGTCCCTTTGTTAAAATGCTAAAAGTATCAATAATAAACTAGTATAATACTTAAAAAGTTTAAAAAATTTTAATTTAAACAATTTTAGGATACATTTGCTTAAACAGGAAAAATTAATTCTCAAATTGTTTTCAAACTCTATAAAAACAGTATGTTAAACGAAATAAAATATTTTAATAATTTCAACTGATTTTTTAATTTGCTATTTTAAGAATATGATATAAAACATCGAAATATTTTTGAGGAATTAATTTAGTTTTAACCATAAAAATGCTTTTATGAGTTTTTATTTATAAATGCTACGAATATTAATATAATATTTACAATCATGTTTTTATGTGCCTCAAAAATATGAGCACATACTTTAAACAGACTACTCCGAGTTACAAGAATTAACAAATTAATCTAATGATAATTTTTAAATCCTTAATTAAATAAGTCTCAAAAGAAAACATTAGAATCCATACCATGATTTTCGTAAGAAATTGTTACAATAATCCCAATATTGAAAGGAATAACAAAATTAGATCCACTTAACAGATGAATTGTTGTTAAAAGACAAAACGAATGACTTATATTTTTAGAATTAAATACATGCAGATAAATATCCATTAGTTGAAAATAAAATTATTTCTTTTAAATAAATATTAAAAAATTGAAATGGTTGCATATTTACTGAAAAATAGTTCATAATTACAATATGTTAATAAAAGCACTGATACTAAGTTAACAATACATAAAATAATTTTTTATTAATATTATTAATCCCAGCCATACTTTTTAACAATGTATAATTCCGTTGCAACAACATAATATATGCAACTATTGCATTATTGTCTTAATATTTCTGGTTTTCTTTATTTTTTACAGATATGATGTATCCAAAGTCTGAAAGTTGCATAAAAATTGTGTGTATTAATTGTACATATGTTAAAACTGAGTATTTTCTTGCAATATTAATATTGTATTAATTTTTTATCCAGAATATTACTCGTCTATAATCCAGTTTATTCAGAGTATTTTTCGTTCCAGCTATATGACCACCATCATTTTCCAAACTGATGAGTTTAGTTAAAAAAAATAAAACATAATTAATTCAACTTTTGTAAAATTATCATTTCTCCAAAATATTTTAAATTACCTTGAAAATGTTCAAAATTGTTTAAAACTTAAAATACAAATTTAAATTTTTATTTAATACTGCAAACTCAACATACAACAATAGAAAATAACATTGAGCAAAATTTACTTTCCTTGTAATAAAATAATATTTAATAAGAATTAATAAGAAATTATATAAGAATTATTCATTAATTCCTTTTAATAAAAATTATTCATTAAGTTATTTAAAACAATTTTTTTTTTCTTTTACGCCAAGTATAAAAGTGATGTCGACTGGACGTAGAATTTTTTTAACACGATAAAATACTTTTTTAATATATATTTTTTTTTATCACATTTGAACAACGTTTGTCAATATTAATCACGTGTAAGTGTCCCCAAATGAGTGTACTGGTGAATAAGATACTGGTTTTGGGTCACCAATGGATGTATTGCCAATGGATGCATTATTTGCCAATAGATGCACTTGGATCGGACGTCATTTACACTGGAAAGGTAGCAGATTTAGCGTTACCCAGAGCTACTCTGAACCTATATTTTACCAACACAATTTTGAAAGAACATGCCCATGGATGTTTAAGGGAGGATTCGCAACTTCCTCTTCGAATTAAATGGATAGGCAAATCGACCTTCAGATTTATCTGGTTCATCCCATGGCATAGACATCGCAACTGAATAAGGTTAAAATATGGATCCATCTTACTATAAAGAATTTTTAACACCAAATGATTTTACATGTATTTCTGTATCTGTTTATTTTATTTCATTGAATATAATTTTGTTAATTTAGAAATAAATAAAAAAAAGTACAAATCATTGAATTCTCATTTTACTGAATTTTGTACAGCAATACATTATAAGTATAGATCACTAAACCATTGAAAAAGCTAAAATGTTGAAATTAGAACATTTCAATAATATGCTAAATTTATATAGCTTGTACTACATACATTTTAGCGATCATTATAATACTTATCAAAACAGAAAATTTATTTGCTTTAGATGTAGACATAGCATATTTTTAAGAAAATTTTCAATAACTATATGAAATTTTCTCTATTTTAAAATCTATAAACTTTGATATTTATTTCTTAAATTTGAGTTTTCTCACTCATATTTTATATATTGGACAAGTTAGGTATTGTCATTTTTTATGAAAAAATATAGTTAGGACTCTTTCAGATATTTAAACAAATTGTAAAATACATTTATTTATAATACAACAATCATTGCATAAGGCATTAATTTTATAAATTCAATTATTTACAATGGAAAACTATAATGACATATCTTGACATTTTTTCGAATTTTTGCTCTAAAATTATTTTTTCTAAATTAATTTGACAGTTTTACTTTCAGCTTTATCGATAAAAACGTAAAAATATACTGATAAAATGTATGCTATGTATTCCGTTTACTGATAAAATATATGCTACGTATGCCACATAATATGCTACGTATTCCATTTACTATACTGATAAAATATATGCTATGTATTCCACATAATATGCTACGTATTCCATTTACTATACTCATAAAATATATGCTACGTATTTTACATAAAACGATATTAATCAAGACGATTTTCATATTAAGTATTCAAAAATTTAAAAAAAAAAAAAAAAATTAATTCTTAGAAGAAATTTTCTTAGAGTGTTATTGAAAAAATACAGGTTTTGCTTACGAAACATGATATTAAATTCATTTGTTTATTTAAGCTGCATAAAATAGTTTAACCTACTTGAAATGTATTAAAATCGAATGTTGGTAAAGCAATACTTTCAGGCTGAATGTTTTGAAGATAATATCTTTTTTATTACAAAAGTACACCAAAATCTATAACATTGAACTGGAAAGCATTCTTTTTGTGTTTGTTACTTATCATCATTGTTTTCTGAGATTCAACATCATGCATTTTTGGATTAATGCAGCAATTTTATTAACGTTTTTACTGTCGTTGTCATGACTGAGGAATTAAACAACATGCTTTAAAGCTTTTGCATTAAAAATTATAAAAATTTGTTTTAAAGTAAATAGTTTGTATTTTAAAGGGCTTCATTTCAATAAACTTGCATTTCAGTAATTTCTGCTATTAAATGTAATATAGTATATTATAATATACTATTGTACAATACAATGTAATGTAATATATAGTACATATTGTGCAATGCATTGTAATATACCATAGTACATATCACTGTACAATACATTGTAATGTAATATGCCATAATACTTATCACTGTACAATACATTGTAATGTAATATACCGTAGTACTTATCACTGTACAATACATTGTAATGCAATATACCATAGTACGTATCACAGTATAATACATTGTAATGCAATATACCACAGTACATATCACTGTACAATACATTGTAATGCAATATACCACAGTACATATCACTGTACAATACATTGTAATGCACTATACCATAGTACATATCATTGTACAATACATTGTAATGAACTATACCCCAGTAAATATCATTGTACAATACATTGTAATGCACTATACCCCAGTACATATCATTGTACAATACATTGTAATGCAATATACCATAGTACATATCATTGTACAATACATTGTAATGCAATATACCATAGTACATATAATTGTACAATGCATTGTATAATATACCATAGTACATATCATTGTACAATGCATTGTAATGCAATCTACCATAGTACATATCATTGTACAATACATTGTATAATATAACATAGTACATATCACTGTACAATATAATGTAGTACATCATTGTAATGCATTATCCCATAAAACATATCATTGTACAGTATAATATAGTATACCATTATAATATAATATAACATTGTACAATCTCATTGTAAAATACAATGTAATATACCATTGTATTTAAAAGGAAACAACAACAAAAAATGTATGCATAACTTTAGAAAATTCTTATTCGACCCAAATTCAAGAAGTTAAAAGGACTGATAGTTAAATAATATGAATTTAGCCATTTCAAGGAACAGATATCCTCAGAATATTGAAATAAAAATGCATGTCATTTCTGACTTACTTTTTCTAAAGGCCAAGGTTCTGTTAAATGCATTAAGCAACAGATTCTTAAATATATTTGCTTATTTCGATGTATTCCTAAATAAAAATAAAATTTAAATAATAATTTAAATAAAATAATTGATATAAATAAAACGAAGTAAAATAATTGTGAAAAACAGATTTTTTATGAGAAATTATAAACATGCTTCAAACGCATTTTAAAAAGTTAAGAATACGCAGAAGATCACAATAAGCGATAAGACAGGCAGAGGATAGAGTGTTGGATTTCCAAAGAAAGGAAACCTAGTTTGAATTTCGAGAACTAAAAGCTTCCGTGTACATGCTGGGTATTCGTACTATAAATCAGTAAGCTGGAATGTCATTTCGTTGGGCTTGGAGAGGAATAGGGGGAAAATACTCAGATGACATCCCTGGGGATGTTTGGTCAAAATTGTGGTGGTAAAATGAGTGTGCTGTGTAGCAAGCCTTCTGTAGTACGCCCATATAACGCTGCTACGCTTATTCTAGTGGCAAATGATTCAGATTAAAGAATTCAGTATACGAAATTAACAACAAGAACAATAATAAGGGTAAAAATTCTGTACATTTACAACATAAGGGTAAATTATTTCATATCGTAAGCCTTGTAATACAACAAAATTTTATTATAATGAACAAGATATTACCACCTGACTATATTTTAACATTAAAACAAAGCCTAAAAGAAATTGAATTGAAAAATTCACAATTATAGTATTTCAGATGTAATTATTTTACAATGAAATTTCTATACGGATCTCGGCAATTTTCAGAAAACGAAAACTATAGAACCATTAGAAATAAAGAACAACAATATCAATGGTACATTTTCCTTATTTCATTGGAAATAATCTTACATTTGCATGGTACTTATTGTTTATATATAAATAATATTGTTATATATAAATATTGCTTTATTGTTATATTTGCTTATATTGTAAATTTTTCATATATTATAAAAAATAATTACAATAAATGCGTTTTTCTCACGATTAGGAATAAGCACTTCAGGAATGTTAATTTCATTAATTTTATTTTATTGCATTTCGTCTGTACCAAACCAACAAATAATCAGAAATAATTGTAAATATATTATTTAATTCAGATCATTTGATGCATGATCTTAATAATATAAATAAAGTGAATGTGAATCACACCTTCCGATTAGTTTCTAAAAGTATTTAAACGATAACACACAGAAAAAATTAATAAAAAAAAAAATAGAAAATTATATATCTCGTGCATTAAATAAAACAAAAAAAAGCATTTGTTTTCCTTTAAATATTCTTATGAGGGGTAATATATATCCTAAGTTGGCTTTATTACAGAGTTCCTATTCTCTTATTTTCCGAATGACGATCAAATCGAACAAAAACTACAAAATTATCTGCTTTATTTTACCACTCGCGAAGTGGTTTGTTTTTAATTCACTTTTCATTATTATATTTGATTCAATAAAAATTTTGAAAAATTGTATTGTTGAAAATCAATGCATCACTTTATAATTCCATTGTAGAGAGATAAGGAAAATGCCATGTTTTATGAAAGATGAATGTATATTTTATAAGTAAATATACTACATCATTTTTCAAGTTAGCTGATATTTTATAAAACAATGATATTGTTAGCTGTTATTTTATAACGAAATTATTAAGTCATGTAATCTTCTATATTTTAAACTTAATGATTTTAATTAATCAATTACATTTCAAATTTTCTCTGTAATCTTTTAATCTTAATTGTCCCAATTAACAATTATCCTCTTTTGATCTTCACATAATAAGAAAAAAAAATTAATTTAATTTTGATCCCACTGCTCTAATATTTAGTAAAATAATTATTTTCTTTTCCAATTTTTTTTTAATCCTATAGTTTACGTGCATGGTAACTTTATTTAATTTTAAGCATTAATAGGTCCCAACTCTGCAAATTTTCAATTCGAAAATAATTATTAGAATGGTTTAACTTTAAATTTTAAAGCTATGTAGAAGTATCACTAAATATTCAGAAAAGAAAATCAAATAAACTTCAAAATCTTTAAATTTATTTTACTCTACTCCAGAATCCAGGCTTATGCAACCCCTTATCAGTAAAACGGCGAGGGAGTTAAAAATAACACAAAAATTTCAATTATGAAATTACAGGAAGACAATGAATCTTAAGACATAAAAGATTTGAAATAATACTAACAAAAGCACAAGTTGAACGAGAAATATGCAACGCAGAAATAACAAACAATGGTTAAAATAAGATGTGAATAAAGATATGGTATGGTTTACAAATATTATGACAAATATGTGTCTAGTCTGTGGAATTTAAGATAACAGATGTTCAATATGAAAGAATAGGCGCAGATGTTTCAGAGGTAATGGGATGGTTAATTGTTCATTTTCTTCTATAAAATGTATCAAATTGATAATTTTCCATCTGGTCCAAAGTTGTAGATTATATTCCCGTAGCATTGAATGTAAAATTATTTAGAGGGAATTTTAAGATGCCATTATTCTGTAAGAATACAAGTAGTTGCATAATGGAATGGTTCTACACATTCTCTACAAGGAGCAGAAATAATCTTCAACAAGGTTAAATTTTGTTAGGTATAATGGGAAAGGACCATGCTACCTGTGAATATAATATCTTCTCTAGAACGAATTTTACAATTTTTGTAACTTTAAGGTTAATTTCAAAAAATACAGTAGCCCTTGACAATAATAGATTTTTCTTCAGAAATCAACGAAAACAAAAATACAAATGATTATTTGATATAATTTTGTTTTAGTCAGTGACGTATAAAATTCTCATTCATTACTTTCCATTTTTGAGTCAATGGAAATACATTGGAATAATTTGTGAGTGTGAATGATTAAAACATAAATCATTTGGCAGGATACTTTTGCGTAGAGGTAGTTCAATGAGATAAATTCTATGTTAATTTCAGATATAGATACACTGTAATAATTTTTCTTAATATACAACAATTATTGCAACAATTTATGTAAGAAAATATTTTTAAAAAATGAAAATTTTATGCATTATATTCCATAATTTAAAATACATTTTTATTATTAATCAAGATGTCTTTTATATTTTGTCTGTAAGTAAATAGTTTTCATTTAAAGATATGCAAAGAAACCTACTTGTATACTTTTTGATTTGTTTTTATTGTATTAAAAATGTATTTAAAAAAATAATTTTTATGCAAAAAAATTAAATTGCTATTAAATAGAATACACTTAAGATTAATTATTATTATAATTGGCAACATTACAAATTTATACATTGAATGATATATTTCACTTTAATAATAAATAAAATAATGTTAGTATTGCATTGTTATTTTTTATAATTATTTGTCTAAAATTCATTTAATTGAAGAAATTCTTCATGCTGATTCTTTGGTGCAAATAATGGATGTTTTTTTATTTTTATTTTCTGAAGAAATATTGTAATGAAGATCTAACAAGAATTTTTTAATCAATAAATTTCAATTTAATGTTAATAAATAATTTAAATGGCATTACAATTTCCAAAGGTATTTATTTACACTCAGAAAATAAACATGCGTATGCATAAATATCATTTTTAAATAATTTACTAATTTTTAATTTATAAACTAAACAAATATAATGTTTTAATTTTCAAAATTTCATTGACTTCTACAGAACAAATTGAATAAAAGTAATTCTCAGTTATGCTGTAATTTTTTTAATTTTTTTTTTAATTTAATTTTTTTTTAATTTTTTTTTTTATGATTATCTCAAAAAGTACAAGATTTAACGAAAAGTGTGACAATACAAAAATAAGTGTCTAGGAATATCTTTCTCACTAGTCAAATAATTTTGTTTAATTAATTAATCGTTTAATTTAATTAATCGTTTTAATTAATTTTAATTATTATGAAAATAAAGTAAAACATTTTACTTTAAATCACCACATTAAAATATGCATCATCAATTATAAATTAATATTCTTAAAACTGGAAATGTATCAAACTTTATTCTTAGCTTTCTTAATTAATGATGGAAGTTATTATTAAAACGCATTAAACAATTGTTATTTAAGCATTCTAAAAATACTAAGATAGATAGCGACTTTTTATTAAGACTTTTCAATAATAAGTAAAAATGAAATTTTGCTATTTGTATAAGATATTTTAGCTTTTGAACCCTAAAAAAATGTAACAGCACGTTAGAAAAAAATGTTCTTGTATATCTCACATAAAATTTGATATAAAATAGTCTACAAAAGTTTTTACAAAAATCACTCATCTGCAAAAAAATTTAAAAAATTCAAATGAACATCTCATGACAAAACCCTTAAAATAAAAAATCTTTCATTTTTATTTTAATAAACCTCTCACTTTTCTTAACACTTTTAGTACTATGCACAAAAACATTTCATAATAACAATTAAAAGTAAAAATATCCTCAGACTTTGTTATCAATAAATTATTAATTCTGAGAATTAGATAAATAATTAAAAGCTTTGATTATTACTCCAAAAGTATAAAGCAAATCAAATTGACTCACAGAGCGAGCATATAGAAGGCACCCACTGTCAAAACCTAAGTTTTGAATGACAGAGCCGCGCATGGGGACGGCAGGGGCTGGCTGACCACAGTCCACTTCTCTGTAAGGTCTCATGATGCTCAGTCCGACAACGAGGAGGTACTCCACACAGCTCAAGCGCTCCTACTTTTCCTTGGACATCGGTCACAGAGATCAACAGTTGCACCGCAGTTTCCGCTTTATCATCTACCAATCCCTATCAAGCATGATGTGGGAGTGCAACACCCTCTTTTTATTAATAGCGTTTAGCAGTCCAACCCTCCGGGTAGCACGTGCAACCAACAGTCTCTGGGGAAACGTCGCTTTTTGAAAACACAGGTGTTTATGACGGGTCTCATGATGTTTAAAAACAAGCAGTGTCAGCTAAGGCAAGTTTCTCTCCAACAATTAGCTGGCAGAAAAATTCCTTGCGTAGCGAAAATTCATAGTGTTATATAAAATATAAAAAATTAAAAGCCGTGCGACGCCTCAATGATAAAAACTAATTATAATCAATCTAACAATCTTGGCCATAAAAGAATGTGATTTCTTGAACATTTAGGAGCCAACTATGGTAGAGATTGGTAATTACTACAACTACCTTACAACAACTAAGGTAGTGATAGTAGTGATTGGTATTGGTAGTAGATAGCGATTGGTATTGACTATGGTAGGTAAACTGATTAAATCAATTTATTCTCTTTTCCAAAGTTGATACAGCGATAAATGAAACGCATCACCACATTTATTTTAAAGTGTAGAATTTAAAAGAACTGAAAGTTATACAAGCGTGATAAAAAAATGAATACTTATGATCAATGTCATTCTTTGACCAATTAAAAGTTTTGTTATTTAAAAGAAAGGAGTTGATTTCTAAAACATTTTAAAATTAAAGTATTCGGACTAATTGATTTAAAATTAATTTATTAATATAAAATAGTCTACAAACTACTATAAATAGTCTACAATTAATTTATTAATATACAATAGTTAATTTCCTTTTTTCCGTAATCGATATACATCTGTGAAATGCATTCCAACATAAGAACTATTGCCTTAACTCCAGTTATGACAAATAGCAGCAAAAATTTTTGCAAGACTATGGTTATTTTCCAAATTGTGTTAATATAATAAAATACATTAAATGCTTTCGTTGTATTACTGGGTAATTGCTTAAACAGAAAGACTATGTAACCGAATTAGCAAATATTATTATATCATTGGCTTTTTCTAATTAAATAGTTAATAAATAAACTATTTCTACAAAACACTTCACAAGTCTTAAAATTTTAATAGAATACCTTGATTAAGTAGAACATTAATTGTTATGAAGTAGATATAAATAAGTAAAATAAGAAGATTTAAACATATAAAAATCATACACTACTCTATGCAAGCTGAAAAATTGCGTTTTTTAAGATTTATAAAGTTGAGAATTTTTTTTTATCATCATACTAAAAGTTTTAGATTTTTTGAAGTATTCAATTTCACAACATTCACCATTAAAATGTATTAAAACGTACTACATGAAATCTGATACACTATACCTACAATTATCGAAGATCGCTAAAATGCTAACTTGATGAAAACGACAATTATTGGTTTATGCCTGTCAATCTACAATTTGTACGTGTTCCTAGTTCATTGTAGAAGAAGACTCATCTCATTATCTTTTCCTCTGAATCAGCACAATTCAGATCTCACTCTAACTAATCAAGCCATGGTTGGACACATTGGAAAATTTTCATCTCTGATGTGAAATTCAGTTTCTTCCCGGATTCAAACAACGAACTTTTTTAAAATATCGCAGCATTTAAACCTAATTCCGAACTAAATAAATCATTTTTCCCCAAATCTTAATTTTTCATAAAATTTTACTCAATATGCAGGGTGGAAATATTTATTTTATTGGAGAAAGCTGATTTGATTAATAATTTTATTTATTGTGATTGATATTATTTATTGGGTGTGTAACTTACTATGATTGCTTTTATAAATTTTTATCTTTTAGACAAGAATTTCATTGAGCAAATAATAGAAAGGAAGTTCTCAGGAAACTTAAATTCTCTATAGAGTTTTAGGAAACTGAAATTCAGTGTAGAGTTCAGGAAATTGAAATCTCGTATATATTTCACGATATTACAGAAAACTGAAATTCCATATATTTTAACGCAATAATTGATTTATGTTTCATTTAAATTTTTAATGCATGCAGAAATTTTATTTGCATTAAAGCAGCAGGATTCAAATACTAATTAACTTAAATTAACTCTGATGGTGTTATTCCGCGCATTATATGCTATATTCTTATCTTGTCAAAATTGTAGAGTGATAAAAATTTTGCAAATGGGCAAAAGTTTTTTATTTTTATTTTAAATAATTTTTAAGTAACTTTTAGTGACGAATTTGTAGATCAAATCTACTCAGAAAATTTATTTATTGAAATAAGAAAAAAAGTTATATACTCAAATTAGATAAAATGTCCAATTATCACCAGTATTGAAAAAATTAACAAGCAAGTAAAGAATCTGTTATTTCTAAAATACAAATTACATTGTTAACTTATAATATACAACAAATAAATGCTATTAAATCACGTTAAAAAACTTTTATTCCCGCTTTTTATACGCCATGCGTTTAAAAAAAATTTAAATAAAACCCTCAAATAATAAATATTACAGTGAAGGAACATTGGCATGATTGACTTCGACAATGGTAAATTTTTCTTCCTCCTTCTCTACATTATATTTGGCTTTGTCAAAACTTTACTTATCCCATTAACTTACTTGTCTTCCCCTTAACTTAAATTATCTTTTTATAATATCTGAAAATTGTATTTTTATTATAAACAAGCTATATCAATAGAAATACATAACTAACAACTAAAATTTTCATTCATTGCAAATTAGGTCATCTGCACACAGTAAATGAGACGAGATGCTCACAGTTTCTCAAATATATGTATTTATGCAATCCCTTTTTATATTTCTCACCCTATAAAGATGCCAACTAATACCGTCTGCACTCTTTATTTCAATCTCATAAATTCTAAACTGACATTGACATACAAGATATTCTCTTTCATGAAAATTTTTCGAAGTGTTTGGATTATCTAATTTTTCTCTTCTTATTCGCTAATTTCATGATTTCTACTATCAAAATGCAATATACTTTCAAATCCCCTAAAAATATTACTTTTGTCGAATAAGCTAATATTGAGATATAAATATGAAATTTTTAAAATCTTTTATTAAAGCGCTAAAGCACAGCATATACTCCTTAAAGCATTATCGTAGGCAGACAAAAACACTTGATTATATATTTAAAAAGTAATTTGAATTTTATTTATTTATTTATAACTTTCTTTCAATAGCATAAGAGAACTGTTAATTGTAGATTTTGAACATTATTTAATAACATACTTTATTCAAGCGATATTCCACAAATTAATCAGAACTGTCTTAACATCAGTGACAAAATCTACCCACAATATTTAGATTCAATTTTTGTAATGTTAAATTAAAACTGTGTAATAAAGAGCCATTCATTTGGGATTTTCCAGTACCAACAATCTGAGAAGAAACAGAAGTTGACTTTGATGGTGTAGCGCAAGTGTGATACTAACTTGGTCAGTATATTTAGATTTTGAAGGACACAGTTAAAGTTTTAATTAAAGTTTTTTGAATGGTGGATATACTTGCAATAGTTATGCAGTTATGAGTCGTCATAGAAAAAGAACACGTTGGTCGAGCGTTTATTGTACTGCTTGTTGATATCAATTTTTGTTGTATCATTTTAGCATAAGAAGAGATGAGTTGAGATGCGAGCTTTCTTGCTTTAGAATATGATATCTTTTGTGTAACTTTTATTTCTTGTGCTCAATATCTGCTGGAAGTCTTAGAATTTGAAGGATGCGGTTTCTGATAAATTACACATTTAGGTATTAATTCTCCATCAGTATAACTATAGTCTGGAAAATCCCAATTGGAGCATGCTAATTTACCTCTACAACTCATTTTTGGAGTACTTGTAATATTAAAATTTGAAATAATGGATGGGGTTGGAAATGTAGGGTTTCGCAGGACAGTTAAATATTCAGATTTAATGCTATGTGAAAGAACAGTGCCATAAAATCTTAAAATCAAATGTTTAGTCTTAAAAATTCTAGATTCTTTCATTTCCTTATTAATTCAATGAACTGAAGCAACACTTTGGTCACGTACTTCTTCATCCATTACTTCCAAGGTAGCACACATTAGGTATGGTTCAGATATAACTTCTTGATAGTTATTGAGTATCTTATTGTCATAGATTTCTACATTAATATTAAGCAATTTTTTTAACTAAAAAGGCTTTTGACTGTGACGGTTTGTATATTTCTATTAACAAGCCTCCAGATTTAATTCCTTAAGTGATTTAATTCATCTCTAATAGCATGCAACATTTTGCGAATTTTAAAGTGTAACACTTTCAAAAAATCCCCTTCATAAGCCCAGACAATCAAGAACCGGGTAAATGTCGAGACACATTCAGTTTTATGTCTCTTTTCAGTCTTCCAGAAGAAAGTCAGGACTGGCAATGTTAACAATGAAATCAGGGCTTGGGCCACTTGGGTACTGTTCTTGAGAAAAGAGAACAAATGAAGTTGGAAAATGAATTCGGATCTGATATAACACTATTCATCATGGAGCTAAACAATGGAAAGCAGATTTCCATATACGGTCCCTATCACCCATCCGTGACTCATTGCTTGAAACCAAAATAGTTTCAACCTTGAAGGGTTGGTAATCATCAATCGATTGATACATTTGAAAACTAGAAGTACCGCCCGTCTACCATAAGAGGAGGCTTAAGAGATGTGTTGCCTACAAAAAGCTGCAACTCTATATGGATTCAATCACCAGAATACCCTTTTTCTGGAACACGTGGGTCAAAATATTGACATTATAAAGAAAATGCAGAACCAAGAAGTAACAAAGAAAATAAATATCAGCAAAAATAACAAGCTAGATTCAGGGAAGGAAAGAAAAACAAATATAAAAAACGCGTGAAGATAGAAAGTTGTAAGAAACTATTACGAAATTGTGGAGGCCTGTAGTCACGACGATGGAAAGGACAATAAAGAGAAGATAAAAGAATGAAGGCATAGATAATTGTGCATCAGCTGAAGAATATGGATGAACGGTTATGGATATCCTAAAGTTAATATGAGTGATTCAAAAGAAACTATATTTCATAATATATTTTAAAAATTATTACGTTTAAAATAAAATTTATAAAACATATATGTAACTAAAATCTTTAAACTTTTTGCCAATAAATAAAATAAAACAAAGTCGAAAACAAATAAAAAAGTAACATATTCTACCAAAGTTAAAAGAAATAACTACTGCACTACTATTATTCAGATATTTTAAAATATTTTAAATGAAACTTAACAAAACAATTGCATATGATTTCTTTTTTAATATTTTAAATTAAATAATTTCGTTATTTTTTTATGTAATTCTCACATTAGAATTCTCTTCTTTGTAAAAAAGAAAACAATCAGTACGCAATATTTAATGAAACACTTTTTAAACAAAACTTTTAAAACAGAATTTTTAAAAATTCCTTGAAAGTAAAATGTTTAATCGTCATTACTCACATTTAAATAGTTATATTTATTCATAACTAATAATAATTTGTGAATTCTACTTATTAAAGAGAACTGAGATGCACATGTTATACTTTGTTTCATTTCGAAATGAAACATTATCGTCTTTTTTTCTTTAGTTATTAAGACAACAAAAAAAAATGTTATTAATGATGTCGTTAACTAAAAGAATCGAATGCGATACAAGATGACGTTATGCAGATTATAGCATAAAGAAACAGCAGGTTACAGAACAATGGTTTCTCTTTAACACTGTAGAGTAAATCACTCTATAACATTTTCCATGACATTTTCACACAAGACTTTTACCATGACACTATCTATAAAATCCTTGCATATAATCTAAGCGTGTAAATATTTTATAAATAAGAACAAAAATTCTCTTGAGAAAGAAGATAAAAAATTAATTATATGAGACAACAAAAATTTTATAAAATAAGTTAAATAAATTTTATTAATAAAATTATATAAATTTTTAAAAATACATATAATTTTACAAAATAAATAATTTTTACAGTAGTAAAGCGCACAACTTAATATATAACTTTCTAAAAGTAACAATGTACAACTTTCTAAAAGTAACAATGTGCAACTTTTTAAAAGTAACAATGAACAACTTTATAAAAGTAACAATGAACAACTTTTAAAAGTAACAATGTACAACTTTCTAAAAGTGACTATTTGTGGCATAAAGTGTGGCATGGTATTTTTACGTTAATTTTTATCGAAAAACCCACTAATAAAAAGTTTTGGAACAATACTAAAATTGCAATTCAGTACAAACTTTTAATCTTTTAATTTCTTTGAAACATAATTTCGATACACTAAATCTTTTACAAAATACTCTACTCTACTCTACATTCATTTCTTTTTAGACTTCGATTTCACATTATAAACTTTTAAAAAATTAAAGCGTGATAGTTGACAAGACAGAAATAACTCTTTCATGTCGAGGTGATAATTCATTCTTACAACACGTGCGAAAAGAGTTTCCTAACTCCCCTTTTAACGAAAAGTCACTTCTCTCTGAAAGAATAAAAGCGAAATAATTCCAAATTAAAATCAAAATTAGGTATATTAATGAAAATTAAAAAAACCAAAAAAGGACAGAAATGAAATAAGTGTCTCGTCATTTAGGGCGCTAATGCGCTACATAATTTTTCAATGGTCTTCGCATCCAGAATACAATTACCTGCGGCATCAGGTGGGAAATTTTTTCTACCAAGGCCCTAGCCAGCCAATCGGAAGTCGGGACGATACGTACGATCACAATTACACAGAGATTCCAGTAACACACGAAGCCGGGAATCATTTTAAGTAGGTTAGGCCGAACTCCTCGCTGCAAAAATCTTTGAAAGAAACGTCAGCGACTGAAAAAGGAGACAAAAAGAAGAGAAGAGTTCCTTTTATTCTGGGGCTTACTTAAATGGAACTTTTCCAGGTAGGAGGAACTCCCCAAGTGATTTATATTCGGGCTGCTAATGACGTAGTTCCCCGCGTCGCTCGGGCACCCATTAAAAGGCAATTTTCCACTTCCTAGCGACCGCGAAGACGCGTGGTGGAACCTCAATAGAGCGAAGCAGAAGCACAATGCGCAACCCTCCAGTAATTGCTCCCCTTTCCAACCTTTTTTAAAAAAATTTTTTTCCTCTGGAAAGCCTTAACTTCTTCAAATGAACTCTTGCTGCTTCCCTGGCTTCATTTTCGCCACCTTTGATTCCAGAGAGGCAATTGTTTTACTTTGGTAGGCCCCCGAATCCGGACAGTTTTGCATGCAAAGTGAATCGGTGGGATTCAAAATTAGAATTCCTTATTTTCCCAAAAGGGGTTCCATCACAGGGTGAGAGTAAATCTCATTGCGGATCATTCGTTAATACTCACTTTAAAAGTTCAAAGAAATCACGTATCGGTTATCTATTGGCGGGTATCACGAAATGGAGACGGGTTGTTCCCGGTTCACTGATTAAACCACTGACAGTAGAATGAGATGGGATATATCTATAGGATTTAGATTGTACCAGTTAGTTTAGCATGGAAACGCAGTTTTTTTCTTTTTAAATTCTGGCATACAGAATAACAAAAAAAATTTTAAATTAAGAGTTATATAATGAAGTGTCATCCCCAAGCTAAGTCTTTTGGTTCAGCTTGCTTAGTTAAATAAATGCAAACAAATTAAAGGATACAAATTTAAAATTTAGCATTAGCGTTAGAAGTATGCAAAAACACTGAATAACTATAAAAAAACCACTATATTACCTCGATTTTTTTAAATTCTGGTATGCAGGGTTAACAAAAAAATGAAATTAAGAGGTTTTGTATTACTGTTATAATGAAGTGTCCTCCTCACATTAAAAATTTTAGTTCAGTGTACTCAGTTAAATAAATACATGCATATTAAAGGATACAAATTTAAAATTTAGCATCAGCGTTACAAGTATGCAAAAACACTGAATCACTAGGTAAAAAAAAAAACGCTACATTACCTCGATTTTTTTAATTTTGGTATGCAGGGTTAACAAAAATTGTAAGAATTTTTGCTTTAACTTTATAATGAAATGCCCTCCTCACGTTAAGTCTGTTAGTTCAATAAATACATGCATATTAAAGGATACAAATTTAAAATTTACAAGTATGCGAAAACATTGAATCATATGAAATAAAACATCGATACATATATGATTAAAAGAAGAGATAATTTTATCTTAAAAAATTTCAGATAGATTTTTATATCTTTTTTCGGAAAAATATCATCATGAAAAGGAATTAAAGAATTGTAGTAATTACTTTCATTTTATAGCTACAAAAATTTAGTTTAATTTTCTTTTGAAAATGTAAAATAGTTTCATATGAAGTTCAAAAACATACTTCTCAAAAAAAATTGTGAATATAATTCTTAAAAGAAAAAAAAAAAAAAAAAAAAAAAAAAATCGAGGTAAATACCAAGTAAATCGTCATTTAGAAATAGTTGAAGAAGCATTTATTCACATTTTATTTCAAAAATATATCTTCAGGTAATATGAAATTGCGATTGTTTTACATTTATTACAAAAGTTTTATAATCTATCAGAAGTTTGCTATTTTATTGAATTGAAAAAAAAATTTAAAGAAGCATTGATCTAAAGTTCTATTTGAAAATATAGAGCTTTAGAATTGAAAACCTATTTTTGAATAATAAATGGAATATATGAAAAAATTTATAATGTTGAAAAAAAGAGATAAAAAAAAGATAACCAATAAAAACATTTTTATATTAAAACGCATATTACACTATTCCTATAAAAAGTATTCGTACATCATCTTATACTACTATTATATTATTTCTAGTACCATTTCGTACGTCCTTTTATTTGATAATCGAATATAATTCCTTATGAATACTTAAATATTATAGAGCAGTTTTTGAGAAAAAAAATTGAACTGTGAAAAGAAGACAGTGAAGAAATGTTAATTATTCTTTTCTGTACTTTTTATTCTTTTGTCTTTGAAGTCAAAATGCATTGCATTTTTTTCAAAAGGCACAGTGCGATAACCTTTAACATTTGATATTGTAACGTAGAGTAAGAAATCTTGGTGTACAATAGTTTAATTTTTTTATGTAGTCTAATTTAACAAATGTTTCGTATTCGGCAGATAAGTTTACAAATTAAAAATTACACAAGGAAAGCCTTCTTTTTTGACAAAGTTTCTAAAGATTTACAAAAAAGGACATCTAAAATATTAAAACACAACCCTTTTTTTACATAAAAACCAACAAAATGTACGTTTATTTTAAATATACAAATACTTCAGACAATCTTTGCAGAAACCAATTTAAAAGGATTGCATAATTTTGTTTTCTTACCATGTGAAATCTGAGGTCCTGTCAATAAAAGTATAAAGTCGTTTTTCGCTAATCTGAAGAAGAAATTAATGAAATCCGATAGTAATTCACAAGCTTTAAATCGTTTCAATGCACTAATGAAATTATTTAAAATTTTCTGACATTTAAAGTTAAAAAATGCTTAATTTTTATGTCTCTGCTATATAAAATATCGTTATTATCAAAATCCTATTAATTTCAAACAAATAATATAATTTATCAATAATATGATGGCAAAAATATTAATAAAGATGGCATATTTTTTCCATGTTAGTGAAATGTGGAAAAAGCAACACAAAGAATACTTCTAACTTATTCTAGAGACAATGTGCAATTTGTATGTAATATATGTCACTTTATTGATTGGTTTGAAAATATTATAGGAAGTTATGAATAAAAAATATACTCTACATCACATTCATTATATTCATACTTTACATCACATTATATAGCTGCGTTGAAATTTTATCGCTTTCATAATGTTTTATCTTCATAATATATATAGCCGCTTTTACAATATTCAATAAAAAATTGCCATAATTATTCATCTAACTTTATTATTTTTTCAATGTGTAATTCAATAAAATAATTAAGAATATAATAAAATATGATATTATTTTCTTTACTTTTCATTTATAATTCTAATAATTGAATACAACATATTTTAATGTCTTTCAAACTCTCTTTCATCTAGAGTTACATCAAGTGACTTCAGATTGAGATTTCGATAATTAACTGCTGAATTACCAGAGCTGTTAATAATACATTTCCGAACAAATCATAAAATAAATACTCTAATTACAATTGTCAGTATAAAGGTTTCGAATGGAGTCTTTGTGCCAAAAATGAAAGATCATTATAAAATCAATTAATTTTTTTCTTCAAAACAAAAGTCAGGAGGTAGTGAAATTGGATGTCCCCATGTTAAAGTATTTTGCTTTAATTGGTGTAGAATATTGATTATGAAATCTTCTTAGATGTAGTAAAATGTATAACTATTAAAGAATATGTCATTCATTCTATCAGAGAAAATAAATTATGGCAATTATTATAATTTTAAATGAAGGCAGCAAGTCGATAGAGATAAAAATATTTAAAGTATTACATTAATATTTTATTTTATGCAAGCAATATATTATCAAAGACTATCTATAAAAATAACCCAGTTTTAATTGGCAACTACATAAATAATGTAGTCTGTTCTCGAAAATAAAATGTTAAGTAAAAGAGAAAACTTTCAAATGAATTCTTTTATATTCGTCCTGAACTGGGTGTGGTGTCCCTTTGGGTAAGTGCCATGAACACCAATTATTCATTTATCGCAAGTTAAGAAACGATGTCGTGGATATTAATACAGAAAAAAAAAATTACAACCTATCTAAATTTTGAAAATCTTTTTCTATCTTATGCAATGCAGAAGACAGCAATATAATAATTAGCAGCTGCAAATAGATATCAAAAGGAATAGAAAAGCGATATACTGAGTTTGTTAACATTTTTGCAGTTACAAAGAGCAAGAGAGATTAAAGATTGAGTCATGTTTTCCACAGCAGAGATTAATTGCAGTGCTTTGCCAACCCCTGCCTTTGGGATCATCCCCTCCCCCTATCGGACGCCTGTTCCTAAAATATCTTTTAATCTTGTACCCACATATCTAGTGCTGGAAACCAGAACTTCTAGCTTAAAAGGGGGCATTTTTTCCAGAAAAAATATTTATTTTAAGGATTTTATTAAGTTGTCAGCCTGCATGGACTTTTGAAATAACAGCTGTGTGAAATCCTGCACTATGGCTTTATCCATTTTGAAATAAAAAAAAATTAATGCATTTAATTTCACTTAAAATGGATAAACATCAGCTGGGCTATAAAGATGTTTAGAAAACTGGATGGACGTAAGCATTGACGAAGCGTAAGTGACGTAAGCAATCTGTATACACAATCTGAATGGGATTTTTTTAGACGATATTAAGTTATTCAATTTTTAAAAAAAAATTAATATAAGTTTTTATTTTTAAATTTATTAGACATTATTGTTGAAATACCTTAATTGAAATTTTCCATTTTCATTAAAAACTTTTTAATGTCAAATTTATATTGCACTTATAAATTATTGCCTTTAGTTGTAAGCCTTTCAGTTATTGCCTCACAGCTACAGTTATTATACTTTTTAAATATAAGATTTTTAATAAATAATTTGATTCGTGAAATTTCAAAATATTTAATTATCGTATAGTGATTAATCGCTGTATAATCATTATACAATGATTAAATGCAATAGTTTCAGAATGATTTTAAACAAGATGAAGTATTATTTATACAAGAAAAACAAGTGTAGATAAAAGAACGAAGATATTTTAACGTTTTAAATAATTGTAACAAGATAAAAAAATTTTATTTTCAGCATTGTTAAAAATAAATAAGGCTAGAAAACAGATTGAAATTTTAATAAGAAACAGTTGTTAAAAAAATTCTTATAAAAAGAAATTGTTCCTAAGCCATAACTTTGCTAAGTAATAAGCTAACTAATAAGCTATAATTTTCCTAAGCAATAGCTTAATTTTTTCTAAATAAAAAAAATCATAATCTTCGAAATATAAATAATAATAATAATAGTTCTCTAAAAAAGAAACAAAATATAACATGATTTGTTCAAAAGGAGAATAAGTACTAAGTTTGTTATCTCGCTAATTTTTTGGATCAAACAGATAATTTTCTTATAAAAAAAATTCACCGGCGAACGATAATAAATATTCTGCTTGCATCTATAACTTCTATTCTCTTTTTCTTCAGCCAACTACAGAAGTGCTACGTGTAAAAGAACCAAACAGAAAGAGGGAGCTATCTAAATTGAAGAACGACATCCGCTAGATAAAAGACGATAAAGCGAGCCACGGTTGCCTAAGGCTTCCCACCAGATAAGAAGGACAAAAAGAGAGCAAAAAAATTTGTCATTTGTAGCTAGTGATCACTCGCCTACATCTCCGATTCACACCTTTAAATACGGATAGAA
This sequence comes from Caerostris darwini, assembly GCA_021605075.1. NCBI lineage: Eukaryota > Metazoa > Arthropoda > Arachnida > Araneae > Araneidae > Caerostris > Caerostris darwini. The sequence goes on along the minus strand of BPLQ01007882.1, from coordinate 206,229 downwards.
TAACTCGGGATATATTGACTGACATTAATATGCTTGCTGGAAAAAGGAAGTCGATTTTTTCGTTTTCGATCGTGATCGAGATTTCAGATTTTTAGGTTTGGGAACTTTCACGATCGGAATAGCAATGAATGTCAGTTAATATTCTCATCTGCGATGGTCATATTTTTGGATTCATTCTTTCTTCTTCCCCTTTTGGCTTCAATTTAACACAGCAAATATCAGTCCTCGGTGGCATTTTTCTTTATTGTCACTGGAAAAAAAATTTTTGACGCGATGTGTCCATGAAATTATTCTGTAGATCTATCTGTCCAGGAAAATATATCATTTCAGGACCAGGAGAATTTGCCTCAATTTTAACACCAAATAATGTTTCTTAACTTATTCTAGGGACAATGAGCAATATGTATGTAAAATATGCCACTTTATAGTTTGGTTTGAAGATATTACAGGAAGTTATGAATAAAAAATATACTCTACATCACATTCATTGTAATCATACTCAACATCACAGTTATTATATACATAATCTACGTCACATTCATTACATTTATACTCTATATCACATTCATTATATTTATACTCTACATCACATTCATTATATTTATACTCTACATCACATTCATTATATTTATACTCTACATCACATTCATCAGATTATAATCAATTATAGTGTTCTCTACTTTTCGCAGCCTATACAAGTTTTTCTTAATATCATACTTCTGTTTTACTAGTATTAAACAAGGATGAAACTCTTTCAGATTTTCTGAATTTGATAAAACGCAAAAAATCCAAAAACATTATTTCTAATGCCAGTTTTGGCAATTTAAGTTTTTCCTTTCATAATTTTGCTAATAAGATGGATAATTATTTTTAAATTAACTATTTTTTGTTAATTTTTAAGCCTTGGTTTTTAACTAATTTAATGCAATGAAACGGATTTAAACTTTAAATAACGTTAAATTTAAATCTTTAAAAAACCTTTTAAATCTTTGTTAAAAACCTTTATTTAATTACATAACTTTAGTTTTGTTAAAATAATGACGATATGCCTTATATTTTTGGATTTAATACATATTAAAATTATATATATATAAAGTTGATTGAAATTATTTTATTCATAATTAACCGAGATTATCTGGTTGCTGACAAAAAATTCACATTAGCTTTATTAAAAACATACCTCAAATAGAATTTTTTGAGCTCACATTACTAACGAGTGAAGTATATTTTTTCTATCAAGTCATTTATTGGTCTTTTGATTTACAGTAATAAACCTATTACGAAACAATTTTCAAAAGTATAAAATTATTTTATAAAGTAACGAGCCTTTTATCCTTTTATAAAAACATATAATAAAAATAATAACGATTTATTAAGTTTTTCTAAATAAAAAGTTCCTAGTCTTCGAAGTATGACTAATAATAATAATAATAATAATAATAATAATTCTATAAAGAAACAAAATGTAACACGATTTGTTCACAAGAAGAATAAGTAAAATATCATAGTTCTTAAATAACTATTAGTTTTTAATTACTATTTAGTTCTTATAACAATAATTCTTATAATAATAGTTCTTAAATAACTATTCGTGTTTCTAAACATCTAGAGCAAAATTATTGAGGGAATCAAATATTCATCAACTCTATCCCTAAATGTGTATAATTCCTCAATTTCAAAATATAAAACTACTTACTTCTTGTGGTTGAGGTTCAAAAATTATAGCAGTTTGGGGAATGTCAAAGATTTAATAAAAAGAATAACGGTTCATTAAGTTTCTCTAAATAAAAATTTCACAGTTTTCAAAATATGAAAAATAACAATAACAATTTTCTAAAAAGAAACAAACTGTAACACGATTTGTTCAAAAGAAGAATAAATACTAAGTTCTTAAAACAACTATCGTGTTTCTAAACATCTAGAGCAAATTATTGAAGGAATCAAATATTCACCAACTCTATCCCTTAATGTGCATAATTCCTCAATTTGAAAACAAGATAAAACTACTCACTTCTTGTGATTAAGGTTCAAAAATTATAGTACTTTAGGGAATGTCAAACATTTAATAAAAATAATAACTGTTTATTAAGATTTTCTAACTAAAAATTTCCTTTATTTCAAAATGTATAATTTTAGTATAAATGCATAATTTTCCTAGTATTCAATTGTTATATAATAATAATAACAATTCTTTAAAAAGAAACAAAATATAACAGTACTTATTCTTCTTTTGAACAAATCGTAAGTGCTTAAAACAACTATTCGTGTTTCTAAACATCTAGAGCAAAATTATTGAGGGAATCAAATATTCATCAACTCTATCCCTTAATGTGTATAATTCTTCAATTTCAAAAACAGATAAAACTACTCACTTCTTGTAGTTGAGGTTCGAAAATTATAGTACTTTAGGGGATGTCAAAGAAGAATTAAACGTTTGTTGATGCAACCGAGCCATGATTCCTTGCGTGACAAACACTCATATTCGTGCTTATAGTTATTGAGGGAAATTTATGCTTGTTTGCATGTCAGCTGTTTGTTTGCAAACCTGGATTACGCTGAACGTCGTCAGTTGTTGAGGCATAAATGATCTTTTTGGTTTACTCATACACTCATTAAAGGGCATTTTAAAGACGTTTATTTCTTCTTGCATCAACACAGATTATTAAAAAGATCAGTTTGCTTAAGGAGCAAGCGATTTTTCAATAGAAATTTCCCTTTTTGGCACAAGTTTGATTTTTTTTTTTTACAATAGGCAAATGATAAAAAAATATTTTAACTGATATTTTTTATATTAATTTATATAGATTATAAAATTTATTGTTTTAATTGAAATGCCAAAAATATCTCAGTTGCTTCAGTTTATTAAGGGAAAAAAATATTAGAATTACAGTTCGAAGAATTATAATAACTGTAGTAAATAATGATTCATTAATTTTAATGTAAGGAATCTATTTATAACTTTATGTAGATTGAGTTTACATAAATTCTAAAAAATGTATGCAAAAATTAAAGCACTAATGAGTATTTTTATTTCAAATCTTATAAGACTGATTTTTTAACGAGGAGTTTTAAGACGCTCATTTACGAAAAACTTGAATTTCCTCAAAAATAATTTTTAATTAAAAATTTAAACTATTTTTAGTGAAATCGATTTAACATTTTTTTAATAAATGTCATTAAAATGCAAGTACATTTCTAGTATAGCAAAATTATACTGTTTAAAAAGAACTATTATTTTTAAACAAATAAAAATAAAATAAAAAATAAAAATGATAACAGCGAATGAAATTATCTCAAAGTAGAATAAAGAATGTTACTATGGATTTTTTTAATATTTATTGGTATAATTATAATTATATTTACTGGAATAATAAAAATAGAAATAATAACAACGAGTGAAATTATTTCAGAGTAAAATAAAGAATGTTACTATGGATATTTTGATTTTGTTCATTATATTTACTGGCATAATTTTGTTTAATAATATGTGACGAGCTGTTTATACGGAATTGCCAGGGTATTTATTTTTCTCTATTTTGTCAGACTGAAGAATGAATAACAAAAAAAAAAAAAAAATGTTGCGTAAAAATGAAGTAATTTTATCGACAGATAGTTTAAAATATATAAACAGTAGGCAAATTATAAAATAAAACATTTTTCGAATTCAATTTTATATTAATTTAAATTAAAACTTGATTATAAATGACATTTTTAGTTTCACCTTTAGGTGCAAGAATAAATAAATTATTGGTTGAAATCATCCTTGAGCAATCAACATAAAGCTATCCATGAGAAATTCATGGCTATCTGAAATCCCCTTCCCAGTACTTAATAGACTTCGCTTGTGATTCGTTGATCGTGATCGCAAGTCTCAATGAATATTAGAACTTCTTATAGAAATTATATCGTAATCAGTGGTATCTCCTCCCATTTCCGTTGAAATAATCGCTTCAATCACTTTGTTCATCATGTTTTTTACACCCAGTTTTGTGCCATTGAAAAGTTTTAAAGGGTCGAGGTTCTGTAGTAAAATTATTGGAGTACCCATTTTAAGTAAAAAGGCGAGAGAAGCAATCCAGATGGATCAAGTGAGTTTAGGAACTCTGGAGTGCAGCTGGCAACTTCATACGCATCTACTACGGTGTCGAAATATTTGTATTCAAGGACTACTCCTGGTAACATAGAAAGGATTTGTTTTGCTATTTCGTGGACATTTTTATTTATTTTTAGTAGTAAAAATAGCCCTCTCTTGCAACTCATTTAAACTGTGATAATTTTGGGAAAACCCGGGTAGAATGCATCTATTAGTTTTGCGATGGACGACACTTGATTATAAAAATTGGATGGCAGCATTTTACCAAAAGACGCTACAGTTAATCTACATTCTCTGATCTGCAGAAGTCTGCAAAATGTTATTAGAAATTTTCAAATTCATTGATTAGCACAGAACTACTTATCCGCTATTTAAAGCTAGAAAGGAAGACCCCCGTACTCCACTGAATTCTCTCCCATAACTACATTCCCGCTATCTAAAACCCCGTCTAGACGAGAACGAGCCTCATTCGCGAACCCATTATAAACCAGTTTGACAGAACCCCTTCCAGAAGCCCTGACTTCGCTCCGGCAAAAGTCGGTTTTTACGCACATCAAAGGAACCCCATTTACGAAGAGCTGTAACTCACAGTCAGAAATAATGTGGATTGTTTTTCGCGGTCAGACTGAGACATTTCGGAACGAAAGCCGCTCTCAGATGTAAAACACTGACAACGATTAAGAATTGCAGTTAAACAAATTGTAAAGAACAAATAATTGGGAATAAATATGTATTAATCAAAAATTTTAGAAAATAAAACATAAATAAGCCGATATAATAGAAAATTTGAAAGAAACCCAAATATGTTTCAAAATATTACAATGGTATACACTTCAGATATTGATTATTTGAAACAATTAACTTCAATTTAATTAAATTGTTAACAATTTACTTTAAATTAAAGAAAACTTAAAATTCAAATCACGAGATGGCGCCCGATGGTAGAAAATGATTTTTGTGTAATTAAAAAGAACTAATTATAATATCCTCGCAATTTTTTTTTTGACTAGATACAAGATTAAAGAATAATAACTTAACAGAAATAAAAATTAGAACACTAAGTGTTATAATTTTTAAGTACATTAGAATACAGTACATACATACATTCATTTTAATATAGATACATTGACTACATTTTTATTTAAAAGTCCATATGTAAAAGATATGATTTAAAATTGTTCGTCGAAAGATTTCAGAAGCAAATGTATGATTTTGAATTAGCTGGGAAAGATTTAGAAAATTCATTAAAATATAGGATCTATATTCGGTATCTCAAAACTATTCATACTGTTTCATAACCGCTAATCATAACCACTGTATTAAAAATTTAAGGATATTGAGTCATGAGATAATATAAGGGGTGGTGAAAGTATGTAATTAAAAATAGTGAGAATACATGGTTCTTATGTTGAATAGTTAAACATGAAAATCTATTCAAGATATACTTACCATATAAAACATAATTTCCGTCTAGCAAAAACTGTATAAAATTTACTGAATATTTTCAGATATTGAATACTTTTAAAGATTTTCATTTTAGTGAGTGGTGTTCCAGTTAAGTGCTATTTAAAGTATACTTTGAAATTACAAATATATTACTTTTTAATAGAAAATGTAGATCAAAATTTAACAAAAATATATTCATAAAGAGAAAACAAATTTAAAAAGAGTTTTAAAGTCCCATTAAGTAATAATAGCAAGTATATGAAACATCTTTAAAATAACTGAAAACCGATATTCATGTTATATAATGAAATAAAATGATCTTAAGTTGAGGATAAACAATGTTAGGGTTGATAAAGATTTAAAATATCATTTTTATTTGTTAAATATGTATACATGAATATTAGAAAAAAGAGATGCAATTTGTTCGTAGATTAAAAATAATATTTAAAGAAAGCTTCGAGATTAATAATGAATATAAAATATAAATAACATAAAAGATTAATTTTGCATCCTTTAAAATCTATTTTTAAAATATTAAAAAAAAAAAAAAACATTTAAAATTGTTTCTTATAAAAGATTAGTAAATTTTTAAAGAAATAAAAACATTTATGTTTAAAAAAACTTCAGAACTTTCGCAATAATTTTATTTTTTTTAAATTTATTTGAAAGAGCTACATACGGATATATTACGATTATACATATTATAATGGATAAATTACGATTAAACGTAAATTTAACTAAATTCATTTGATTAAAATGTTTTATAAATAAATTTAAAGAATTAAATTTCAGTTGCTACACACAAAATACATAAAAACAAAAACGTATAACAATAGAATAAATAAAAATGAGATATAAAATTATATTAAATATATTTATTAATTAAAATAGTTGTCCTTATTTTTATAAATTAATAAACATATAAAGCGTTTGATTTTAAAGAAGTTCAAAATATTTTTCTACATAAGATATTTTAAATAAACATTCAAATAGAATAAAAAGCGTTTATTTCGCATGATATAATTTTTTGGTTTTTTTTTAGTTAATAATTTGATAGTACAGAATATCGACAAATTTCTAAATAATTATTTATTTTTAAAATTAATCGTGTATATACCACAGAAATAATAAAACCAAGTTTTAATGCACACTTTTTAAAATTCTAAACGTAAGGAAAAAGCATGTATGAAATATTAAAAAAAAATATTAGCTTATTTTTCAGTAGTACTCTTTTTCTGCAAGCACTTTTTTCACTTTGTAATAAATATATAAATTAATTTTCATATGTAAACAAGTTAAGAATCTTAATTCAATAATACACATATTTTAAAAAGACGACGCAGTTTTATATATAGCCTATTATGCATGAGCAGTCTTATCGTACAGAAAGTAAGAGCAATTTTTGCGGTTAACAAGAAATAAAATAGGGCAGATATTAAGGTAAAAAGAAACATTACAAGTGATATAAATTACCGTCATGATATTTACAGCCGCATAGAAGTAGACACAAGTTGCAGCTGATTATTCATATCTCTGTAAACATAATTTAACATAAATTCTGGAAGAATTTCTTCGGAATACGATTCGTGTCAGTGTCCCTATGCATCGATTACTCATTCCGTTTTTATTTTTATTACGAAAATATTTCAATATTTTTTTGCATTTTTGGAGTAATTGATTTTTTTCTCAACTCAATATATTTTTTGACAGATTCACTCCGTAAAAAGTGTAACAAAATTGTTAATTCTTCAATTCCCGCAATCCATGAAAAAGTTAGCTCCTTAACATTGTAATTGAAGATATTGTAATGTTATGGAGCTAACATTGTTATGGATGGACAATGTGTCTTGACTTAGTTAATGCATAGATTTTCATTTATATTAATTTTGTAATATACACTACGTAAAAAAAGTAGAAGGACACTTGATTTTGTAACAATAACCGAAAAATATTTTATTTTTACTAAAATTTTTTTATTAGAAACATTTTATAAATATTTCAAAAATACAATTTTAACATCAGAATTATGATATTTAAACATAAAATATTAATGGCAACAAAAATAGTTTCTCTTTTTTGAAACTTTGCAAAAAAAGTAGAAGGACAGCATTATAATGATTGAAAAAATAGTGATTTTAGTAAGGAATGTTCTTCCCATTGGCCTTTATAATTTCAAATATTCTGTTTGGAAGTGAATTGTATAGAAATTGAACTTCTGTTTGACAAAAATTGTCCCACAAGTCATTCAATGCTTCTCGAAGCTGAGTTAGCGAATCAAATTGCCTTCCTTCAGCATAAACTCGACGAACTAGCATTGCCCAGATGTTTTCCGCTATATTAAGGTCAGGACTTTTGGCTGGCCATGGTAAAACATTCACATTATTTGTTAGGAACCAATTTTTGACTCCAGTCGCGGTGTGAATGGAAGCTCCGCCTTGTTGAAGCTTCCACTCTTCACCCCCCAAGTCAGAGCCATAAGGAAGAAGCTCGGAATTCAGCACTTGAATGTAATCTGTATGTTTTTGCCTACCATTTAAGAAAACCAGACTTGTCCTTCCTCCGTATCCAACAGCCTACCAAACCAATAAACACCCTCCTCCCATTTGTCGTGTTGAATAGTATTCGTCTTCATTCCCTAGACAATGCCAGTAGTGCTGATATCCGTCTGGACCGTCTAAGTTAAATTTCTTTTCATCGGAAAATATCACAGAAGCCCATTCTGTAGTCCAGGACATGTGCTCCTTAGCCCACGCTAAACGGTTATCAATGTGAGCTTGTGTCCACTTTGGATGATGTTTCCGTTTTTTTGAAAATGAATTTTTTAGATCTTTTAATATAGTTGTAAACTGTTTGTTTCGTCACATGATTAAGTCCTGCTTGATTTCTTGCCTTTGAAACAATTCCTTTGTACTTCTTAAGCACACGAACAAGTTTTCTTTCATCACGTGGTGTTAACTTTTTCGGTCTACCAGTCTTCATTTTCTTTCCATTTTTATAAGGATTTCTGATAAAGTTTGAAACTGTATTGGGGCTCACCTGCAACAATCGAGCAATCTCTCTGACACCTTTACCATCATTTTGATATGCGGAAATTTTGCCTTTTTGAAAATCGTTCAAAGGTATTCCTTTAGGCATTTCTGAGAACGGAGAAACAGCGTAACTTTTAAACAAATTAGATTTTTTTGACAGAAAAGAATAAAACAAAGTACAAAATCACTATTTAAGTAAAGAACAACTCACTATATTAAATATATTAGCAAGTGTCCTTCTACTTTTTTTGCGCATTGGAAATTATATATGCTAATTTTATTATTAATATTAGTGGTAGATGTTTAATTTTTGCCTAAAATGAAAAAAGGGTCATTAAACTAAATCTGTATAAATATCTGGTAGTTAGGAGAGAATAAGAAATATTAATTGGCAAAAAAAAAAAAAACTGTCCTTCTATTTTTTTTAAGCAGTGTAATACTGCTCATATAACAATGATACTGTTACAACATTTTAAATTACTTTTGAAAATTTCTCAAGAAATCTTAATAAATATCCAGCTGCCACTAACAAATTAAACTTCTACAAAAATAAAAAACTAAATCCATCAATAGATCTCAAAAAATAATTTTTTACAGACGTTTTATCTTTTATAAAATTGAATTTTATAATTCAACTATTGATATAGCTGCTTCAATAAATCATTTTAAAACCAAATATGCTACACTTTAAATCCGAAAACATTTAGGTTTAATAACTATAACCATAACAAAGTCTTGACTTAATACATTATTTAGTCCATAAAAAAATATCTATATTATACATATCAATGAAAAACCATCCATGAAAAAATATGCATGCTACACATGCACAGGCCATGATAAAGTTAGCTCCATAACAATACAGTTAAATATTATCCAACATGTTGATTTCTTCACTAAATAGATTTGACTACATAGATTTTTATTTATATTATTTTTGTAGTATGATACTGCTGATATGATAATGATACTGTAATAACGTTTCAAACTACATTTGAAAATTTCTCAAGAAACCTTCATAAATATTCAGCTGCCAATAAAAAATTAAACATCTACAAAAATAAATACCTGAATCGATCAATACATCTCAAAAAATAATTTTTTACACACGTTTCATCTCCTATAAAATTGAAATTTATAATTCAACTATTGATACAGTTGTTTCAATAAATCATTTTTAAACCAAATATGCAATACTATAAATATGAAAATATTTAAGGTTATAACTGTAACCATAACAAAGTCTTGACATACTAAAATTAATAATAAATATAATAACAGATAAAAATTAATAAAACGTAATAAATAATATATTTATAAATCTTAATAATCTAATAATATTAAAATTTTTAATATAACATACTAATTGTATAAACTTTTCCACTAACAATTGTTATTCGAAGACTTTACTTTTTGTACATAATGTATTAATTATTTAAATTTATTTCGATAATTTCATTTATTTTTTAAGATACTACTATTTAGTAAAATAAATAATAAATCAATTTCCAATTAAAGATTTTTTATTTTATAGATTTAAAAGATAAATAAAATACATAAATATTTAATTATATTATTTAATAAAAAATATCCAATTTAAATATTTAAAGATTTTTTTATTGTGAAAGAAAATCGATCAATCTTATTTTTAAAATGCGTATGAATCTTTAATTAGGTTTCGCTTTTTAAAAATTTTGATTATTTTCTTGAACAAAATTAAATAAATTTGTTTTCTTTATGAAAGAAATGTATATCTAATAAATAAGTCTGAATTCTATGTCTATTAGACACAGTTCATTGATTCTTATTTACTCAGTTGCTTTTTAAAGTAGATTATATTTCATACTAATCCGTAACGATTAATAATACATTAGCTTTATTAAAATAAATAATAAATCAATTTCGAATTAAAGATTTTTTATTTTACAGATTTAAAAGATAAATAAAATATATAAATATTTAAATATATTATTTAATAAAAAAATATCTAACTTAAATTTTAAAGATTTTTTATTGTGAAAGAAAATTAATCAAACTTATTTTTAAAATGTGTATCAATCTTTAATTAGATTTCGCTATGTTAAAATTATTATTATTTTCCTGAACAAAATTAATAGACTTATTTTAATAAATAATTATCAGACTTATTATAATAAATAAGTCTGAATTCCAAGTCTATTATACATGGTTCATTTGATTCTTATTTATTCAGTTGTTTTTAATGTAGATTATATTTCATATTAATCCGTTACGATTAATAATGCATTAACTTCATTCTTATGAGACATAAATATGTATATGAATAACGACAGCAATAAGAATTAGATCATAAGAACGAAATCTTACTATCAGTCGCTGAATGTAATCAATAACATTGTACCCAAGGGCACATCATGATGTAAAAGCCAATAAGTGGACATAGATCACATAAGAAGCTGGGGGCAGTTCTGATTAAATGACGCCAAGTACAAAAGATGAAGCTATGCTATTAAGGTTACTAAATGGCCTTCATGGGCAATTTTTCAAACGTATGAAATAACAATGTTAACAGTGCAAATAAAAATAGTTTTCCTTGTTTACAAGGACAGTTTATTCAAATTAAAAGCTATCAATAAAGCTTAGTGTTGGAAAGTACGTTATTGAATGAAACTCTATTTCAATTTTTTTTTGGTCATAACTTTACATGGTCGAAAGATTATTTGCAAGTGACTGTTATTTGTAGTGCCTTATAACTTCATCTATATTGCTATCTAAATTGCATGGTGTATCTTTGCACAACATTTTTGCAATTTCTAACATTTGAAAATACATAAGATTTTTTTTTAAAAGTGCATATTATCGTTCTATACAGTGACATTTGATTGTATGCATTCATTTTTAATAAGTTACTATAGTATTATACCAAACTTTATAATTTTTCCCATATTTTTCAAAATTACAAAAATTTCAAACTCAGAACTACTAACATAAAAGTTTGTACAAAAAGTGATTCTTTTAAAAAGTTTAGAATTAAAATTTTCATAGTATGTTCATTTGTAGATAATTTTGGAATAAGTTGTTCGCATTACATTCCAAGGTATAATCTTATAATTATAATAAAAAAATAATGAAGGAAATTCTCATGATACAAATTATTCAAACATCTATAGATAGTTTTAAAGATGCTTCTATTACATTTATTCACAATATTAATGGTTTTTAAATATATTTTTCATAATACAAATTCATTCATTTACCATATTATCCTAATGATTCTCAAAGGATAAACATTTGATTCAAAATAAAAATTCTGGAAATCATCAGTTTAAAAATTCAATACTTCTGAAGATTTTCGCAGTACGATACATGAATATCCTTTTTTGGTAAGGTTTTTATCATTAACATCGTTTTTAGTAAGGCGATACATTAACAGCCTTTTTAGTAAGGCGATACATTAACATCCTTTTTAGTAAGGCGATACATGAGCATCTTTTTTGGTAAGGAGATACATGAATATCGTTTTTGATAAAGCGATGCATGAATATAGTTTTTGATAAAGCGATGCATGAATATTTTTTTGGTAAGACGATACATAAACATCCCTTTTTTGTACCTGAATTAAGAGCATAATTTCATTCGCAAATATTTAATGGATATTTTTTCCCTATTAAGTTTCCTTTCCTAGGGGCCTGAATGGCCGAGTGGCTAGCGCTCTGGCGCTCGGTACCATAGGTTTCGGGTTCGAGTCCCGGCGGTGCCCTGGATGTTTGTAGTGGTTCGGAATCCACTTTAAACTGTAGGTCCCGGTCTGTTTAGCCTAAAGTGTGCATAAGATGACTGTAGAGCGACGAACCAAACCAACCTACTAAGTTTCCATATAATCTGTAATGTGTTTGATACGGGATAGGTTGTAAGATATTTCTTTCAACGGGACTTCTATTTATCTAAATTCTCTTACAGATTATTTCGTATCACTGTAACAATTTATCTTTTTTATAAAAGATTTTAGATATATTTTAGTCATAAACTGGCTAACATTACACAAACGATAACTTTTTAGATAATTTGAGAAACTTTTCTGAATGTAACACATCCTTGCTTCATTTATTAGTATTAATGTTTTCTGAATGAAACTCTTCAATACCAACCATTCAGATTCAAGTTTTCGAAAGAATCTACAGCAGCGCCCATATTCACACCTCGTCATATCGTGCATTCAGATATTCGAATTTTACTTTAAAAAAACCGTTATAAAACCCCAATTATATCGCATTTTATTTGTCTACCAACATGTACGATATAACGACAGGGTACAGTACTTTTAAAGACCACAGTTACAAATACTTTTAAAGATCGTTTATTTTTTTATCACTGAATCATAAGAAGGGAAGAAAATGGGAAAGTTTAAAATAATGTTGGACGAAACTTTCAATTATGTTTCCTAAAAATTCTTTTCTGTTTAATCCGACTATCTTTTAAAATCAGTCATATACACTTTTAAAGAGAAACAGGAAATAATAAATTATTTATAAATCATAAAGCATAAAATGGGCTATTTATTTCTCACCAGATGGCACCACGAACAAAAAATTCATGATTACTTGACACCGAAAAATAATATGTTCACGAAGGTGCTCATCAAATTATCTCTCTTTTTAAAAAAAGTTAAAAGATAATTTATTTTACGCATTTAATGAATTCAATAATACGCGATAATGACAATATCTTAAGTAAGCAATGTTTTACAATATGGAATTGTATTTTCAATTATGGTTTTAGATCCTCTTTCACGTATTTCATTAAAAAAAAAAAAAAAAAAAAGTTACACAGCACGTCAGAGAAAAAAATGCTTATTTATTTTTATTTTCTTCCAAATAAAGTTCTAAAAACCAATAAATTAAAGATTTTTTTTTTTTTTTTTTTTTTTGTTTGTAAATTGTAAAGTTTAATTAAACTTCATTATTTTCAAAATTAAAATGTGAAGGTGAGTATAGAGAGTATTCTTCTTCCAGCAATTCAGAAGAATATGTTGCTAATGTATAAATATAATTTTTGTTAGTGATAATTTTTTTTAAACATATAAATAAATTAAATAAGTAAAAACTGAAAGCGGCGTCAAGCTTTGCTTGTATATCTTTTCATTATTAAGTTCAAAAATCTGGGATATGGCCAGCGGATTTCACAGTGTTATGTTTTGAAAATAATTTGAAATTTAAAATTGTATTGTCAAAATTAATAAAATAATGCAGAAAAATAACCCAAAGGGCTTAAAAATCGTGAGGCAATTCAAACAGCATACAATCTTTCAATAAGTGCACCAGGAATTTTAGTTGCTTTAAAATTAAAAACAGAGAAATTTCAGAATAATTTTTTAAAATATAAATGGACAAAAAGAATTTGATGAAAAATATTGCTTAAATTGTATTATAAATTGCAAAATATTAAAATTCAATTTTCTGATATAAATACAATGAGGATGCAGAAGAATAAGTGATAGCTTACAACAGATTGAAAGTCATTCCTTGGTGTTTGTTTTTGACCAGTAAGTCTTCATACTTGTCTAGTTGCAGTGTACACATTTCAACTGCAATTCTGTGCAAACCACAGCGATCAGTTTAATGGAAAGTAACAAGATAAAAAAACCTGCATAAAATGAAGTAAATCATATTAAGAATTTCTCTAGCTGCCTATCAAGACAGATGGACAATAAAAATTCTAATCATCTCAGAAGGTCTTCAACTCGGTTGACTGACACCATTCCATCACACACCATCAACTTTATAACAATACTGTGAATATGTGTGATTTTCGGTTCTTCTCAACCTCTTTTCCTCTTGAAAAATTGGGAGGTTTAATTTATTCATTATTGTAATCTTAAGAAAAATGCCCCACTTGTAATCTAGTTGTAAAGTGCACAGAATGTTGGAGTCTACGTTCGAATCCATTAGCGACCGTTCAGTTACTACTTTCAGAAACTCAGGATGAAATTCTGTTACGATTGCATGACAGCCTCACATATAAATTGCCATGCTGACAGGTGGATTTTTGCGTGTTTCCTCTCATATGACACGCAAATGGGCAACAATTACATCTGATGACCTCCAGTTACTTCATACCTATTCAATCATCGCCTATCTGTAGATAAGTAGACTATTCATGTTATCGTTAGATATTTCGGTATGTTCTTGTTATAAGTAGATTTTATAGACTGTTGTTGTTATAAATTGAACATGTTAATTAAAGCAAAAAAAAATATGTATTGAAATTTTAATGCAAACAAGTCCTTATATTTAAAAAAAAAAAAGAATCGAAAGCAAGATCCATAAATTATCCTACTTATAAAAAGTTCTTTTATCAGCACTTGTATATTACTTATTGTTTTAAGAATAGCTTGTTAAATAATGAATATTTAAAGTTTCCTCTGGTATAAACGCTTTTCAATCGTAAAGAACCATTATCACGTAATTGTACTCGATTACTATTATTATGTAATTTGTAATAGAGCTAGAGCTTAGCAAGTTTTTTCCATGCTGACTTCGTATGAGACTGTAGTCAGCTCATTGAAGAAGAATTATTTAAAGTGTAATTTAAAGATTAAAGAATTTTCACACAAGAAAAAGTATTATTAGACATAATACCAAAAATATTTTATGTCATATTAATCGATACTTTCTAATGATTGGTATCTGTTAATTGAAAATACATTCATTTTTTAAAAATGAACGTTTTTTTTTAAAAGAATGTTAAAATGTGGGTGAACTGCTGTTAAATAACAATTTTTTTTTGTCTCATTTTAATCGAATATTGTATCAGTTTGTTAATACTTCTTTAGAAATATACATATACATTTTTTCATAAAATTATAAGCTTTCGTTAGCTGATACTATTAAAGGAAGTAAATATTACACTATTGTAAATGGAATATGATGAATTAACAGAGAACAATGGAATTTCAGCAGATATTTTTGATTTTGTCTAATACAATAGAAAACATTTTATATAAAAGATCATCTGTCATTATCTTCAAATAGAAACCGTAACTCAGAAAAATGTGGCATTCATTAGAAATTTATTCTGGTTAAAAACTGAGATATTTTGGACAAGAGTTATTTATACAGGGGAGAAGGTGTCTTCACGTAACAACAGAAATCTTTGGATTTTTGATACATTATAAAGAGAGACGGTCAATTATTTTTGGCAACTTAAAGTATTTTTTATTTTGTTAATCGATTTCAATTCTGCTGATTATGATGATATATTTTAGATTAAAATTTCCGAAACGTAAATTAAATCCTGTACGTGGAAATAGATAGAAATCCATAGATGGTTATACAAACTGTCTGGGGGTAGTTTTCAGAGTTTTCTCCCATACTACGAGCAGATGTTGGGCAGTAACTCTAAAAGAAAGAAACCAAGCAATGTCCCAAGAAAGCAATATCCTTCCTCATCACCCATTGATGGGCTTTTCGTGGCATACAATAGAGCAGTGGTTCTCAAACTTTTTGAAGTCGTGGCGCATTTAAAAAACCTACAAATAATTGTGAGGGCACTTATATATAAATTTCAGAGAAATAAGTAAATAAAATCCTGAACGTGGAAATTGAAATAATTATTCAAAAATTTTTTATTTAAAATTTTATTAGTGTAAAAACTTGCCTGACTCGTGGAAAAGTTGTGATATGAACACCTAGCATGAGGGAGGGACCACGTTCGAATCCAACTCTGCAGTCGCTGCTTTCAGAAGCCGGGATACTCTATGGCTATTATGAGAATGTACTTAAAGTATGTCCCATAGATGGTTATACAAACTGTCTGGTGGTAGTTTTCAGAGTTTTCTCCCATACTACGAGCAGATGTTGGGCAGTAACTCTAAAAGAAAGAAAGCAAGCAATGTCCCAAGAAAGCAATATCCTTCTCTCATCACCCATTGATGGGCTTTTCGTGGCATACAATAGAGCAGTGGTTCTCAAACTTTTTGAAGTCGTGGCGCATTAAAAAACCTACAAATAATTGTGGGGGCACTTATATATAAATTTCTGAGAAATAAGCATCTGCTTTTAACGCCTCAATGGTCAACTCCACAGTCTTCTACTTACAGACGGCAGAGTCTCAAGATACTGCAATGGAATTTTTTTTCTTAAAACAGAAAATCGCATAGATGCTAGCGCTCCTAGTAGCTAATCATGGAAGTTATTACTCCAAGTGTTTCGGAAACCTTCTTTGAAAATACTGTTTGGTGACATTTCATATGAGGAAAGAAGAAACAAATAATATAAAAAAAAAATTTTAATGTCAATTCCTACTTTTTTTCACTATATTGCGGAAAGTCCTTTATAAATAATTTTCATTCATTTTTTTAAGTTTATCTGGCGCCATCTATTGGTAGATATATGCAAATTAAATCTAAAAAATACTAAAATTAATTAAATTTAATTACTGAATTAATATTTG
Organism: Caerostris darwini; assembly: GCA_021605075.1. Taxonomy (NCBI): domain Eukaryota; kingdom Metazoa; phylum Arthropoda; class Arachnida; order Araneae; family Araneidae; genus Caerostris; species Caerostris darwini. The sequence goes on along the minus strand of BPLQ01007882.1, from coordinate 189,231 downwards.
AAAAAACTGTATCAACGTCAAGTGTCATCCACTACAAGTTAAAAAAAAATTTATTTGCACTTGAGTGGATGAATAAAAAGTATTTTATGAACGATTGAAAATTTGAACAAGATATATATAGGGAGAGTGTGAGCTAATAGAAGGAATTGAAAAAGCAACCAGAAAGATTAGCTGTTTATAATGAAAGCTGTCTTTGAATGGGAAAACTGTCACGCAAAGAGTAACTACATTTATTTTTTATATCTGGGCATATATTTCCCTGGAATACCACAGAGCCTACCCGGAAATCTTCTAGGGTGCATCCTTTGAGAACCTCTGCATTAATGGAATACGAAATCCATCGATGATCAATGTTCACTAAAATGTTAAGGTTTTTCTTTGCCCTTCCGATGATGGGCACCAGGTATACTTAAATGCTGCAAATGTACGTGCAAAACTTATTGAACACTTTACACTATAGTTATACATGTAGGATTGGGTATGAATTTAAATTTTTATGTTGTGATGTATCCATAAAAGACAACATAATGAATATTTAAAAAAATAATTAAAGAAAAAAAACGATAATAGCGATGTTCACAAGATATTCAAACAAACTGGTAATTAAAAGGGAATTTTGGTGAAAATTTTAATCAAATTAGAAATTTATATTAAATTAGTTAACTTAGAATTAAGTTAACTAATTTAATATAAATTTCTAATTTGTAATCTTAATTACTTACTAAATTATCAATAATGTGTAGAAAACTTTAATGACATATTTCTGTTGTGTGATTTTAGGATAATTTTATCCAAATTTTAGGCATCCCTTTATTTTGTATTAAGGTTCATGTTTTTTTCGCCACTTTGAGCACTGACTTGAATCAACAACTGTTGTAAATTCTTTTAAAACATTGTATTTCTGTTGTGAAATATATTACATTATATTCAATTATCCCACTGTATATTCTTTTGCATTCAACTTGCTGCATTATTATACTATAACAACATCCGATTCATTATTCTTTTAATATCAATAAGCGTGTTACTAATGTATTGTAGTCAAAGTTCACTAATAATGTAATATTTTCACAGGCATTGTTTTAACTAAAATTATTTAAGGAAGAATTATTTATTATTACGATTAACTAACTTCTGAATATCTCATTTTTTTCTTACAACTGAAAAACACTGGTCAGCGCATTAAATTATAAAAAAATTAAAATTAAAAATAATTTAAAAATTCAAAAATTCTTCCAAGTCTTTGATATTAAAAGATTTCAAATTCAAGTTCCCTTTCGACAACTAAGTATTCTGAAATTCCACTGTGTTACAAATTAAATGAATGAAATTTGTGATAAACGACGTTGTAACTTATGAATGAGATCATTAAATACAAAAAGTAAGTAAGTAATTGAAAGCCATCAAGCTATATTAAAGTGAAAAAACTACGTTGCCTTAGATATGAAGTACTACTAACATATCTGATTACGAATCCAAAAGTAGCTAATTCGTTAGGGATGATATTGAGGTTCAAGGTTGTAGGGCAAGAATCAGACTAACCTTGAATATTACATAACGTAGCATGGATTTTCTTTGCCATCAATCATTCATTAGCAAACACTTTATTTACTGATTGCATAACTTACTTCAATAAAGCAGATAACAGAGCAGGAAGAAAACAAGAAGTATTTATTAATGGAAGAATAAGAATAAACTTTTTGTTCAATGCCATACACAGGAAACTAAATATTAGAATCTTTCGGTTCTTTACAGTTCTTGATTAAAATTTGCATCCATAGCTGTTGGTAAATTTTATTTTAAAATTACGGAAACTAAAATCTTATTGAAAATTGTAATTTTATTGTAAAGGACATACTTGATAAAATTGTAATTATAGGATCTTACTTTAATGCTAAAAATCAGCTTCCCGATTTTTAAGTTATGAATTTGATACACTATAAAATTGAATGAATTTTAAATACTACAACTTACATTTTTAAACACTATTAAAGTAAATGAATTTTAAATATTCTAACTTACATTTTTAAACTCTATTAAAGTAAATGAATTTTTATTTGCTTTATTTAATTTAATTGGTTTAAATGAAATAAAACAAACAAAAATTCATTTCAATTAACCAGTTTATATTGTACCAATGAATTGTTTAAAAAATTACAGTTATAATTCGCATCTGATCCAGCTGAGAATTTTTAGTAACCAAGTAAAAATATTTATGAAGTTTTTTTTTAATTTGTATAAACACATAAATATTTTTAAAATAAACAAACTCTGATAAAATTTGAAACCAATAAATTCATATTGAAATTTAAATAAAATAAAAATAAATTCGTAATTAATTTTATATCTTGAACAAATAGCTACATCAACTATATTATTTTCAGTGAATTTATTTTTTCACCTTAATTTAATTTTTGAATTAATAATTTCTTTAATGTAGGCCAAAGTTCATTAAGTAATAGTATAAGTTCCATAATAATAATATTATAAACGAATAATAAAGTAGGAGCATAGTTCCATAATAATAATGTATTGATAACGTAAAAATGAGCAATATAAATTTTTACAAATCTTCATTTATGTATAATTACTAATAAACAAAAGACATTATTATAAATTGTATATTTATCGATAGGTGTTGCATGATGTTGTAAGATTTGAAAGCGCGAATATTAGTCCTTTGTTATACTGAAATGGAAATTTAATGGTAACTTTTGTAGAGACAATTTATCTTCTTGCTAAGAAATTAATGACAATACAATGTTTTGTACAAATTTAAAGGAAATTGAAGTGGATTAGTTAATAGTATCGCTAAGTCTATCATGAATCGCTAAGTCTACATTAAATCAAGAATAGTTATCATACACCACACATCCTGAGAAATAAAATTTGTCTAAGGTTTTACAAAAAAATTTCAATTCAAAATATTTCGTTTTTATATTATATTTTTATCATTTTATCAGAAAATTGTACGTAATATATTTAGGTTACGATTTTTGTAGATAATTTATCAAAATCAGCTAAGTATGTGTTGGGTTAATAAGAAAATCAATACAAAGGATCTCACATATAAAAAATAAAAAAAAAAGTTTAAGAAATATTTTTAAAATCTTAAAAACTACATTTAAACATGACTCGGAAAAGCAAAATGGTTAATCCGGCGATTTTATTTTATTTTGTCAGAAATTATATGTTCATTTTCAATATTCAGATATCCTAAAAAGTAAAATGTATTAATAAACTAATTAAACTTTCTAAAAGAACTTGATGGTGTTATTACTAAATAAAATTCAACATAAGAATAGAGATTTTTTTAAGGAGAAATGTAAATTTTTTTTTTTTAAATGTACCGTATAAAATATATCTGACTAGAACTTTGTAAATATAGACAAAGCCTCTATACAGTATGGAAAATATTTCTTATAAATTCTATTCTTATAAAGCAGAGAAAATGTCCAAGGCTTAAATATGTTTGTTTAGAAATTATTCTAATCATTTTTTTTTTTTATACTTTTTTATGCGTAGTTTTGGTTTGGGAAATTCGATAAAAGTAGATTTTTCGCAAGCATTTTAACTTATCTTTTAATTTTTAGATACAAATTCTTAAATAATAAATATGAGAAATTTCATAGCAAGTTTTCTCCAAGTAAGTTTTTTTTCAAAGTTTTCTCCCTTTGTAAAATTCCATGGTACAATTAAAAATATGAAATATATAATTATTTAAAACTAAAAATATTATTATTAAATGTGTAATTACTGGATATAATAATTAATGTTAATGTAAAAAATGCAAATTAGTCTTTAATGTTAAAATGTTTTCATAATCTGTGATCAAACCTTGCAAAATAAAAGAATGTTCTTAAAAAAATAAATATGAAAAAAAATTAACTATTTTAATAACAACCTTTTGAAATAATTAATATTAGAATTAATTGCTTAAAGGCCGGAAAAAAAAAAGCCCACTGAAACTAAAGAGTTAGAAAAAGATCGGACAAGTCTTTCGAATTTTATTATCCAACTTCGTCAGAAACTTGCTACCGCCTGACAAAATTCAAAAACAAATAAGAATTCAATTTGAACCACAAAAATGCAAGTACAAGAAAAACGATTGGGAAAGAGGCAAAAAAAGAAAAAGAAAGAAAAAAAATCCGCAGAAACAAAGACGAACCAAAATAACATCCAATAACAACGTCAAAAATCTTCTACTTATCGCCAGCTTAAAACTCTTCACCAGTTTGATACTTTTCTTTAATCGCGGTAGTGAAAATTCTCCTTTTAAAGTTACTTTTCTTTTTTTCTTTTTTTTTTTCTCCTTTCACTTCTTCTTTCCTCCGTTTTCTTTCACCGAAAGAAAAAGAAGACGGAGAAATAAAAAAAAAACAATAAAAACCCAATCTAAATAAATAAAATAAATTTGGCCGTAAAGAAAACACGGGCCGTAATGCCATCAGTGGTTAATATAAATAAAGTCTTAAGCGCTGGTGCCCTCTGTAAAAACAATCCTACTACTCAATTAGTCGAGCAAACGTAAGAAAAATATCAACAATTATAAAGCTGATATAAGGTTTAAGTTGGGAAACCGTGCTTTTTTGCCCCTTTCCAATGGATTTGAGCAGGTTTTTGGTCCAAAAAATACCTGCCCTAATCATTAGTCACCGCTCTCCCATCAAAAAAGAATTGGACAACTTCAGTCTCAATGATTACTCTTCTTTCTTCTTTCGGAATCAGTTTGGACGGCAGACCCCCTCACACCCCCCTTCACAGCGTCGAGCCCGTTGGGAAAAAGATTTTCTGGAGGGGGATGGACTTTCGGAGGGGGGGCGCGTGCCCCCGTGCGTCAATAGCACGCAGCATGATTAATCAGAAGCATCACTAACAAGAAACGAGACCGTGTTTTTGTTGCCTTCAGCACAAACAAAGAGATCCCTTCCCCTTTTTTTTTTCACCACCGTCTTTTCCTCTCTTCCAACCCTTAAGGCACGAAATTAAAGAAGGTTGATGAGGCGATATGTTAAAAGAATCAGGCAGGTTTTTCCTGTGCGGCTTTTTCCCTTCCACAAGAAGATGCGGGCCAGTCCTGTTGTTCTTCAATTTAAACTTAATTAAAAGTGCGTTTACTTTGCGTTCGTCTTTAATAAAAATTCAATTACTGCACTGTTGACTCTACATTTCTTGTGTTGACATAAGTGCTGGCGGAGCTAAGGCAGTGGACAGTTTTTTCTTCGTTTTTTCTTTTTTTTAGCACTAGGTCCTCAAACACACGCGAACCGACCGACCCGACCACCCCTCCCCGTTTCCGCCTCCACCCCCACCTCCCTCGTCATTAGCAGAGGAAAACTTTGTACTCATTTGCAGGACAGAAGCTCACAAATTAACACAAGTAACAGTCAAACTATTTCGCGTGTTTCATGGCTTCCACCCCCTCCCCCCTCTAGATAAAGCAGGGGCTTCGATAAATACCCAATGCCAACATCCCAGGGCGGCTCCTCTTCTTTCTAGGAAAGAAAGTAACAAAGAAAAAATCTCTTCTTACCTTTAATATTTTCAGAAAAGAATTTACTGATGACATTAGATCATTCGGTTTTTTTTTTTTTTTTTACTTTTCTTTTTTGGTTAAATCTTTTTAGGTAGAAAGAACAAAATACCCATCTTTAGCGTTCCCATTGGCTTAAAGGTTACACAAAACATGTCATTTTTTTATTTCTTTTCCTTTTTTCTTTTTTTTTCCAGTCTCTCGCCAGTATTTGCTTTGGATAATCCTTAACTTTCATGGTTATGGAATCGGGAATACGAAAAAAAAAAAAAAAAAAGAGTACATATATTGGTGATATAAATAAGCTTCCAAAATGCATGGTGGAATATATTTAAAAAAGCCAAAAGAATATATAAGGTGATAAAAAACAGGACAAGGTTAAGAAAACGTTCCCTTTTTTGCGTGTCTGTGTGGAAAATTATGTTCTTAGGTGGAGCATAAAAGTAAAAAAGGTAAATTTTACCAGTTTGAACAATATTTAAAAGGATTTTGTGCAGTTAAGAAAAAAGTCCGTGATGGTTGATTCACCAGGTTTCTTATGTAAGCATCACACAAGATTTTTTGTTTTGAATTCCTAATGGCTTTATGAATCTTTCAGAGAATAGTATTTCATTACTTTCGATATTAACTATTAGGTTTTTTTTTTATGTGAAAGCCTAAAAGAAAGGCTGAAATTAACAGATCCAAATGGGACTTCAGCTCTTTAGAAATGCATGCTTCATTCTTTATTGAATGCATACTTATTTATGTTATGCAATTTTTAATTTAAAAGAGAGCTTGAGACTTTTTTTTTCATTAACGTCAAATTCTGTAGTCAAAAGTAGATACTCATGGTATAAATATATCATTGGTTTTCTTTTATACTTAATAAAGTAAAATCAGCCAAGAAAGTTGTAGTCATGAAATAAACTAAATAATACATGATGTGATAAAAATTTGAGATGACCTGTCTCTAAAAAAGCAATAGAGTATTTGTTTTTCAATAGTATTTCATTACTTTCGATATTAACATTTAGGGTTTTTTTTGTGTGAAAGCCTAACGGAAAGGCAGAAATTAACAGATCCAGATGGGACTTCAGCTCTTTTGAAATTCATGCCTCATTCTTTATTGAATGCATACTTATTTATGTTATACAATTTTTAATCTAAAAAAGAGCTTAAGACTTTTTTTCATTAACGCCAAATTCTGTATCCAAGAGTATACACTCATGGTACAAATATATCATTGAATTCCGATTATACTTAATAAAGTAAAATCAACCAAGTATGGTATATTCATGAAATAAATTAAATAATAAATGATGTGAGAAAAAGTTAGAGGTTACCCGTCTCTTAAAAGGAAAAGCGATAGAGATAATTTGTTTTTCAATTTCCAACAGTATAATATGATGAAATGTAAATTTTTAAATTTTTACTGTCTCTATACACCCTATTGCCCCCTCTGTAATGCCAAGGATGAAATAGATGCTCAGCATCTATTCCTCTGTCTAATCTTATCTGCTGAAGGTGTTTGCGGACGATAACGGCAAGCGAGAGAACTTACGAGTAAGTGCTGAATTTTTCTTTTTGTGTTTTGTTCTTTATGCTATTTGTATTTTAATTGTATTTGCCTGACATTGGGAGAAAAAAGATTTTTACTGTATGATGATAATTTATAATAGAATTTAAAGGATATACTTACTCAATTCAGAAAATTTCATAAAAGTTTAATTCTGTATGTCTGCACTCTTAAAGAAGGTTTAAGATTCTAATAACTTGAAAAATAAGTGATACACAGATAATATGATCTTTATACAATATGTCCAATTTACTTTTAAAGCATAGTTTTTAAATTTTTTGAACGAATTTCAGATTTCAATGAAATATAAAAAGTAAGAAAAATGATTCAGCTTTACTTTAAAAAAAAAGTAAATATTTTTCAGACAGAAAGATATTAAATAAGATGACATTAAAATATTTTCTATTTCAATGCAGACTAGAAAATCATATGAATGCTTTGTCAATAAAATTGCAACATACTTATCAGAGTTTTTTTTTTTAAATTTCTGCGATATGTATTCCCCAAAACATGTTCTATTTTAAAATGAGCTAAATAAATTATATAAATGCCATTTATATCAAATAATAGATTAGATTATGCCAAAAGATTGATGTCAAATAACATATAAGATGATGTCAGTAGATTGATGTCAAATAATACACTAAAAAGCTAAGGTCTGTTTGGATGTACATATTTTACAAACAAGCATTTTTAGATATAAATATGAAGTGAAGGGGACATTTGACTGATCGCTTTTGCATTCGGTTACTATAGAAATCAAACCAAATACTAAACCACTCATTAATTAATGTACTTTCTGTATTTTTATTCTGCTTATGTGTACCACGAACAACCTACTTAACGGCGAAGAGAACTTATAGGGGGAAATTGAGTACCCTGTAAGGAAAACCTTCACCAGACTAGACACTGACTAGAGGTGCTAGGCACTTCACACAAGCTGTCACAATCACCATCGAATCTCTCCGTTGTCCCTTTATGTTGTTACCTTATTTATGTTTTATTATGTATAAAAATGTGAAATATACATATGTGGTGTTTATTTTTACCCTGTCTGCGTTTAAATGACATGCGACTTTTACAAGTCTTTGAATTCTTTCTTTAAATCAATGATTCTTTATATTTTGCACACAGTTAACTAGTAAGTCAGTGACAATTTGCAGTAAACAAATATCAAAATTTTTCTGGGAAAAAAAACTCCCAGGATTAGTTATTTCAGTATTTAAAAAAGAATATTAATACTAATATTGAAATATTTCTTCTTTTTCATATGTAACATTCAAATGCAGTAACATGGTGTTACCTACGGGATACAGATGAATTGAATCATCGTGCATGAAGGCAAAGAAAAAATATGATGTACTGAAAGTGCTATATAACCAAAGACATTATCATTAATTCAATATTTGATGTTGTTATTGTGGAAATTATTGAAAATATAGAATACATAGTTTTAATTAACAAAATTACAAATAAATAACTACCATCTCCTGATGTTCATTAATTTCTATTTAAGTTGACAGTAAAAACAAAAAAAAAATTAAATTTCTATGTTTGGGACTTATTTTCTTAACAAATGCGTTAACTATCCAAATGCAAGGCAAAATGAAAAGTGGTAAAACTAGAACCAATGACATTATCATTAGTTCAATTTTTAACCTTGTTACTGCGCAATTATAGAAAGGAAATAGAGAAGATATAATTGTAATTAACAAAATTACAAATAAATAATTATTCTTTCCTGACGTTCATTAATTTCTATTCAAGGTTGACAGTCAAAAAAAAAATTTTCTATTTTTGCAACTTGTTTTTTTAACAAATGTTTTAACTATCCAAATGAAAGACAAACTAAAATTTTAAAACTAGAAGTTATTTTATTTTTATTTTCTAAACTTAAAAAACATTTTTTTTCAATTAGGAAAATAATTCTTTATGTCTTTGCAACTTTAATTTGTCCTAACATAATTTACATGCAAAAAATATTTTCATTTTAAATAATTAACCACTACATTATGTTGTTCGTAAAATTAACCATTTAATTACGTTATCCTGCAAATTAACCATTAAATTATGCTGTTTACTTGGTTATTTTATAATGAATCAGGAAATTACTCATACAAATGTTCTACAGATGAGCCTTTACAACTAACTTTTCTAACTAAATTGTTTTTCAATAAATAGCTATCATTTCAAATATTTTACTTTTGCATTAAGATTATAAAAAAAAATCTCTTGACAGTAAAATTGTTGAAAATTAAAAATATAAAACCATGAAAATTTATTAGAAGGATCATAAAATTAAATGATATTATAATTAAGTAATAAATAATTTTAAATAATTACCTTATGTAGATATTTATTTTTTGAACTAATTTTATTTTAGTTGACTTTTGTCCTGTCAATTAACAATAAATTATGTTGTTTACTTGGTTATTTCATAATGAATCAGAAAATTACTCCTAAGAATATTTTGTAAATGAGCCTTTAAAAAATTCTTCATTACAAATTTTGTTTTTGAATAAATAGTTCTCATTTCAAATATTTTACTTTTGCATTAATATTAAAAATAAAATCTTGCCAGTAAAATAGATGAAAAATAAAATCATGAAAATTTATTAGAAGGATCGTGGAATTAAATGATATTAAAATTAAGTGATAAATAATTTTAAATATATAGATATTTATTTTTTGAACTAATTTTATTATAGTTGACTTTTGTCCTGTAAATTAACCATTAAATTATGTTGTTTACTTGGTTATTTTATTATGAATCAGGAAATTACTAATATAAATATTCTACAAATGAGTCTTTAAAAAATTCTTCCTAATTAAATTTTTTTCGAATAAATAGCTATCATTTCAAATATTTTACTTTTGTATTAAAATTACAAAAAAAATAATACTAATACAATATACAAAATACTAATACTTTACTTTTGTATTAAAACTTCTTGCCAAAAATTAAAAAATCAAATTAAAAATAATCGTGAAATTAAATAATATTATAAATAAGTAATAAATAATTTTAACTAATTATCTTTATGTAGACATTTATTTTTTGAGCTAATTTTATTATATTTGCTTTTTTTTTTCCTCATATTTACATGGCTGTTTGAATTCATGAAATAAATTTATTTTCCCTGGTTATCTTGAATAGAAAGTTCATTGGTAAAAGCCTCACACAGTGCAGTTGCTATAAGTGGTTTACATCGAGTAACGGCATTATCAAACGTCATAGCAACACAAACAACTCCGAAGAGAAGTGGATGATGAGACGTTTATTTATCGTCTTTATCTGGAAAAGTTTTAAAATGGAAAATAAACAATTTCAGGACTTTAAATCGCATACGATAATTACTTTGTTCAATACTTGAAAATACATTTTATTTGAGTTTTTATTGTGTATTGCAAATCTCAATAATACAAAGGTTTCTGGTGCAAAATATTTTCATCGTTGTTTATTTGTTATTATTATTAGTAGTAGTAGTATTAGAGTACATATGTCCCCTGAAAATTATAAATGGTTCAAAAAATAACTCAATTTCTTGTTAAATTCATTGAAGAAAATTGAGAATTTGTTTTTACATAAAATCTTATAGTTTATACCTTTAAAAGGCTTTAAAAGGATCCTAATAATGCTGACATTTATACATAACTACATACTCTAGATTTGATATGTTTCTTAAAAATAAATTACCAATAATATAAATAAAAATATTTTGAACGTAAGACATAAAAGTAATTAAATATTTTCTGGCATATTATATTTTAATATGTTTGTTTTTAAAATGCAAGATTTTTAAAAATATTGCTTTCATAGGATAATTTGGAGTGAAGAATTTAGCTCTAAAGACGTTTAGTAACTCATACATTGCTCTCTAAGTTTTTAGTGCGGCCCGATGTCCAATTGGCTAGCGATCTGTCCTTTGGTACCACAGGCTTCAGATTCGAATCATGGCGGTGGCATGGATGTTCGTTAGTGGTTCGGAATCCACTTTAAACAGTAGGTCCCGGTCTATTTAGCCTAAAGTGTGCACAAAATGACCATAGAGCGACAAAGACCGTAGACAAGCCATACCATAACCTAAAATGACCATAGACAAACCAAACTTAAACCTTAAGTTTTTACTCAATACCACATAAATTATAAGATTTAAATTTACTGGAAAGGATAATTGAGTTGATTTTTAAGATTAACTTAATAATTAACTTAATTAATTATTCGTTAAGTTTATATATATAAGAATATTATATTTTAATATGTTTGCTTTAAAAATCCAAGATTTTTTGGAAGGAACATTAAATTTGGAGTGAAATATTCAGCTGTAAAGTCATTTAGTAACTAACACATTGCTCTCTAAAATTTTACTCAATACCACATAAATTACGTGATTTATATTTACTGGAAACGATAACTGTATTGGTTATCAAGTTAACTGAAGTAATTAATTATTCGTTAAGTTACTTAACAAACTTAATTAACTTCAAACGAACTTTAAGTTTATTCAAATTTTTAAACATCCGCTTTTTATTTATAATTTCATAACAGTTCTTTTTCTCGTGAATGGTAATATTTAGAGATAATTGTACAATAAAGAATTCAGATTAAAACTTCAACAGAGAAATGGACATTTACACTACAGATGCGAAAAAGCTAAAATTAATTAATTAAGTTAATTAACAATAAATGAATTAACTTAAACAAATTTAAAGCTCATTCAAATCCAAAGCTCATTAATTAATGCGTTAAGCTAAAGTTAATTAAGTTAACTAACAGTAAATTAATTAACTTAAACGAATTTAAAGATTATTCAAATTTTGAATAATCCGATTTTTATTTATAATTTCATAATTATTTTCCCGTGAATGGTGATATTGCGAGATCATTGTACAAAAAAGAACCCAGATTGAAACTTTAACAGAGAAATGAAACTACAGATGCAAAAAAGCGCTATAAAAAAATAAAGCAAAGAGAAAACCCAAATGAGTCAACAATAATGTTACAGTTCATAGATTTCACGCTTTTCGAATGTTTCCGATGCAAGGGGGAAAAAAGCGGCACTTTTAAAATTTTTATTGATATTTCAAAGGCTAACGGAAGTGCAAAGAAAAGCACCAGTGTTTAGAAAATCAATTATGCTCAATGAATATATACATAATTAAATACCCTCGAGTTGATATGTTTTTTAAGAATAACTTACTAATAATGCAAGTCAAAATATTTTGCATGTACGACATAAAAATAATTAAAAATGCTCTAGCATATTATATTTTAATATGTTAGCTTTAGAAATCCAAGATTTTTTTGAGAGAGACATTAAATTTGAAGTGAAATATTTAGCTCTAAAGCCATTTAGTAATTTACACATTGTTGTCTACATTTTTACACAATATCACATAAATTATATGATTTAAATTTACTGGAAATGACAACTGAATTGATTTTCAAGATTAACTCAATTAATTAATTATTCGTTACGTTAATTAACAAACTTAAACGAATTTAAAGCTTATTCAAATTTTGAAACATCCGCTTTTTATTTATAGTTTCATAACAATTTTTTTCCCGAGAATGGTAATATTGCGAGATCATTGTACAATAAAGAACCCAGACTGAAACTTCAACAGAGAAATGAAACGTATTTGCACTACAAATGCGAAAAAGCTAAAGTTAATTAATTAAGTTAATTAACAATAAAATAATTAACTTTAAACAAATTTAAAGCTCTTTCAAATTCAAAGCTCAATAATTAATCCATGCGTTAAGCTAAAGTTAATTAACAAAAAATTAATTATCTTAAAGATGAACCGAAAGCTTATTGAAATTATGAAACATCCACTTTTTATTCATTATTTCATAACAATTATTTTCCCGTGAATGGTAATATTTAGAGATCATTGTACAATAAAGAACCCAGATCAAAATTTCAACAGAGAAACGTATTTATACAATAGATGCGAAAAAGCGCTATTAAAAAGCAAAACAAAGAGAAACCCCAAATGAGTCAACAATAACGTTACAGTTCAGAGATTTCACGCTTTTCGAATGTTTCCGATGCAAGGGGGAAAAAACCGGCACTTTTAAATTTTATTGATATTTCAAAGGCTAACGGAAGTGCAAAGAAAAGCACCGGTGTTTAGAAAATCAATTATGCTCAATGAATATGAAGAAATCACCAGATTCGAACGCCATTTTTCGCACGAAACCATCAATCACACAGGAAGCAATTAATGTCCCTAGGGGAAGTAGAATAGAAAAGGGTTATCATTTAAACAATAGTTTGATGATTCTTCGTTATAAGAAATCAGTAATTTTATTTCGGTGTATTTGTAAGTTTCTTACCCTTTTAAAGAAGAATCGAAACATGGGAATTGTAGGAAATAATTTGTAAATTACTAAAAGAAGGAAGTTTGGAATCATAATTTCACAGCATGTTTTTACCACGCAAGAATATTTCGTTAGCCTGTAATTTATTTAAAATTCAGTTGTAAATGAAAATTAATTGAGCTAATCGGAATCAAAGTAATGTGATTAAATAAGTACATCAAATTATTTTCAATTAAAAATTTATAAAATGAATAAAGCTTTAAATTAATAATTAAATGCAAAAATACATTTGCTATATTACGAAATGCACAGCATTATACAAAAAGGATTTTTAAATATGTTTAAATAATAATTAAAGTGCTTTGAGCATGAAAAACATTTGTGATACTAGCAATTGAAGATATAATGTCTTCTTGAACAAAAACAGAAAATAATTATCTTTGGGCATGCCTATAAAAATATTGTTATACTTGATGCAGTACTGTTTCGAATAATTTATGGGTGAAATAATTGTCCATTTTAAAATTTCAACAATCAAACGTCAATCAATTTTCAAAATATTAAAAAAAATACCACCAAAACTACATTTAAAGATAAATAATAAATAAATTACTGTAAAAATCTATAACGGTTATAATAACAGAACGAAACAAATAAATTGGATTTTGTATAAAAAATTATTTACTCTATAAAGTTCTTAAAAAATTTGTTGTAAATAAATATACTACTACTTTTATGTGGGCCCGAATGGCTGAGGGTCTAGCGATCTGGCGCTCGGTGCCACAGGTTTAGAGTTCGAGTCCCGGCTGTGTCATGGGTGTTTCTAGCGGTTTGGAATCCACTTTAAACCGTAGGTACCGTTCTACTATGACTGTAAGAGAGTTGGGTGTAGGTCTGACAACCATATCCAGTAAAAAAAAACCATATGTTTCGTAATCTACCAGTAGCAGACGGCTTTGGCCCACCATGGGGCTGTTGTTCCAATGAGGAAGAAAGGAAATGTACTGCTTCTTTTATGAAGATTTAAAATTAGAAGATATTTAAAATGAAGTATCAATCAAACTACGCTGATTCTAGTCTAGATACTAATAAAAATGTTAATGGGATATATATTTCTATTTTAAAATAATTTCAAGGGTTACAGAAGCCCACAAATTGCGACAAAGAAAGCTTATAAATTGCTCTTGAAAAATTTAATCGTAAAATTTTAAGATTAAAAAAAAATTAAATAGCTAAATTGTGAAAGCAAACGCAGGAAGATAAAACTAAAATTTCACATATCGCACCGTGGAGCAGAATACCTAAAACTTTGCCAGTCGAAAAATAAATTTTGGATGCCGGGATGTTTTTGTTTATTTCTTAAAATACTAGAAATTTCTACACCTCTTACAATTGGTGAGAGTTTTGGGGGATGAACAGTTTCCCCGTTGCACCCTCCTAAAAATCGACAAATTTATGATACCACATATGTGCTCCGTCAGAAGATGTTTGTGAGTTGGTAATCAAAGAAGCTTTTCTACTTTTAAGAATTTGTTAAAAATAGTTCATTCATGGATTCAAATCTTTTAGGTCAGAAATTCGAAGTTTTCATGTATTATTTATTTTCATTTTATTAAATATAACAATTTATTAGTTTTAAGTGGGTAGTTCCCCCTAAAATTTCTCCCGGAATGCACTGCCCTCCTTCTTCAGAGACTCGGCGTCAAGTCAGAATTCTACCTATGGGTGCCCCATTGCAACAGAAGCTGCCCCCTTTTCCACCATCCATGAGTAGACTACTCGTGGGGTGTCCGTCCCCTGCTACCGGACACCAAGGATTAGTCACCACAAAACTTTTATATCGGCATCGATTTCTTTTAAAACTTTACATGATTTGCTAATATATCTAAAACGTGTTATTTATTTCAGGTTCTAATGCGAGATACTTATCTCAGAATGTGAAAGATCTTTTTGGCATCATGAAACAACATAAAAGTAATGATAAAATAAGATCCTATTGCAAAAAAGGAAAAAGAAATATTCGAAGATATAGTAATTTTTCTTCCAAAAAATGGGATTATTACAAAAGATATTTTATTACGAATAAACTTTTTTCATTGTGAAAGATCGTCCAAAGACTTCCTTTGAAGATTGTTCTAATCACGCTACATAGTTTAAGACTGGGATTTTAAGAAATTCCAGCCTCTGGGATTACTTCAGCAACTCAAATGAGTTCAAGAACTTTTGGTCAAGTTATTAAAAGAATGCGTACCATTCTTATCACTATATAAAATGGCTATAGCATTGATACTTATGCATTAAAAAACTATGCGTAAACTACTGGCAAAGAACTGATTAAAAGTTAGTATTGTATGGGATGTCCCTTACAGTACAATAATTTTTCAAATTGCAATAATTTCGTCTGCTTTGGACAACTATCGAAAGAGACATAAAAGGTATTGTTCAAGGATTTTAAAACGTATTATGAGCATTTTTCTAGGAAGTATTCGATAGAGAAATGTAATAAATATAATTTTCACACTCTTCTGATATTTTCTGATCCATTTATAACAAGCCTGAGACGATTTAATCAAAGTAGTTTTATTTGATTCCAAAAGAATTTCGGGACATTTTTAAAAATACCCAAGATTACAGGATTTTTGAATGAAGAAAATGAATCAAATTCAGAAAATAACTCAGAGAAATAGGAGGAATCGGAGTTAGATTCCTGATTGTTGATTGTCCATTGTGTTTTCAGATAATATTTTTCATTTTGTTATCAAGATCTGTATTTTTTAGTTTTATTTTTAGTTAAAATGAGTGATTGTTATTAGAAATAATGATTTTTCATAATTAATGTAAAAGATAAAGAAAGATTACTGTTAATATCTCAAGTTATTTGTTTTTTTTTATGTGTTTAATATTAATTTTATTTATATTTAGTAAAAATACATACTTTAGAAAAATAGTTTAGATTGTAAAATAAATTTTTTTACCAAAATTAATATAAAACACGACAACTGAAAGATAATTTCAATAACATTAATATAAGTATATTATCTTAATAATAATAAAAATTTCAACTGAAAATCTAATTTTTCTTTATTTAATTTTAAATAATCATGCTATTATTTTCATTTTAATAAATGAAAATAATAGCATGATTTTATATTTATAAAAATGTAAATTATAAAATTTATATTATTATAATATATATTTTTAATTTATGGAAAAAATACACACTTGAGAAAAATAAATCTCATACACTCTTAATGCCACCTTGGAACTTTTCCGAAAAATTAGCGACGTTAAATTAACAATTAACTGTTGTTTTGAGACCTTTGAAATTATTAAATTTGAATTTCACAAACCCCCAAATATAATTTTCAAGACGACTGGATCAAAATCTGATTTTGTTGCCAGAATTCAGGATGATTATCCCAGCTATGCGATGGATTCAGGATGTTTTATCCGAACTATACAATGGATTCAGGATGTTTTATCCCGACTATAGAATGGATTCAGGATGTTTTATCCCGACTATACAATGGATTCAGGATGTTTTATCCGAACTATACAATGGATTCAGGATGTTTTATCCCAACTATACAATGGATTCAGTATGTTTTATCCCTTACTTGTGTATGTTTTATCTCATACTTCCGGCACCTTAGGAAGGATATTCCATGAGTAGTCTACTCATGGATGGAGGGAAAGGGGCAGCTTCTGTTATGATGGAGTACCCGTAGGTAGAAATCTGACTTGGCTCCGAGTCGCTGAAGAAGGAGGGAAATGCCTTCCGGGAGGACTTTTAGAGGGAACTACACCGCATGCGTATCGTATGGGAGAAAACCCGGCAAACTCCAACCAGGTAATCCGACTAACGAGGCAAGATGCTGACCATCACAAACGCCATCGAGTCTCCCCTTTTTTGAAAAGATGTCTACAATGGATCGAACCTCAACCCTAATGATTACCAGCGGCACACGCCATAAAAGAAATAATACAAAAAGAAATTAAACATTTAAACCGTTATTCTCGGAATTAAATTAAACTAGTTAACGAAAAATATAAAAAGTATAAAAGCCATTAACTAGTAATAAAAAAGTAGTAAACTAGTTAATGACAATATAAAAAGTATAAAAGAAATATATAAGATAAAATACTTCATGAAAAGCTGTAATAGTACATTTCTTAGCACTCTAGTTAACTCATCATTATTTAAAAAGATATAGTTAAGATATTTTTTAATTATTTAAGTTAAATAGTTTTTTATAAACGAATAACATTAGATATACTTTAAATAAATAAATATATATAAAGTATTAAAAAGTGGAAAACAAATGTTATTTATTTAGATATTTCACAAACGGTATTCAAAAAAACAATTATTGGGGATTAAACAAGAAGCAATAATATACATACTAAAAACATTGTTTAGTTTAATTAAGTCGTTTTCCATTCTTTAAAAATGGAAAACTTGTACAGAAATTTTATCTTCATACCGAAGAGGAAAAAATTATTCAACTAATTGCAAGTGCACAAGAATACAATGTTATCATTCTATCTATATTTGTTTGTTCTCTTCTGCCTATATTTATTTATTGGGTTGAAAAATTTTTATGTTTACCTGATCCCTTAAAGTCATCAGAATTAGCAAACTATGGAAAACCCCAAAATTTAAAGTACATATTTGTGAGTTCATATCTAATAAAAGTAAATATTTCACGACATACAGATCGAAGACCCTTATAAAACCAATATTTTGTACATGTTAAATATTTGCCACAGAAAAGTACTTTAGAATTGGTCATTTATGCAATATATAAATGAAGTTACTTAACTTCATAAAACTAATCCATCATTAAAACTATGTTGTAGACTACTTCATTGTAAACACTGTTTAAAAAAAAAACTCGATGCTCAGCATTTTGTCTTGTTCGTCAGACTACCTGGTGAGTGTTTTCCGGATTTTCTCCCATATGATACGCAAATGCGTGGTAGTTCCCCCTAAATTTCCTCCAGTATGGAATTGCCCTTCTACTTCTGCGACACGGAGCCAAGTCAGACTTCTACCTACGGGTGCTCCATCAGAACAGAAGCTGCCCTTCCCTTTCTCTCCTTCCATGGGAACACACGGGTCCATTAACTTGATCTAGATATTGCTGTCGACCAAGTGGGATAAGAAATAACAACAGAATTAAAACAAATTCAATGGTAAAACACACCAGAAAAAATGCATATACGTTTTATTTTTATTTGCAACAAAATAAAACACTTTAATCGTTATGTCTTAAAATGATTTTTTTTTTTTTTTTTTTTTTTTTATGCATACTGCAGCACGTTATTTAATGTTTGAATGTCTGATAAGAAAGGTTTACAATAAAATATTATACAACATATTTTATTTTCTGGTAAAAACTATTCATTTGAAACATGCGGTATTTGTTGTATAAAATATAAAAGTTTCTCCATATATAAACATATATTAGAGTTTTTGCATACCTTACGTTAGTTACCGTAGGACGTCCGTTAGCTTTTTCTCCCTAGCGCGCATGCTCATAGGAAATTATGTTTCCTATGAGCATGCGTGCTAGGGAGAAAAAGCTAACAGACGTCCTACGGTAACTAACTTACGGTATGCAAAAACTCTCTATTAACGCAAAAAATCACCCGCTAACTATTTTGACAAAAAAATTTATATGACAATTCCGATCGAATTAAAAATTTAAAAATAACATTCATAAAACTCATTAGTTATCCTATTTTTTTTTCTGGTTAAGCATTTTTTAAAAGACGAAAACTCGCTGTTTTTCTGGGAGAAAATCCTGCTTTTTTTCCACTATTCATTAATAAAAAGGAAATTTGGATACACGACCATAAAAAAACCACAGTTTAAAACTTTTCTTGAAACGCGAACGCTTATAGAAGCCAAATGCAGGATAGTTCCCCCTATAAGTCATCCCAGTAGGCACTGCCCTCCTTCAGCGACATGGAGCCAAGTCAGAATTCTACCTACGGGTGCTCCATCCGAACTGAAGCTGCCTTTCCATGAGAACACACGGGTTCATAGACTTGGTTTAGATGTTGCTGTACACCAATTGGGATAAAACAACAACAGAATTAAAACAAATTCAATGGTAAAACACATAAAAAAAAATGTATACTTTTTTTTTTTTTATTCACAACAAAATAAATCACTTTGCTCGTTATGCCTTAAAATGGATAATTTTTTTTTTTTTTTTTTTTTTGCAGAATTTGTTGTATAAAATATAAAAGTTTCTCCATATATAAACACATATTAAAAAATCACACGCTAACTATTTTGACAATTTTTTTTTTCAAATTCCGATCGAATTAAAAATTTAAAAATAACATTCATAAAACTCATTAGTTATCCCAATTTTTTCTGGTTTTAACCGTTTTTTAAAAGAAGAAAACTCGCTGTTTTTCTGGGGGGGAGGAAAAATCCTACATTTTTTTTTCTTCCACTATTCATTAATAAAAAGAAAATTTGGATACACGACCAAAAATAAAAAAAAATAAAAAAATTTAAAAAAGCCACAGTTTAAAATTTTTCTTAAAACGCGAACGCTTATAGAAGGATTTTAAAAATAGATCCAATTAAAAAAAACGGCAGCAAAAACCATAGCTAATGATTATCAGGGATTCAGAGTTCTTAACGCATTTCTCTTTACCATATCCTCTTCCATTTTTGTTTCTTCTCCTCTCCTCTTGATGTTTTTTATTTTGTTTCTGTTTTAGCTCATTGGCGCACTTAAGAGCCATGGCAGGGTGGGGTCACAGGGCCCTGGGGCACATGCCCCCTTCTTGTTTGCTCAGCTCTAACAAACGGTCGTCTTGTGTTGATTCAGCGTTGGAAGCCCGGTCTCGAATATCAACATCTATCCCCGTAGCAACAGCAGAGAGAATCACTGGGTTTTAATTAATTTTGCCCGTCTTTAGTTCTTTGTTTTCCCACACACATTAAGGAGGGGGGGGTGAATCGCATATCCCCTTCGATTTCGGCAGATTTTTTTTTTTTTTTTATTCTTTTCCTTTTTTTGTCGCTCGTTTTTAAGTGCTCTAAAAAGCACTCCATAAACAGATTATTTGATCAAATCTTGCGGGTGTTAAAAATGAGAGATATGAGATTTTAAACTGTAACTGGAATGATATTGACTGTATTTTTAAAAAAATTCTGTGTTTTAATTCGTTGGCGTTTTGCCGTTTAGTTTACAATGCAGCTCGGAGACGTATTGGTGAACTGTTATATTATAACATATTTTAACACAAAATATGTGGGATAAATTTAATGAATGGAAATTTTAAAATTATATCTGCTCAATGGAGCCTGATGGCCGAGTGGCTAGCGCTCTGGTGATTGATACCACGGGTTTCGGATTCGAATCTCTGCGGCGCCATGGATGCTTGTAGTGGTTCAGAATCCACTTTAAACCCGGTCTAATATAATCGTAGAGCGTTGTGGGGGTAGTGTTACTCGCGTCCGTAATATCTTCAAGTTACACGTGCCCTCTGGGTAGTGCTAAATGAGTAACAGCGGTGCAGCCCTTGCTTATGCCATAAAGATTAACTGTCTCTGTATTACCAGCTACATTAGAACAACAACAACAAATCTGCTCAGTTAACCCATAATTAGCCCAATTTATGGCCCGTTTGAAAAGGGCGCATCGTGCAGAAAATCTCAGGTTTCAACCCGCTGGCGGCGTTCGTTGCAGTCACTGCTTTCAGAAATAAGGATATATAAGCATCTTGCACCGATAATCAGGTTGCTTGGTGAAAGTTTTCAGGATTTCCTTCCATATGACACATATGTTCTAACAAAACAATGCCAATCCTCAATCGCCCATTTTAATAAAAAAATTAATGTTTAGAAAATTTAAAATAATAACAGCTAAGTTAACCCACAATTTGTCCAACTTAATGGTCAATTTGAAAAGAGCGCAGCGTGCAAGAAGGATCTGGTTTCAATCCGCTGACGGAGTTCGTCGCAGTCACTATTTTCAGAAATAATGTTGGATAAGCATCTCGCATCGGGCCTGGCGGGAGTTTTTCGGGTTTTCTCCCGTACGACACTCATGTATAGGCAATTCCAGAAAAACAATGCCCCTCCTCGGTCTCCCGTCGGTGGACTATTCATGATATATATAGAGAGAGCATAAGGTCCACAGATGTATAAAAAAATTAGTAAAATCTTTAAATGAAGTTATCATTTTATGTATTTCTCAGTTAGGCTCGAAATTGATTAAAAAAACTAGCAAATAAAATGTAATTTAATTTATTATAGTTTAACAAAACATTAATCTTATAATAATAAATATTTTAAGTAATAAATATGCATAATGTTTGATATGCTTCCTTTAAAAAAAAACCGCTTTATATTTATCATTTCATCACAAAATACGAAATGTGGCATAATTTGAAACTTCCCATTATTATTTCAATTTCGTGTTTAATTTATTCAGACCATTTCTTTATTCATTATTCCGTTATAATGTTATATAAATTATGTATTTCAGTGTTATGTATTTCAGACTTTTCATTAAAATTAATTTATAATTGATACTATTTGTTTGAGTTAAGATATGAAATTTTGTATTTTAATCACAGAATATATAAAAACTTCTTCCACGATATGGTTAAGGGTTATACTTATTAAAATTACTGTATCAACGATTTTATAAAAATTAGCGGGAAAATTACATCACTCCATTGTTAAATAATGTTAGAAAATTGTTTTAATAAACAGTAAAAATTTTAATTTCACAGCATAGAATTGTTTTAAATAAATGAAACTAGATCAACCATTCTAAAACTGGGATCAGTAAGATTTTGAATGGCAGTGACTTGATAAGAAGAATACAAATATGTTAAAAAAGATAGATTAAATTACAAACCAATTTTAAGTTATCACGAAAGAATAATACGTCACACAGCATTTTATTCCAAAGGTATCATGCATTTAGTCAATAGCTTTACTAAAATAAGTCATTTAAATTACAGATTATATTCCCCATTTTAATAAAAAAGTAAGAGGTATACATACAAATATTTCCTTGTTTTTTCTAAACAAAAAGACTAAAATGTTCTTGTTTTGTTATAAGCAAAAGACTAAAAAAATTTTATTCTATGCAAAAGACTAAAAAAAATTTTTATTCTATGCAAAAGACTAAAAAAAAATTTTATTCTATGCAAAAGACTAAAAAAAATTTTTATTCTATGCAAAAGACTAAAAAAAATTTTGCATCGATAATCAGGCAGCCCAGTGGGAGTTTTTCGGGTTTTCTCCCATACGACCTGTAAATGCGGAGTACTTCCTAAAGCACTGTCTCCTCCATCACCCGTCGGTGGGCTGTTAGTGATATACACGAGGCCCATCGATGTTCCATCCACCCTCACCTTTCTAACTGTTAGGGAAGAACTGGTTGGGGGTGTGAAGAAAAGAAAAGTCTCTTAAAAGAAACATCTATTTTAGTTTATTCAAAAGCAGAATCAGTTTCAATTTCAAAAGCAGAATTATATGTAAACTGTTTCATAACGGAAAAACATTTCACCAAAAAATGAACATAAAGAAACCAACAAAAAAATATCTCCCCAAATTCTATCAACTCCGATCCCAGTCGCAATAAATAGAATAACTCCCTGTGAAACTCATTTAATCGAAATAAATAAATCAATTAAGTGCATTTACATAAAATTAAATACCCGTATAAAACGTTATGTTAATCTCCCGAAAGAAAAAGGAGGAAAAGATGCCAGAATACTTTTACCTATATCTCCCCGGAAATACTTTCTTGTCAAGCCGGAAAAAATCTCATTAATATTAAATTTAACAAATAAAAAAAAAAGAGGAAGAGAGAGGGAGCGATGCGCCGGGGAGGATAAATAATTGCTGGAAAATCATAGCAGAAAATTTCCCGTAGGCTAATCAGTACAACTAATAAAGCACAGTTAATGTCGTAAATTTCGAGTTCTGTATAATGATGGAGGTATTGGGGGGAAGAAGCTTGTCTTGTCTAACCTTGATTAAAACAAGCGAAGGTGTGCTTCGGCCGACTTAATAGTTTGTATCCAAGTCCCTCCCCCTACAGAACTAATAAGCGAGGAAAAACGATTTACGAAAAACCATTAATGCAAATCGCTTCATTTTTGTTTGCGAAGATGCAAAGTAATAATAACAATAACAGTTGTTTATCTGCTCCGTATGGGGGAGCGAAGAATAAATTTCAGCTCTGAGATGAATAATCAATAAGACATTAAACGAGTCCTAGTAATGGAAGGACAAGATTTCTCTATTAAACGCGGTGCTCCTTTAAAAGGCAATTAAAGACGCCAGATATAACAACATGCATAAACATGCCGCTTTTACAAATGTAGCAAAAAACGGCTATAAACATGGTGCACGCAATCACATTCAAATGGATCCGTAATTGGAACGACTGCCCACTTTTTACTTCATCGGGGGCTGATATGCATCACAATAAGAATATGTAAATGCTTTGGAACGAACCAGATTTACAGATTGGCCCCGAAAGAAGAAGAAAAAAGAACGCGCTCCGAAAAATGGAGCAAAAAGATAGCTGCGATTGTTATGAGAAAATAAATAAAAAATCTTTTTGCGTATACCGATTATAGAAATAGTTTTTGCTTATAATATACACATAAACACTTCTTGCTACTTTTTCACTAGCAATACCTAAAATGGCGCACACTTTTTTCAACATGTTGTTCTTGTCCTATTTTTTAATTCCAATGTCATTTTTTGATATTAATGTCTAGTTTAATTATTTATATTAAGTAACTTTGTGTATATTATACAAAAGACTATTTACAAACACTTCTTGCTACTTTTTCACTAGCAATACCTAAAATGGCGCACACTTTTTTCAACATGTTGTTCCTGTCCTATTTTTTAATTCCAATGTCATTTTTTGATATTAATGTCTAGTTTAATTATTTATATTAAGTAACTTTGTGTATATTATACAAAAGACTATTTACAAACACTTCTTGCTACTTTTTCACTAGCAATACCTAAAATGTTTTTTTCAACATGTTGTTCCTGTCCTATTTTTTAATTCCAATGTTATTTTGATATTAATGTCTTTTAATATTTATATTAAGTAACTTTGTGTATATTATACAAAAGACTATTTACAAACACTTCTTGCTACTTTTTCACTAGCAATACCTAAAATGGCGCACACTTTTTTAAGTTATAGTTTTTCAACATATTGTTCATATCCTTATTTTAAATTCCGATGTCATTTTTTGCTATTATTGTTTAGTTTCAGTATTTATAATAAATAACTTTGTAAATAGTTTTTGCTTATAATATACACTTCTTGGTACTTTTTCACTAGCAATACCTAAAATGGCGCACACTTTTTAAAGTTATTACTTTTTCAAATATAGCGTGTTTTCCTATCCTATTTTTTAATTCCGATATCCTATTTTGCTACTAATGGCTGCTTTCATTATTTATATTAAGTAACTTGGTAAATAGTTTTTGTTTACAATATACACATAAATACTTCTTGCTACTTTTTCACTAGCGATACCTAAAATTTCGCATACTTTTTTTTAAGTTATAGTTTTTCAACATGATGTTCCTATCCTATTTTTTTAATTCCGATGTCATTTCTTGCTATCTATCATTTTTTGCCATTGATGTCTAGTTTCATTATTTATATTAAGTAACTTTGTAAATAGTCTTTTGTATAATATACATATAAACACTTCTTGCTACTTTTTCACTAGCAATACCTAAAATGGCGCCCATTTTTTTTTAAGTTATTACTTTTTCAAATATAACATGTAGTTTCTATCCTATTTTTTAATTCAGATATTTTTTGCTATTAATGTCTAGTTTCAATATTTATATTAAGAAACTTTGTAAATGGTTTTTACTTATAATATACACATAAACACTTTTTGCTACTTTTTCTCTATTAATACCTAAAATGGCGCACATTTTTTTAAGTCATAGTTTTCCAACATATAGTTCCTTGAAAAACTATGACTTAAAAAAATGTTAAGTCATAAGTTAAAACTGGATTATCCAATTTTTTAATTCCGATATTTATTTTTTTTTGCTGTTAATGGCTATTTTCATTATTTATATTAAGTAACTTAACTTTTTCAAAAGTTTACTTTGTGACGCTTAAGCAATACATCTATTGACAAATGGAAGTAAATCTAAATCCTTTTTTTAGCAACAACATTCCAAACTATTAAGAGTACAAAAAAAAAAAAAAAAAAAAAAATTTACTGATTCCATATATTTTGACTACTGATTTCCAAGATTCCATTTTTTTGTGTGTATTTATACAATTATGTTTTATTGTCAGTGCTTTAGGATAGTACTGTTTTAAGATAGTTCCTTCCAAAAATAGGACAGTTCTTATCCTATTTTTTAATTCCGATAGCATTTTTTGCTATTAATGGCTATTATCATTATTTATATTAAGTAACTTAGTTTTTCAAAAGCTAACTTTGTAACGCTTAAGCAACAACACATCTATTGACAAATACTAGTAGATCTAAATCATTTTTTACGAGACAACATTCCAAACAAATAAGCGTATAAAAAGTTACTAATTCCATATATTTTGGCGACTGATTTCAAAGATTCCATTTTTTTTTTGTGTATTTATATAATAATAATTATCATTTCTTTTGCTGTACATCAATGAACCTCATATGTTACTTTTGTATACCACTAACAGTTCGACAGACGATGAAGGTTGGTTATTGTTACCTTCCAGTAGGACTTTTAAGTAGTAGTAGGACTTCTCCCCACATTTGCCTTATTGGAGAACAAAAACCCAGAAAACTCCTTCCTAGCGAGGTCTGATGGCCAATTGGCTAGAATTATGACCTTTGGTACCACAGGCTTCAGTTTGGAATCCTGGCGGTGGCATGGATGTTTGTGAGTGGTTCGGAATCCACGTTAAAGCGTAGGTCCCGGTCTAATTAGCCTAAAGTGTATACAAACTGACCATAGAGCGACAAACAAAACCTTCCTAACCGCATTATTTCCGACGCGATACACTTACACATGGTGTTACAATCGCAATCGAGTCTCGTCGTTTATGAAAACAGCACGTGCAACGGAGGCATATTATCCCTGCCAACAAATTATGCATACACAACCATTGAGTCTATTTTATCTCATCCACAAAAATTGACTGAAATAATCTGTTATAGTTATTTTCTCCGTCCTTTCCTTAAAATATTAAATGCTAAAGAAGTTTAAAATATTTAAGAAAACATGGCAAACGATACTATTTGAAGATAACATCATTAGTAATGAAATAAGGTAAAAGTTAAATATAAAGTTAACGTGACCGCGTAGGTTAAATATGATATTATTAAATAGACGATTGAATTATTTTTATAACATTCTTATTAAATGACGCACTATCTTGAACACCTAACTTCATTCCAGAGTAGTTAATTTGAATATTACTAAAAATATATTTCAGATCAACTACTCTGGAATGAAGCCAGTAGCTCAAGATCGTGCGTCATTTACTAAGAATATAATAAAAATTATTTCATCTCAAATTTAGTACTTTGATATTTAACTATCAGTTTACTTTTTCACCAAGTATACTCCTTTTATAATTATTACACATATAGCAGTAGCAGTAATTTTAATAACTACTAATAATAGCAGTAATTCTTAAACGAATGGTTCTGTATTTCAAGTCTTTATTCTTATACAATAAATTCAAATAATTCAATAATCGTATTTTAACGGTAACGTGCGCTGCTAATGTTAGAAGGGAAATGTTTGAAGCTGCTAGTGTTAGAAGGGAAATGTTTGAAGCTGCTAGTGTTAGAAGGGAAATGTTTGAAGCTGCTGTGTTAGAAGATAGTCTAGAAGGGATCAGATTCAAATCTACTGGCGGTCGTAGCAGTTACTGCTTCAAAGACACAGAGATTCGATGGTGATTGCAATAACGTGTGTAAAACGTCTCACATCGATAGTCTAGCAGCAGGGAGGGATTTTTTTTTTTTTTTTTTTTTTTTGTGTTTTCTAACTTACGACACGCAAATGCGAAATATTTACCCATAAAAGTTCTCATGGAAGGAAATGCCTTCCCTTCATTACTCGTCAGTGAGCCTTTAGAGGAATCACTGATGTTTTTCGAACCACCGATTTTCGACAAAAAATTATAAATATCAAAATCAAAATTAAAATAATCATGTATTTTAAATATTTTTAGTTAATGTCATTAATATAATATTAATAATTAATATTATTAAATAATCTATGTGTACTATAGTTAAATGTAACTAACATTTAACTATAATACATATCAGGGACTATTATTTTAAGGTAATTTAATAATACATATGATATTTTCAAGAAATTTTCGTAAAATGGTAAAATTACGTCAAATGATTTTCTGTTAAAATATGTTACTAACATTATTTTTTTTAACCAGCGGGAGTAAAAATTTTGAGATCTGAAAAATATTTAGGACTTTTTATATACTAAAGAGATAAAAGATTTTTAGATACTATTATTTTTAGGTCTTAATTTTTTTAGATCCGTGCTCTAGTGAATATGAAACATACTTAAACAAATATGTTGTTTTTATGTCATTTTAAGGTAATTTATTACTACGTGTAATTAATTTTTAAATATCAGGTACTTAACCCAAAATAATTCGCCGCTAGAATGTTAGATATGTAACAGATTCTTTATTATACAAGCATGTCATAGAAATCTATAATTTTTGATTGATTTTAGATAAATCATCTATTAGCTAACATTTAACTATAGTTAGGAACTATTATTTTAAGGTAATTTATTAATACATATAATTATTTACACAGTCCAAGCACATAACCTAAGGTTATTTGCTGATGGAATGACAGATGTGTAATAGCATACTCTGTTATTATGTATACATATTGCAGAAATGTATACATAATAACAAAACAGGATTACATAATAATATCAGTTTATTTAAATCAATATAAGGTATTTTCAAATGCCAAGTACATAATATGAGGCTATATGCCATTGAAATGACAGGTTGTAATAGCCTACTGTGTTATGTATGCATATGGCAGAAATTTCATAATATTGTATTGATTTCAGATATGACATCTATTAGTTAACATTATACTATGGTATGTATTAAAGAGTTTTTGTTATCTATTAGGATTTTTAAAACTTTAGAGAAATGTAAAGTTGTTTTGGAATAGAAATTTTGGGATCAACGTAACTTCAAAATCAAGAAAGTGCATTATTACTATCAACATCAATCGGAAATAAATAATTTAAATTGAAACAAATCAGTAATAAGAACACATGACTTTAAAATATAAAAATTAATTCATTCATGATTTCGTAATTAATTGTTTTCTTTCCTATTATTATTTTTTTCCATTTTAGAATTCATCTGTTAAGGTAATTTAAATTACATATGAAATTCTTCTATTAATAGAATTTCAATTTCAATCTGATAATG
Organism: Caerostris darwini; assembly: GCA_021605075.1. Lineage (NCBI taxonomy): Eukaryota > Metazoa > Arthropoda > Arachnida > Araneae > Araneidae > Caerostris > Caerostris darwini. Next base: position 160,321 of record BPLQ01007882.1, on the reverse strand, counting down.
ACTCTATTAAATAAAATTAGATAATCGAATCGAATCGAATTATTTTTTTCTGATAATGGCTTTTTTAAATAAAATTAGATAATAGAATTTTTTTTTCTGATAATGACTCTTTTAAATAAAATTAAATATTAGAATGTAATTATTTTTTCCTGATAATGACGCTTTTAAATAAAATTAGATAATAGAATACAATAATTTTTTTTCTGAGAATGACACTTTTGAATTAAATTAGATAATAGAATAGAATAATTTTTTTCTGATAATGACTCTTGAAAAGAAATCAATATTAGATTGCTGATGTATTTTTCGCTATCAACGTATTAATTTAATACAGGTATACGTACAATGCTTTATAAAACACATTTATTATATTCATGTGATAAAAAATATTTTTTAATTTTAGTATGTAATTATACTTACTTAAATGTCTTTTTTAGTGCATTGGTTACAATGGAAAAAAACAATTACTATTTATATAGCTTCATTAATTTCTGGTCACAGAATTAATATAATTATTAGAAGAAAATTTAACTTTTCCAACTGAAACATTTATTATAAGTTAACTCTGAAGTCATCTCTGCTTATTCTTCAGACGTGTTAAAATGCTACGTAGTGCAAGATTTGTTGAAGAATGGTTTACTTCCTCAGACTGATATCTTCCATTTAAAAGCTCTTTTAAGTGACCGTGAAACTTTGAAAAACAACTGGTACAAGTGGAAAAGAAAATTAATAAACAAAACAACAATAATAAAGATGATAAAAATCAGAAATGAAATTTGAGAACTGACATATTTGAAATGAAGGTCATGGTTTCATGAACTGATATGCTTAAGCAAAGTAGACGTACAATTTGCAATAAATAAAACATAAAAGTTTTTGAGGAAGAACTTTATGTATGACAACTTAAAGTATCAAAAATGCATCACATGTATTAAAATTAAATTATTTTTTTTAAATGCATAGCAGCTCAAATTTAATCCATACAAACTTTATAAAAAAAATCTCAAAACATAGGGATTTTATTTTTATCGTTAGATTATCTTAAGACTTATAAATAGCAATATCATTTTTTTAATTTAACTATTAAGTTTAAATTTAAAACTGTATACTTTGCAAAGTAGCTGGACTAGGTAATTTTGAGTAATTTAAATCAATTAATTTAATTTATAAGAGGAAAAAAAATTAAAAAAAAAAAAAGCAAAAATAGTTTTAGTCTGAAATAAGTAGTTTTAATTTAACAAGATAGTAATTATTAAAAATAGACTATTATAAAATTTGTAAAAATATTATGGTTTACAAATTTTTTAAGTTTTGCTAAAATTTCGAATAATTTTTGAAAAAATTAAAAAAAATTTTTTTTAAAGTTTAAAAGATTTAAAAGTTTTTTTTTTCAAAGAGAGTTAAAACAATTTTTTTCTTGGAAACTACATTTTTGTACACTTATGAACTGTATACTTAATATGAGTGTTGAAATTAAAATAAAACTGATTTTGAAAACACATCGAAAAAAAAAAATAAGCAAAATAAATCTACCTTGAAATTTTAATTTTTATATATATTTCATTTATGCAAAAGAAGCAAATAGACAAAATAATATTTCTTTTACACTATTATACCACTAAAGTTAAGTGACAACTATAACTCCTTTGAAAAGAAACCGTTATTTAAATTTTAAAACTGACTTAAAAATTCATAACCAAAACCAATCTAAGAAAAACTTTGATGCATTATAACATATTATGCTATAATTAATGAAAGCGAGGTTCTGAGTTTTTTATTAACATTAATATCATCAGATAATATTACTTTTTTGACAAAAATTGCACTGATAAACGTTTTAACCATACATTAATTTTTTACTAATGAATAACACCATTACAAACATACATTTCCCCAAAAATATTTCACTTCTCAAAATTGTTAGTCGTTTTTATTATATTCTCTTTGCTATTTAACTCTTTTTTATTATTTTTGAACTTTCTCTTGATGAAATTTAACTACATTTTGCTTTGAAAGATAGCCTTTTAGGCATATCTATTCATTAATCCATGCGCCTTGTAGTGTGAAAAGGCGCGGTAGATCCATATGTATCATTATGTACCACCATATGCGATCCATATATATCACTAGCGAAAGTGAATCACTCAGTCTCACGAGCAATACATTAATATTATCAGATCTTTGATAAAAAATAATGGGTTAATATTTTAACCATTCTTTCACTAATAATGCTAACTGAATGCTAATGATTTGCTAATGAAGAAAACAGCCATAAACTTTCATTCGTTTAAAAATGTTTCACTTCTCAAAATTATTAATCAGTTTTTATTTCATTTAGTAGCAAAATTAGATGAAAGTTTTTGCCTTGAAAGGTAGCCTTCTAGGTATTTCTATTCTTTAATCCATGAGCCCCATAGCTCGAAAAGCCGTGGTACATTCAAACCATATAAATATATATCACCAAGGAGACTGGACCGCTCAATTGCACGAGCAATAGCATTGACAGGTGTTATCCTTCCATTCACCTCATTGATAGTCAGCAAAGAGGGCCTTCTCTGATATGCCTGTTGTATATATGCACCAGAAGCTCTCTAAAGACAGTCATTTGCCTCCGAAACGATTCCATAGAAAGAACAATCTGTAAACAAAACCAACATCTTTCGGCACTTTCTTTCTGAGGGACAACAAAGGGGTAGTCAAAAAACCAGGCAGGACATCCCTTTTAAAATAGATCTCAGGAATGGAGGTAAGCGATGCATTGAAATAAATAAATACATGTGTAAATAGAATACATGAATAACTGAAGAATGAATACATGAATACTGTTATTGAATAAATAAATAAATACATTCACAATAAAAGCTATCGATCAATTTCTTTTCTCGCATTCAAAAGAAATAGTTGCCTCGTTAGTATGATCCGCTGACACATTGAAATGTCTCCTCCATTTTGCTTTTTAAACGTTATCAAATAAGGCTGGCGATTTGCATGTGTAAAGTGAGGCTGCGAGGACTACCTTAACATTGTGTTTTGGACACGGCTGTCGCTACTGTTTGAATATTGAAACATGCTACAAAGGAATTGAATTAGTTAGAAAAGAGAGGGATTTGATGAGGATTGATGGCAGGATTGATTTTGATTGGAAACGACGCTTTGATGGGGATGAATTCATTTGGTGTGTCACTCATACAGAGAAAAATTAAATTGTATTTCAATTTTTTTTTTTTTTTTTTTTTTTTGTATATACTTGAAAAGAGAATGAGTGTTTATTTTTTTTTTTTTTTTTTTTGACACATTTAAAATACCAACAACCAGTTGTGATATTAATGCTTCACTATAGTGAAACATTTATAACAGCATGGTTGTTGGTGGATTTTGTATATAATTATGTATTGTATATATATTGTATATAATTGTATATATTATGTATGCAATTGGTTGTATATATTTTCTACATTTGCAAGTAAATATTTTCTTATTCATTAGATTAAATATAGAGCTTATTGACAAATATTAGAAATTTCAGTATACGAATTTTATTTGATTAAAAATGAACTTCAAAAATATATTGAAACATGTTACGAATGAATTGAATTAGTTAGAAAAGAGAGGGATTTCATCAGGATTGATGGTAGGATTGCTTTTGATTGGAAACGACGCTTTGATGAGGAGGAATTCATTTGATGTGTCACTCATACATAGAAAAATTAAATTGTATTTCAATCTTTTTTTTGTATATACTAGAAAAGAGAATGAGAGGTTTTTTTTGACACATTTAAAATAGAATTCATAATATGCTGTTATATATGTTTCACTATAGATTTTTGGCGAATTTTGTATACAATTATATATACAATTTATGCACAATTATATATTGTATATATAATGTATACAAATTATATACAATTATATGTTGCATATATATGTATACAAATTATATACAATTTATGTACAATTATATATTGTATATATAATATATACAAACAATATACAATATATATTTATATATACAATTGGGTGTATATATTTTCTACATTAGCAAGTAAATATTTTCTTATTCATTAGATTATATACAGATTGTGTGCTTATTGACAAATATTAGGAATTTCAGTGTATGAATTTAATTCAGTGTATGATTAAAAATGAACTTCAAAAAATATAAAATTTCACTGTCTAGTATTATATTTTTAAAATAATTTAGACAACTATACAAAAAAGGATTTAATGGGGCCTGATAGCCGAGTGACTAATACCACAGGTTCGCGTCCCGGTGGTGCCATCGATAGTCGTTTGTAATGTTCGGAATCCACTTTAAGCCGTATTACCTGGTCTAACATGACTGTAGAGCGTTGGTCATAAGGCTGACAGCCCTACCCTGTAAAAAGTCAGCATCACAGAGTCAAGTCAGACTTCTACCTACGGGTGCTCCATCGCAATAGAAGCTGCCCCTCTTTCCCCCTACCAGTAGACACATGGGTCCTTGGACTTGGTCTAGATGTTGCTGTTCTACCAAGTAGCATAATAAATAACAACAAAAGTATTTAATAAATATTTATGGGATATAAATGGGCACATATTGAGATTTAAAATAATTTTAATACATAGTTTGTTTAAACTATACCAAAACATTCCTTTTCAGTTTTCATTGAGGATTATTATATATTTATATTGTATTTTTTTAAATCTTGTTAATATATTTTACTATTAATAATTTTTATTGTATGCTAAACTCTAAAGAAAAATTTACAGGACCAACGAATTTAGCTAATTGATTAATATTTAATACTCATATTCCATTTTTAAATAAAATGCGCTAACTTCTACTAAACCTGTTTTAATTTTACCTGTTTTAACTTTTATTTTTATTGCAAGCTTAATTGTTATTTATATTATTTATAACAATTTTTGGATGATTGATTTGTTAGAATCTATTAACTTAACAAGATTGTTAACTGGAAAATTCTAATGAAATAGCATTGATTGTAAAAAAGTTAATACACAGAAAAAAGAAATCCATATTATATGGCTCAGTTGATGAGAAGAAGTTTTGGATCGTCAAATAACGTTCCAATGTTAATTTAAATTTCATTCTAATTCAGTTTTAAGTTTATATTTCAGATTGATTTACAATTTAATAGTTTTTTAAATACTTCAGAATAGCAAAATAAATTTAAATAAAAAAATATTACTTCAGATTACATTACAATTCATTCGCGTTTTTTTTTTAATTTAAAAATAATATAAATATAAACAATTGTTTTAAAACCTATCACAGAAAATAATTAAAATAACCGCTGAGCATTAAAATGTTTAAAACTATTTCCTTTTTTAATTCATATCCTTCCCAATTTAAAGCATAACATAACAAATTGAATAATCATAGCTAGGTTGATTGATTTATCAAAGGTAGGAGATAAAATTACCTTAGATTTAAAATTGCGAGACAAAAAAAAAAAGAAAGAAATATCACGTCAAATTTGAAGTAAATAATCACATTCTCTGCTCTATAGAAACAATATAATTAAGTCTTTCGTGGGGGTGTTCTGGAAATTCTCCGTGAGAAAGCTAAGAAAATAAGTGAAGCAGAAGAAACTTTTCGCTCAACCCTTTAAGTGAGAAGTTACGAGTCAGACGACAAGTTTTTTTCCTCGCTACTGATTCAAAGTTTATTTTATTTTAATTCTCTAATTTAATAGTGAGACGCGAGAGGGAAAAGGGTTGCCACACACTATTTCGAGAGAGGGTTCTGTTCCTTGGCGACTTTTTCTGTGCGTGAAAAATGGGAACTACTAAAACAGAGATAACGAAAAAGATTTGTTATAAACGCTTTTCTTAACTTAAAAGTTGATCTTATATCTAAAACACTTAGAGAAGTAATGAATGTGAGTCTACGTTTAATATTATTTTTAATAAATAATATTTTAATTGAAATAAATTAAAATACATATACCGCAAAAAATAATCCACTTTATATCAGTATTGATAAACGTTATGTCTACGTTGTTTTATTAATAATAAATGTTACTTTAATTTCAAAGGTGATCTTATATCTAAATCTCTTAGCGAATTAAGGCATGTATGTATACGTTTAATTTTATTTTTAATAAAGATTATTTTAATTGAAATAAATTAAAATACACAATCCTCAAAAAAGTAATCCACTTTATATCAGTATTGATAAAAAAATTATGTCTACGTTGTTTTGTTAATAATAGATGTTGCTTTGTTAATAAATTGTGATTTTACTTTCTATATCACTATATTAAAGAAGGAAACTCAAAAATCCTGCAAGTTGCCATGATAAAAATTGTAAAGAAGAAATCAATCAATTCAATTTTAATAAAGATTATTTTAATTGAAATAAATTAAATAAATAAATTTAACTCAACCTTTGCTCTTTGATAATTTTATAGTTGTTTAAAAATGTGACCCCTATTCATGCTTTTAAAAACAATTACAATTTTTAAATCCTATGACTAAACGATTATCGTCATAAATATAATCTCAGTTGCAATTTATATTTGAAATTTATTACTAATTTTCATCGAACTGATATCGTATTACTTTAATTTATTTTTTTGGAAGAAATTTTAAAATTTGAATACAAATTAAAATTCCAGTCATATCTTTTTAATTCAACTACTATGTAAGTTTGAAAATTTTGTAAGTCTTTTTTTTTTTTCATCTTCAGGAAAATAATAAATAAATAAATAATAGATGATTTTTTTCAAATTATTGCGAATTAATATTTACATCGAAACAATATTGATTATTTACACACAAACAGAAATTAAGTTATTATTATTATTTATCATTATAAATTAACATGACTCAAATCCATGAAATTTCTTGGATGAATGCAAATACTCTTTTGAATGAATAGAAACGTATAAAAAAAATTCATATAAATCTGTTGAATAACAACGACTTAATATTCTATCCCTGACTCCTTTGAAACGAGACAGACAAAAACATTTCAAATATTAGATAAAAAATTTATTCATTTAAAAAAATTAATGTTTTGTTGAAAAGAATTAATGAACAAACACTATCGAATACTGCAAAATAATCACAATAAAAATTAAGCTATATATCGATGGTTTTTATATATAATTGATAAAAAATTATGAACTGTAATTCCTATTAATTATTTTATTAATTTAAGATTAAACATGTAATAGATATGATGTTGTTTAAAAAATGGCGAGTTATCTAATTTAAAATCTAATTCATGTACTCCAAACTATAAATTTATTTTGGGATATAACCTTGAAAGAAAACTGTTTGCTGTATCAGATAACATTTAGTAAAGTTTTAATCTTATAAGAGCATCAGATTTATTTTTTCAAAAAGTATTGATTCTTGAATACTTAGTGAAACAAAGCTCTAAACAATATTCATGTTTTATACATTAATACAATTGATACAAAACTCTAAGCAATATTTATGTTTTATACATTGATACAATTGAAACAAAGCTCTAAACAATATTTATGTTTTATACATTAATAAAATTGAAACAATGAGCAAACCTTACAGTCAATTTTACACGGGTAGATTAAATAATAAATGATAATGTGATAGTGAAGTGTTAGTAGCATTAAGTTAGGATATTTAGTATTTAAGTTTTAACTAAGGAAAAACAATTATGTTTCACTTCATAACGTCCTTGTTAATGAGATGACTTTTGAGATATGATAATCAATATTAGATAGATATTGTTGTCTTCAATGTTTATAAAGTGTACACTATTGATTGATTTAAAAATGCTCTTGAAAACACTTGTACCCCCATTAAAAAAACACTGGATCCTCATTACAAAACTACAAAAAAATTAAATACTACAGCCTCTGTCAAAAATAAAACATGATAGACAATACAGCAATAAAATATAATGAAACAGATCGAAATTTCTATCAAAATATTTCTAGGAAAACGCGCTAGTTGATAAATCGAATCTTTGCCTTCATGCAAAATGAAACAAAAACCCTAAAACTATGCAAAAATTGATTTACTCCAGTCATAATAGACCACTTAAAAGCATGCAACTTACGAACTTAAAAGTAATATAACTTTTCTTACAGTTTGTTAAAATATAAATTCAGCAGAGTACCCAAAATGGGTGAAACGACCTTCCCATCTCATCTGTATCGTCCCATAAAAAAATTTGGTACCATAATTCTACACGTATTTTTTTTTTTTTTTTTTACTTGTCTTAAGAAATTCGGGTAATGAAACCCTATTCTCTCTGTAATATCACCCCAATTTACCCGTATTTTTTTTTGTTTCACTTCATAACGTCCTTGTCAATAAGATGACTTCAATGATACGATAATCAATACTAGATAGATATTGTTGTCTTCAATCTTTATATAGTGTACTCTATTGATTGATATAAAAATGCTATTGAAAACACTTGTACTTCCATAAAAAAAAAATAGCAGATCCTAATTACAAAACAAATTAAATAATACAACCTCTGTCAAAAATAAAACATGATAGACAACACAGCAATAGAATATATTGAAACAGATCGAAATCTCTATCAAAATATTTCTAGGCATACGCCCTAGTTGATGAATCGAATCTTTGCCTTTATTCAAAATGAAACAAAACCCCTAAAACTATGCAAAAATCGATTACTCCAGTCATAATAGACCACTTAAAAGCATGCAACTTACGAAAACTTATATTACTTTTAAAGTAACTTATACACTTTATAACTTTTCTTACAGTTTGTTAAAATATAAATTCAGCAGAGTACCCCAAAATGGGTGAAACGACCTTCCCATCTCATCTGTATCGTCCCATAAAAAAATTTGGTACCATAATCCTATACGTAATTTTTTTTACTTGTCTTAAGAAATTCGGGTAATGAAACCCTATTCTCTCTGTAATATCACCCAATTTAGGCGGGTTTTTTTTCTTGTCCATGCTTTGTGTAAGTGGGCCGAATGACGTATGGCTCCGAGGGGAAAGATGATCAACTGCGATCCTCGAGTCCCGTGTCCCGAGACTATTAATTCCCATTCTTCGGAGCGCGACAAATCCGAGCCATTAGCTTGGAGCCCCACCTCGTCCAGAAAACAGACATAATTTCTCGTCATCAAATTTTAATGCCCCCGACGTCTTCTTGTCCTCTTCTACCTCACATTCATTAATTCCGACCGCTGCAAAAATCGTGCGGAAGGAGTTCGCTTTTATGATTCTCATTTTTTCCCTCGCTCTATCACACTGTAAAGGCTAAGTATCGGAAATGTACAGGGATAGGTTACCGAGGCGTAAAATCGATGGACCTTTAATAAAGAATGAGTTAAATGTTTCAAGTATTTAATTGATATTCGTATCATTTGTTTTGCGTTTAAGGTCAATATTTCGCACAAGAAATTTTCATGGTTTTGAAATATTTTGTATCCGGATTAAATACTTACTTCAAATTTTGAAAGCGCTTATCATATGCCTATCATGGATATCATCATATCGCTTATCTACTATTTAATGACTACTAATATTTACTATTGCCTCTTATGATTATTATTTGTATTATTAATTTCTTAATATCAAACATATACAAGTCAAGGTTAGCTTTCCTAATATTATGATTATACTTTTTGTATTTATCATTTTTTGCAGCTTTTGATCGCACTGAAATTCTAAGTATCGGAAATGTACAGGGTATGGCTGGATAGGTTACCGAGGCGTAAAATCGATGGGGCTTTAATAAAGAATGAGTTAAATGTTTCAAGTATTTAATTGATATTCGTATCATTTGTTTTGGGTTTAAGGTCAATATTTTTCACATAAAATGTTGATGGTTTTGAAATATTTTGTATCCGGATTAAATACTTAATTCATGAAAGCGCTAATCATATTTAAAGATTACTAATATTTACTATTGCCTCTTATTATTTGTATTTATCAAACTGTAACAGCTAAATATAAGATATATACGGGTCAAGGTTGGCTTTGGTAAAATTATTATATTAATTTTTATATTTATCATTTCTTCCCTACCTCGATTGTACTGTAAAGGCAAAAAGTATCGGAAATGTACAGGACATGGCTGGATAGGTTACGGAGGCTTAAAATCGATGGACCTTTAATAAATAATGAGTTAATTGTTTGAAGAATTTAATTGATATTCGTATCATTTGTTTAGGGTTTAAGGTAAATATTCTTCACATGAAATGTTGATGGTTTTGAACATCGCATTGAAATATTTTATATCCAGATTAAATACTTATTTCAAATTTTGAAAAACCTTCCATGAAAGCGGTTATCACATTTAAAGTCTACTAACATTCACTATTGCTTCTTATTGTTATTATTTGTATTTATCATACTGTAACGGCTAAATATCAAATATAAAGGCAAAAGTTGACATTGGTAAAATTATTATTATAATTTTTATATTTATCATTTTTCCCTCCCTCGATCGCACTGTAAAGGGTAAGCATCGGAAATGAACAGGGCATGTCTGGACAGGTTACCGAGGCGAGAAATCGATGGATCTTTAATAAAGAATGAGTTAAATGTTTGAAGTATTTAATTGATATTCGTATCATTTGTTTTGTGTTTAAGGTCAATATTTCTCACATGAAACTTTGATGGTTCTGAATATCGCATTGAAATAATTTTGTATCAGTATTAATTATTTGACAGCACTTCTATGGTGTATAGGGTGCTTTAAAGTATATCCAAAGGTCATATTTAAAAAGTCTACTAATATTTACTATTGCCCCTTATAATTATTATTTGTTTTTATTGTACTGTAACGGCAAAATATCAGATAAACACAGGTCAAGGTTAGCTTTGGTAAAAATAGGATTATAATTTTTATATTTATCCTTTTTTCCCTTCCTCGATCACACTATAAAGGCTAAATCTCTGAAATGTTCCAGGCATGGCTGGATAGGTTAACGACACGTAAAATCGATGGACCTTTAATAAAGAACGAGTTAAATGTTTGTATTTAATGGATATTCGTATCAATTGTTTTGGGATTAAGGTCAATAATTCTCAGATGAAATTTTGAAGGCTTTGAATATCGCATTGGAATATTTTGTATCCGGACCAATTATTTACTTCAAATTTGAAAGCGCTTATAAAGCACTTTCAAAGATTCGTCATATTTAAAGACTACTAATATTTACTATTGCCTCTTATTATTATTATTGTATTTATCATACTGTAACGGCTAAATATCGGATATATATAGATCAAAGTTGGCTTTAGTAAAATTATGATCACACTATAAAGTCTAATTCTCTGAAATGTACAGGGAAGGGCTGGATAGGTTACCGGGGCGTAAAATCGATGGTCCTTTAATAAAGAATGAGTTAAATGTTTGTATTTAATTGTATTTGTATTTAATTGACATTCGATTTTTTTCCCTACCTCGATCGCTTTGTAAAAGGTAAGTATTGGAAATACACAGAGCATAACTGTAACGGCTAAATATCAGATATATACAGGTCAAAGCTGGCTTTGGTAAAATTATGATCGTAATTTTTATATTTATAATTTTTTTCCCTTCTTCGATTCCCACTGTAACGACTGAGGAACGGAAATGTACAGAGCATGGCTGGATAGGTTTTTGAGGCGTAAAATCGATGGACCTTTAATAAAGAATGAGTTTAATGTTTGATGTATTTAATTGATATTCGTATCCTTTGTTTTGGGTTTAAGGTCAATATTTGTCACATGAAAATTAGATGGTTCTGAATATCGCATTGGAACATCATGTGTCTTGATTAATCATTTACATCACGCATCCTAATTGATTATATCATTTTTTTTTCTCTCAATCGTACTATAAAGGCTAAGTATTGGAAAAATACAGGGCATAGTTGGATAGGTTACAGATATTTCTTATAGGAAATTTAGAGGGTTTTGAATGTCTTAGTGAATTATCATATATCATGATTAATCATTTACTTTAAGATTAAAGCATTTCAATAATATACAGAGTGTTCCAAAGTATATTCAAAAGTTCATCCAATTTTTATCTACTATAAATGATGTTACCAGCTATTTTATGTTTGAATTTATCATACTATAACGGCTAAATATCAGAAATATATTGATCAAGATTTACTCTGGTAAAATTATTAAGACGCAAAAGCTATGGACGTTTAATAAAAACCAATTCAATGATTTGAAGTATTTAATTTATATTTAAGTAATCTGATTTGGTCTTATATGAAATATAGGAAACTTTAAATATCACATTTAAACATGAATAAATAAGAATCATTTAATCATTCATGAATAATAAATATTTTTAATTAATTAATTAATAATAAATATTTTTAAATAATTAATAAATAACAAATATTTTTAATTCAATAAGCAATAATAAATATTTTTAATAATTAAATAATTTTTTTAATTAATAAATAAATAATAAATATTTTTAATTAATAAATAAATATTTTTAATTAATAAATAAATATTAACTATTTAACGATAAACAGTTTATTTCAAGATACAGAAATTTTTTCTTGATATACAGAGTGGTCTAAAAGCATAGCTTACCGATTTTATGCGCGATTTAATCGGTATTTTTCTTCTAACATGATCCAAGGAAACTAAAACCTTGGACGTTTCTATAGTAAAAACTTTAAGAAGAAATTGAAGAACTTGGTAAACATTGAAATTTTAAACTATTTATGACAAAATCATTTTATAAATTGAATATTTTGATTACGTGGTTTTCCTTTTAGACAAGCGTTTTGTCCATTATTATGGGAATTAGGAAAAATAGATAAATAAAAGTGAATGTTACAGACTAGAAAACAGGAAACTGTTAAACGAAAAAATATACATTCTAAATTCTTAGTCTTTTAAATTACATAGTATTATGAAATATGAACGAAAGGTTGTTTTTTTATGCTATAGTTGTCTGGAAAGGATTTATAATATTAAATAAAAGGCCCAAAATATTAAAAATTGAGTATTATTACAAGAAATAATTATTTTTAAGCTAAATGTAGTTGTTATAAACGTAACAGTTTTGAGTCTGGACAGGAAAAATAATGCCCTATAAAAATATTGTCAGGAAAGTTGACTAACAAACTATGTGTAGTTGACTAACAATTTCAAATTACAATAAATCTTTGTTTAATTTTCAGTGTTTTTCTTTCATGTTGAATAGTTAAACAATCTACTTTTGAAATAGTAAACAGAACTTTCATCCTACTGCACACATTATAAAACAGATGATACGAATCAGTTCCTTAAGTGGTATATGTCATTGATGTACATTTAGTAACTTAATCGTTAGTTAAGTAAGCGCTTTGTATTTTGTTTTATTATGAAATAGTTTTGTATCTTTTGAAACATTTGAAGGACATCGTTTTTTATCAGGTGCTTTCACTCATAATATTTTCAAAATAAGTGCTTTGCTTTTTTGTTTAGCAAAACAGTTCTCTAAAAATTAGGAATTTTTTTTAAAAATAAATCTCTGGTTATCATCAAGAGTTTCTTTTTTTATAATTTTTTTTTTCTTAAATCCTAAAAGCATTAAATTGATAATTATTTTCAACATAAAAACAAACAAAGAAAAAATTCGAACCGATTCTATCAAAGAATAATTTTTATGATTGTTATCAGTTTATATGCGATTGTATTGTATTATTGTTGGATATTGTATCTTTACAAAATAAAGAAATTCTTGCTATGCTTTTAATACTGTTGTTGTTGTTGTTGTTTCTTATCCCACTTGGCTGGCCAAGCCCACGAGCCCATATGGACTCATGATTGAAGGGGAAGGAAGCAGCTTCTGTTGTGATGGAGCACCCGTGTATCTTTTTGCTCAAAATAAACAGTCATAGAAGAACCTACGGCTCTTGGATTCCGAACCACTAAATCCATGGCACCGCCGGGATCAACCCGAAAAATGTTTTTCTTCAGGTCCCGCTTTTAATACTAAAACTATAATAATCAATTTAGATTTAGTATTGCTTTTGTCCGATTCGACTGTGAGAATTATTGGCAAAACTGCATTGAATTAAATATGTACTTAATACTATGGAGTCTCAATAATCCAAGTTGAGCTAATCGTGTCTGACACCATTCGGAATACCAAAAAACTCAAACTAAGCTCTTTACGCTATGGGCAATATTTATTTGTTGTCTTTCTGCATGTGAATATTCTCCTTTTTTTTAATACTCTCCTTTCACTTGATATCTAAAAACTCCATGCGTTTTAGTTCCTTGTTCATTTTATTTTTGACAAATACAGTAGTATTTTGGTATACGATCGTAATTCGTTCCAAATCCTTGGATATATACCAAATGAATTTTCTCCTTAATAAATAATGGGAAAATAACATATAGCTATTGGTAGCTATAGCTCCTATAGCTATCGGTATATTATTCATTTATAAGGTTGTATAAAATAATTAAAAAAATGTTTTGTAATAAATTACATAAATACAAAAGCAGTAAAATAATTATATAAGGAAAATTTAATAATTTTAATTTTCTCTTTTGGCTACTTGGACCGTTTTGAGATTAATATTTACAACTATAATGGCTTGTTTGGTTTTATTGGGCGATGCTTCTCTGCAAATCTTTGGCAATGATTTTGATGCATTCAAGACATATTTACAAAGAAAAGTCGTACATCAAACAAAATTTTTCGCGTCGAAACAGGAAGTATATTAAGTCGGAATGATTCCGGGGGGAATGATGGCCGAGTGGCTAGCGCTCTGGCGCTCGGTACCACAGGTTTTGGGTTTGAATCCCGGCGTTGCCATGAATGGTTGTAGTGGTTCGGAATCCATTTTAAACCGTAGGTTCTGGTCTCATATGACTGCAAAGCGTCACAGAGCAAATCACAAAGCCCAAACTGTGATGTGGTGGTACAGTGTGGTGGTGTGGTGCAATGCAGTGTAGTAGTAGTTAGACTGATTAAATTACGGTCGTATACCGAGGAACCATTTTATATTATTTTACCTCTATGAGTTCTAGATTACGAGAATGCCGCATTCGTTGGGCTGGGAAACCTGGCAGACATCGAGATAAGCTTCTCAGAAGCAAAACTGTCTAACCAAGCCAAGATGGTAGCATAAGGGCAATTTAATCTAACGTTCTAAGATCAAAAAGATATTTTTATTTTATAAAATGAAATAGGATGTGAATCAAAACATTTTATTGCAATGTATACTATTAGTTACAAAGAAAGATTTTAAGTAACAAAATAAATATTCGCACAATCAACTGTTTTGGAAAAATGCAAGCACATTAAATTTTTAATTTTATTTTCCAGATGAAATATTAAAAAAAACATCATTTGTTTAAATTTAATTATAACTCAACTTTGTTGTCTTTATTAAATGAAATACAAATATATGTAGAAAAAAAAATAAAAATAAAACCGAGTTAAATGTGTTTGTTTAAAAGACAAATCCTTGCTTAATTTTTTAGCTTATACATTTTGGAAAAAAAATTTTCTTTTTTTTTCAAGACAAAACAAAAGAAATCAATATCTGTTTATGAGCTAGTTCATTTCTGATTAAATCTTTGTCTTTGCTAGCAGTGCCTCAAACTTAATAGACGCAATTCTTCAACAAACCAACTTTTTTTAAAAAAAAAATATTGTTTTAAAAAACTCTACATCTCAGAAAAAACAAGAGCTTTGTAGTGTCTCCAGAAACAATCAGCTATCCAAAAACAGTCTTAAAACATAGATGGTAATTGTAGCATAATATTTATTAACTGAATCTTCCAATTAAAACTTGATCCTTTTGAAAAGTATTTTTTTTTTCACAGATCAGTAAGAAAAAAGCCATTTTCGAAAACAAAGTATTGTATCGCTGAGATTTATTTATGTTTTAAAAAAAAATTTTATGAGGAAATTTTGTCATTATTTTGTGATAGAAAGTGTACTCTGCAAACATCGCTGTAAACGAAGAAAAAATCCACAAAACAAAGAAAACCCAAAGACGATAGACATTAACCAGGCTTAACAAAAATCTCAGCATCATTTCAGATTACAAAAACATTTAATAATAAATTACTTAATTAAGTGAAAAAGCATACCTAAGCCAAAACAAAATCACTGCAACCCCAATCTTACTGTGCCATATTAAATTATTTAAGCTTATATTATACATATATAATAGAAATGTTCAACATAAACGAAAATTAAATTCAATAACGACAATTTAAATTCGGTAAACTTTCCAGTAAAAATGTTATTAGCATTAGAAGGTTTTTATAAGAGGAGTTTCCACGAGTTAATTCAAGCATTTAAAAAAAAAAAAAAAGTGTTATTTGCTTTAATTATGCATTAAAAATTCGGAATTTCATACCTTAGGAACAAAAACAGAATCATTGGAGCGTCCTCGCTCAACTTCCTCATAAAATTCCTTTTTAGTCTGAAATGGAATAGAAAATAAATCTAAAAAAAATGGTAAAAAAGGAAAAATTTTCAGCGCGTGCGCATAAAAAATATTTTTGATATTTATATAAATTTACTCAAAAACAATTAAAATTTTCAGTAAAGTTTTACTGTTCATAATTTACTTGACTTAAATGTATATCTAAATGCATTGATAGTCAGGCTGCCTGCTGGGAGTTTTCTGAGTTTTCTCCCATGTGACACGCAAGTGCGGAGAACTTACACCTAAAAGTCATCTCTGAAAGTAATACCTTCTCTACAGCGTACGTCGGTGAGATGATGTCGCACAATCGCCCGACGGTGCGATCATGGTTTATATAAGTTTAAAATTTTTTCAGAAGTACAAAAAAAAGTCATCTAAACAACAACAAAAAAAAAAGTATAAAAAAGTCATCTAAACAACAACAAAAAAAAAGTATAAAAAAGTCATCTAAACAACAACAAAAAAAAGTATAAAAAAGTCATCTAAACAAAAAAAGTGTTAAAAAAGACATCAAAACAAAACAAAACAAAATGCAAAAAAAGTCATCTAAACAAAAAAAATACAAAAATCATCGAAATATCTCAGATTTAATAAAAATGAGGCTTTATTAATATTATCATTAATATTCAACAAAACTTGTGAGATTATGCTTAATCAGTTTTGAAATAAGTATTAAAACTAAAAAAACTTTGACAACATAACAGCATTTAATATGTGTTACTTATACACATACTGATAGATATCAAATTTCTTGACGCTTGATTTGTTTGGAATTTCAAATTCTGGATTTAGTCATGCTTATACATATTCTTCAAATTATATCAAAATAGTAACCATATATCAGCAGCAGGCTGACAGTAAGGTAGTAACGATTAAATTTTGATTACATTTATCTCTTGCTAATAAAATATTTTCAATCTAACGCAATGTAAGGAAATATTTCCTTTGTTAAAATTACAGAAAATTAGAGAATGGACCTTTTGAAAATTTAAATAATAAAAAGAATGTGACATTTCGGTAAAGACTGTTTTCTGCTACAAATTTCCTCAAGAACAGACTACGGAAATTTAATTAGTTTTTCGAAAGAATTCTTCTTATTTTAAAAGTATCCCCGAACAGTTAACCAATGAATTATATATTTTTCTACAAACAAGGAACAATGATGATTTGAGCTTTTACAAACTCTTATAAAAACCATATCGT
Organism: Caerostris darwini; assembly: GCA_021605075.1. NCBI lineage: Eukaryota > Metazoa > Arthropoda > Arachnida > Araneae > Araneidae > Caerostris > Caerostris darwini. Next base: position 142,727 of record BPLQ01007882.1, on the reverse strand, counting down.
TAAAAAAAGACGAAACATTGCTAAAAAGATGGAACAACTTCGGCGACAACAGATTTCATGTCAATAAAATATTTGCAATATAATGCAATATCAGGAAATATTTTCTTTCTTCAAGACAGTAACGATTAAATTTTTTTGAAATGGTGAATCTAACCTTAGAAAATTCGAGAATAAACCTTTTGAAAATTTAAATAATAAAAAGGATAAGACATTTCGGTAAAGACTATTTTCTCCTACGAATTCCCTCAAAAACAGACTATGGAAATTTATATTGCTTTTCGAAAGAATGCTTCTCCTCGATCTAAAAGTATCCTCGGACAATTAACCAATAAATTATACATTTTTCTACAAACACGAGACAGAACAATGATGATTTAAGCTTTTACAAACAATTATACACCATATCACACACACAAAAAAAAAGGACCAAACATCGTTAAAAAGGTGAAACAACTCATATTAATAAAATATTTTCAATATAATGCAATATAAGGAAATATTTTCTTTGTTCAAGACAGTAACGATTACATTTTACGAAATGGAGAATCTAACTTCAGAAAACTCGAGAAAGAACTTTTGAAAATTTAAATAATAAAAACAATGTGACATTTTAGTAGACTATTTTCTCCTACGAATTCCCTCAAGAACAGACTATGGAAATTTAATTTGTTTTCCGAAAGAATTCTCATTTTAAAAGTATCCCCGGACAATTTTTTCTACAAACAAGAGACGGAACAATGATTTAAGCGTTTACAAACAATTATAAACATTTTAAAAATGGATTACATTTTACGAAATGGAGAATCAAACTTCAGAAAATTCTCCTTTTGAAAATTTAAATAATAAAAACAATGTGACATTTTTGTAGACTATTTTCTCCTACGACAAAAAGTATCCCCGGACAATTAACCAATGAATTATACATTTTTCTACAAACAAGAGACGGAACAATGATTTAAGCGTTTACAAACAATTATAAACATATCGGAATAAAAAAAAAAGGCCAAACATCGTTAAAGAGGTGAAACAACTCATATTAATAAAATATTTTCAATATAAGGAAATATTTTCTTTGTTCAAGACAGTAACGATTACATTTTACGAAATGGAGAATCAAACTTCAGAAAATTCGAAAATGAACCTTTTGAAAATTTAAATAATAAAAACAATGTGACATTTTTGTAGACTATTTTCTCCTACGAATTCCCTCAAGAACAGACTATGGAAATTTAATTTGTTTTCGAAAGAATTCTTCTCATTTTAAAAGTATCCCCGGACAATTAACCAATGAATTATACATTTTTCTACAAACAAGAGACGGAACAATGATTTAAGCTTTTACAAACAATTATAAACCATATCGCAATAAAAAAAAAAGACCAAACATCGTTAAAAAGGTGGAACATCTCCATCTTATGCTAATAAAATATTTTCAAATAAATTAATATACTGAACCTTTTCATCGTGTATATAAAGGAACACATATGGAAAGTTTAGTGTTATTAAAACCAACGCAAATATAAGGTAGCATTTTATTTGTTAATTAAAATTTCACATTAAATTAATTCTCCACTCTTAATAAATGTCATGAAGTGTTCTTGAATACGTAAAAGACAAACAGGAGTAGAAAATCGTCTTCAGCCAAATTACTTAATTATTCATACTATGTGCATTTTAATTTTCGGTGTCCTTCTACTCAGTAATTCATTACCATGGCTTAATTAATAAATTAATTATACATATATCTAATTTTTAATAAGAAACCTGATTATTGAATTCAAAAAATAATTTGAAATATCTTCATTTAGTAAAAATCTCGTGCAATTTATTAATTAAAATATTATTTTCCATTTCATTTTATTATTCTTTTTTTTTTTTTTTTTTTTTTTTTTTTTTTGGAAGTAACACAATTACGTCAATAGTTTCAAATAATCTATTTTTCCCACAACGGGGCTTTATTTTAATTCCCGATCTGTTCTTAAAATTTAATTAATATTTTTCTTCAAGCTTATTAAAAATGAGTAATGATGATATTTAATTGGTTCTTTCTGATAATTTTTTTATTGTTATCCGAAATGCCGGTATGATTCTTAACGGACAAACATATATCTTCCAATTTCTGCAAATATCTACAATTATTAGAGAGAGAGAAAGGAATTTCTTTCCTCTGCATTTTAAAACGATTGAGATCCAGAACCCAAGAATTGATTATTAGTTTCTTTCGTTTTATTGGTGTGAACTTTTCGCGAATTTCCAGGCAAAATAAAAGTAAGAAATAATTTTGTCGGAAAATTTCAGAAAATGATATCTAAGTACATAAACATTCATTTTCTCTCGATCATACTAAAAATTCTTTAATATCTTACAGATATGAATAATAAAAAAGACCCATTTACGTACTACGAATTTAAAAATCCACTAATCTTACATTACGGGAGAATATATCTTAACGCTAAATTGCAACGGCAAATCATACATTTTAAAAAGAAATTAATATCAGATTATCTTTTAAGATTTAGCAACGTAATCTTTTCTAATTTGCTATACATCTAATTAATTAAACAAAAAAAAAGTTCAGATATCCTGAATTCTGATTTATATACACCCAATCTTAAAAGACGCATATTAAATGATTTAACGTCATCACTATTTGTCACACGCATAAGGTTTTAAGTTAAATCAGAACAACACTCGAAACAGCGTATAAAGATTTTAATATTATTTGCACAAGCCTTCATTACAATCCGCGCTTTCCTCAAAAATTAATTACTTCGTTCCTTTACCAAAAGAGCGTTATTTTTGAATACCTATTTAAATAAATATATCTTCTCATTTATCCACGTCCGTAATTACCGGAACCATTTTCTCGAAGCGAAATGGGTTTCTTTTTGGGGGATTGGGGGAATATTGACAAACAGATAAAGCACAGGACACAGAAACGAAAACGTTTAAGGATATAACAGGCCTATAAAAATTTGATCACAAAGGGGCGAAAAACAAACACTTAATTATTTCATTAACGCGTTATTAAAGGGGGGCGATTATTTATGTTGGGCGTCCCGATTATTCGTCAAAGCTAATGGGCGATTTGTTGCCAAATGCGGCAGACCAATTTCTCCTTCTCAGCGTTGCCAAGGAGACCAATTAACCCGAGTCTCGGCGCTCATTAAGGGCTAACCGCAGCCACCCATCAGGGCAGACGACCCACGCCGCCGTTTTACCAGCATCATTCACGTGGTCACTCGCTCCATTTTTCTTCGCATCGAACTTTCTTCACGCTCGCCCCCTTTCCCACTGCCAAACGATATTTTAAACCCCTTTAACACCCCGATAACACCCGCGGTTGTTTAGCAGAGTTCTCTAGTTTCAAATAAATGAGAGAATGCATAAGAAGTAAAGGGGCACTTCATGAAGTATTTAACCTGTTTTGTTTTGGAGGGAAGGAGGGGCAGTTTTGAGAATTATGTGGGGAGATAGGACCATGACAATCATGGGAGATGATTTGTTTGTTTTCGTAAGCTTTATTTAGTGTGGAAATAACGCAGAATAAACGAATTAATTGTTTGATGGACTGTTTGAAAGTTTTAAAATTCTTTTAACATGTGAACATTTGAAATAAAGCTGAAGAACAGAGGAACACAATATTAAATATAGGTGTGTAAGTTCATGTTAAACCTATATATAGAGTTATAATTAATTACATTAATTTAGTTAATTTTTTTACACGTAATTAATTCTTTTGTTCTTATTTTACCAAAAGAACTGTTAAGGAATTATTGAGAAATTGTTGGCTTCCAAGTGCAAAAAATAAATAAAATAAAATAAAAATAAATAAATAAATAAACAATTAAAAAATGAAAAAATATTTGAATCGAAATATTGAAATAACTACTTGTACAAAAAAAGTTTATCAAATTATGATTTGAATGATTTCCATTTCCTTTCACTATTAGTAAGAGTATAAGCCTTAATAAGTAGTTTAAGCTTAAGCTTTGAATGATTTCCATTTCCTTTCACTATTAGTAAGAGTGTAAGCCTTAATAAGTAGTTTAAGCTTAAGATTTGAATGATTTCCATTTCCTTTCACTATTAGTAAGAGTATAAGCCTTAATAAGTAGTTTAAGCTTAAGATTTGAATGATTTACATTTCCTTTCACTATTAGTAAGAGTCCTTAATAAGTAGTTAGTAGTCCTTAATAAGTAGTAGTTAGCCTTAATAAGTAGTTTAAGCTTAAGATACTATCTCTCATTTCTTCTTCATATTCCTCAGTAAATTAAAAGGCACTTAAATCTAACACAATACAAACTGTGATAGACTAAAAAATGAAAAGAAGATGCAAATTTACGGCGCATTCATCCTTGCAGCCTTTTTTCCATAAAATATGAATTTATCATAGTTCATTAGGAATTAAAACATGATTCTTTTAAGACTAATCATTATATCTGATATCTGAAGACGAATTGAATACGAACGACTGATTTGAATAAAATTATGGCCACGAATACATCTATTTCATATTTTATTTTCCTCTTTCTATATAAAGAAATACTTAACATTTTCAAAACATTCGACAATGGGTTAGTTTGATTCAGTAAAAACATCTATTGAATTAAATATAGAAAAATATGCAACTTAGAAAAGCAAAAATTTTTATAATTCCTCTCTCATACATAGAAAATAAAAAAAAGCATTCTTATGTTTACAACGTCTCAATTATATGTATGTTAATTAAAGATACACAGATAAAAACAGTATTTGTAATAGTGTTAAATTTTTCAAATGAAGGCTTCTCTTACAAAGCGGCATATTAATCATTGCCAGATTAATTTATAAATTTATGTATGTATGTATGTGTCTGTATATATATATTCAACTTTAAATTAATGTTGAAAATATGAAAAAAAAAAAAAGAAATGCTAAAAAATAAGGATTTTTTTTTTTTTTTTTTTCATATATAATTTAATGTGAATCTTTTTTTGCCGTTACAGTCTCCTAAAATTATTGATTGTTTTTATCATTGTTCTACCTACGTTTGTGTCCTTAAAAATCCTAACAAAAAATGAATAACATTGCCAAAATTTTAGGAATCGAATCTAACTTTTAATTAAAAGAAGCATTATTATTATTATGCATCGCAATTAACTCTAAGAAAACAATTCAATGACAAATGTGATTATTACGTAGTTAATTTAATGGTAATGATTGAGTTACAAAGTTACAGTTAACCTAACACAATATTCTTTAATCCCCAATTTTTTTAAAAATATATATATTTATTGCCTTGATTGTAAAAGAATCAATAATAATTCGTCATTCGTATTTTTTATACCAACTAAAATAAGTTTCCTTTTAATTATAAAATTCTTGTAACTATCAGGATAAATTAAAATAAAGTGCAAGGTGACAGAAAAGCTAAATTGTTTTTTCCTTATGTATATATTGATAGAAAATTAAAACAGTTAAGTCAATAACGGGAAAATTAAATTTTTTCAAGTTTGCTATAAAAAAAATTTTAGCAAGCATTTTGACACAGTACTTAAAAAAGACATTTTTTTTTTATTTAGAAAAAAAACGCTGGCTATATAATTTCTGACACACATAATTATGTTCATTAGAAATTTGCTTATTTTTTTATAGGTTTATTGATTTGGATTTATTTGTTTATATGTTTCTGAGGAAATTTTTTTACCTTAGTGAAATAGTAAAAAAGTAACTTGAATTAGAGAAAATTGAAATAGAACAGAACTGATTGTGATCTGCAAATCAAACACAGAAATTAACTTGTTTGCCTATAGCAGTAACAATTTTGTAGAACTATTTGGGTAACTTGATATGATTGCACACATAATAACTTAATAAATCATTCTAATGAAAATTATAATTTCCGACACATATAGTATAATCATGTTCATTATAAATTTGCTTATTTTTTTTATAAGTCAACTTAGGGATGGGTAGGATTCATTTGTTATATTTCTGAGAAATTTTTTTTACGTAAGTAAAATAGTAAAAAAATAACTTCATTTAGAGTTAATTGAAATAGAACTGAACTGAACTGAACTGATTGTGAAACGCAGAAATTAAATTGTTTGCCTGTAGTAGTAACAATAGTAACAATTTTCTACAACACTTTGGGTAACTTGATATGAATTTTTATTATTGTACACACAATAACTTAATAAATCATTCCCATGAAAATTATTTGATTTAAAGATAAAAATGTAACAAATTAATTTTTTTAAAAATCCAATACAAAATAAAGTGATTTAATAAACATATTCATTCAACAACAGGTGTATCTTTATACACTTAAGAGAACTACTAATTAAATTAATTAATGGAATGCTGTATCAAATTTAAAAAGAGTCATTTACTCATGAAATAACTGAAAAAATAGCAGTTTTAAAGTACAGCCACACAAATTATTTGTGATCGAACAAAATTATTTATCTCGCATTTTTACGTCATATGTATATATATTCGTTTATTTTCTATTTCCTATTGAAAGATGTTTTGATGAAAGTTCTGTTAAGATACTATAAAAAGAAATGAAAAAAATACACGACTAAGATAACAATTCAAAATGCGAAAGATATTCAGCTTAATCAGTCTTTTTATAACACTATTGTGAATTTTTTTTAAAAATTATATTATTATTATAGTTTATATTATTAATATTAATTTTTTATTGTTTGTAGTATTTAAATAGCTTGAACACGATAAATATAAGTACGGAAATTATGTTCTAAATATAGAAAACTGTTTTTATAAACGCTTTAGTAAATTATAGAAGGGAATTGCAATATTTCTATAATTAGATATCGTTCAATCGACTCACTTTTCTGAGGAATTCTTATCAAATAGCTATGGCGTTTTACAATTGCAATTGCACTTTCACAATGACTTTTGCACAGACAACTCAAGGGTGATTTAAATTCTGAATAAAATTTTGTGGAAAAATATGGCATGTTAGGGGGTTGAAGTAAATTTAGAATCACATAGGACTCTAAAGAACATCAAATTTTGAAAGCAATCATTAGTTATTTGAATTTATTGGCATTAATTTATGGCACTGGGTACCACAGGTTTTGGGTTCGAATGCCGGCTGTGCCACGGATATATGTAGTGGTTCGGAATCCACTTTAAACCGTAGGTCCTGGTCCTAATAGGATCGTAGAGAGTTTTGGGGGTAGTGTTATTCGCGTACGTAGCATATCTTCAAGCTGCGCGTGCATCCTGAGTAGTGCTAAATGAGTAACAGCAGTGCAGCTCTTGCTTATGGCATAAAGATAAACGGTCTGTATTTCCGCTGCATTAGAACAACAACTACTACAGATAAGTTTATAGCCACTAATCTTTTTGATTATTTTCGCTTCTTGATGGAATAGAACTATTATTATTCTTCTAAGACTAACTATTACTAACTTCTAACCTAACTTTTACTATTTCTCTATGATTTTCCAATGATATAAAAGGAAAACAATTTGTGTTGTTGTTCTTGTTGTTGTTGTTGTTGCTTATCCCCTTGATTTAGAATCCTAAACCAAGTCCAGTAGATCATGCTGCATCAATAGATCGTAAACTGTCCTCCCCTCATTCAACAGTTGCCTCACAGAGGCACCAATACAATCTATGAGATGAGAGGGAGATGCGATGGTCGAACAATGACAAAGGGCATATGTCTTCTCGTCTCCATTGAAGGTCAAACTCTTAATGTGGCCAGTCCTTAGTCTAGCTAAAACCGTCTGAGCAGGTCTAGGACAGGAGCACTGTATGGACATACCAGGATATTTAGCGGCGTACCATGCATGAATTGGTGGCGACCTCCAAGAGGTATTCACTCTGGCTAAAGTCATGGAATGAACCTCTGAAGCTAACAGATTGGAAGAAGAAGCTTTGGGAAGTTCGCAACCTTCCCTAGCGAGCAGATCAGCAATTTCATTTCCGTAGATGCCCACATGGGAGGGAATCCACTGCAAGCACACCGATCCGATCTGGTCCAAAACAGCTAGTTTGGAAACTATATCCTGCCCCAATTTGTCCAAGATGCTTGGCCAATTTTTCAAATACTGTATTGAGCTCTTACTATCAGTCAGAATCCAAACATCAGGTACTTTAAAGTCTAAAGCTAGATTCAGAGCTTCGCTTATAGCAGTTAATTAATTAGCAGTTAAACAATTTGTATAAGTAAGAAGCAGGAATAGAGTAATCCAAACTGCTTATTGTCTAAATTGCCTTCATAGACAAAAATAAATAAATAAATATGAAGGAACTTCTTACCATTGGCAAAAACACTACGCAGTACTAACTACACTCTTGTACTAACACAGTAATATTATTGGATGGTGTAATTTAAATGAATGGTGCACTCATATGATATAAATGGAGGGGATAATAAGCTGATAATAGAGTTTAAACAAAAAAAAAACTAACACGGTAACGGAACACGTTATATGAGGCAAACGCGCTTGAGAATTCTGAATAGGCAATCATTGTCGCATTGTGTGGCATACAATATTTACAATTAACGTGTTGATTCTAGTATTCAACAGGATGAATTTATCATTTCCCATTCCCCCTATAGAAATGGGAACTTCGTTCAATGCTCTTCGAACCGAGACGTATTTTAAAACCTAAAACATATTTTTAAAAAATTAAAAACTTCTTAAAATTCAAATACCTTTTTGGTTATTTCTTAATTGAATGAATTTTGAAAATCTATTTTTTATAAATAAAAAATTGCCGATATATATGTTATTAAAATATATTTTAAAGCGAGTTTTTACTTGGTTAGATACGTGCTCAATTAATGCTAATTAATAATAGTAATGATTTAATTTTCTCTTCAAGAATAAAATGAAAAATATTTTTTTTAACTACAACAGATATGATTTGACGAACAATATTCGACTTAATAAATTTACAAAAAAACCTTACACTGAAGAACTAGAATATTGTTGCCATACAAAACTGATCTTTATATAACCTTTAGATAATAAAACAAAATTAGGAAATATATATTTACGGTAAACATCTTTGAAATCCATTATATAAAACGCATCGAAACTATAATTAGCCTCATTAATAGTAATGCGATATTTTATTATAATCTTTTAATTGGTTGTGAAGTCAAAAAAAAAAAATTATTGAAATAAATCTAAGCTATATTGATAAAAAAAAAGGAAATCAAACTAGATCATGGTTACATCGTACAAAAGGTGTCGCACGAAGTTATAAAAAAAAGGCTCAAGATCGTGATTTTCTTTTCATGATCTTGAAATGAAAGATAATGATACTTGAGATCATAATCAAGATAACTAATTAAGTGTTCGTGTAAATTTGAGTTAAAAACTAAGCTAACATAATTTTTTTATTCTTGGTATACAGATATTGGTGTAGCAAAACTAAATGAAAGTTATCATTAGATGTAAATTGTATCCTTTTTTAAAGAAGCACAAACTGAAATTAATTTAAAACACTTTATTTCTGTGATTTAAAAAAAAATCTTATAAATTTCGTGTCTTTTTTTTAATTCCGAGTATTTTTATAACACTTAAAATAAAATAATACAAAAAAGACACCGTGTTCGACTTATGATTGGTTTGGTTTGTCGCTCTACGGTCACTTTAGGCTAATTAGACCGGTACATATAGTTTAACGTGGATTCCGAACCACTAACAAACATCGATGCCACCGCCAGGATTCGAACCTGAAGCCTATGGTACGAACGGCCAGAGCGCTAGGTTCGATTTATCATACCACGAACAATCCATCTACAGGCGAGAAGAAGATATTGCCTTACGGGAAGACTTTTAGGTGTAACTGTCCCAAGTTCTGTATGCCATATGAAAGAAAACCCAGAACATTTCCAGACTATTGACACGAGAAACTTTGCATTCGTTATCACAATCACTATGGAGTCTATTGGTTTCTGAAAGCAGTGATTACATCAGTCGCCACCAATGGATTTAAACCCAAGCTCTTCCGTACACTATCCGCCAATAATACCAGTAGGATAGGAGTACGGCAATTTTTCGATAATGTCATAAATTCCATTTTTATCAAATACTAGATTTGTTTAATTATTTATTTTTCAAATTATCACCTCTTAATTCATTTTTCTAATAAATTTCATTAAGCCACTAAATGGCCATAACACCAAATAAACACCATTTTTCTTACCTTCTATAACTTGTAAAAATTAAAATTTTTACACTTAAAATCACATAATCGTATACATATAAAATCATATATTACTTTAAAATCATATATATTCATCGTCATAGTGGATTTTAATGACATGCAAAGACAATTTTTTTCTAAAACTTCCAGCGCATTTTTTTTTATATCCGTTATTGAAAGTATCTAATAATAGTTTGGCAACATTAAGGAAAACTTCCTCATAACTATCCGGCCTCAAAGCTCCAACATCAAAACTTAATATCGTTATATTTATCATTAAGTGTCACTTGTGAAATCACTGTTCTTTTTTTTTTTTTTAAAACAGTTTCTAATAAATATCCTAATGAAGTGAAGAATTTTATACTTTGGAAAATAGGTACCGTTTTTATGCAATATAGATATTTTTTTCTTTATTGATGTCCATAGGACGTTTTTTTTATATATATTCATTATTGTGGGCATCAAGTAGTAGTTTGTACACATTAGGAAAAGTCCCCCCAAATTATCGGACCCCCAAAAAATCCAACCCCTCTTCCCGGCAGCTATCAATTGACCACCGGAAGGGCACCGAAGGGTGTGCAAAAGCCGAGCAGGTATTCATTTTATACTTAAGCTATCGATTCTAATATTCTTAACAAAGCAAGAGATTATTTTTCACGGGGCCCCTGAAGTCCCGGAGGAAGGCTTGCCGCCTTGACAACATTAAATCAAGTGTATCGATTATTTCCGATCTGCGTCTTAAGTGAGCGAACCAAAAAGAGAGAGAGAGAGAGGGAAAAAAAATTAAAATAATAATAATGAAAAAATAAAAAAAAAGAAAAGAAAAGAAATCTTTAATATTCGAGCCATAAATTGTGTCGGCTGCAGGTTGGGGCCTGCTCACAGACCAGTAGAGCGCCAAATGAGAAATCTATAAGGAGAAAGGTTTACCGTAATTGTCCGTCTCATTAGAGGGTAAACGGCCCACTGACTAATGGGAGATGAGCGCGGAGTCCCTCACAGCCACCGACTATTGATTAGCAATTACTTCGTTGGGCCCTTCTCAATCTCTTCGCCTCCAATCTCCGGATTCATCGAGCCCCACGTGCTACATTCGTGACGCCCCAAAAATTAGGTTACCTTCCACCAACTTTTCTTTGTTTACCGTTGTTTAGGGGTATTGTTTATTTACGGTCCATCCCGGATATCAGATTAGGCCACTGCCTTCCACTTAGCTGTCGCTTTCTTAAGGTTGGTCAGAGAACTCATCGATTTTATCGGTTCATGTAACTGAAGAGCTTAAGATAGATCTCAGTGACACTCGATGTTAGTACTTGCTTAGAGTGGGCTGAAGTTGAAGTTGCTGTTCTGTTAGGGTGATGATGATCGGCACTTGATTTCTACGCAAGAATCAAAATGACGCCTCTTAATGAAAATATTCTTTAATTGAAGACTAATAAGCAATTAATTTATAATTTCCCTTGATAAGTATTATTAATTTCAAAACAGTATGAAAAACAGAAGGTTTTCAAAAATATTTTTTCAGAAAAAATGTTCAATTTTATTGATCTTAGAAATAACATGATGGATTAAAGAAATTAATCAAAATAAGATCATCTATAGTCTTCTGTGATATCTGAAGCTGCTTTCATTTAAATGACACTTTCTTAAGGATGGAAGGATTCTTCGATTTTATCGGCTCGTGTTACTGAAGAGCTTGAGATAGATCTCAGTGACATTCGATGTTAGTACTTGCCTAGAGTGGGTTGAAGTTACTGTTCTGTTACGGCAATGATCGGCACTTGATCTGTAGGTAAGAATCCAAATGACGACTCTTAATGAAAATATTCTTTAAGTGAAGATTAAAAATGCAATTAGCAATTAATTTAATTTTCCTTGAAAATTCTTAATTTCAAGACAATATGAAAAACAGTAAGTTTTCAATGACATTTTTTCCAGGAAAAATGTTAAATTTTACTGATCTTAGAAATAACGTGATGGATTAAAGAAGTTAATCAAAATAAGATCATCTATGGTCCTATGTGATATCTGAAGATACCTTTATTCAAATGACTCTTTCTTAAGGATGGAAACGATGGATTTTATCGGTTCGCGTTACTGAATAGCTTAAGATAGATCTGAGTGACAGCCGATATTACTTGCTTAGAGTTGAAGTTGATGTTCTGTCAAGGGCAATGATCAGCACTTGATTTGTAGGTAAGAATCCAAATGATGCCTTTTAATGAAAATATTCTTCAATTGAAGATTAAAAATGCAATTAGAAATTAATTTAATTTTCCTTGAAAATTGTTATTAATTTCAGAGCAAGTAAGTTTTTATTGATATTTATGTGTCTTTTCTGTTGTTTTTCAGAAAAATGTTTAATTTTACTGATCTTAGAAATGACGCGATGGATTAAAGAAGTTAATTAAATAAGATCATTTATGGTTTTCTGTGATATCTGACACTACCTTCATTCAAATGACACTCTCTTAAGGACGGAAAGACACTCTCGATTTCTTCGACTCTATCGGTTCGCGTTAAGAGCTTAAGATAGATCTCAGTGATACTTGCTTAGATGTTACTTGCTTAGAGTAGGTTGAAGTTGCTGCTATGTTAGGGCAATGATCGGCACCTGATTTGTAAGTAAGAATCCAAATAACGCCTCTTAATGAAAATATTCTTTAATTGAAGATTAAAAAATGCAATAAGCAATTAATTTAAACTTTTCTTGAAAAGTATTACTAATATCAGAAAAAGTAAGTTTTCGATGATATTTAGGTGTCTTTTCTGCTGTTTTTAAGGAAAATGGACAATTTTACTGATATTAGAAATGACGTGATGAGTTAAAGAAGTTATCCAAAATAAGATCAATTATGGTCTTTGATATCTAATGCTATCTTCATTCAAATGACACTTTTTTAAGGATAGAAAGAAAATTCTTCGACTTTATCGGTACGTGTTACTGAATAGCTTAAGATAGATCTAAGTGACACCTGATATTACCTGCTTAGAGTTAGTATAAGTTGCTATTCTGTTAGGCAATTAGGAAATGTAATTTGTAATTCCATTGTAATTTGTGCAATAATTCTTTATTTATAGAAAGATTCTTTATTTATTGGGATACCCTTTATTTTTTATTCATGAATCCCGTTTCATAATTTTAGTTTTAACTAATCTATTTTTGAACAAAGATTCATTCAATCAAGTAATGTCAGGAAACAATAAAATAATCACAATACATAAATTCGTCTCTCGTCCTTACAATAAATATTTAAGGAATTAGTGGATAATTGTAAAACTTTTCTCTAAAGAAGACCCACTGTGGTGTTTCAACGTCATTTCACATGTAAAGGCATGACTTCCTGGAGATCATTTTAAAAGAATTAAGCCATATTTGTATTATACCAGGAAAACACATCAACCAGTCCCTTTATTGTAAGACCATGGCTGAAATTCTTACACTTTTTGTATACAGTGATATTTAAATGGATATAATTGAGAGACCAGGGAACTATGTATTTCCTCTTCCAGACCATTAATGAGTTGCCTTTAATTACAGAATCATTTTTATTTTAATGTAGTCTTCTGTTCGAAGAAGTAAATATTTTCTGATGATGGGGTAGTTAGTTCTATTTAAAAATAATTTGAATAATTTTAAATATTATTCATAAATATTATGCTTCAAAAATAAAAATAAAAATTATATGTAATTTAGCTAATGCATTTACAGGTTGTCCTGAAATGAATAAAAGTTTTTTTTTAATATGAAATAGCAAGCAAACAATGATAGTTAATCGGTTATTCTTGAAGTAGATTAATTTGCAAGTTCAATAATTTTTATAGTATGCTTCCTTGTGTTGAACCAGATGTGGCTCTCTGTTTTAAAAGCTGTCGTTCAATGGAAAACTTATTGGAAGACGCATGACATTGTTCTTGAAATGTCTACCAATTCGAGCAATATTATATTGCAAGTAAAGAATGAAATTTGCGCTGTTCTGCAACATCGCTAATGAAATGGCTACATATTCATAGATATGATTTGCTCTAGTTCTTCAAGCGTCATGGGATATTTTCGGTACACCACATTCTTCAAGTGGTGACAGGAAGAAATCGTATGGATTAAAATGCGGCGAACACGATGCCCGAATACTGGTGCACTAATACAGTGACCGAATACTGATACTGGCCACATGAATACTGATGCACTAAAGCGGTCTGAAGTATTAGCGTAATGCACTGACGTGGTAATCAAAATATTTCTCCAGGAGATAGGAAACCTGACCAGTCAGATGAGAGCTCACCTTGAATGACCAAGGCCCTAGAAAATCATCCAAGTATTTAAGACGGCTACAAATTAGCCGTATAGGTTGATTTTAACTGAATATTCTGCACTAATGAATCCAATGACACCTCTGCTGTAAAGAACTAGTAGATGAACTTTTTGTGAACTGTCTGTCAGATTCCAAGAATTGTTGTGAAGTTGAACCATCTGTCGAATACATTTGGTATAATACAATGGCGCACCAATAAAAATTCCAATCTCACACACTAATTTCCTGCAAGAATAATTTTATAATCGTCGTCGTTTGCTGCTATTTCACTTTTAAAACCCAATCCATTAAAGACCACGGTATTAGTACAATATTATACATTCTTACCAGAAATATTGTATAACACTTCTTTCTATATTGTACGACATCTCTTTCTATATTGTACATCATCTCTTTCTATATTGCACAACATCTCTTTCTATATTGCACAACATCTCTTTCTATATTGTACAACATCTCTTTTAATATCTCTTTCTATATTGTATAACATATCTTTCTGTATTATATAAGATATCTTTTATATTGTATAACATATCTTTCTGTATTATATAAGATATCTTTTATATTGTATAACATCTCTTTCTATATTGTATAACAACATCTCTCTCTATATTGTATAACAACATCTCTCTATATTGTATAACAACATCTCTCTCTATTGTATAACAACATCTCTTTCTATATTGTATAATATCTCTTTCTATGTTATATAACATCTCTTTCTATGTTGTATAACATCTCTTTCTATGTTGTATAACATTTCTTTCTATGTTGTATAATATCTATTTCTATATTGTATAACATCTCTTCTTCTTACAACCTTCGCTCATAAAAGAAATCAGCATTAAACTCTTCAATGCAAAAATAATCATATATTACAACTACATCAAAATAATAATTGCTGTACATTTATCTATATGAGAACTAAACAGTGACATTTATATAAAAAAAAATATGCCTATTCCTGTAATCTTGATTGAGAGGTCTCGGTTCTCTCCGCTAATTTAAATCACATGGAGAAATATTTTACCCATAAAATTATTCTTATTGCAAGTGATAATATTTATAGGATTGATTATAGATATCATATTGTATGTAAATGAAATTACAGCAATTATGTACAGAATCAAACGTCTGGATCTTAATCAAATTCACACTCTATACTCCATTGCATTGTATCAAAATAGACATTAGCATATCTATGAATGAAATAAACTTAAAAAGAAGTTGTATGCAATTTAAAACGAATGTGTGAATGATCAATACTCTTATAAAAATGTAAATCTTTTTTTCTGAATATAATTTAATGAGTTTTATTCCTATAAAATACATAAAAAATTACAATAATTATTATTTGTGATGATTTTAAAAAGGGTATTTCACTTATAATTTAATAAAAGGTCAGAAATTAAAATTTATATTAAAGTATTGATGAGAAAACTCGATGAAGGAGAAAAACAACTAGAGTTAATTTATTAGTTTAAATTAAAACCTTAAATTAAATTTCGTATAAGCACAATTCATAGTTAGTTAGGCAGAATTATAAGTTAATTAAAACGTTAATAGTATCGTTACATATAGTTATCTTCATAATAAAAAATTTATTTTTAATTTTTAGAAAAAATTACCTACTTTTCCTAAATGGTAGAGGATGGATGCTACTTGGTCTTCAATGTTCTATAAAAAAAAGGGTTAAAGAAATAAGCAAAAGGATCTCTTTAATTACTTTTTAATATATAAAATACAATATAAGACCGCAATAAAAAGTTGGATGAGGTTAATTAAATTTTGGAACAGATTAAACAAAATAATAAATTATACATTATCTCCTATGTACGAATTAATTAAAAAAGGATGCTACATTTTTATACATAATTAATGTCACATTTTGGAAGAGATGGAAATTAAATTACAGAATGAAATAATCATCAATAACTAATTTTAAAAAACGAAATGTTTTTTTTTTTAATTGTAATAATCGTATGGCAAAGATAAATAAAATATTTAAGATGATTTTTTTTTACACATTATGTAACAGGTATTCTGAAGAATTTAATTGGCTATCTCGATAATATTTCTAACTGTTGAACACAAATAGTGTTTTTTCTTTCGGAATTTTTTCGACAAATTTATTTCTTTTGTCCAATTTTCCATTACATTTTGGAGATGAATTGCAATAGTAAATAAAAAGTATAATGAAAATAAGTCTGATTTCAAGTAAAGGAAAAAATATAAAGTAAAAAAAAAATTTTAATTTAATATATTCAAAGAAAAATGTTTCCACTTAAATTTTGTTATTCTACAGAAGTGTTATTAAACTACACCAGTACAAATGATTAATAAACTTTTGGACATAGTATTTTAAGCAAAAAGTAAATATAGATATAATAAATTTAACGAATTTCAGATGAGCAAACATTATTCTTACAAAAAAAAATTAAAGAAATTTATTGCTGCAAAATAATTATATTTCCAGATCACATATTTCCTAAATATTTTTGAAAATTCTATTTTGTGTTATTTAATATCTTGTTGAGATTTTACTATAAAAGAACTCCAAGGCATAACACATATAGGAGTGCAATTCGATTCTGTTGTTTTTGGCAATATCAAAAATTCACTCACATCCAGCACTTTTGTGAGTTATTAATTATATGGCTTTTACAATTTCAGCAATCTTATAAAACCTATAAATGTCTACACAGTTTATATATACTATATACAGTTTTCTTTTATGAGATAAATTCATATATCGACTGTAATAGAGATTTTTTACATTAATATTAACATCCTTACATTTTGAACGTAATCATTCAATGGACATATATTCATTTCACTGACGCTCCAAATTTGCATATTTAATGATAAACATTTGCGTAAACGTTTACGTTAAAATTTGCAAAATGTTTCTGACGTTAAATTTTGAATATAAACATTCAATATATAAGCATTTATTGGACTTACAGTACAAACTAGCATATTTAACATTAAAAGTTAGTGTCTTTTTACCGTATTTATTTAGATTTTTCCTTCATTAGTTCCCTATCGTCTTAAATAAATATTAATTTAATTTAAATAAATATGACAGAAAACTAATATAAGAATGTCAGAAACATAAAATAACAACTTACAACATAAAGAATTGAATACTTTATTGATTTTTTAAAAAAAGGTATAATAAAAGAATTACTTTTTATTAGGAAATTAAAAATAAATCAAATATACAAATCATATCTTCATTTTGAACATTTTGGGCCCAATTTGTTTGGGGGAAATAATATTTACCGTAAGTTATTTAATTTTAATGACATTTAATTTATTGAAAACTCTTATTTTAACTCAAATTTTTCAAGGTAAAAATCTGTCTAACAAAATACTGAAAATGATTAAAAATCAGATAAAGTTTTGAGACGTTTTAAAAAAAATTAAAGGTCAAACACATTTTACTTGTCTTACAACTATAGAAGAGGAAATGTATTCAAAAACCATACTTAACATTCAAAAGAAATATATTTGCGAAATATATATTACGCAACAGAAAACATTAACTTATGTAAGTTTCGCACTTACAAAATTGCTTCAAAGATTCAAACGAAGTTTATGCGAGTCGACGCCAGAATAAAAAGAGTGAAATTTACAAATGTGAAGGAACTAAGTTTTACGCATAGCTATATAGGTTTTTTTTTTTCCGTCCTAACATTTTACCCACATATTTTAAACATATTCTATGGGATTTGTATGCATACATTTTTTGATACTATGGCAGTTTTTCATTTTTTTAACATACATTTTTTTGTGTGTTTATGATTTAATAAATATGCTGAAAATTATATATTTGTCAATGTAGTGAAAAGCGTCATGATAGCCTGTTGACTAGAACTCTGACCTGTGGTGCCAGAGACATCAGGTTCGTTTGTTAGTAGCTCGGAATCCACGTTAAAATGTAGGTTCCGGTCTAATTAGCCTAAACCAGTTTGGTTTGGTTGTAGCTCTACGGTCATTTTGTGCACACTTTAGACTAATTAGACAGGAACCTACAGTTTAACGCGGATTCCGAACCACTAACAAATTTCCATGCCACCGTCAGGATTCAAACCTGAAGCCTTACCAAAGGCCAGAGAGCTAGCCATTGGCCATCAGGCTGCTTTTAATTAGCTTAAAGTTTGCAAAAAAAAAAACCATTGAGCGACAAACCAAATTAAACCATTGTAGGGGAAGAGGTTATTTTTACAATAGGTAACCATACCTTTTCTTTCAGTGTCAGGGAAGAAGAATGTGAAGGTTTCTATTTTATAGTTAATGACAGGAAGAAGTTACAATTACAATTTTCAGGAAAACATTCGCAGATATTTAATTACTAAATATTTATGCTTCATATAGTAGAAAACGGTTAAAATTTCAACCTGATTGTCGATGCAAGACCATATCCCAGTTTCCACTGAGTCTACTAAGGTTTCAAAGCAGTAACTTATGGCGCACATTACTACCAGGAACCAAACTAAACCGACATATAATATATCCTTAATGCTGGGTTATGAATGATGACGCACGTGTTAAATATAAGAGGTTTTTTTTTTAAATTGCACTAGAATAACTATAACTGCATGCAAAAACTATCAAACTCTCCTGGTTAAATCTGCAAATTTGAAATATTCAATTAAATAGACACATGGGCAGTGAGGAACAAAATTAAAAATTTTTATTAGCGTCAGTGTGATGGTATGTAAAAATTCTCTTTTGTGTTAGAGTGAATGAAAATCATATTCTTCTTTGAAGAAAAGTAAGGGACAACATTTGATGAGAATTGTGAATTCTAAATAATTTAAATAAGTATTTAAAACCGACCGACAATAGGTTTCGGACAATAAATATGTTTCTTAATTAATTTATGTCTTCGCAATTAATTTTTATCACAACGAATTTTTCTTAATCTCAACGAAATTGCTGATGGAAAAAAGTTAAAAAGGGTTAACTTTTTTGTGTGTTAAAATTGTGAATTTTTTGTGTGTTAAAAAGTGTTAGCTTTGTGTGTTAAAAAGTGCTAACTTTTTTGTGTGTTAAAAAGTGCTAACATTTTGCTTAGAAAGTTTAAAATTAACGTATACTTGTTAAAGTGTAAGTGTATACTTGAAGTGAAGTCTGAGTGTATACTTGTTTTTAAAGATTTTACAAATGAATTTTTTTTAAAATAACAATAAAATCTTTCTTTGGAAAAACCGTAATATTTCTTATGTTTATTTAGAATTAAAATTTGAATTTTAAGAACATTTAATGCTTACTCATAAAATTTATTGCTTAAATAATTTTACAGTATTCAGCTTATTTCGTATTACGAAATTAATAAATGAAAAAAGTAATACAATTATACTAAATACTTGCATTATTAAATTAATAAAGAATAAATTAAATTCTTTGAGATATTTTTATTCGGAAAGGTTTATAATCCCATAACTTTTGTTAATTTACCCTTTTTTTTTCTCTTGACAATGCACGTTTTATAACGCTAACAATAATAACTACCCAGGCAAAACAAGACGTATAATTTTTGAAAGATTAAAGAGGAATTTACGGTTCAAAAACTGTAGGACTGAAATATTTCTGAAAACATACAAATTATTGATGCCAATGACATTCTGAAACGCCTTTTTAAATATGCCCCACACGTTCGCAATTTTTTGTATATCTCCTTACTGATGACCCTGTCATGGCTATTATTGTGAAAGGGGCAATTTCATTACTTTAACAAAATAGGATAGAATATCGATTTCTATGCGAGATGTTCAGGTAATATTAATGTTGATGAAATGGAAATTGTATCCAATTTGCCCTATTCTTGGGTGTCTTTGTCCATAAGCTCTTATGGAAGTAGTTGTTTTCGTATTTTATTGCTCGGATAGACAAAAAAATATGTTTATTCGCAACACAACGAAATTTTCAATTAGTTACAAATTGTTT
The DNA here is from genome assembly GCA_021605075.1 of Caerostris darwini. Classification (NCBI taxonomy): domain Eukaryota; kingdom Metazoa; phylum Arthropoda; class Arachnida; order Araneae; family Araneidae; genus Caerostris; species Caerostris darwini. Next base: position 122,276 of record BPLQ01007882.1, on the reverse strand, counting down.
TTCGAGAAAATGTTTTTTTAAATTAAATGATAATTAATTGAGCGAATTTATGTTTAAATCTGTAATATATTTCGATGTGTATGTGTAGGAATTCAGAGAATCATAAAAGATATAAAGCAAATAAAACTGAAATTTTGAAAATCATTTGAAGTCAAATTAAGAAATTTTTATGCCAGCAAGATGAAGATTATTGCAGAAATACGTTAGCATAATTTTGAATATTTTTCTCATTTAAGTATGAATTTTAAATGGATATTTATCTTCATTAGCATCTCATCAGTATCTTCATCAGCATTATGTTCAGCACTTCGAGAACTATTAAATTTCATCTTTAAAAGATATGTTTAATTTGAGATTAAAAATGAATAAATTTGAATATATTTCCAATATTTCTATTTTTGAGAGATTTCCAAGCAACTTATGATATTAAAAAAGTCCTTTTAAAGTTGAGAACAGCAGTCTAAAAGAAATTAGAAAATAGTAATCAATTCAAATCATTATTTTAAAAACATTTAAATATACTAAATGAAATAACGAACAAGGATAAGTTATTTATAAATAACAACGTTTAAAAGTTTTTTTTTTAAAACAGAACAGTTATTAATCGCAAAAATTAACAGTAAATTGTTTAGAATGAATTGCAAAAAATAAATAAAATAATCGGCAGGGCCGATGTACAGGTTACCTATAAAATTTAGAATTTTTTGTTAGAACAAAACGCATAGTAAGAATCTTAAAAAAATAAAAACTATAGAATTCCAAATGATTTTCTTTTCCAAAAAATCTCATTTTCACTTTGACATAAAATTATCTTTGCTTTCACCAAATTACTTTCAGAACCATTTTAAATTATTTAATTATTTAATTTTTAGCTCGCTAAAGAAATTTAAATAAATATTATGTATCAAAAAGTGCGTGAGATAAATTTAAATAAACCAATTAGAACAATATATAAACAAATTAACCAATAAGAAACGTGGACAACAATTATTCAAGGAAACGAAAAACTCCACTCGCGAAAACAACACCCATAATTTTAGGGGTAAAATAATGATATCAAAAGCAAATCCTTAATAAAACCTTTCTGTATTCAAAAGTTTTTGATTGCTAAAATAAAATATTAAATTTATTAGAATAAATCTACACCATATATTTTCAGCAAACAGCACAAAATTTTAAATCACTTAGTACTTTCTTTAAAAACTAAAAATTCATCTTTTTATATTGACATGTCAACTACAATTATCCAAATCCTAAATAATTACTTTAGACATTTTGAAACTTTATTTTAGACTTTAAAGTTTTCGACTTAAAACTTTAAAATTATAGACTTAAAACTTTACTTTAAAATTGTAGACTTAAAACTGTACTTTAGACATTTTAGACATAAAACTTTACTTTAGACATTTTGAACCTAAAGAATTACTTAGACAATAGACAAACAAATTTAAAAAATTTAATTTTCGTTAAAAAAAAAAAACACCCAAAAGATTCAATAAATTTCTTTTCTTTACAACTGAAACGATGACGGCATTCTCTTTTCTTATACGGAGATTGATAAGGTTAAATAAGGAGCAGACTCTTTATTTCCTTCTCACGTGAGAATCAAATAAAAATGCACTTTGGGGGACGACCCCCAATACAATCCCGTTGGCAGATCGATGATCGGTCCACCCCCACACCCCATGTGATCGATATGTAAAAATAGGTTACCGGACTTCCCAATGTCCTCTTCGACGAACTTGTGATGCCTTTTAACTCAATGCTAATCCCCATCGACATAACGCGAACAAAGAAGGGAGAAAATGAGTGGCGATTCATCTCACTCGGAGATGATTCACCAAGAGTGGAGATTCACCAAGAGTGCAGTGTCTAAATATGAAGTCATTTAAAGAAACATGAGTCCTGTCACACGTAACTGTGAGGAGAGTCAAGTCCACGAATCGAAAAGCTTTTACAAAAGATTCACATTTCAAGGTTGCTGTTATTGTGAAGAGAGGAATAGACGGATAATAGCTTTCCAAAAAGCAGAGAAAATTGAAAAATTATGTTCGGAATATTACAATATTTTTGGTTCTTGCTCTAGTGCTTAAGTCGACATTTTATAAATGGTATAATTTGGTATCGCTTATTTTATGACTGTTACGATAGTTTAAATTTCAATAAGTCTCAAATTTTGCAAACTAGCCCGATTTTTGTTTGATATATTTTGATACTCATGTCTACGTTTGATTTTGATTCGTTTTTTTTAAACTTTACTATAGACGGATCAATGAAACAAATGAATATTAGACAAATAATCGTAACAAATGACAAACACTTATTTTTTTCATATAATCTTAAGTTCAAAGACAGTTAAAAAACATTTTGCATTTGGAACTGGGTAAATATAATGTTTCCAAACTAAACTGTTGAAAATATATTTTATGTTATATTCTGTTGAAAAAATTTAAATATGAATAGCATTAAAATAAAGACCAGCTCATAAATTAAAGGATTGATTTTTACTTTTAAATACAAATTATTAAACCATAATGGGAGGAGGAATAAATTGAAGAAGGAATTATATTGAAAAGGAGAAATAGTTTTCAACGAATTTGTAAAAATAACTTATCTATTTTACTTTTTACTTGTTAGATCAGATTACAAAGCAACCATAAAATAAGAACTTTAATTTTTACTTCAAATCAAAACCTGGGAACTTACAGATTTAAATTTTTTATAAATTCATCATATTTATCAATATTCTATATAATTGTGTTGCAACATTTTGATTGCTTTTAAAATAGCAATTTTCAATTTTAATATTTCAATATATTATATTCCATTTTTGAAATTTAAAGCATTTACTTAAAATTAATTTCATGCATTCAATAGATTCAAAATTCCTGAGATATACTTTTCATTTAATTTTCTTGAAAATGTATATAAAATCTGTTCACAGAATGGCAAGAATAATTTATTATAGTTAGATTGTATACTAATATGAAACAATTTAACTAAAAATAAACTAGGCAATATATTTCATTTTTGGCTTAACTACAAATTACATTTAATATTTTACAATGTCAAAGTAAAAGAAGTCATACTTAATAACTTGCTCATTTACAATTAAACAAAAGCAAAATATTTAAATTCTTTATATACATTTTTATATGATATTTATAAAAAACAATTTAGTATTTTTCTGAAAACATATAATTAAAAATGCCATGTAATTCATCAAAGATATTAATATCAAATAAAAAAATCGGACCTCAAAACTCATTGTGTTGATGAAACAATTTCAGAAAACACAGCATTTGTATATATAACAAAATAAATTTTGAGCCAGTTCATTTAATTTATCTTCTGTAGAAAAAAGGCATGGACTAAAATTGATTTAGACTTTTATAAATAGCAACAATATTTTTGAAGTGAAGTTGACATTGTTTTTAAATCAACAAATTATAATAAATACTTTGATCACCAAAATTCATATAGATATTGTATGATAAAACGAGCGCATGGTTAAACAATGAAATCATTAGTATATTTAGACTCAAAGTTAAATTAAGGAAGACTTCAAAACTAAATTAAGAATATTCACATTAAACTTTTAACTATTTTTATTTTTTAATACAAATAAAATTCTTTGTGTATGCACCAAAATATCTCGAACAATTGATAGATTTTTTCCCCCAATTATTATAAGTAGCAGAACGTGAATACAGAAATAACATTTGTTATTCCTTTTCCAGCAAAGACAATGTCGGAAAATGACCGGAACCAGAGTGTGTAATAATCATTAAAGCTGCCAACATAGAAGGAGTATCAGAGGTGGTCTTAATCTATAGGCGGTTCTTGAAACGAACTACGAGTTCCATAAAACACAACAAAGGTGTCTTCGATAACAAACAAGAACAAATTGTTGGATCAGGAAAAAATGTGCATGGTCATTCTTGTAACACCCATTATAAGACTATTTCAGCATCGTCCTAGACACAGAGAATTCTGCATCAGATAATCCACGCGGACCTGAAGAGCTTTGGGCCGTCAACCGACCTCTGAACTGAGAATTGTTACCGCATCGTTTTTATGATCGTTTGTTTGTCCGCAGTCGAAAATGCTGATGGAAGACAGATAGTGTTTGTTTCCCATTGGTGATTTTATCAACCTGTTCCTTTCCATCAGAACTACGTCGAAGACAATTCCCTTCGCACCTGCATCAAGGTCGATCGATCTTCAAGATTATCCGACTAGGAATCGCGTTGCAGATAATGCGTGTCAATAAACATGCAGTGATACTAGATCTACCATCTCCCATTGTATCATGATTCGGGATACGTGAAATGGCTTCCTTTACAAAACAATAGGTAAAAAAAATCTTCTAGCTCATGGTTCCGACAATTGGCGTCACATTGGAAGGAACTGGGGATATTTAGTTCGTAGGTTAATGGAGTGCAGCTTTACTTTTGCGACGTGTCACATGAGGATTATAAACATTCGAGGAGGTTTTAATTTAAATTGGAAATGTTGAATGAGTGGTCATTTAAAACATTTATAGTTTTACGCTTCAGTAAGCAATGTCCCACTGTAAAGAATTGTGGATATTTTAACTGGTAGGTTAATTAATGATGGACTGTTTACTTTAAAGATTAAATTCAAAAAGCATTGAAAGTTCGTAAACTAAAAATTTTGACTAAAAATTGGAAAAAATTGAAAGGAACTGCGGATATTTAGTTCATAGATTAATGGAGTGCAACTTTACTTTTGTGACGTGTCACATGAGGAATATGAACATTCAAGGAGGTTTTGATTTAAATTGGAAATGTTGAATAAGCGGTCATTTAAAAACATTTATAGTTTTACGCTTCAGTAAGCAATGTCCCACTGTAAAGAATTGTGGATATGTTAACTGGTAGGTTAATTAATGATGGACTGTTTACTTTAAAGATTAAATTCAAAAAGCATTGAAAGTTCGTAAACTAAAAATTTTGACTAAAAATTGGAAAAAATTGAAAGGAACTGCGGATATTTAGTTCATAGATTAATGGACTGCAGCTTTATTTTTTTCGACGTGTCACATGAGGATTATGAACATCCAAGGAGGTTTTAATTTAAATTAGAAATGTTGAATAAGAGGTCATTTAAAGCATTTATAGTTTTACGCTTCAGTAAGCAATGACCAACTGTAAAGAATTGTTAATAATGATGGATTTTTTTCCTTGACGATTACAAACTTTTATTGCTGTTTTAATTTAAATTAAACATTTTGACTAGGTGAATGTTAAAAAGTATAAACAATTTCAGTTCTCGTGTTCCACCAATTTACAAAACATTTTAAGAAATATTTATTTGCAGATTAACGAAGGGGAGCTTTATATGAAAATTATTAACAGTTAAGAGGTTTTTTATTTATTTTCTAAATACTTAGTTAGTGAATAGTAAAATATAACTATACATAATTAAGTATAAGAATAATTTTAATGATGGTTAATGATTTCTTTTTTCCAATTCTGAAAATAATTTTAAGCTTTAATTGAAATTATTAAAAGATGTTAATTCTTATTTCTCTTTTCAAAAAGATGGTTAATAATTAGAGAAAAACAATATTCTAATTCCATAAATGACGAAATCTTTCAATTACTTAAATTCAGCAATTATATTATACGTGGCTAACAAACCAATAAGCACAAACTATTAATTAAACTAATTAATTTTGAAAGAAAATCAAACCTAACATTTTTGGAACATTACATATTTCGTTCTCTACCATAAAAAGTTTAATTTGAAAATATAACGAAACTACACATTTTATTAAACTAATAATTACATTAATTAAACATTATTTTGAAAAATTATGAAACAAGATTATTAAAGTAAAAAATAATAATTGTTTCTTATAAAAATAAGAGATAACTAAATTTCATTAAGATACAGATATATATATATAACAAGGTAATATTAGTTATTATGCACCAGATTATAAAATCGTTTCTTTTCTTTCCTAACTGGTAAATTAAAATGCGTAAACAATTATTTTATTGGTTCATGTTACTTATTTCCCAAAGAGTTTTGACTGCAAATTTAAAATACAATGGAAAATTCTACATCAGTTTAATTTTTAATTTAAAACACATTAAATCAAAAATTATATGAGTTTGGAATAGATCGCCGTAAAAATAACTATTACGCAGTTTATAGGAAAACTTTTGAAAATATTATCGAAACAATTTGCGGGCTGAGATTTCGGAAAAATATTTAAAAGTATTTTCATATCGTATAATAATGCCTCTTTTTCAAGTTTATCATTCATAATTATCAAAACATAAATATATATCCGAAAGACATAAACTAATGCCTTATTTTAAACATTCAGCTGTGCAATCCGACTTGAAAACAACATTAAAATACCACCAACAAGGCCGATCTGCTGATTGTGTTTTATCAATTTCAATAATGTTTTGTAGACTTTATTCTAAAAAGTAGAAATTCTTTAAAACTTAAAATAGAGCCAAATTTGACAACATTTTAAGATAATCTTTATAAGTCAGACATTTGGTTATCGACATTTAATGGTAAAAGATAATTAAGCTTAAAAATTAAATCGCCATATGATATAAAATACTGCACTAAATAGAAATATCTAGAGTGATAGTTTCTTAAAGCAGTAGTTTTCAAAATGTTTATCCATTTAAGAAAAGGAAGAATTTTATGTCAACCACTTGACTTTTTTTCACAGTAATTCTAAAGTTTTATTCGATTTATTTTATATTAGCAATTAATGAAAATCATTTTTTAAATTATGATTTAATATATTATATTATTTTGCAAAAAAAATAAACATCGCTTCACTTAAACAGAAACAAAGTCAACAACTTCGAAAATAATCAAAAAATTAAAATGTCATGGATTATTATGAAGTGAGAGGATTGTTTTTAAGAAATTTTAGTTTCAGAATGATGTATAATCAGAAAATATTGCTAAATTTATTTAGAAATATGTAGACGTGCAGTATGATTTATTAGAAACCAAAAAGAAAAAAAGTACTTCCGCACAAATAAATTGTTGTGAAAGAAATCAGATAGTGTAGTATTTTCAGATTTAAAATCGAAAATTCTTTGGTAATCAGAGATTAATTATTTTAGTTTTTTTAATTGATCATTAGAAAAGTTGTTCTTAGATAAAACACCTTCAACATTTATTTTTATTATTTTTTTCACGTACGATGATTTAATTTTATCAACAGGAAATGCTCAACAGCGAAGTTTTTCGCATCTGCCATAATTTGAAAACGATTGAATTGAATCAATATTTTACTTCATAACTATGAAGTCTATGTTAGTCTATTAATATGTCTATAAGTATGTTAATCTACTAATGTGTTAGTCTTCATAACTACGGAGTTAATGAAATCTTTAATCCTTGAATTTGCTATTCTAAAATTGTTATTTATTTGTTTTGCCAAAAATATAAAAATGTGTTTCTTATTTTCATTTATTGTGCTTATATTAGTTTTGCTTATAATTTTCAATTATTGTGCTTAAATTAGTTTTGTTTTTTATTTTCATTTATTGTGTTTAAATTAGATTTGTTTCTTATTTTGATTTATTGTGTTTAAATTAGATTTATTTCTTATTTTGATTTATTGTGCTTAAATTAGATTTATTTCTTATTTTGATTTATTGTGCTTAAATTAGTTTTGTTTCTAATTTTCAATTATTATGCTTAAATTATTTTCATTTATTGCGCTGAACGGTTTTTTCTACATCTCTCATTTCTGTACAAAGAAATCCGCCTCTTTAATATTTTACAGCAATTTACCTAATTATAAGGAATGTAAGATTGAAGTTAACTCTTAAATTATCATTTTGAAAATTAATTTAGAATTTATGATTACATTGCTAATCCTATTTTTTAATGTTACAAAATATTTTTCATAGTAAAATTTCTTTTTTCCTATATATATATATATATATATTCATATAGGTTATTAGTGCAGGCTTTTTTCGTTTACAATTCCTATTTTATAATATAACATTTTATTTATCTTTTCTCTAATAAAATATTATATACGCTTATATTTTATCTAAAAAAATAATCAATTCAAATAAATTGGAATAGGAATGCTGATAATTACAAACATCATAAATAATATCTTTCAATTTAATTTCAGATAAAGTACTTCAATTAATTAAAATCTAAAATATCTAATGAGAAATATAATGACTCTCTCAAATTATATTACCATAAAATTGTTTAAGAACTAAAAATAAAATGTAATTTCATGTATTCTAATTAGATATACAATATCTAGCATACCTTTTTTTGTACTTGAACATCAATTAATACACTTTTATTCACACAAAGTTTTTATTAAATCTATATTTCAAAATAATCATGAACATGTTTTTTTTTTACAAAAATAATGAATAATAATCCTCTTAATATTAAAAACTGTATGGCATGAAATTTTAATCAAATTTTGTAGACTGAATAATTTAATACTAATTTAAGATATAGATCTTGGAATCAAATAATATATAGAGAGAATTACATAATTTAATATATAGAATTACATAATTTAATACATAGAATTAAAATTTTATTTTATGAATTTCAATACGTAAATGGAAGACAACTATTCAATTACTTCGACGCTTTCACCTTATAATTCATACTTCCAACAAATCCTACATTTTATCACAATCCATAAAATACAATTTATTTTTCCTGTAATGTCATTAGTTTTAAAAAACATGAAAAGCAATTTTTTTCTTCAAATTCAACTAAATTAAACATTTATTTAAAGTGTAATTGGAACTAAAATGTTTGAATTTATAATAAAGATGCAAAAATAATCTGAACTACATATATTTTTATTATTGTTATTTAAACACAGAATTGATCCCGATCAATTGTCAAAAATTAATAAATTAATTATCTATATATGCTTATGCAATGACGAATAAAATAAAATCCTATTAATGACTAGTAGCTTTATTAACTAAAAAAGGTATCTTATTTCCCTAGAATCTCTATGAAAGTAAAAAAATACAATAAAAGTAAATATATAATTAATTAATTTTTATGTGGTAATTGACGAGAACTACAAAAAAAAAATTCACATTGCTAACCAAATTACAGCTAAATTTCATATTCATTTTAAATCTTTGGCTAGTGTTTGAAGTATTTTGGGAAAATTAAAAACAAATATTTCTTTCTTACACATATAATCTGTTATAAATATATTTATCATTTGATTTTTCTAAGTTTGTTTTTAATAATTATTTTGAAAGAAAATTTTTTTACCAAGGCATAATTAATATGCAAAGACGAGCGATTGAGGGGAATTCGTTTTATTGCATTATAACTGCATAGAAAAATTAATAACAAGAAGAATTTTTAGGTTACAATTGATCAGAACTATATAAAGAAGTATTCATTTTGCATGTATATATTACAGAAATATTATATTGATTTTAAATTTTTGGCATTTGCTGGAAATGCATAGAATTCCGAAAATATACAAAATAAATATTTCTTTCTTAAACATATAACCTGCTATAAATATATTGACAAACTGATTTTCCTAAGTTTGTTTTTAATGAATAATTTGAAAGAAAAACTTTTTCACAGAAGCATAAATAAATATGTCAAGGCACGAGATAATGAGAGAAACTTTAATTTTATATTATAGTTGTACAGAAAAATATTTTTATATTATTTTTAAACGAAGTCAAAAATAATTATCTTGAAATTCTTGGAATATAAACATTGCTAACTTCTATGCACCTGAGTTTCAAATTCTCATTCAAGAATTAGATGAGAGGAAAGATAAATTTTAAAAAATACGTGTAGGCTGTATACATATAATTATTTTTTAATAAAATGATTATTTTTGTTTTTGTATCTGGATGTAACTGTCTCAAATGCAATGTTTTATCTAAATACCCATAATGAAGTCATAACAATGAAAACCAACCAAAGAGCCAACGGCCGTACCATGCTGAATATACCGGTTCTCGTTAGATCACCGAAGTTAAGCATCATTGGGCGTGGTCAGTACTTGGGTGGGAACAGGTCAGTACCTGGGAACACTGCGTGCCGTTGGCAAATTTGGGACCTGAATGGCCGAGTGTCTAGCGCTCTGGCGCTCGGTGCCACAGGTTTCGGGTTCGAATCCCGGCGGTGCCATGGATGTTTGTAGTGGTTCGGAATCCACTTTAAGCCGTAGGTCCCGGTCTCCTATGACTGTAAGAGCGTCACGGAGCAAAAGTCCGGCCTCTACCTACGGGTGCTCCATCACAACAGAAGCTGCTTCCTTCCCCTTCAATCATGAGTCCATATGGGCTCGTGGGCTTGGCCAGCCAAGTGGGATAAGAAACAACAACATAACAATGAAATAAATAGAATAGTCATAATAATGAATGACATATATTATGCCATAAAATTAGTCATAAAAGGATGCATAAATCGTGAGTAGGAGCGTGAATTGTTAAAACGCTGTTATTTCACATTTTACTACTCTTCTTTGCTTAATGTATATGAATGTGCTGTATAAAATTTTATTTTTTTTAATAAAAATACCGAAATAATTGTGTTAATAATTAAAATTTATTAAATTTTAACTTATACTTGAAAAGTAGACCTAAAATGTAATTTATTTAGTTTATTAAAAATTTCTTTTTATAAAATTATAATTTTTTACTGTTCCTTGGCATAACTATTTCCTGCATCTCAATGACTGTCAAAATTATATCAATAACTATATATGCATTTCAATGACATTCTTAATGTTTTGTGAAAACATTTGTAAAATATTACGAAAACTATTTATTAAAAAAATTTATTTTATTTTGCAAACTCCCGTAAGAGCGCTGTAAAACTTTTTTATTTTAGTTTTTCTCCCAGAGTTATTTTTAATACAAAATATCTGCAGATTTCTCAGCAAAATTTATAAGTTCCTTTTAAATATAAAATTTATTTTTAGCAAATAGAATTATTTATTAGATTTAAATTATTATGCTTTTTATTGGTAACTTTTAGATGAGGAAAAAATAAATCCATAATTACAACAAATTTAACAATTTAATAGCTACAATAAAATATTTTTTCCTTTATAAAATTGAATTATTACATCGTATTTCTCTAAAAATGTAACTCTTTCACTTAACACATCATTTAACAATAGTAAAATGTTGTCAACGGTACTTAATATTAATCAGATTTTTGTCACTTTCAATAAGAATCATAAATTTCTTAGCGAAATAAATTCCTCATAATCTATTTTAAATCGGTTCCTATTACACGCCATGTTATAGTATCACTTCCCAACTAATCCATCATCTATATAAAAAAAAGCAGTTGACAACTTTTTATACTATACCAGACTAAAAATTAAATTCCTACCATATGAATTAGCAATAAATAAAGTTCCCAAATCAAACACATTTTCCCAAAAAGCTACTTCAAAATAACTCTGCAAGTTCTCGAAACGATGAGGGGGAGCGATTATTAAAGGATGTGAAACAGAAAAAACATAAAAAGATTTATTGTTCCCCGTAGAGCGAGCATTAACTGAAATCCCTCTCACTTATTATCTTACTTTCCATTCATGCCCCATCGGCCACAGTTTCGCCAAATTAAGACGACGATATTTTTGGCCACAACCATTTGTCACAATCGCTTCTCCCTCTATCAGTGGCAAAGGAAAGAAGAAAAAAATTAAACGTAATAGCTTAGATAAAAGCTGTCAAAGTCGCCCCCGATGCCAAACCGAGAGGCAGTCAACGCCTGATTGACTGGTACTTGGAAGGTATGCGGCGCCACTTTGCTGACAATTGAAGCGAGATGAAAAGCGATGCGAAATGATCCGAAAGCCTGTCAATATATTGACCACAATTACTCCCTCTCTATTCTTCCCATGAATAAATCGCGATCAACAACACGTGTTACAACTATTCACCGGGAGCTTTTAGAAAACTCCTGCGGCGTCTTAGCGAAAACTTTCTCGATTTAACACACTCGCCCCTTAAAAGTCGTCGGGAAGATTTGCTTATTTTAGGGGCGAACCTCCAAATGATCTTCGGGTCCCCTCCCATGTGACACGGACAGGGGCACTTAAGCAAGATTTGCAGGAGGCGGGAAACGGCAAGCCTTCAAGAAAGACCTTTGTAGCGACTCGAGAGGACTTAGCTGTCTTTGTGTTGCGGATGTTATGGTTCTTAACTCATTAGAGGAACGGAAGTAGGGGCACGTGGAAGTGATGGCTTTTCGGAAACAAATGCGTGGATTTCTAACTTATTAATTGACAGGTTCGGAAACGAAAGTCTTTACAAGTGATGGAGGAGGAAAAGGGTAATTAGAAATTTGATTCCGGCTATTGGGACGAGCTTCGTGGCATTTTAAATTTCGAATGGTCAACTTGTCTGTTTCAAACTGAGTTAAGAGAAATACTTCATAAACATCAAATTAATGATTAAAAACATCAGTGTTAATTGCTTTTAACTACGCTCGCAAGTAGCATTTCTTCCTGTCTCGAGAACTAATGCTTCTCTAAAAATAAGTATCCTGATTATCATTGAAACCTTTTAAAGATTTTGAGGAAAAGGAAGAGAATAATCATATATTTAGTTTGCACTTTTATCGATGAATTTTAAAATACACAAATTGAATTCAATCAAGCATTCTTTTAAGAGTCACGTGAAAGTGATGACTCGGAAACAAACGTCCGGATTTCTAAATTATTAATTGACAGGTTCGGAAACCAAAGTCTTTACAAGTTATGGAGGAGGAAAAGGTAATTATAAAGTTGATTCTGGCTACTGAGACGAATTTCCGTGGCATTTTAAATTTAGAAGAGTCACCTTACTTGTTTCAAACTGAGTTAAGTGAAATCCTTCATAAACATCAAATTGATGATTAATAAAATATCGGTGCTGATTGATTTTGACTATGCTTACAAGTAGTAATTTTCCCTGTTTCTAAAACTAATGTTCTTTTAAAAATAAGTATACTGACTAACATGGTTGGATTGGAGACTGAAACCGTTTAAAGATGCTGAGGAAAAGGAAGAGAATAGTTTGCACTAAATCAATGTATTTTGAAATATACAAACAGAATTTAATCAAGCCTTCTGTTTAGTAGGGTGCATGAAAGTAAGGACTTTTCGAAAACAAATGTCTGGATTTCTAACTTATTAATTAACAGGTTCGGAAACGAAAATCTTTACAAGTGATGGAGGAGGAAAAGGGTAATTAGAAATTTGATTCCGGCTATCGGGACGAATTTCGTGGGATTTTAAATTTCGAATGGTCAACTTGTTTGTTTCAAATGGAGTTAAGAGAAATGCTTCATAAACATAAAATTAAAGAATTATAAAAAATTAGTATTAGTTGCTTTTATCTATGCTTGTGGGTCGAAAGTTTTTCATATTTCGAAAACTAATGTTTTCCTAAAAATAAGTACTCAAATTATTGATGGGTTGAAGACTGAAAACTTTTAAAGATACTGAGAAAAAGGAAAAGAATAATCACAAATTTAGTCTGCACTATTATCAAGGAATTTTGAAATACACAAACTGAATTGAATCAAGCCTTCTTTTTAATAGAGCCATGTGAAAGTGATGATTCGGAAACAAACGTCAGGATTTCTAATTTATTAATTTACAGGTTCGGAAACCAAAGTCTTTACAAGTGATGGAGGAGGAAAAGAGTAATTAGAAATTTGATTCCGACTATTGAAACGAGTTTCGTGGCATTTTAAATTCCGAATGGTCGACTTGTTTGATTCAAGCTGAGTTAAGAAAAATGCTTCATAAACATTAGTATTAATTGTTTTTAACTACCTTGCTCACATACACAAATTAAATGCAATCAAGCATTTGCTTTAGTAGAGTCACGTGAATGTGATGACTCGGAAACCAATGTCCGAATTTCTAACTGATTACTTGACAGATTCGGAAACCTAAGTCTTAACAAGTGATTTAGGAGTAAAAGGATAATTATAAATTTGATTCCTTTTCGTGATATTTTAAATTTTGACTGGTCAACTTGTTTGCTTTGAATTTTGAACTGAATTAAGTGAAACGCTTCATGTATATGAAATTCAAAACTAATAAAAAAATCCATGTTAATTACTTTTAACAATGCTTGAAAGTGGCAGGTTTTTCTTGTGTTTTTTTTTTTTTTTTTTTTTTTTTAAATAATTAGCCAGATTTTCAAGGATGGATTAGAGAATAAAATCATTTTCAAATGATAAAGCAAAGGAAGAAGACAATCATAAATTTTGTTTGTACTTTGTGTATTTGAAAATTTATTGATCAAACTGAATTAAATCCAGGCTTCATATGTATTCTAATGAGCCTGGAGCGAACTGAGGATGTCCGGTTCATCATCTGATAAGCAAGTCTATGTCATGGGCAGGCACAATAAATCAATAGGCCGGAAATTCCTTCCATTAAATTCCAAGAAGAAACCTAATGTAAGAATTTCGTTATGGAAGGTTAGTTTGAAATTACCTTGGTACAATATGGGTGCATTGTAGTTTCCAATTATTAGTATGATTCCTAGATAAAATTGAATCTGCTACACACTTGCGCTTAAGTGGGGAATGACTTTAGAATAGAATAGAATACTTGGCATTTAAAAACATTTATATTAAAATCATTTAAATAACCTTACCTTTTAAACTAAATTAAATTTAAAAATTAACTGTAAGTTAACCAGTTAATTTTTATACATAAAAAAGAGAGGAATCATTTTTATACATAAAAACTAACTGATTAACAGCAAAAATGAGATATATAGTATGAGTGATTTATAGCAAAATATGTTAACTGTAATTTTATATATTTCTGAAACTGTTTATAACGAGATTGTTATTTTTATTTTTAAATTTAAGTTACTCTTTAGTAGATTCTAAAAATAAAGATTTCCCAAATAATAGAGAAAAGAAGTCATTATATATTTGTTCGTTTTATTATTACTTGACCAGTTTAAAATTTGTCATCCAATTATTTGAAAATAAAAAAATTATTCCTCTGATATTGAATTGCAAAAATGGGCATGGAGTTGAACATGTTTTTTTTTTTTTTGAAATTTGAGATAAAGCCTGTTTTAGTTATGATTTAATAGTTTTTTTACGTTGATAACTGATTTATTTATTTGAAAGACGCTATGTTTCTAGACGCTATGGCTTTTTATTACAAAAAAGCTAAACTAAAAGCGTAACTCTAGAAACATAAGAACTTAAGATTTATAGTTCTTATGTTTCTAGACATTTTAAAATAATTTTGAGAAATTTTTTTTTCTCAAAATAAAACTTTTAATGAGCGGCAATTTTTAATTGATGACCTAAAATTTGGTACAAGTACACTAACCAATTTTTATAAGACATATGTTCATTTATAAGTTCACATGAAATAAATTAAAAATGAACGGCTAAAATTTCATTTAATAAACACAATTCCCAGGTGGAATTCTCAACCTATATATCTTATATAAAAGAATTTGTGAACATTAAAAAATTATCTAGCAAGACTTTCAAAGAAAAATTTTAAGAAAGCAAATGTTCTTATAATTCGAACTTAAGTATTAAAAATTAATACGTAAATATGTTCTTTTTTAAAACTTATAACTATATACAGCGATTTTTAATTATGGAAAACAAAAATATATTCGATAAACAGACACCAAATTATAGTATCTAATCAAATTTAAAAGCGCAAAGAAAATTTATTTTCGCACAGAAGTTTACAAATAAATAAAATATTGATAAAACAAAGTTTAGGAAATATATAACAAAATTTTTTGTCTATATCCTTTAGTATATATTCTTATATTTCTTCTTTTCTTTGTTTTAAGATTATACAAAATTTAAAAAACTTGATATATAATTGACGCTCAAATCATAAATGTAAGTGTGTGTGTTGTTTATCAAGTATTTATTTAATAAATCAAATTAAAAAATTATTATAACATGAGTTTTCAAAATGTTTTTAGACGAAGGTGGCTGAAAATTATTTTTCATTTTTTTTTTTTTCCTCTATCTATATTAATGTATATATAATTCTTAAGATAATGCTAGAGTTTATTATTCTATCACCTTTTTTGTTGAATCCTTTTTATCTATTTCCTTTAGTATATATTCTTTCATTTCATCTTTTCTATGTTTTAGCATTATACAAAATTAAAAAAAAAAAAACTGGATATATAATTGACACTCAAATCATAAATCTAAGCGTGTGTTGTTTATCAAGCCTTTATTTAATAAATCAAATTGAAAAAATTATTATAACATGAGTCTTCAAAATGTTCTTAGATCAAGTTAGCTTAAAATTATTTTCCAATTTTATTTCCTCTATTTAAATTAATATATATATCTTAAGATAACGATAGAGTTTATTATTCTATCACTTTCTTGTTGAATTTTTTCCTAATGAAAGTAATATAAAAAAATCTGTCGATATTCTATCTTTCTACAAAAAAAAAAAATAATAATAATACCTTTCCAAATCCTTGAGTTTTTTTTCTTCACAAATATATGCAGTTTGTTTATTAGTTCTTGAAAATTGATAGCATTTGAACTGTGCAATTTACCATGAAAACTTTAATTTCATAAATTTACTTTTATCAGGTGTGTATTATTCTATCACTTTCTTGTCAAATCATTTTCTAATGAAAGTAATATAAAAATGTATGTATGTCGGTATTCTTATCTTCCCCCCAAAAAAAATATTACTTTCAGAAGATCTTAAGTTTTTTTTTCCCAAATGCATGCAGTTTGTTTAATAGTTCTTGAAAATTGGCAACAATTAAACTGTTTAATTTACCATGAAAACTTTAGTTTCATAAATTTACTCTTTTCAGGTTTATTAACTCTATTTGGTTTAAATACATTTCCGTTCAAACGCATTTGAATATCCCCTTTTTCCAGTCAGAAATCTGATTACGAAATTAACATGGAAACTACGACAAATTATAAAGTCCGCAAAATCGACTTTTCCGAAAACTATCACTTTCGCGAATCCGAAAGGTCGATGAATCCAAAGGAAGTTCTCACTTCATAAACCACTTCCGAATCATTAACTCCAAGTTCGAATTTGGGATTGCTTTTTACCGTGGGAATGCAATTTTGTTGACTGATAACAATTGTCGTTTCCGAGATGAAGACCTCTTAGAGAGAATGCAGCAACATTTATTGACACAGCTTCACTGTGGAAACAGCGGAAGCTCAACATACCCAGCTGCAACAAACAAACGTTTTGCGAGGATATATTCAATTCGACTTGCCATAAAAAGTCGAAAATACTACATGGGAACAGTAAATACTGACCGTTAAAAGGTCACGATTCAACAAGACTAAATGTGGCGATCAATCGAAAGAATCATCTTTGCCTAATACTTAAGATGGAAGTGTAACTTTTTTTTTTATGTTTAAAGTATTGAAGGTCAACAAGTAGTTTAATTTACCTATAGTAAACTGTTTGCTTTTCATGTATTCATCAATTCCATGATTTTAATCAATGGATTGTGATATACCAATTATTTCTATATAAAAATGCAATAGATTTATTTCTGTATTTTATTTTTTTACTTACAAATATAAACATAATTTTTGGTTTGGTTTTGTGATGTAGTTTTAATTGTCATTTAGTTTCTAAGCAACTCTAAAATAAATGGATTTTACCTCTAAAAGTATTATTATTTATTAGAAATTTTATAATTATCTTTCAAAATGAAAAAATAATTGTTAACTAATTTCGTCAAAGTATCCCTTATTTTGATGATAGTTTAGTACTTAGTTTTTCTATCCTATCATCAAAAGTAATAACATTATTATTTTATTTGCATGGTATATTTTTTAATAGTGCATGTTTCAATTTTTTAAGTGCAAGTGTAAATTTAAATTTTAAAAATTGCTTTAAATAAATTGGAATCTTTTATACTAATTCAATTAAAATGCGCTTATGGGGTTTTTTTTATATAAAAAAGCTTATTATTACAATATAAATTCGTCATTAGGTAAAGGTATGTCAGATATTGTTTCAATATTTCTATGTTTAAAAATAATTGGATTGAACTGACGCTTTATGTGCTATTTTTTAATAAATTATTTATTTAATACTGGCAATTCTCATTATAGTTTACATTTTTCTAGAACTCATATTAATATACCATGTAAAACTCATTTTTTAAGAACATAAAAAATGTATTTAGGATAAATAAAGAGAAAACATGTAAATATTTCTCATGAAAATTGACAAATCAAACGAAATATAATGTTCATATAGTAAGCCTAACATTCCACACATTTTTATTATTTTACTCATAAATTTAGTTTATTTATATTATAAAAGATTTTAAATGACTTTTACTTTTAAGAATTCGAAATATTAATTATAATATTAAGCTTGTAAAATTTACATACTATAGACCAGTATAATATACTTATACTATATACAAGTAATATACTTATATAAAATCGAAGAAGTAAAATTATTTCTAGCAATTTATACAAACAGAATTAGAATACAAAAAAATTTAAATATTCTAATTATATCATCAAATTAAAATTATTATAAATCCAAAACGAAAGGACCCCTCCTTTATTTAACCAAATCAAAAAAGTAGGTAATAATTTAAGATAATTAAAAACTAATTTAAAATTAATTCTCCGCCTGATCAATAAAATATTAAAAGCAAAATTTTATTTTATAGTTACATAGTTACAAATATTTAAAAAACAAATGTCGAAAGTAGTTAAAACTAATGCGCGTTTCATACGAATCTACAAGGTAAAATTCAAAAAAGAAGAAACTAAAACATGAATGAAATATTTTTTGCTTAATTATTCTCCAATTAAAAAAAATCCCAATTCTATCAACACTAAATAAGTTAATTCCCAGCGTCTAAATCAAATAATTGCAAACTTTCAATGTTCACTTTTCAGATTAATTCACTGAATAATACGATAATCTAATGATTGATGTAAACACAGAAATCGAATCAATTTCAAATGCTCTGTTTACAAATAAAATGCAAACAGATGGAGAAATTAAAACAAAATGGAGTCGTTCATGGAAGATGTCTTTATTCAGTTTTGAGCGAAGAATAAATATTTTTAGCATTTTTTTTTTTTTTTTTTTTTTTTGTGAAGTGATTATATTACAGAAATGCAATACTGATTTTTGAATGAATGTATAATTTAAAATGAACAAGGTAATTATATTAATTACTTGTTCTACTATATATATCTCGTAATACTATATATTACATAGTTATACTACTCTGTTTATAAATAAAATGCAAATAGATGGTGAAATAAAAAGAAAATGGAGTCGTTCATGGAAGATGTCTTTATTTAGTCTAGAGTGAAGAATAAATATTTTATTATTTTTTATTTGAAGTGATTATATTACGAGAAATACAATACTGTTTTCATCACTGAATGTGTAATTTAAAATGAACAAGGTAATTATATCAATTACTTGCTCTACTACATATACCATGTAATACTACATACCTTGTAACACAAAAAATTGAATCAATTTCAAATTTCTTTGTTTACAAATAAAATGCAAATAGATGGAGAAATTAAAAGAAAATGGAATTGTTCATGGAAGATGTCTTTATTCAGTTTTGAGCGAAAAATAAATAAATAAATAAATAAATATATATATATGAAGTGATTATATTACGAGAAATGCAATACTGTTTTTTTTCGATGAATGTGTAATTTAAAATGAACAAGGTAATTATATTAATTACTTGTTCTACTACATATACCATGTAATACTTCATATTAAATAGTAATACTACATATCTTGCAACACAAAAAATCGAATCAATTTCAAAATGCTCTGTTTATAAATAAAATGCAAATAGATAGAGAAATTAATAGAAAACGGAGTCGTTCATGGAAGACGTCTTTATTCAGTTTTGAACGAAGAATAAATATTTTTAGCTTTTTTTTGAAGTGATTATATTACGAGAAATGCAATACTGTTTTTATCAATGAATGTATAATTTAAAATGTACTATGTAATTATATTATTTACTTATTCTACTACATATTTCGATTGGATTATAGTAATTAATATTAAAATCAAATTTAAATATACAGCAAATAAAATATCTTTAACTAACATGCCTGACAGATTCGTTGCTACATTACTGTATAAAAATTATGTAATATTAAATTTTGAATGATAAAATGAATCGAAAATTTATCTTAATGAATTACTTAGAGATTCAATATCATATTATTATTGAATATCATATCATTGTTATAGAATATTATGTTATTATTTAATATCATATTATTATTATTATTATTGAATATTATGTTATTATCATATGATTGAATATTATTATAATATCACATTATGATATCAGTTATCAATATCGTATTATGCTGTCATTTAATTATCAATATAGTATTATGATTTCATATTTGATTTGATTGATTATGATATCTCTTATATTTGATATCTTTCACATTTTATTTGATTAAGATTTCATATTATATTTTCATACGTCATTTAATTGAGTATTATCGAACAGCAACTAACGAATAGTAGTTAACAAGCTCCTAATGTGAAATTATGTGCTGTTTTATCTTTTCCACAAGACCGCGTAAATATCTTTCACCATAAAGCGAAATTCATTTTAATAATTTCCAAGAATTCAATGATCTTAGATATTTTTGCACATAAAAAAAATTCTGCAAAACCTTATGAATGACATTCGTTAGCAGATATATATAGCATGTAAATATTATAATAATCACAAGCCTGTTTAAAACTGTCTTGGTAATAAATAATATGAATAATGGATTTTAAACTAATTGTTGAGTTAATAACTTTTTATTATGCGAGAAAAAAATTAGAATGACAATCCGTTACACTAACTTAAATAAGATTTACAGAACATGCATCAAACACATTCGGTGCCTTCTAAATAAAATAATTCAGAGATTTTCAAACATTTTACCTTTGCATCCACTTGAGCAAGGAAAAAATTAGCAAAATTGAGCATGTCAACTCATTTTTAAACTAAATAGCACAATAAATTAAAAATTTTTTCATAATAATTATATGAACATATATATATATGTGTGTGTGTGCAAAATTGCCTTTAAGGAAAAAACCATAATAGTTAAGCGTGGAATTTTTTTAGCTAGTTTTTTTTAAATATCGTGTTATCTAAAGTTTTAACGATTAAAACTTAAAATCCCTTTTATTGCCATTAAAATCCGTCGTAAATAATATTTCCTTCCCTATGACGCTGCTCTTTTTGAATCTATACGACTTGGTCGATTGCCAGTTTTTCACGTGATCGGTGGTCGAACTATGTATATGTTTCAAAATTAAAAAATATTCAAATATTGGGCTTCAGTATTAAATCGTAAAGGCGACAACTGTCAAATAAGTATTCCATTCCTCTTGGAAAAAATAAACATTTAAATATCACGAGTCATCAATGCAATGGGCCTGCATTTAAGATTAATTTTATCCAATATCAAAAAAACCTTCCTGAAATATTTAGAAATGCTTGCTCTTCAACTATAACTTCATAGCAGCCATTATATAAAGGTCATTCTTGCCTACGTAAATTAGAACACAAGAAATAAACGAACACTTTTTACTTCACTTAGAATGGAGAATGTCTTACTGACTAGGAACAGAAATTCAAAGTAATTAAAGCTGGTAACCTAAAAAAGATTTTTGCATATTTTTATTTTTCGTTAAATTTCTAATTAGTCCTAAGGTAATTTAATTTTTATTTGTAGGAAATACCTCCAGCCAATCTTAGTAGTTACATAGTTTGGAAATCACTAAAATAATCAGTAACACGTCTAGTTTAGTAGCACCTCATTAAAAGTTTGAATACAATGAAATTGAATATTCACGATTCCGCACTAAACATTGCTCAAGTATCAAACTCAATACGTAAATGAGATCCAATTTCAGATGAATGTGGGACTATGGATTTTTGAAAACCCAATGCCATTCATTTCCGGAAGAGGTATCTTTAAAGAAAGCCGGAAAGTAAACATTAATTATGCAACTTCAATCCAATAGTCATGGCATAAGTTTTCATTTGCAGTCATAAACAGCAAATCCATTTTTCTTCGGCCTCTTTGGGTGGATGTTGAATGAGTCAGTTACGAAGAAAATGACATGAGTCAATTCGCTGAAGTTGCCATAAAAATTTCATTACATAAATGAAGCACAGAAGAAAATTTCAATAATTATATGATTAAGAATATTTGCAATAATTGTATGATTGTTATTATATGATTAAAAATTAATGATTTCAATAATTGTATGATTGCAAATATATGATTAATAATTAATGAGTTCAATAATTGTATGATTAAGATTACTTGCAATAATTGTATGATTAAGATTACTTGCAATAATTGTATGATTAAGATTACTTGCAATAATTGTATGATTAAGATTACTTGCAATAATTGTATGATTAAGATTACTTGCAATAATTGTATGATTAAAATTACTTGCAATAAGTATATGATTGTAATTGTCTGATTGTAATTATATGATTAATAATTAAGGATTTCAATAATTGCATGATTAAGATTACTTGCAATAATTGTATGATTAAAATTACTTGCAATAATTGTATGATTAAAATTACTTGCAATAATTGTATGATTAAAATTACTTCCAATAATTGTATGATTAAAATTACTTGCAAAATTGTATGATTAAAATTACTTGCAAAAATTGTATGATTAAAATTACTTGCAATAATTGTATGATTAAAATTACTTGCAATAAGTATATGATTGTAATTGATGAAGATTATTTGCAATAATTGTCTGATTAAGATTATTTGTAAATATATTTTAAAATAGCACAAAGGCTTTATTTTAAAGCAATTTGAATTTCAAGTACAAAAAATACAAGTATTTTAAGTAGAACTCTGCATGTTTCGATTGTAAATAAAAACTGATTTAAACTCGAAAATGCCATTTTATTATAAATTTCGAAATATATCTTCGCGTTATATTTATCACATTTACATATTTCTTTAAAAAAAAAGGTTTTGTTCAGAATAATAAAACTTTTACATAATTTTGAAGACATACTTCAACGCAAATTTTGGCCATCGGTTATTATAAAAATAAATTGTTAAGTACAAGTGTTGAAATCAATCTTAAATGTAATTTAAAGCATTTTTAAACATGAAAAACAGAATTGGATAATTTTAACTTACAAACTGTAACAACATTTTGATAAATTCAGAATTCATAGCCTATAAATTTTATTTTTATTTATGATTCATAATAAAATATACAAATAAACATTATTAAGTTATATAAAATAACAATTATTTACATTACAATTGTTTAAATTCTAAATTCTCCAATACTTTTAAAACATTTCGAAGCACTTAAGTTGTTAATAAATACTGTTGTGTAAATAAAGAATTACTAAATTTTTTTATAAAATATGATTAAAATAAACAGTTGAATATAAGGGCTTATTTCAATTTAACTATATAATTAGAAATTAGTATTTTTAAAACTAGCAGTTATTAAACATATTAAAATGAAAGATTCTTATTTTCAATTTTTCTTTTGAAACTCATCTAATCAATATGTAAAAAAGTTGACATTAATATTTTTTGGGAGTATTTCGGAATATTTTTTAAAAGGTGAATATATTTTTCAAAACTTACGATCATGAATCATAATAATGAATTTTTTAATAGTTAAACTTTGAAACGATCATATGAAATAAAATTTAAAAATACCATTCCTAACTTAATTCCATTTTTGTCCTTGAAAATATGCAACAAACATGTAATGTATCAGCGTATATTACATTAATTTATAATTATCTTTTATACAATGTACATATCTGATTTAATCAAGTCAACATAGTAGTATGATACATCAATAATGCTTGAAATTAAAACAATTAAAAAATCTTTTTTGATCGAGATGATCAATGCTAAGTTATAAAATCTTCTGAATACAAACTAAACTCAAATATGATCTACAATAGGTATAAAGATTTTTAGAACTAAATATATGCAATAATTTAAAAATCTTAATCATTTAGATAAAATAATTAATATTAATTGTTTATTTCTACTTCTTTTTCAAGCATGATTCAATTTATAATAATATAATATCAAATATTGCACAAATTAATTGATATTTTTTCTAAAACCTTAATAATGTAGGGTGTTTTAAACGATAAAATAGTATTTATAGTAATACTATTTGTAGTAATAGTAAAATAGTCTTATTTTTAGAAGAAAAAGAAATAATGCTAAAATTAAAAATGAATAATCTTATAAAAATTTCCTTTAAATATCAAAAATTAAAATTTTCCAAAAGATATTAAAAATATATGAAATCAAATAGAAATTATTTTTCTAAATCTAATATTTTTGCTAATATTGACGTTTTAATTTTAAAATTAAAAATAAAATTTATAATTAATTAATAATTTAATTTATTTAATCTAATTTATTTGATTTTTAAATTATCTTTTAATTTATTTAATTTAGAAGTATAAATAAGAAAGATTAAAAAATAAGCAATCATTAAAAAATAAAAATATATATATGTATATCATTTCTGTAAATTAAGAAAAACAAATTTAAAAGAGAATCTGTTTATTTTAATTTATTGTTTCAAACTCCAAGGAAATAGTGTCAACAGAAAGTGATAATAAGAAAGAATCTTCCGAGAACTTTATTTAAACACGATTTTCAAGGTTACTGCTTCGCCTACAAGGAAAACGTTGGTTTATTTCGCTAACATATTTCAATCGAGATGAAACAATGTTGTAATAAATTGTTGTTTCTCATTATTTTAATGCAATCAAAATCATGGTAATTCGTCAACGCCTTTGTAGGTGTCTTTTTTACTTTATGCAAGTTACATTGAAAGGTTACATTGGTTTATCTTGTTATTTTATTGTAATGAAGTATTTCGAAACAAGTTATCAAAACAAACTCAACTATTGACATTTTTTTAATATGAATGATAAGTTAAATAAAGATATGAAAAAAGTATTATGCAACATTATCACAATTCAGAAGAATGTGAAATGATTATTTATTATGTTTGAAAACCTAGTACATGTTTTTACTCTTCATTGATTTAACAAAAGTGTATGTCTATTATTTAAAAAAATAAATATTAATTGTGGATAATATAATGCACATGATTTAATAAAATGCAAATAATCAAATTAGGAATTATTTTTAAAACCTAAAAAAGTAACTTTTTTTTTTTTTTTTTTTTTTTTATTTACATAAAAAATAAAAATTTTAACTTTTATATATTATAAAAATGAATAAAGAAGAGTGACAATAATTAGAATAGATGACAATAATTTTAATACAATTAATATAAGGTAATAATTTTTTAATTTTTTAATTAACATTAAAAAAGAAAAGATTTTGTAGTTATATTCCATTCTTAATAATTGAATGAAAAATTTTCGAAATACAACTAAAATTTAAAAAAATGCAATATCCTTTCAACTAATAAATTATTAACATTCCAGTTTACACTGAAGTGACAAAAGTCATGGGATAGCAATATGCAAATTTTCAGATGGCAGTAGCATCGCGTAGAACAGGTATAAATGCTCAGTGCTTTCGCAGAGCTTTCATTTTTGTTCAAGTTATTCATGTGAAGAGGTTTTGACGTGATGATGACCGCACGACGGGAATTAACAGACTTTGAACGCGGAATGTTAGTTGGAGCTAGACGCATGGGTCATGCCATTTCGGAAATCGTTAGGGAATTCAACATTCCCAGATCCACTGTGTCAAGAGTGTGCCGAGAGTATGAAATTTCAGGCATAACATCCCACCATGAACAGCGCAGTGGTCGACCACCTGCACTTAACGACCGAGACCGGCGACGTCTGCAAAGAGTCGTAAATTCTAACAGACAAGCAACACTGCGTCAAATAACCGCAGAAATCAATGTGGGACGTACAAGGGACTTGTCTGTTAGAACTATGCGGAGAAATTTGGCTTTCTTGGGCTATTCCAGCAGAAGACCGACTCGAGTGCCTTTACTGACAGAACGACATCGCTTACAGCGACTCTCGTGGGCACGTGAGCATATCGGTTGATCCCTAGATGAATGGAAAACCGTGGCCTGGTCCGATGAGTCCCGATTTCAGTTGGTAAGAGCTGATGGTAGGGTTCGAGTGTGGCGCAGACCCCACGAAGCCATGGACCCAAACTGTCAGCAAGGCACTGTTCAAGCTGGTGGTGGCTCCGTAATGGTGTGGGCTGTTTTTTCATGGCATGGACTTGGTCCTCTGGTGCGACTGGACCGAACATTGACTGGAAATGCTTATGTTTAGCTACTTGGAGATCACTTGCAGCCATTCATGGACTTCATGTACCCAAACAACGATGGGATTTTTATGGATGACAATGCGCCATGTCACCGGGCCATAACTGTTCGCGATTGGTTTGAAGAACATTCTGGACAATTCCAACGAATGATCTGGCCACCTAGATCGCCCGACATGAATCCCATCGAGCATTTATGGGACATCATCGAGATGTCTGTTCGTGCCCAAAATCCTGCACCATCAACGCTTTCACAATTATGGACGTCTATCGAGACAGCATGGCTCAATATTCCTGCAGAAGACTTCCAACGACTTGTTGTGTCCATGCCACGTCGAGTTGCTGCACTTCGCCGGGCGGAAGGAGGGCCGACACGATATTAAGAGGTATCCCATGACTTTTGTCACTTCAGTGTATTATATCCATAAAATTCAAGACGAATTTGAGAATAAAACTACTATCACATTTTTTAAATACTGAATTGTATTCTCCTTTTATTTCACTAAAAATGTTTTGCTATTTCTTTGATTATAATTATAAACTGTAAGAAATTATTATGAAAGTAAGTGGGGGGGGAATAAATTAATATGGGATAATATTTTACATTGTTTATAACGGTTACGCATGATTTCTCAGAAATTCATTTTCCTTTTAAGTGTTGTATAATTTTTACGAGAAAATATCCGTGAATATCTACTCACTAATGATGATAATTAATTAATTATTACAGAATGGTATCAGTCTCTGATCTAGAGAGCATTTTTGTTTTTATTTATTTATTCATTCATTTATTTATTTTTATTATTTATTTTTTTAATTAATTATTTATTTATTTTTGCAGTTATGCTTAAAATATTTTTTGAGATTTCTCTTTTTTTAATTAAGAATATATTTTAAATAACATACAGATAATTCACACTGAGATATTAAGATAACGCATATCTCTCGGAGAAAACCTTCTCTTTCTATTTCACTTGCACTTACTAATATTTTAATTGGAAAATACAAAAGTTTTACTTCTTTCATCATAACATTCTTTATACTCGTTCGCCCTTAACTGATTTTTTTATATAGATTTCTAAGAAATAAATAAATAAATAAAGTAAGCCTAAGTTTATGTAAGACTGATCACAGAAGGAAAAAAAATTGCTTAGTCCCCTGCTTCATCTGTATTTTTATAGGAAAAATACTTACGTTTGTTATATTTAAGAAAAAACATTTCTATTTCCTTTCTGCTTCAGATAAAACGAAGTTAATTAACGTTCAGCTAACGTCTAACGTTTCAGCTTCAGATTTTGTCTGGCAGAAAAGGTTTCATAATTCAAATAAAAGCTCTGATTTTCTTCCATCTAATAGCAATTTTAAAAGAATTTTAAATTAAGAATTTGATCCGGTGTCTTTTATATAAAAAATATGTTAAAATCGTACTTAAAGATGGCAAGATTTTTACCTTTGGCCAGTTTTTCTATAAAAGTTATTTATCAACTTTATACCAACCTTTTAAAGTCAAATTCACATGGAAATAAAATCTTAATACAGGTATATTAAAGCTACCCCCTGTACCTGCTTTTCTTCCTCCCATGAGACGATTGGCTTCTTGGACTTGATCTAGATGTCACTATCTACCAAGCGAGATAATTGGTTTGTTTCTCTACGTTCATTTTTTTCTTACTTTGGGCTAATTAGACAGGGACTCACAGGTAGTGAAATAACTTGGGTTCCGTGGTGGTTAACGTGGGTTCCGAACCACTAACAGACATCCATGTCACCGGCAGGATTAAAACCTGAAGCCTGTGGTACCAATGGCCAGAGACCAAGTGGGATAAGAAACAACAAACACTATACATTTTTTTCAAATGCTAAATATGCACTATTGTACAGGTAGTTTTACAATGAATAATAATAATCAACATCATTAGAGGCTTACAGGTGAGTATCTTTTGTCAGTTCTCAAAATCAACTACTTAGTCCCTAAATTTCCATGAAGTAAAGCAATTTACAAGATGTCAAATGTCTGAATTAACGGAATAATAGTTATGAATTATTTCAATTTTATTTTTTGATGTATAGTTTAAATTATATTATAGTTTTTTTTTAAATAAAATTTAGGTTGAATTGGATCCTGAACGGTTGGTGTACTTTAAAAAAAAAATAGTCCCTTAGCAAGATTGAACTTGACACTACCGGAACCTACAGTTTAACGTAGGTTCTGAACGCCTAACAAATATATCCGCCACCGCCAGGATTAGAACCTGAAGCCCGTGATGCCAACAACCAGGGTCCAAGTGGGATAAGAAACAACAAACACTATGCATTTTTTTCAAATGCTAAATATGCACTAATGCATATGTAGTTTTACAATAAATAATAATAATCAACATCATTCAAAGCTTACAGGTGAGCATCTTCTGTCAGTTCTCAAAATCAACTACTTAGTCACCAAATTTCCATGAAGTAAAAGCAATTAACAAGATGTCAAACGTCTGAATTAACGGAATAATAGCTATGAATTATTTTCATT
Source organism: Caerostris darwini (assembly GCA_021605075.1). Lineage (NCBI taxonomy): Eukaryota > Metazoa > Arthropoda > Arachnida > Araneae > Araneidae > Caerostris > Caerostris darwini. The sequence goes on along the minus strand of BPLQ01007882.1, from coordinate 93,404 downwards.
TTATTTTTTGATGCATAATTTTAATTATATTGTATTTTTTTGTGTTGAATTGAATCCTAAACGGTTGGTATACTTTAAAAAAAATAGTCCCTTAGCAAGATTGAACTTGACACCACCGGAACCTACAGTTTAACGTAGGTTCTGAACGTCTAACAAATATACCCGCCACCGCCAGGATTAGAACCTGAAGCCTGTGACGCCAACAACCAGAGACCAAGTGGGATAAGAAACAACAAACACTATGCATTTTTTTCAAATGTTAAATATGCACTGATGTATATGTAGTTTTACAATAAATAATAATAATCAACATCATTCAAAGCTTACAGGTGAGCATCTTCTGTCAGTTCTCAAAATCATCTACTTAGTCACCAAATTTCCATGAAGTAAAGCAATTAACAAGATGTCAAACGTCTGAATTAAAGGAATAATAGTTATAAATTATTTTCATTTTATTTTTTGATGTATAGTTTAAATTATATTATAATTTTTTTTAAAATAAAATTTGGGTTGAATTGGATCCTGAACGGTCCCTTAGCAAGATTGAACTTGACACCACCGGAACCTACAGTTTAACGTAGGTTCTGAACGCCTAACAAATATACCCGCCACCACCAGGATTAGAACCTGAAGCCCGTGATGCCAAAAACCAGGGACCAAGTGGGATAAGAAACAACAAACACTATACATTTTTTTCAAATGCTAAATATTCACTAATGTATATGTAGTTTTACAATAAATAATAATAATCAACATCATTCAAAGCTTACAGGTGAGCATCTTCTGTCAGTTCTCAAAATCAACTACTTAGTCACCAAATTTCCATGAAGTAAAAGCAATTAACAAGATGTCAAACGTCTGAATTAACGGAATAATAGTTATAAATTATTTTCATTTTATTTTTTGATGTATAGTTTAAATTATATTATAATTTTTTTTAAAATAAAATTTGGGTTGAATTGGATCCTGAAGGGTTGGTATACTTTAAAAAAAATAGTCCCTTAGCAAGATTGAACTTGACACCATCGGAACCTACAGTTTAACGTAGGTTCTGAGCGCCTAACAAATATACCCGCCACCACCAGGATTAGAACCTGAAGCCCGTGATGCCAAAAACCAGGGACCAAGTGGGATAAGAACCAACAAACACTATGCATTTTTTTCAAATGCTAAATATGCACTAATGTATATGTAGTTTTACAATAAATAATAATAATCAACATTATTGAAAGCTTACAGGTGAGCATCTTCTGTCAGTTCTCAAAATCAACTACTTAGTCACCAAATTTCCATGAAGTAAAAGCAATTTACAAGATGTCAAACGTCTGAATTAACGGAATAATAGTTATGAATTATTTCCTTTTTATTCTTTGATGCATAATTTTAATTATATTGTATTTTTTTGTGTTGAATTGAATCCTAAACGGTTGGTATACTTTAAAAAAAATTGTCCCTTAGCAAGACTGAACTTGACAGCACCGACTTGGTGGAAAAGAAGTTCGTTTCTTCCTTCTCCTTTGACTCACACCAGTGTTGAAAAGTGAAAGGAAATAATAATGGGTTGAAACGCAACTGCTAAGAAAAAGCGTCGGAGGTGTTAGATACCATTAATTGCTCAATATCTTGCTCCTTTCTGTTTGCGTCTGAAGATCGATTAAAAGCCGCCTAAACGATCAGCCATTTAGGAGTCCGCAAGAACAGAAAGAAATAATGACTTAATCAATAGCACTTTCTATTGCATCGCTAATTTCACTTAATTAGTCAACTTTAATTGTGAATCGCGGTATTAATTATCAACAATTCAGGTTTTAAGATTCATATTACATGTCAATAAACAGAGAAATTATCGAATTCCTGCGTGTCCGCTGATTTGCAGGGAGGAGGGGGGGAGTTCAATCAATCCGTGAAAAGTCGGGAGGAACGATGAAACAACGATTATCGATTAAATGCTCTCTTTTGCAAGGGATTAATCAACTCTGTTTGTTTTGGGTGATTCATTAGCACTTTCAGATTCAAAGATACTTTAAATATAATTAGCCCATTCAACAAAATTGGAGAGAAAAAAAAGGAAGGGGACTTCGAATTTTCTTTGTCTTTACCGATATTACAGCTCATAAAATTCGAAATTAGTTTGAAGTCCCTTCGAAGAAAACTTTTATTTCGATGGACGTCTCCGCAATGTCGTTTTACATTTAGCTACAAGATAAGAGTCATTTGTAACCCGAAACCAAAAAGTATCCCATTCAGTTTCGATAAAAGGAACCGAATTTCAAAATTCTCAATCTGCAACCGATAAATACATTAATCCAACGATAAATTACTCTTACTTCATTACTGGGTAGAAAGTTGCTCGTTTTTTAAGGGGAAAAAAGTATAATTTGTGGCAATAGTTTTGTCTGTTATGACGAGTTCAAACTCATTATCACGAAAACAGTTTTCTTTTTGTATTAAATATATGTAAACAAATATTTTTCATCACTTTTAGGCAATACAAAATTTTAAAATTCTCCATCTGCAACCGATAAATACATTAATCCATCGATAAATTACTCTTACTCTTACTTACGGGAAAAAAGTATAATTTGTGGCAAGACTTTTGTCTGTCATGATGAGTAGAAACTCATTATCACTAAAACAGCATTTTTGCACTAAATATAAATAAATAAATATTTTTCATCATTTTTAAGTAGTCAAACATATATTATCTAAACGGTATAACATCTTCCTTACTATTAAATCACGAAATTTAAAATATTTAATAATTTTTAATTGTGTTGATAGGATTAAACAAGTAAAAAATAAATGCTTATTTTCTTCTTTTTTCTGTATTGTAGCAATCATCATCATAATAATAATAATAATAAAATAACCAAGCTAAAACATGCACTTCATGTTATTTTACTTCTTTGGTGTAAGATTGCGAAGTTGTTTACTAAAAAGACTAATTTATCTGTATCTTTTCGAATGCAACCTCAATCAGAATAAAAATAATTCCTATATAATATATAAGATTTTATCAGTAATAAAATACAACTTTTGTGGGCGCTGCAAAAATGTTCAATATATACTCTCAAATGAAATCTATGCGGAATCAATTCAAATAAATAAAAACTATTTTATTAAATAATAAAATTTATAAAATTAAACTATTTTTATAACTGTTAACCATAAATCTATATATAACCATAAGTCTAAATATTGTAAATATATGCTTCGATTTCTCATAAGAAATAATGAATAGCAATAAGAATCATTTTATTAAATTGCTGACAATTGTAATCGTGATGACAATGATCACGAGGTGTCGAAAAATATTGTAAATATATGCTCACATTTTTCATAAGAAATAATGAATAGCAATAAGAATCAGCAATGAATAGCAATGAGAATCAGCAATGAATAGCAATAAGAATCATTTTATTAAACTGACTTGTTGTTTGTTTTTTATTGTTTATTATTGATTGTTTTTAAACAATTATGTTATTCTTTAAGCAAAAGATTTGGGATTCTCATTCCTTCGTGGATATAACAGAAGTAATTGTCAAACGCATTCAAAAATGCAATAATTGTACTAAAATAATTTTTAAAACTTTAAGTAATACTTCCAAATAACAAGGAGCATTAAAAAAATGAAAATTATTTGAAATACAATAACTTGAATTTAAGTCTAGATCTATAAAATAAATATGATATACTTTTAAAACAAAACTCTGACAGTGGAGAGAAAATTCGCCATTCCAATAAATAACTATACGAAGTCTTCTTGACATTTAATACTACAAAATTGTCCAATTTATTTAATAAAATTTAAGAAATTTTATAAGAATACTGTCCATTTCTAATCTCACTTTTTAAAATTTATCTTCTATTAATGAAGTATTTATTTATATCGAATATTTTTTATTAAGGAAGTTTTATAAATAGATGTAGATTTATTTATGAAGTATATTTATTTATAAGATATAGATTTATTTACATCGAATAATTCTTTTATTCAGAAATATTTATAAATAGATGTATATTTATTTGCATTAGATTTATTTATGATGTAGATTTATAAGAAAAAAAAATTCAGAAATTTTATAAAAAATTGCCGTGGAATTTTGCACTTATTGCACACAATTGATTCAATACACTTCGGGAGATTTAATTATACGTGTAATATGCAATTTTTCTCAACATTTGCACGAAAAATTTTATATACTTTTTATTTTTACTTAAGTTTATATACTTTTTAGAATCCTATACATAACAAATATATATTTTAATACTATAACTTCTTCTGATCTATTGTTTATATGAATATAAAAGGTAGCACTGTAAGTGTTCTATACAAAAACACTTAAAATATCGAATTTCATTATTTTTCTTTAATTTTTTTTTTTTTAATTTATGGCAAAATTTACAAGCGGATCATATGTATTAGTACACGAATTTTGTATATATTAGTACACGAATTTTGAATTTCATACAGCCATATTCCTCAAGAAAGAAGACTCGTTTCAAATCTAACCAGATTGACCAAGGCTTTGTTACTTTTTAAAAGATTCTGCTAACCATTTGTCGAACCTGTAGTTTTTAATTTATGGCAATATTTACAAGCGGATCATATGTAATAGTACACAAAGTTTGTATATATTATTACTACACGAATTTTGAATTTTATGCAGCCATATTCCTCAAGAAAGAAAGACTCGTTTCAAATCCAACCAGATTGGCCAAGGCTTTGTTACTTTTTAAAAGATTCTGCTAATCATTTGTCGAACCTTGCACAGTTCTTCATTGTCGTCCATCAAAAGCGGTCCCAGTGAAGTAAAAGAGGAAGGGGGACGTTTAAAGGTTGCCAGTGAGTGCTGGAATACCTACTTTTAATGGCGCCATTATCATGTTAATGAGTCTAAATTGATGGTGATCTGGCGAGGAGCCAACTCTTCACGTGACATTTCCACGTTGTCATCATCACTCCTCCTCCTCCACGACTGAACTTCCGAAAGAGGAAAAGGATTTAGCGATACAGATTTGCAACTACTAAAAGTGAACTGGACTTGATTGAGCCCACGATTCTAGAATAAAGACACATTGTGTCCATCCATTATCTAATAGTGGCTTCTTCACCATCATCCGGTATTGTTAATGAAAATTTCTTCCACAAGATATTTGATTATTAATTTGTTATTAATTATCTATATAAGGTGGGGGAAGACATTTGAAATCGGTACATCACAACTGTCACTCAAAAAAATAATAATAAATAAATACGAAAAATTTAAAGCAATTAAAATTTCTTTAAATTCAAGTTAGTAGTAAAATATTTCTATGGCGCTGAAATAATTTTTAAAACAATTTAATATTAGTTATAACTATATTGAATGATTAGTAAATTAATTGATATTGAATGAATATTGAATGAAGAAAATAATTTTATCATAGGTTTTAAGCAGCGTTTCTTATTTTAAATAATCATTCAATTTAAGGTATGATTCCAAGTTCACGTCAATTAAATTCATATTAATTGTTTTATAAACAAATAGACATTTTAAAATATTTTAGAAATAAAACTATGATTGTTTTGTTTTCATATTTAATTTTACTTCAGAGCTATGATGTTGAGCACTATTATTCGACTTCTGGTATATAGATTACTCAAGATTCCTTATTGGTGAGAATAATCCATCTGACTATATTTATTTATTGGTTTATAATAATAAAATTTATAAAGGATCTACATGTATTTCTAAATATTTTTAATATACCTTCAAATTTACTAAAACTTTAAAGCCCTTACATAAAGAGGAATATCCAAATTTTTTGGACCATGGGTTACATATATTGTTCCCCAAAATTGGAAGGGTCACAAACTCAAAATACTGAAGGATCATACAATAACTTTTCAAAAACCAAAAAAACCGATTAAAAGTGTTCTTAAATGTTCTCAGCCAAAAACGGTACGTGTGCAACAAACACTGAAATTACAATACATTTATATAAAGATGGTATATTTCTACATTCGTACTGCATATACAAATAGGCAAGTATTAAATTTTAAAAAATTTGAGTTTTGCTATAACTATCAATGTGGTAATTACACTGAGGTGTTACGAAAAAGGAATTGGTAAAGTTTGATAAGTGAGTAACAAGATAAATTTGATAATTGATAAGGGAGTAATTCGATAAGTGAGTAAGGAGAAATTTGATAATTGATAAGTGAGTGATTCGATAAATGAGTAATAAATAAATTTTCATTTTTTTCTCAATTTCCAAATTATGATGCTTACTCGTGAAATAAAACGTTTTCTAAATAATAATAGAGTCCTAATCATAGTCGAGTGGTAAAGCGAACAGCTAGTATGCAGGCGTGACCAAGTTCGAATCCACTAGTGATGTTCATGGTAGTCATTCCCTTCAAAAACGATGAGGCTCGATGGTGATTGTGATATGTGTGAAACATCCCACATCGACAGTCAGGCTATCTGGTAGGAGTTTTCCATGTTACTCCCAATGCGACATAAAATTATGCGGAATATACCATTTTTTATGTTAGAAGTTAAAAGAAAACTCAGTTAAAAGAACAGTGCCTTAATACGTTTTTTATTCAAATTACACAACCCTTATTGTTCAACTGTGATAATGTACGCAGCTGGTGAGAAGAAAAGTTAAGGTTTGAATCCGCTAGTGACATCCATTACAGTCACTACGTTTAGAAATGACATAACGCGATGGCGATGTGTAAAATGCCTGGCGTTACGCTGTGTGGTAGAAGTCTTGCATATTAGAGAGTTTTTGCATACCGTACGTTAGTTATCGTAGGACGTCCGTTAGCTTTTTCTCCCTAGCGCGCATGCTCAGTTTCCTATGAGCATGCGCGCTAGGGAGAAAAAGCTAACGGACGTCCTACGGTAACTAACGTACGGTATGCAAAAACTCTCTATTATCTTCAATGCAACACGCAAATAAGGGGCATTTACTTCCAAAATTCTCTTGAAACAAATTTATCTCCTTTTATCGCCTGTTCGTTGGCTATTCGTGGTATGCATAAGTGAAACATGAGGTCCGCCGATGTACAACAAAAAATTAAATATATACATCTAAGTTAACTGATAAGCATCTTAAATCTCTTTTCATAATTGACATTGAATAATTGATGCACAACTCCAGAACAATGTGAGTAGAAAAAAATTCCTTAATTATTGTTGCCATATTCAGTTATTCTGTCAGCAATTGTGTTTTTTACTCTGAATAAGTAAAAAAAATTAATTTTTATTTCTAATTATTAAAAAATAAATTTAGTGGACAAATTAATTGAATTGAAAATTGAAATTAATTTCAATTCAATTTGAAAATTCAATTAATTAAAATTCAATAATTCAATTTGAAAATTGAAATTAATTTTTTATGCAAATTAATTGAAGCACAAGACCAGAGCTTGGTTACTTGTTCGTAGGCCACAATTAGAAGATCATATGTTAAATCTTATCAGTTAATTAATAATAACTAAGGTTTTATTGTATTTTAATAGTTACTCACAATTAAAATATCTGGATAATTATACTTATAACACATAATACAACACTGATCTTATTATTCGATTTTTAAGAAATCAGCGATAAAATACTGTGAGGCAACAAATGTTACCAAAAAAACAGATAAGTGTTGAATTAAATGTAAATTTACTCTGTACAATTATGATAAGCTGAGGAGATGTTTTTAAAAGTTTTGAATTAGTTAAGTTGCTGAATCAAAATAAATAAATATCCCAAAATAAAGAGAGAAATGGAATTAATGTGAAAGAAACTACACCAAATTGATAAAAAAAAAATGATATAATTCATTAATTGTAAATAAAAAGGGGAAATGAAGAATTTAATACGTGATATTTAATTGATTTGAGAAACGTTTTAGTATTTGACTGGTTTTTTGTAATAGTCAAGCTCAAAAGTAGTTAGGCAAATGGTTTCTATTTTTCAATTTTTTTTTTATATTTATACCTGGAATAGACCATTTTTAAATATACTTTGATCTAAACAGGCCTTATCATTTTAATGCATTAGCTAGAAACAACCCACAGATACTTAATGTGTTTTTTTTTTAATTTTGTAACAAAGATTTGGCAATAGCTAATGCCTTGATAAACAACAGAGTTGAGACTCTTGTGCTAAAAAAAAAAATTAATAATAATTTGATAGGCCACTCCCTTTCTCAAACTAGAATGTTATTAAAAAAAGTTCTAGTCTACTTGTTTGCAATATATTAGAAAACATTAAACAAAATATTTTTCTGACATTTGCGCGTGTGCTTTTTTATTAAATAAGAACCATATTTTGGTCAATGTTTTAATATTTTATTAAAATCTTAAAGTTAAAAAAATTATTTATAACTTTTTAAGTAAAGTTGACAAACGATGAGGCTGTCCGAGGCCTTTGCATCCACGATTCACATACAGTAAGAATGAAGGATAAGAATTCCTCATAAAGCGACATTCTTCAATGTATACATAAGAATTCCTCATAAAGCGACATTCTTCAATGTATACGTAAGAATTCCTCATAAAACAACATTTTTCAATGTATACGTTAAAATCATGGATAATTAACCATAACTTATGCTATTTTGAGTGTTAGTTGAATTACGTTCAGTATAGCTTTCATGAGTTGCAAAAATCGCACAATTAAAAATATACGAATGTTCAACCCTGTCTGTTGCCTTCAAGTTTCTACTTTCATATTTATAACTTTTAAAGTGAAGTTCACAAACCATGATTCCGTCCAAGGTCTTTGCATTCAAGATTCACTCGCATACAGTAAGAATGAAAGTTAAGAATTTCTCATATATCAACATTCTCCAATGTATACGTAAGACTTCCTCATAAAACAACTTTCTACAATGTATACGTACGAATTCCTCATAAAACAACATTCCCTGATGTATATGTAAGAATTTCTCATAAAACAAGACTTCAATGTATACGTTAAAATCGTAGATAATTAACTATAAATTCTGCTATCTTGAGTGTTAGTTGAATCACGCTCAGTATATTTTTCATGAGTTGCAATAATAGCACAAGTAAAAATATACGAATGTTGAACCCCGTTCTTTGCCTTCATGTTTCTGTACTTCCTTCAAGTTTCTACTTACTTTAAAAATGCATGTGTTATGGTTCTATTGTGTCAAATTTACACAATAAAACCGTAACACATGCATTTTTGTTGTCGGCCGCACTCAAAATGGATACTATATTCACACATTAACTAAAAAAAAAAAAGAATATTATAAAAATCATTGAAAAAATCTTTGAAATCAGGCCTCATAAATGCTGCATCTCAATATGCTTACCCTTTAATCCATTCATTAGCATGTGATTCTGCATTGCTGAACTAACGAAAACTTTAAACATGTTTATCCCAAAACCTCATCTTTCCGAGTTGTAACAGTATGAAAGATATATAAACTTATTTATAATGCATGCGTAGGTGGTTTAATCTCAACTAAGCGGAATTTAATTAGTCATACAAGAATATTGTAATGGTTATTTTTTTTTATTAAATTACGCTGATCTAGCGTCGCATTGTATAAAAGGGAGAGGCAATTTACACATTCCCTTCCCCCTTCCCATATGTTAAATGCTATTCAATTAGGTAATTAAATATGTAAACAATTACTAGCAAAATGTAATCGATAACTATCCCGAGAATAGATAAATATTAGTGTGCAGTTCAATTCTCCCATCATACTGTTCCAATTTGTTTTTTATTATAACCTTCAGAATACGGAAACAAATTTGAGCGTGATAGTTGTTGAGTCTAATTAAAATATTTTTTTTTCTGCTTCAAGTGAGAGACTATACGATTACAAAGTCAACGATCTTTGTTGGTTAAATAAAAAATATGAACGGTGAATATATTTAGACTGAAAAATTGGGTACAATATTGGATTTTTTTTTTTTTATATTTCTAAAAGAAATTTTCATGGTCTTGAGAAAAGATAGGCAGCATGTAGCCCGCCATTGTTTTCTTTAGAGATCAAAAATTTCTTGCCATTTGTTATTTACAATGATAAAATATCGTTTTAAAATCAGTCTTGTACTTAAAATTATAAACACACTGAAATTTTCAACAATATAATTGAAAATCGAACTAACAATACAGTCTAAAACCGAACTTTCAACTTGCAGCAATATAATCTAAAACTGAACATTCAACTTGTAACAATATAGTCTAAAACCTAACGTTCTGAAAAGCTAACTGAATTGTAAGAGGTATTTTTTAACATATTTATTGAAGGAAATCCGTATGATATACATGCCATGTATTCATGGTAATTTTAAATTACATTTTAATAAAATGCTACAGAATATCAGAAAATTTGTAAATAGTCTGTAATTTTTCACAAATAATTTTTCAAAACACTTTAAGTAAAACATTATGGGAAGGACACATTTAAGGAAGCACATTAAGGAAGCATTTTAAAATCCAAGATAAGAAAGACATATCTTCAAATCTCACTTAATTTAAAAAAAACTTTTGTTAACAAAATATTATTATCCATTGTATCATTTTTGAAAGAAAAAAAAGATATTTTTAGAAGGGAAAAAACTCGATGGAAAACATTTTAAACTCTTTGCTTATGAGTTTAATTTTTTCATTGTAATACTTCTTCAAAGCCCCATTTTAAATAGAAGTTTTGTCATGCGAAGAAACATTCCGTAGCCAATACTAATATATATAGAAAATTAACATTTTAAAATGGAAAAGGTCTTGATTCAAAATTCGAAGTTTGATAAATTTTATATGTGGAAATCAAAATTTAATTATCCCAGACTAAGTGTTAAATAGTCCCTTTGATTGACGAATTATTTCTTTCTTTTTTAACTTTTAGTGTATATATATATACACTAAAAGTTAAAAAGAAAGAGAAAGAAATAATTATGTATATATATATATATATACATAATCCAGGAAAATTAATTTTATAAAAATTTGTTATTGTTTATCATATTGTTATCAGTTTTAATTTGCACTTGTTCTAATATTTATTGTTATTTTTTATGTTGAAACACTTTACTTAGTCCTTTTCTAATATCTTCTTTCCTCTGAAATAACTTTCAAATTCAAAAGTTTTCAAGCCTTCTATACTTTCATTGTTTATAAAATTATGCAGAATCTGCTTTCAACGAAAATTCTAACACATAATTTTTTAGTTGCTATTCCTCTTTCTAATCATTCAGTATACACATTTTATGATTAGAAGTCTATCTTTCTGATTTATATATTTTTAATTGGTGCGTGTATTGTATTGTAACGCATTACAAATATTTTGTATACTATGTTCATCGTAAATATTTTATTTCTATGTAGTTTATGCTCAAATTTACGCCTTTTGTGTCAGATTTATTCGTATTGGTTTCGAACTTTTTTTTTATTACTTGCTTGGCTCCTATCTTATATTTATTATATTACTTTTGTAAAATAGTATCTTCATTGTTCAGTCACTGAAACGTCAAAAACGAATACTGTGAAAATTTCCCTTGTATTTTCTTACATTCTCTCGCAAACCTCGTAATTTCTTTTCCCCTCGGGTCTCTTTCGTTCTTGCCAGATTTAGATAATTGTTGCTACTTTCTTTTCTGTCCTTTCTTCTGATTTTATCTGACTCTCATTTTTTTTTCTTTCTTCTGCCTTCATCGTGTGTTACACAAAGTCATCCACATCATTCTCAAATTGCAAAGGGAATTCTGAACTCTAGATACAATGATGTGGCGTAATATTAGTAGCTGTTGAATTTGTCTTGGGTTTATGAGCGTCCAGTTACCTTTCTCCCTAGTATGACCAATTATGCTGGATTGAGTTCATATCTGAGAATGTACTGCTAACCATTTGAAAAATTCCTTCGTTTAAAAGTAAATCAGATACCACCAAACAATGTGTGGCTTGGTAATGCCGTCCTAGAGAAGGAATTCATCCTTGATTGCTGTAAAGCAAGGACCAGAGCAGATCTGAGAATCGTATGTGCATATCATTGAATCATCAGTGATTAATCTCTGATAATTTATACATCGGTACATCCATTTTTTAGAGATATCAGCCCCACGCCATCACTCCGCTTCTCCAAATCAGACACATTTTGTGCCCAAATGTTGAATTATTCTTGGTGTCGCACAATCTATACTTATAAGCCATTTTTCTTCAAAAGAGATGCACTTTTGTCTACTTACCTTCTATGGACCATACAGTGCTGCGCTGCAAGCTTAACTTTTGAAACTGATGTCAATAACCCTCTGAAGGTGCTGTTGCATGAAGGGGCGTACATATAGCTATTTTTTCTTTCTAATGTTAAATAACATACCTTGTTTTGTATTGCTGCACGCCCACGAACTCATCCCAATCTTCACCTGACATTTATTTACAGGTACCGATTATTTAGTTTGGAAGCGACATTTGGGGAACTCTGAAGGGTTCCGCTTCAATGGATTGCTTTTGGCCATGACTAAACGATTAAACCACCCAGCTACCGATTCGATTAATTGTTGTTGTTAGGACATCGAGATGTACTTTTAAGTAGCATCAAAGCGTGTGAATTTTTTTTCTAATCCCATCCGATAAGAAATCTATTGGTCTCTTTTCACTTCTTTTTTAAAACGCGTAGATTTCTACATCACAATCAAAATTTGCATATTCCCAAGTTCGTAAACGAGATAATTTTCCTTTTTCAATTTCTTCCCTATATATATCTTTACAAATTTTCAATCGTTAATAAAATACTTTTTATTCATCCACTCGAGTTCAAATACATTTTTTTTAACTTGTAGTGGATGACACTTGATGTTAATACAGTTTTTTTAAATATTAATTAATATTATTAATATTATATTGTATTTTTTTTTTTTAGATTTAAGTTGCATATATCTACCAATAGATGGCGCCAGATAAACTTAAAAAATGAATGAAAATTATTTATAAAGGACTTTCTGCAATATGAAAAAAAAGTAGGAATTGACTTCAAATTTTTTTTTATATTACTTGTTTATGTTATAAACTAAAAAATTAGTCATAGATGTTCATATTAAACACATGGTATTCACTAATTGTTTTGTGCAATGTATACGCTTTGAGCATTATATTAATTGCACTTTATTAAAGATTTATTTTTTTAAATAAAACTTAGAATGAAAGGCAACTAAAACAATTATTTATTACACTTTTAAAATTTTTATTCCATTATTATATAAATAAAAATTATATTTCATAAGTATCGCTTATCACTTTAAACTTATTTATTTATATTTGATAAAATAGACAAGGGAGAAAATAAATTTAAAAAAATATAACATATTTCGTAATAATTTCTCAATTTTGGTTTTTTCTTTAAAATTTCCTTATTCGCCAATATTATTTATTTCCATTTAGCATAACATTGGCTGTGTTACTTTCTTACTATATTTTTCCTTCATTAAGTATATTTTATCAAATTCTTAGTTAGTGTTTTATTTCATTTCTATCTAACCTAATGAAAACATAATCAAACCACAAAACAAGAATGATTACAAGAAAGCTGCAATAATCCCAAGAATTAAATACAACCTAGATTTCCTTTAAGCTAAAACTTAAACTTTAAATACCTGTTAATTACTAAACTATTACAAAATCAAAACATTTGAAACCACAGACAGCACAAAAACTTAAGAAATGTCTACATCTCAAATGCGCTAATACTCGTTTGGAAAAAAGGAACAGTTAGAGTTAATAAATATGCTAATTAGGTTAATTAGCGCTCGCATTATTAGAGACAAGACCGTCATTAAATAACTAACAGCGGGAAGTCAAAGGTGAACCGATATTTCCCGCTTCAAAAGATCGAATAAAATTGAGACTTTCTTCGCCAAGTTTTAAGGAATACGGCTGAAGTTAGGGACAAGTTACCATGGTGACCGGCTACAGCATTTTACCGGTGGTTTTCCGGAACGCTTGTCAGTTGCAAAGGTCGCCAATTCAACGTCAGACTGACACTTCCGCCAAAATTAGCAGCTGCCAAATACTCAAAAAGCATGCTTTGTAAGTCGTTAGTGGTGAAAGCATAGCGATATTCATCAGAAATATGCTTTAATTGTATACATCTTTACACAAAAAAAGTTAAATTGGCGACTAAATGCATACTTTTTCCTGAAATCTAGTAATCGAACAACAGATAATCCAATAGTTATATAATAGCTACAATTGCAATTGTTAAATAAGTGTTTTAGATTTAATAATATTTTTGTAGTAATCAAGCGCAAAAATGATTAGTCCAAGGATTTTTATTTATTTATTATAAATACCTAAAAATGTACGCAAATATGTGTGATTCCAAATTGGCTTACATATATAAAGTTTAGGCATCCATTTTGTTTAAAGCAATTTTATAATTTAATTATTTGTTTAATGCAATTTTATAATGCAACATATTTTGGCAATAAATAGCATAAAGAAAAAAAATTAAGTGGATAGAAATATTGTATTCAGACTAGTTCATTAATAACAAATAATGTTATTTTGTGTGTAATAAAATAAAAATCCTTAAATAACATATTTTTATTATATTTAAATGTTCACTATTTTATTAAACTATAACCCTGTTTTAATCTTGTGTGTAAAAATACTTTAAAAAAATAACAGTTATAATTTTTTAGTAAAATGGACATATGAGAGTGCGATACGTGTTATGTGCATCCCTAAGATAGTGGAATTGACTTAAGCCATTGTACTTCACGTATCATAAATTTTGTTTAATATGGGTTGCACTAAAATATGATATTTAAAATAACACGGTTGTTTATTGCTCCATGAACGTCGTGTTTCAATTGAATAACAATAAAATTTCTATTTAGGCAAATTTCTCCATTTTGAATAAATTTAAAAAATTTCACGTCTTAGTTCAAATTTACAAGCACTGTACAAATTAATTCGAAATTTCATTGGTTTACATATCTGTTGCCTATCTCCAAATAAATAAAAGATTAAGATTATGATAAAAGGTTAAGATTTTTACAGAAGTGTTTTTAGAAGTGTTTCGTGCATGTACTACAATGCAAAAATTAATAAATTATTTCCCAAATTAACATGAATTTGATTCTCTTAGGATCTTTTCAGAGAATACTATTGGTCTATTTTGTATTTCATATCATTTGTAGGCTCTATTTATAAGAAAATTCAATAAAAAAAATTATTTAAACAAAAAATTTCTTTTAAAAAACGAACCTAAAAATTGAAAATTCTAACCACGTCAAATATTTAAGGGCTAAAAAAAAATAATTGCTCAAATAATTAATAATATTCAGTTATTAATATTATGAATATATATTTTAATGATATATTGGTACAATACCATACAAAATATAAGATTTTTTTAATGTAGCTATCTTGATTTAACTAATCTTAAAACTGATAATTATGATATGGGAAAAATATGTAAAGAAGGCGATTCCCAAAAATTTTTTACAGAACGGCCCTTTAAAGGAGACGTATCGCTCTTTTGAAAGATAATATTAAACGACCTGAAATATATTAAAAATTAACAAATTGAAGTATGGGAAAATTTTATAATAAAGATAATTAGATAAAGTTCATAAAAAAACTTGAGTTTTTACGATACATTATGTTGAAAAAAATTTTAAGTAAATCATATAACAATTTGATGACCAATAACACTTAAATATTTGGCTGTTTATTCAAAATATGAAATGTTACTTAATTATCCCTATTTTCAATATATATACAATGAATGATTAAAAATAAAATACCATTGATCATTTGGAACCTAAAATTATACTTTTCAATTAATAATATTTTTCTACTTTGTGTAAAACACTGTTATTTATACATCATTAATAAAAAATAAGAGAACTAAACACCAAGACTATAATAACATTTAGATTAACATTAAAAAAAAATTGGGGGAAAACAAAAATCTTTTCACTTGTTAAAAAAGAGGGCACTGGGGTTAAAGACTAAAGAACTGAACATATAACAAGAAAATATAATACATATGAAAATTTGAAATACAACGTGATTTATAACAAGAAAAAAAAAGCATGAAAGTAAAGTGAATAAAACACTATTTTGAATTGAATAATCCTTGAAATGGAATTAAGAAATTCCTTAAATTGGATTGTAACTTGGATATTCCTTTAATTTAAATCATCGTAAAGTGTTTATTTCAACTACTTACCTCTCCTAAGAAATCAAATATATTGGTAGCATTCTCAGTTTTCATGAATTTGAATTTCATTTAGATTTCTTTCCTTTTTTTATTACTTCGGCTTGCTTTTTATGCGTGTTTAACAAAGGCTAACGATGTTTGTCTGCTCACTTCATTGTAGTTGCTTTCTTTTTGTTTCAGTAATCAACTTGTAAACATAAGTCTGCGATGGCGTGAGATACAATTTCACACAAGCTTGTTTATTGACGTCATTTCTCACCATTGTCGCTTCGATTTCAGTCCGGTGTTACGAAGTTAATTCTTCACTTAACTAGGGAGACATTTGTTTCTTCTCACTTTTGTTGTTGTTCGCTCAAGTTCGCGGATCAAATTTCCTGTTTTCTAATTAATTTTATTGCATATTGAACTCCTGACTTCAATGTTTGCTGCAGTGGAGTTCATTTACCTTTTTTCTCCTTTGTTTCAAGTTAAATTTCTACGGTAGGTTTTCATTCATTTCTGTTTTAGAGGTTAAAAAAATGACAGTATCAAAGAAATGTAAACTTTAAAAAAGAGAAGAAACCAACTCAAAATTCTTTTACCACAACCGAACTAATTATATGAAATAATTTTGTTCATCCCATTGTATTTTTTTTAAATTTATGCGAATTTAGGTGTTTCACTCCTTTGTCTATTTTCCTTGTTCCCAGCTGTACAATAGTTCATATGCAACCGTAAATTATTCTTTCATTTTTTCCAAAAATATGTTTGTAATCAATGGAAGTGCCAAACATGGTCGTTCTAAACACATGAATGAGCACGATGCTTCGTAGCATGAACTATAAATATCTGACAGTCTCCTCGATTTTTTTCTTTGTATAGAAACAAGAAAATTAATCAATTTAATATCGGGAGAATTATCACCCACAGACTATAATAGTTGTGATTTGTTTAAATTTCAAGAGATGATTAATAGATATCCAACAAAATATATATATATATTATTGCAAAAGCACTTGATTTTATATCATTGACTCCCGTGTATCACAGATGCATGAGGTTGGAGTATAAAGATGGAATACAAAACAGAGAAACAGAACAAAACAGTAACTCATAACAATGACAATAATTACATCAAAACTTACTACATAAAGATAAAAAAAATTAGTCGCTGGACGCCAATTGCATCAACTCTCTAGCTCGCCAATATCTACTGTAGAAGTTTTCTTCATTCAATGAGAACAACATAGCAAATAATCTTTGTCCATCTCGGAGTTCTGGTTGCACAAAGTGCACACAGGATAGTTATATATACCAATGCTGTGTAGATATTTAGCAAGTCAATCATGTCCAGTCTCCAGGCGGAATGCTACTGCTGCGATGGATCTAGGGGAGTCTGGGAATTTACAAACCCAGTACCCCTCCACTATTTTTTCTTAGTTTCTTCTAATAATATGTCATAATTTTTCCCCATGGCCTTTCTGATAATTCTTTTAATCGATGAAAATGACAATATATACAAAAATACTCACACGAAATCCCCAAAAAGGCAATATACTACGAAAAGTTAACTTATAATTATCTGTATTGTTTTAGGAAAATGTATCTAATATTTTTTGTTGTCTGAAAGAAATATTACATTGAACAATTTTCATAAGAAATTGCTTACAATTTTAATAAATTTTAATACCATATCGAAGCAACTTACTTTTACAAATATTAATAGGCATTTATCTACAAAAAGATGTTTCTCAATCTGTATTTTGAAATACAGACATTTATTTACCTATCAGGAAGAAAGAATTATATCCATCTTGGCTTTAAATGTTTACACATTTATTTTAATAGAAACTTTCTTCTATGAACATACTCTGAAGTTTACTGCATAAATAATGATCATGTTCAATTCAGAAAATGAACTATGAAGATAAATTAAAAGAATTATTTTGAGTTGAAATTGTTTTAACTATCATTTAGCATGTTATTTTTCTGCTAAATAAAAATGTTTAAATACAATTCAGTATACATGGAATAAGGAACTACCACAGTTTTAATACAAATATAATGTCTGCCTATCCTTTCGTTGCTTTCAATGAGCAACAAAGATTATATCTGCCATTAATTTTCTGTTGGAAACTTTAAAATTTATTCCCAATGACGATCGATTCCTTCATTTCAACAGCATGCACTGAATTATAGTCGCAACGTGCAAATGGGCTCTATCTCACTGTCTGATAATTTGATATTTTGTTCATTAATTCAGTTCGTTGCATTCAATTAAGCCTTACTCGAAGTATTCCCTCCTCTATATTTAGAGAGTTGTGGTGAAACCTTTTCTCGAGGCATGGAAGATCTCTAAAGTCTATTTATACCAATCGAACTGCAGAAGGAAAGACAGCGATTTTATAGGTACTTGTGCATTAGCCGAGCCTATAAGACTAAACAGGAAACTGTTGTGTATAAACAAATAGAAGTTTTAAATATGCATCGCTTATGTGTTTGTTCTGCAATATGACTTCTTTTCTTAATTTAGCTTCTGTTGGATCGTAAAATGTCCCCTTGATGGGTTATGTTTTTTCACTTGACAGAAAAAAAGATAAATAGTACAAATAACAAACATAAAAATATAATAAAAAGAATTTAATAAGCCGTGACTGAGGAAACCTGCGTGCTAGTTTTATTATCTCTAACTAGTTATGTAATTTTTCCAAGCTAAAAATTTGAAAAAAGGAAAGATAGGAAGATACAAATAAATTCTATCTCCATTTAATAATGAAGTTTCTGTAACTGAAAATGGATGTTTAATTATCTCAATAGTCATTTCAATATGATTGAGTTAATGCCATTTATAAAGGATAAATCATTTGGCTCAGTATATATTACACGGCCTGATGGCCAATTGGCTAATTGGTCTAATTATCCCAAAGTGTGAAAAAAATGACCATAGAGTGATAAACCACACTAGTATATATTATATTCAAAAATAAAATAAGCACTTAAAAAGATTATAATAACAGTATAGTTTATAAACATATTGTTAGTATACGCATGATAGCATAAAATGTTTTAAAAAAACGGATTCAAATTAACTTTACAGAAAAAAAATATAATAGTTCAAAATCATATCACTGCTTTTTTTTATTATTACTTAACATAATATCGAATTTGGTGTACTGAAAAGCTGCCTTTAATAAAAATTGACCAGATGCTTTATTATTATTTAATGGAAAACAGAATGAATTCAGTACTTTTTCAAGTTGGATACATGTAGGTACTACCATAATGGTTCTGACTATAACAGATTGAATTTTGTATTGGTATTCAAGGAAGAGTATTTGATGCATATGCGACAGACACTGTTATCTCATTTCATTTAATGGCACTTCATTAAAATATCTCTAATCTGTCTTATGTATCGTCTAATAGAGATGTTTTGCATTTTAAATTAGCCTAAAGTGTGCAATAAAATGACCATAGAGCGACAACCCAAACCAGTATATATTATTTTCAAAAATCAAATAAACAATTAAAAAGTTTATAATAACAGCACTGTGCCTACATTTTATTTTATTGACTATGCCAAAGAAATTTAAAGGTTTTCCCAACTAAAGTAGCTTGGTTCGAAATCCCACAAGCTATGTCGAACCGAAACGTCTTGCATTTATGCCGGGGATCGGCATGATTATTTTGTAAGTTAGAAATTTCTTTGAGATCGAAGAGCAAAAATCATTAAGTGATATTGTCAATATTACCATTTTGCCATAATTATTAACATTATTCTGAGATACAATACATTATTCTTTACGTAAACAATGTATTGTATTACATTATTAGTGCGCAATCAATGATGCCTGGTCGCTTTATTAAAATGCATTATATAAATGTATATCCTATAATAAGACATTACAGGTAACTTAACAGTAAATAAAATTCAATAAAAAATAAATTATACATTATATTTAGTCTCAGCATGTTCTTAAAGACGCAGACACAGTTTTTGCACAGAAGGACAAGCACAGTAACTTAAAACGTTATACCTCACACGATGCAACAATGCCTGATGATAATAATTAATGTTTATGGTTGATCACTGAACAGTGTTTTTGTATAGTCTCTGTTTGTTTTCATAGGTTTATGTCTTTCAAGAGAATCAAGATGGATGATTCGTTGAGTTGCTGTTTCAGGAAAAATAAGTTTTCTGATGATGTTGCCTTTATTTGAGATATCTAAACATGATAAAACTTAACTTAAAACAAAGTTAACATGAAGTTTACACAAAGTTTACTACATGGAGCAAATGTTTTTATTTTATTGATACTATAACTGGTTTGAAACAACAGCTTTTTCTACGTAGTCCAGCTTCACAATCAAATCTATCGAAAATCTCGAATACTCATAAAACAAAACATATGCTTGAAAAATCACCGAGAAACAAAAAATTTAACCTTTTGGTTTTTCAAAATCAAACTTGCTTCGACAATCGTGGTAGAGTCCCACTTTAAAAAATCGTTGTAAATTTCTACAACAAATAAAGTTGCTAAAATATTTGGATAAATATGAGTGGATATCTACAGTAACTGATTTATTTATAGATATTTTCTTTTATTTTTACTATATTTAAAACTTGTTTTAATTGCTGGAGCAAAAAATGAATTCATTTATTTTAAAGATCTATAATTAAAATATACATCAATATTAGGAAATAAACGAACATTTCATTTTAATGATACATCATTAAAATAATGTCATTATAGAACAAATAATTGTTTGATTTTAACGATGTAAGCTGGTTTAAAAATAAGTCCAGATTTAATTTCAGTTTTTTATCAATGTAAAATTGACATTGATTTCTAAAAAATGTTTTACAGTTAAATTATTGCTTTTTAATGAAGTTTAAAATATAATTTATTTCGAAAAAAAATTTCTTTGTTTTATTCTAAAAATGTTTTTTATTACAGACTCTCTAAAAAGATCGATGAAATGTATGCCTGAAAATCTTATATACACGGTTATTTAATATATTTTGATTTATATATTAATGATTTATGGTCAAAATACCTTAATAAAAAAAAAGTTTTTAAACTTCCAATATACTAATTTACTTTAATTGGAAAATAACCAATATATAAATACAAAACAAATAACCTTATTTTAAACTCTTGTAATCAAACTTTATTCGAAAAAAGGACATTTTATTAATTTAATTTTAATAATTCGATTTTGATCACAGATGTTTTATTATAAAGTTTTAAATTTTAAATCTTTAATTCTTTTAAGTTTTAAATTTTTTTTTAGTTAAAATAAATATAGGAAATACTTTTTAAATATTAAATAAAGTGTAAATTAGATTTTGGTAATTTTACTTAATAGTATTGATAATTAATTAAAACAATAGTGTAGAAAATTAATGGATTATTGATTTACAGTAATAAAAATTTCATAGTTTGAACAAAATTTTGTTTCTATGTTACAAAATTATGTGTGTTTTATTTCACTGTCATGATATGATTCTCAGATCAATAAAGAGGTATTATCTATACTTTTTTTAAAGTTTAAAAAAATACATTCTAAATAATTACACAAAAATATTTTTGTTTTAAAATTGAAGTAATAGAAAATTTCAATTATGTTAATTACTTTGATTTGCCAACATTAATAATAATGGGATTTTTTAAAGATCTAATTAGATTTTTTAAAATCTATTATTTTTTTTAAAGATCGATCTATTTTAGATTTTTTAAAGATCTATTACTTTTATATCTATTTTTAAAGTTCTACACGATAACATTTAATATCTTTTAATATATTTAAAATGGCAAAAAAGCATAAATCCAGCCGATGGAGAATTCTATTTTCAACCTGTTAATGATTTAATTTTTATGTGTTTGTTCAAAAATATTTTGAAAATTCTGATACCTGACATTTATTATATGTTAAAATTTACAACTAAAATATTATTAATATTTTTAACACTGAAAAAAAGATGGTTTTTTTTAGAGAAAAAAATATAGATTTTTATGATAATAAAACAAACTAGCATAATGTTTCGCTAATACAAAAAAATCTATAAAAAAAAAATGTTAATTTTAAAATTTTTTAAACGAGGAAGAAAAATTCTTAACTGCGAAATATTGGTAAAATTAAGGTATGTGTAATTTTTCCTCAAATACATCCTATGCAAAATTCACTCATTTGCAAACACAGCTAAAAGTACTTTGAATAACAAATTTCATTTAAAAAACATCTTTTCTAACACAGTAACACAAAAGTAACTCTTACTTTACGTGAGATAAATATTAAACAAATGGGAAAAACATTTTTTACGACTCTCAACTCACGCTATGATATAAGCCTTATATAATTGCGTCCTCTGTGACTATTTCAGCGACCAGACACCGAGATCATTTGAGATTTGAATCCTAAACAGGCTGACATCATTATATTTTTTTTTCTTGGAACCCAACAAGTACAAAACTAAATAATTAATTTGAGTGAAACAAACCCTTTTAAATGGAAGATTTAAAACACGTGAGGAATCATAAGACATCGTAATCTGTTGGTTGAGATAAAAGGGAGAAGACTACATCAACAGAGTCATAAATACCAGAAGCAAGTCATAGCTAGCTAACAAGGCCACCCGGTTCTATTATCGCCAATCCGTTATGACCTTGCATACTAGAATACTAACCTAAGAACAGAGACAACAGACATCACTAGAAAGCGTTCTCCCCTCCCCCTTCTACCATCTTGAAATCGGAGGACTTATTTTTATTGTTTCTGTAGTTGGTAATGTTAGAAAGTTGCACAATACACACACAGAGAGAAAAAAAAACATTTTAGCATATTTCTCTTCTTT
Source organism: Caerostris darwini (assembly GCA_021605075.1). Taxonomy (NCBI): domain Eukaryota; kingdom Metazoa; phylum Arthropoda; class Arachnida; order Araneae; family Araneidae; genus Caerostris; species Caerostris darwini. Next base: position 70,381 of record BPLQ01007882.1, on the reverse strand, counting down.
TTTTTTTTTTTTTTTTTTTCTTTTAAGTTGGCACTGAAATATTTTAAAGGTCACGCGTAGGGTTCATGACAGATTGTAACGATCGAGATTGTTTGTCTACTTAAGAGTTTGATAAGTGAATGCAATTAAGCTTTATTAGATAAAGGTTTATATTTTTACGGATGTGTGTAGAAATGAAAGTAGAAACTTCATAACATTAAGTGATTGCATTAATTTTGTGTCTGAATTTTTTTTATCTTTGCTTCATGACAATATCGTAATCACATTTGAGAATGTCATCAAATTATTTGTTCGAATTTTCTTTTAAATCACTTTTTCACACTTGATTTATATTTAATTATTTTTACACATAATTTACCAAATAATATTTCTTATGTGTAGAAATGAAAGCAGAAACTTCATGACATTAAGCGATTGCATTAATTTTGTGTCTGATTTTTTATGAGAATATCTTAATCACATTTAAGAATCGCATCAAATTATTGTTTGAATTCTCTTTTAAATAATTTTTTCACACTTGATTTATATTTACTTATTTTACACATAATTTACCAAATAATAATTGCTTTATACATTAGTAATAATAATGTTTTACAGTAAACTTGTATAAATAAATTTATTTATTTAATTTATTTAGAATTTTTAAGACAAGGGAGCCTTTGATCAATTAAATTTAAGTACAACATCAATCCTACCATTAAGAAATGTTATTTTACACTGAAAGTTAATATCTTCCTAAGAATTCATTCTCATTTGGACCTATTTCTTTTACTAATAAGTCTCTTGTGTTACCTTCAATAATCATAATTACCACTTATTATACCATTGATATTTTATGTTAAAATAATTGTTTTAGGTTAGTTTTTATCCCAAGTTTAACAGAAATAAAATCTTGTAGTAACAAATAAAAATGTAGAAATTTGTTACAAATAAAAATGTAATAACAAATAAGAATGTAGTACCATATTTTTGAAAAACTCGTTTAATGCATGATTTGAAATAAGAAAAAAGGGGAAAAAAAGACAGCAGTGATCTTATTGTCCGGTTTGCAATCGAAGAAAAATAAACACTTGCAAACAAAAAATCGCTTAAGGTTTTTTGAATTTTTTTGTTTTACTTGGTTCCATAAAAAAATGTACATCTATGTATGTGGTATGATGTTCTATGATGTGTAACGAAGAGGGTACAGCTATGTGATGAGATGTAATAGATTACAACGAAACATTCTCTATTTTTAGAAAAACCTTCTCTAACTTAGCTGATTATGTAAACCATGAACATTTTTATAGGACTGAAGATCTCCAAATAAAATAAAAATAAACACATTTATTTTGCCTTTTCATGAGTGCTCAATGATTTGTTTCAATTCCTTTCATTCTAAAGAACTATTTTACTCAAAAAAAAAAACCTCAGATGTTAGACTGATATCCAAATGTTATCAGTAGATCGAAAAGATTAAAATATAAATTAATGCTTTTAGGCCTGAAGCTAATAAATCATATTTTACGAAGTGAAATCTTCAGTCTTATTATATTTTAATTCATATTTTATGCAGTTTAATTTAATGTATTAAAATTAATATGAGTGTACAAAGTATATTATGTATTTATATTTAAAAAGGCGGGGGAATGGTATATGGTTCTGAAACTTGGAGTTTGGCAAGATCTGATGAGGCCAATTTGGGTATATTTCAGCGGAAGATTTTAAGAGCTATACTTGGAGGTGTTAGGGAAAGTGATTGTTGGAGAAAACGGTACAACGCAAAAATTTATAAATGCTATAAAGACCCAGATATTTTAAAATTTTAGATGAATAGATTAAACTGGGCTGCTCATATATTTAGAATGAATGATTTAGAACCTGTAAAAAGGCTCGTTTTCACAAAGCCACAGGGACAAAGAGGAAGAGGACGACCAAGTTGCGATAGATAGACGCAGTTGAAAAAAAATTTCTATACTAAAGATTAAGAATTGGAGGACCATTTTCACCCAAAGGAATGCATGGAAATCTCTTCAAAGGAAAGCCTTGGGCCACTCTGGGTTGTTGTGCTGTTGATGATGATGATATTAAAAAAAAGATTATATCTTCCTCATAAACTTGTTTACCCTATTAAATTTGTGTTTAAACAAAATGACATTAACAAACACAAAACACTTTTCATCAAAAACTTAACAATTTTTATCAATTATTATCTATATTCAAATAAATCTACTTAAAACTAAATTAAACTCAATCGACATTACGAATTAATATCTCAATGCAAATATTGATGAGGTGATGTCAAGTCAACTTGGAAGTCGAGTCGGTCATTGCTTCAACTGAGATTGGATTTCTTGGTAACATCGCCATTTGGTATGAACCCACTAAGAGCGAAATTGGGCAGTTCGCACCCCTTTTCGAACACAACTGGAATTTCCGTAATATGCCTTTATGAGGTTATCTCAGTCATTAGACACAAAAGGTTTCACTTCGATGTCGGTTTTTGAGTTTCAACTGGACTTTTCTATTTTCGAAACCCAACTCACTGGCCGACCTCATAAAAATTAATATTATAGCTACTAAAGGAAACATAATAACCATTTATTCGAATAAAACATTTGTTTAGTTTTAAATCCAAAAAAAAAGGGATCAGTTTATAATTTTTTTATCTAATTTCAATAATTAGTTTATAAAAATATAACATTTTTGTTTTACTTTAGCTGAATATCTCTTCACAAAATACGCTGTCTAACCAATTAAAATTTAAATATTTATACAATTGGTTTTTCATTTTTCTTTAGAAAAGATGGATTCAAAGTTCTTAATTGGTTTCAAAAGAATGAATATAAAAATTAATATATTATATAGTCAGTACAATTGATTACATAGTTTTTAAGTAAATCAAAATTTTTAAGGAAACTTATTATATTCTAATTCATATTTATACTGCTTAATTTAATGTATTAAAATTCTTTTTTTTGCAAAGTTTTCCATCCTAGTTACTATAACTCTTTCTGTGAAATTTTTTATTGGAGTAACCAAATTACTATGGGTGTTACAGATTAGAAGTATACCATCTGAACTTTAGAACCTATCTTTTTCCTTAAATCACCAAGAACCAACTAGACAATGATAAACAATAAAAAATAGCGGAAAATAAAAAGCCACCAAAATAACTCATGTATATAAATAAAAACCAAACAATTATATGAAGTCAAGAATATTTTATTCAAAATATTACTTAAATAAAACTGATTAGTAAAGTATTTCGACTGAAATTTTCCAACTAAACTTTGAATCCTGAGTACCATAGTTTATTTTAGCATGTCCTCTAAATAATGGAGGAGATTTGTAAATATGCCAAATCATTAAAATTGCTAAATTGCAAAGAATTAAAATAGGGAATTTTGAAACTTAACCTCTAACACTCTCTTACCCGCCAAGAAAAAGAAATTAGTGTCAAGTCACTTATAAAGATGTCAACTACTCCATTTTGTTTAATAATATAGCTGGTAATGTGGCATCTTAATTAGCTCTCGTTTTGAAATATTCAATATATAAATACATTTTTATTAAAAATTAGTATTATTTAAAATATTGTATTGAGAAAAAGAAAGTTTGGAAACACTTAAAATCAAACGATGATATAAAATCAAACGATGCAATGAAACTGAACAATAATTATCTCCTAAAAGAAAACATTTAAATGAAAAATTATAAATAAATTTTTAATAAAAAATATTTAAAAATTATTTTAATTTGGAAAATTTAATATATATATATATAATAACAACGTCACTAAAATGAAAACTTTAAAAACGTTTTCAGAGATAATGTATTGAGCAAATGAGAAATAGATGAGCATCATTCTCCCTCATACTCAAAATATATCCTGCAAAGCTTACAAAGTACCTAATTTTGTCTGGACAAAATCTCTTTTAGTTGCAACTCTTTATCCAATTGAAAACTTTTAATTTGTGACCATTTCATCCATAATCGGTCGGTAATTTTCCTTTTTTAATACTTCAAGAGCAACAATTCGATGCTCTTGGCCAAGATGAGAAGCGACTGTGACAGATGAGAATTTCGATATTTTTGTACTTTACTCACAGATTTTCTGCTGTGAAAAACATGCATCACTATACTGCGCTTTATTTCGATAATGAATTTCAATACGTTTTACATGTTCACCTTTTCAAGAACCTTAAAACAGAATGCTGTCCTTTTTCTGGTGACCATTTTTATGCTGCTACTATGAAGACTTAGTATCACTATACTGCGCGTAGGTTCGATAACGAATTTCAATACGTTTTACATGTTCAACTTTTCAAGAACCTTAAAAAAGAATGCTGTCCTTTTTCTAGTGACCATTTTTATGCTGCTACTATGAAGACTTAGTATCACTATACTGCGCGTAGGTTCGATAATAAATTTCAATACGTTTTACATGTTCACCTTTTCAAGAACCTTAAAACAGAATGCTGTCCTTTTTCTGGTGACCATTTTTATGCTGCTACTATGAAGACTTAGTATCACTATACTGCGCGTAGGTTCGATAACGAATTTCAATACGTTTTACATACAACTTTTCAAGAACCTTAAAACAGAATGCTGTCCTTTTTCTAGTGACCATTTTTATGCTGCTACTATGAAGACTTAGTATCACTATACTGCGCGTAGGTTCGATAATAAATTTCAATACGTTTTACATGTTCAACTTTTCAAGAACCTTAAAACAGAATGCTGTCCTCTTTCTGGTGACCATTTTTATGCTGCTACTATAAAGACTTAGTATCACTATACTGCGCGTAGGTTCGATAATGAATTTCAATACGTTTTACATGTTCAACTTTTCAAGAACCTTAAAACAGAATGCTGTCCCTTTTCTGGCGACCATTTTTATGCTGCTACTATGAAGACTTAGTATCACTATACTGCACGTAGGTTCGATAACGAATTTCAATATGTTTTGCACCTTCACTTTTCAAGAACCTTAAAACAGAAAACTGTTCTTTTTTTTGTGGCCATTTTTACGCTGCTACTATGACGACATATGTTTATCTACATTAATCTGTTATCCAATGGACATTCCTTACACTATTAGAAAAAATATTGCTAACTTACAAAGACTATAGCGTAAAACTTCTAGATTTCTTACATATTCATAGTTTTCATTTGATTGATGCTCGTATATTCTGTGATGAAAAAATATTTTTCGAAAAAAGTCTTATAATTTTTTACTACTTAAAATATGAATTCATTGTTAACATGTATCCAAATTTCAAACAATACAATTTCAAATTTCAAACAATATATTAAATTTATATTTTATTAAAGAATCAAAATTGAATTTGATCAGTTATATTATTTATTCAATGCACCCTCTTTAAGTGGCGCTTCCAAAGGTTTGAGAAATACTGCTGTATAAATGACTCCACAACTAAAGTTGCATAAATGACTCCACAACGAAAGTTGCATAAATGACTCCACAACTAAAGTTGCATAAATGACTCCACAACTAAAGTTGTATAAATGACTCCACAACTAAAGTTGCATAAATGACTCCACAACTAAAGTTGCATAAATGACTCCACAACTAAAGTTGCATAAATGACTCCACAACTAAAGTTGCATAAATGACACAATATACCACAACAATTTTAAAAGGAAACAACAAGCAATTTAACAATACTAAAACATATTAGCGCATAACAATATATCAGCCTTACTGAGATAAAGACATCGATAAATATCTTAATGCTTTTTTACAATCTTAATTTCAATATACAAGGAAGAAATATTTTTAAAAATTTCTTGATAACAAGGAATAATATAAAATGTTTCTTTATTTAAGTAAATTAAATAGAATAATAGAAATAATAATGATGTTGAAATTTCTAGTATAAAAAAAAAAGTGTATAAAGCCATTTCTAAAATGTATTTATATGTTTTTCTTTTAAACTATGGTTTTCTTATAAAAAGTGGTTTAATTATTCTTTCTTAATTTCATATGTAAGAATTTTGTTCAATTTCATATGTAATTGGAATTGTACAATAAAAATTGTACAGTAAAATTATACAATAATTGAAATTATAACATGAATTGTACAATTTCGTATGTAAGAATTTTGTTCACTGGGCTAGTAAATGATTTTGTAAATGTATACTTTTAAGCCATTATAAGTTATTTAAAATATTAAAAAAAAATCAAACATATGAAGAACTAAAATGTGTTCGATTTAAAGACACACTATAACGAAAATTTATCGAAGTCTAGAAATAGTTATGTATTAGGTTTTTGCTGTAGAATTTTTATTAGATAATAAAATGTTTAATTCATTCTTGTAAAAGAGTCTGTTGATAAAATTTATCTTAATGGATCGTCAAGCATAAAAAGATTACGAAATGTTAAAGTATCTAAGTCGAAACTCAAAATTTCGGTCAAAATATCAACTTTTCAAATATTATTGATGTATTTAATATTTCAGCTTTCTAAGGTTTAATTTTTTTTTTTTTTTTCTAAAATTGGTATAAAATTAAAATAGAAGCTTCTTATGGCTATGAAGAATCGCTGAAATATACAGAAACAGATATTTCGAAATACATTCTCTGAAAGATTCTGCATGGAATTATTATTATTATTATTATTCGTGGTACTCTTCATTTGCGCGTAGTTATATAAAACATAAAGAACACAACACTTCAACACAAAAACTAAAGGCGAACCGACAAAGTTCTAACTGTAGTTTAGTTGTGTGTAATTTTCTTTTTCTTTTTTCAATTTTTTTAAAGAATTTTTTGATGCCTTCAATTGCATTTTATTTATTATGAATATTTCAACGTAATTCAACTTTCAATGACTAAAAATAAGGAAAATGTTTCTGCGAAACTCATTATTGTTAAATTTTTTCTTACAGTTTGCAATTTCCCTAACTTCTCCAGACCCTGGTAATTTTCTCTCTTCCGAGAAATTGTAAATAATTCCATCAGTTTCAAACAGCATTCAACTTTCCCACGCTGATAATTAATGGAAAAAAACAACAGACAATAAATCGTCACAGACGAATAATACACAAATAGATATACAACGGACATTAATTTACCCAGACAGATGGATTTTGGTTCGTAGTCAGTCAACCAGTTACGCGTTTAATCACTATAATATTACAAACAGTCCTGAGGTTACATCACGTGATTCAATTTTTTCCTTATAAAAAAGCTTGCACTATCAATTCGTTGTCAAACCTATTCTACTGTGTCCAAAAAGTAAGACCAATTTTCAATTTAAAATTCCCGGATCTTATGGAATTTCAATTTTTGTTTCTTTTTTAGACTGCTGGCACTGTCCTTGACATCTGTATGAAATTTGACGTCAAAATATTCATTAGAGTTTGACTTACGCTTGGCTTTGTGAGACGCTAAAATTGATTCCGGCGATTTTTGAAATGACTGAATTAATTGAGCAAAGAACTTGCATTACGTTTTGTTTTCGGAAACGTATAGAATGTTGCAGAAGGCATTCGGTGAGCATTTCTATGTCGGAAAGAAATGTTTAGAAGTGGTATAAACAGTTCAAAGAAGACAAAACACGTTGAAGACGAAGAGCCCCGTTTTGAATCCATTGAAGAGATTCAACATGAATCGCCGCGCGCTTTCACGGCCATCCCTGCCGATGACTTTTTAGCATGCATTGAGAATTGGGGAAAAATTTGGCATAAGTGCATTGTGTCCTGAGGGGATTACTTTGAAAGCGATGAAATAAATTTGGAAGAATAAATAAAGAGTTTTTGAAAAAAAAAATAATTGATCTTACTTTTTTGGGCACAACAGTACCTTCCATGGTCTATACGGCAGGGCAATCTGTCTATTTTATGTTATCGGCATACGTCTCTAGATATGTCTGATTTGGCTATAGCCCTCTAGAGAGCATAAGTAACATGGTTCCTAATATTCTGAGGGTACTTATTTTTAGAAAAAATCCTCAGGATATGATAATTAATTTCCTTTCTTTTACTAATTTCTTTTGGGTTTTACGACTTATCTGGGCAGCATGTTTTAACACCCTGTCATCGTCTAACGTATTTAAATTTTATCTTCTTTGATCTGTCAATGCAGCTTTTGCGTTAAACATATTTATTATCATGTTATATATATATGACGTTAGTTGTGTCTTTGACTTATATACAGTCTTCCCTATAGAACAAAAATATTATGGTTTATAAAATCATGAGGGCACGCATTTCTTGCTATAGCTACCATCAGGGTGTTTTTGGGTTCACTAATTTATATCGGGTTTTGTGGATTTTCTGGTCGACATATTTTCCCACTCTGTCATTGTATATTTTATAATTTTTATTTTATCTGCCTTTGTTGCATTTTTGCCGTTTAACATTTTGATCTTAATGTTAATTGTTGCATTTTGATCTTAATAATTTTCAGTTTCGTTACTGCAGCTCATGGGCATTTTGGAACTTGATCAATTTTTTTTCCCTGAGAGGTTTGAATATGAGGCACTCAAGAACTAAAGTTTTGTGAATGCTATGATGGTTTTTTTATACAAGAGAATAGGAGAAGAATAGTACATAGTAATAAGTTATTGAGAGAATAGGACATAGTAGCTTTTTTTTTACATATCTAATTATTTTGCATGTCAAAAGCTATTTTCTAATTCCCTTCATCTTCTTGTTTGTTCTCCTTTGATTTTTGTGCTCATGTGTTGTGTTTATATATATTAGATAGATAGATAATAGTAGATTTACACAATTTTAAATTTATGGGAATAAGAAATTTTAACGAGATCCTCTGATTTCTATTATTAATATCTTTGCAGATACTCACACGTTAAATACTTCTAACAGGGATCATTCTTACGCTTACCTATAAACGTCACTGTTTCAAAATCTTTTTTTCTTTAAATAAGAAATTTGGGAATATATGCCAAAATTTCAATATTTTAAACAAAAAAATAATAATAATAAATACATAACCTTTATAAACAGCAGTTAGCAAATCTGCCACAAAAAATTTTCAAATAATTTTTTAATCGAGATAATTTTTAATTAAAAAAACCCCATCATTTATGTATTAATTTTTTAATAAATAATTTTGAGGGTAGTGAAATACTTTTCATGTAAAAGACGAAAACGCTGGAGATTAACTTATAGTACAAAGCATTTTATATAACAAAAAGTATAATTTATTACTGCTTTACCTGAACGAGTTTTTTATTGACCTTTAAATTCAAATTTCCCTGTATCGGTATTTATCCATTAGATAGAAACAAGCCGAGACAGTAAGCGGCAATCAAACGTTTCAGCGTGCCAGCTTTTAATAGTGCTAAGCCTTCCCGTTAGCAGTCACCTGTCAGGTATTATACTTGCGTGTCGTTAACATGAGATGGTTGCTAAAAATAGTATCTATCCCATCGATCCAGCTGACAATGGACTTTGGCCTTCATTTCGTATATTAAGTGAAATTAGTCGCACAATTGAATACTCAGCACTAACTACTTAGTGAGAAATATTAATTTCTAAACGCTAATTTTAAGTGCATTCAGGGGATATTTCACCAAATCAAGTATAGTCGCATACCACTATACTAAATCTTTATTTGGGGTATTAAATTTGGATCTTGAGGCTTCGTTATCATTAGACTAAATTATGAGTTTTTTTTAATTAAAAAAATTATCTCGATTAAAAAATTTATTGAAACATTTTTGTGACAGATTTGCTAACTGCTGTTTATAAAGGTTATTTTGTTTTGTTTATAATTTTTTTTGTATAAAATATTGAAAATTTGGTGTATATTCCCAAATTTCTACGTAGATCTTGAGGCTATATTATGTAAGTCATTAGTTTCTTAAGAAATATAGTTGATAATATAAAATCAATTGACGGGATTCTGAACTTTTTATTTCTAACTATTTCAAGAGCTAGTTTATTTAAAACTCATATTAGTTATGAATGTCAATAGATGTGTAATTTCTTGCTTTTTTTATTGTTAATTTTGTATTTAACTATAATAAGTATTATTAAACTCGCATAAAAATAATTGTTTGAGTATAAAACATGCGAGTTAAAGAAAAATATCCTATATTATTTTTGAAATAAACTCTTTGAGAATCAATCTTGGGTGTAAGATGAATTTTATTAAATGGTATAAACGTACAAGATTGCAGTTATATGTAGAAAAAAAAATTTAAATATTAAAGAATATTTATCATCTACAATAGAAAATGCACTATAAACTATTTAATCAATCAAAATCTTAACATAAAAAATTAAAACTATTTCACACCTGAACTAAACATTTAAATATACTTAATTAAATGCAAGAACATATATAAATCACTTGAATATAAAATAAAGGGATTTCGAATAAACAAAAGTTTGAACTCCCCCCAATTTAAACATTACTCAAAATAATTGTCTAATGAAATAAGGTCAAAAATAACTTCTAAAATTTAAATTCCTTTAATTTTTTTTACATAAAATGCACTATACTGTTTTAATTGTATGTTAAGACATTTTTAAGCTTTTTAATTTTTACTTATAATGGTTATATTTTCTGAAGATAAATGTCTAGATTTTTTTTTTTTTTTTTTTTTTTTCCTGAGCTGAGAATTTTAAAAATGGCAGTATTAATAAAATTATTACCTTACAAAAACATGAGAAAAGATTAAGGAAATTTCGTGAAAATCTCATTATGCATAAAACATCATCTAACGAATAAAATTTAAGGATTGTCAATTTACATATGCTAATATAAGCGTGTTAATATATACTACAAGGATCAATCAACTGAAAATCTTAAACTTTTCAGAAATAATTTATTGAGAAATACGTGTGAACCCTTTTCTACATAGTCTCCCTCAAACTCAAAACAAGTTCTGCAACACTTACAAAGTGCCTTAACTTTCTAGCGAAAACATTATATCAGTACCCCAATCATGCATCACTTGAGGTACATCTTCAAAATCGAAATTGCATTCCATTCATATAACCAACTCCACACATTGTTTTGTGCCCCTCACTTATATTCCACCATTTATTCTAATAAGGTTTACACTTACACTAGCAAAATTTCTTTTAACAGAACTATATACTTTTTTAATCGCATTCCTACAACGAGTGATCATCTTTATATTACTACTGGGAAGCCGCTTGTTTTTCTACAATATCCTTCCATGTGCTGTACATTTTTTACACTACTTTATTTTAGTATACTGTTTGTTCTCCACACTTTACCCCAAAGTTATGTAGCCAATTGTAATTATGTAGCCAAAGTTATTACCGATTAAAAAGATGTGGGTGGCATAAATATTATAAGACATTTAAAATAGAGAACCATATTCCCCCATTTATTCTAATGAGGTTTACACTTACACTAGCCAAATTTCTTTTAACAGAACTATATACTTTTTTAATCGCATTCCTACAATGAGTGATCATCTTTATATTACTACTGGGAAGCCGCTTGTTTTTCTACAATATCCTTCCATGTGCTGTACATTTTTTACACTACTTTATTTTAGTATACTGTTTGTTCTCCACACTTTACCCCAAAGTTATGTAGCCAAAGTTATTACCGATTAAAAAGATGTGGGTGGCATAAATATTAAAAGACATTTAAAACAGAGAACCATATTCCACCATTTATTCTAATAAGGTTTACACTTACACTAGCCAAATTTCTTTTAACAGAACTATATACTTTTTAATCGCATTCCTACAATGAGTGATCAGCTTTATATTACTACCGGGAAGCCGCTTGTTTTTCTACAATATCCTTCCATGTGCTGTACGTTTTTTACACTACTTTATTTTAGTATACTGTTTGTTCTCCACACTTTACCCCAAAGTTATGTAGCCAAAGTTATTACCGATTAAAAAGATGTGGGTGGCATAAATATTAAAAGACATTTAAAACAGAGAACCATATTCCACCATTTATTCTAATAAGGTTTACACTTACACTAGCCAAATTTCTTTTAACAGAACTATATACTTTTTTAATCGCATTCCTACAATGAGTGATCATCTTTATATTACTACTGGGAAGCCGCTTGTTTTTCTACAATATCCTTCCATGTGCTGTACATTTTTTACACTACTTTATTTTAGTATACTGTTTGTTCTCCACACTTTACCCCAAAGTTATGTAGCCAAAATTATTACCGATTAAAAAGATGTGGGTGGCATAAATATTAAAAGACATTTAAAACAGAGAAAACTTCTAATTGTAAAATTATAGGAATTCATTGAATCAAGACAGATATAAAAAAAAAACCTGATATGATACTATATAACTAACATAAGCATAAGTGAAATGAAAGGTACAGAATACAAAAATTAAAGAATAATTATAAGCATGATGTGGCATGGTATACAAATATTACAATATCTTTCATTTTATGGAGCATAAAGTAATAAAATGTCATCGTTTAAACTGAAGGAATGACAGCAAAGGATTCAGTTAATATTCCAGGGGCAATGTTTTTTGGGATGATTAATTGTTCATTTTTCTTCTATAAAGTTTATTAAATTCATGATTTTCCATTTTCTACATGAATTGCATATTATATTTCTGAACCGCTAAAAGTAAAATAATCTATAGAGAATTTTAAGACGCCATGATTTTGTAAGAGGACAAGTACTTAAATAATAAAATGTTTGCCCACGGTAGCAGAAATCATATTCTAAAAGGTTAAATAGATATTTTCATTTATTTTGTTAATAAACCACTTGTAAATAAAATTTCTTTTCTAGAATGATCCTTGCTCTATTTAGCAACAATATTGCCAACAACAGCTGTGTAAAATTTCAAAATTTTTTGATACATTTTATTGAACCTAATAAAACATTCAAATACATAAGAAATGCATTCAAACACAAAACTAAAGGATCAAAACACAAAGCAAAGCAAATAAAATGTATACACAATATGGAACAGAAGACTTTTAAACATGACCAACAGAAATAAAGACGAATTTTATTGCCATGAGTTAAGTTTAATCAAAAAATACATTTTCTTTATTGCTAGTATAATTTTTTCTAGTGAGAAAACTGAATCTCGGTCAATTATATCTAGCGATGAACATAAAGTTTAAACGGCACAGATTTGTAAAATCAATAATATTGTTTTATAAGAGAATTTATATAAATTTTAATGTATCCCTTTTTACTTTCGTAATTCCCTATATTTTGCATTTATCAATGTTATTTAATGTTACACGAAAGAGCTACGTCCTGTCCACTTTAAACGTCCAACAAGATTATTGTCAATAATCTAACGTCCAACAATGAATCTAACCATGTTTTCAAATATTAAATGTATTTTTCATTTATTTAAAGCTTATTTTTAATGTTTATAAAATATTAGAAAGTAGGATTACAATTACAACGTTAATTATGTTTACCTATTAATATAATAAAAAAAATGTGAAAACTAATAATTTCCTGAGATTTTAGAAAGCTGCTTGAAAATTTGACAAAAATATTTGCATATTTGAGAATTCTTTTGTGTATAGAAAGTTGATATAACAAAAACTTATGTTGTCAAATTCAAATAGCCCTCGATAAATTTAAAAATTTACGATTTTTCATATTTCAGTTAACCCATTTATATAGAGAGAGGAGATTATATATATGAAATACAAAATTCCATTCCTACAGATAACACAAGAGGCAAAAAAGGGATATAAAGCGTATAGGAGACAACAATTCAAGGCCCAGATTTTCATTATATATTGCTTTATATTTTCATTTTATATTATTTTATAGAAGACAAATCATAAACTAGATATGTCTACTATAGATACTTACTAATCGAATATTTGATGAAGCGTTAGTTTTTCTTTAAAAAAATATTTACAATAGAACGCATGGATCACGATGTTTTTGATGAATTCAAAACTGATCATCCTTAACGCTTTAAATAACAGCATAATTTAAGACAACATTCTTTTGTAAATGCTTCCATGCCTCATCGGATGGAAGTAAACAAGTGGTTCTTTATATCTGAATGTTTAATAATCAAACTTTAAAAGTTCAATAATAAAGAAAATCTTTAAACTTCAAAGTAAAGCAAAAACTTCTCCAATGTTGTTCCTTTTCACCGTAATTTACAGAACACGTGGAAATCTGTAAACAGGATTTCTAGCAAAGTGCACAAACAATATAAATCTGCATAGAAATTGATTCTTTGAAATTTTTGATTATTCATTCAACGGTGAATTTCACACACAAGTGTTATTTGAATTTCACCAGAAAAGAGAAGTAATGACCATTTTTAAATGCTGAATAAAGGACTACTGAACTGACTCACCCAAATGAAAATAAACGTCAAACATTAATGGCCTAAATAAATTAATTTTATGATAAGATAAAGTGATATAAAATAAAATGACCTAATAAAATGAGCAAATTTATTCGTTTATTTTTATTCCTGTATATAAAACTTTACCACTTGAAGATTGATATTCAAATCTTAACCTAACTATCAGATAAAATGGTTTTTGAATCATGTAAGGTGTATTAAATAAATCCCCTACAATATCAAGTCTTTTGTATAATATAACTTCCCTCAGACATTATGACACAATACTTTGAAGTACTTCACTTGATAACACATTCATTAATTTTTTTAATATTAATAGTAAGATAATTAATATTAAAAAATTAATGAATGTCATCATTAATATTTTTATTCCTGGATATAAAACTTTACAACTTGAAGATAGATAATTTAAATTTTAACCTAACTATCGAGAAAGTGGTTTTTGAATCATGCCAGGTGTGATCCTATAGGGGATTTATTTAATACAAGTTTTTACATAATATAACCTCCCCCAAACGTTATCACACAATACTCTGAAGTACTTCACTTGGTAACACATTCAGATATTTTTATTCCTGAATATAAAACTTTACAACCTGAAAATTAATAATAATTTAAATATTAACCTAACTATTAGAGAAATGGGTTTTTTGAATCATATCATGGGAGATGTATTAAATAAATACCCTATAGGGTCACAAATCTTTTACATAATATAACCTCTGTTATCACGTAATACTCTGAAGTACTTCATTTGATAACACATTCATAGATTTTTATTCCTGAAAATAAAACTTTACAATTGAAGACTGATAATAATTTAAATCTTAACCTATCAGAGAAAGTGGTTTTTGAATCATGCCAGGTGTGATCCTATAGGGGATTTATTTAATACAAGTTTTTACACAATATAACCTCCCTCAGACGTTATTACATAATACCCTGAAGTACTTCTCTTGGCAACGCATTCAGAGTATTATATGACACCATATAAAAATATATATATTATAAATTCATTCTAATGTAATTCATTCTATTGTAATGAAAAAACACTTTATTGTTGAGTATTATGTGACTTAGGTAAAGCAGGTTATATATATAAACGATTAATATTAGGTAGATATAAACCTAGAATAATAAAACGCGTCACAAAATCGGGAATTTACTTAATTTTTTTTAAATATAATTAACTACATACTTCATATTTGGTAATTGAACGTTAGCAAAAACATTGAAAATATATATTCTCATAACAATGTCGATACTGAAAAAATATCGTTTTAAAGTAACATTAAGACAAATTATTATTAAAAATATAATTTAGCTCAACTGCATAATTTTCACATTTATTACAAACATCATATTTGGCATTGTTTTTCATACACTTACTGTATCCAATTCAAAAATGGAGCAGGTTGGCATTTTCAATTCATTTTTCTGCCCTCCTGCGCCAACTCAAACAGAACAGAACCTTTTCTAATCTAGTTATCTCGAATCCGAAAAGCAAAGATGCCCGCCCACTTCCGTAAGGTATGTTAGCCAATGAGTGACCTAACTGAAAACTCTGGATCTCATCGAATTTTCTGCGTTCAATGAATTAAAACCGTCTTGAGATCTGGTTCGTCGATTTTTTTAAGACGGTAGACTTTCTGAAGTTTTTTTTTAAAGTATTTTATATCACGAACGTAATCGAAGGCATTGTGAAAAGTCGTAACTGGAGTAAAATTTTTTAAAGAATATATCTTCAATAATTCGTCCCTTTGTAATATAATTTAATTCTATAATTGTGATTAATAATATTTTATATTTATAGTGGCGTAAAAAGAAATTAATGTTATTGCAATGTAATTATTATTATTTATTTATCGTACAATATTCGATAAATTTTCTTCAATACATATATGAAAATGCTTTCTATATTCTATAACCATGTGCAATCTTTTGGCTAAAGTTATCAGATTTTAATTGTACATATTTGTATTGATTGAAATCTTTTCTAGTGCAACAATTACAAATATGTAATAGTTGTAGCATCACATGTAAAAACTATTTTAGTTGTTTAAAACAACAATAAATTAATTATAACAATAAATTAATTATCTCATATAATCATCAAACGGAAAATCAAAAAATTTACCAAAATAATTCAAACTGGCAACAGGCAAACCGATTACAGAGTACCAATGGGGGGAAATACCCCTAAACCTCGTCATCTTAATTCATAAATAGGATTTAAATTTTAATTGGCTGCTTTAATGTTAGTAAATATAAAATAACAGATAAAGTTTCTGAAATTCAATTAATATGGTAATCAAAAGTTAAAAATACTAAAACTAAATAAAAGTAAAATACAAAGTAAAAATAAAAATAAAAGAATTTAAGTTAAGTTTAAATTCGGTACAATTAGGGACCAATAATTCAATAGCGACTTATAATTTTCCTTAAAAATCTGAAAAAATAAATAAATTGTTGTACGATTTTACATTTGTTCTATTCAAGTTGTATATAAAAAGTTATCAACAATATATGCCCATCCCTATATTTTTAATTATAAAGATTTAAAGACAAACTTTTGAATCAAATTATGAATTGTTTGTTAAAACATTTACAAAAATACCTTTTACTAAAAGATAAGTATAAAACAATAACGAAAATTAATTAAGCTAACATAGTAATTTAAAAATAGAAAACAACCAAATATAAATATATTTTTGTTCTTTAATTTTAAATTCGTGGAATTAAATTTTAAAAAAAAATTCTACGTCAAAATGAAGAGTAAAATTGGATTTTAATATTTTTGTAGAAAAATTAAGAAAATAATTTTTGGTCTTTTTAAAATTTTAGGCATATATAAACAAAGCAAGTTCAGCAAACTAATTCCATCAAAAAAAAAAAAAAAAGTTCAAATGAACAGCTGGATTAAATGTGATAAATAAGAGGTATATAGATTAATTACATGAAACCCAAAGAAGTTAAAGAAGGTCAATTCATGAAAAAAAAGTAATATCCATTATACATTATCACACCCAATTATATGCTATGAAGTTGTTCACAAAACTGATAGCCAAGAGGAAATGTTATTTTGTTTTACGATATAATTCAATATGAAATCTTTTAAACGTGACATAATAAAAACTTCTATAAGAAAAAAAATAGTAGGAAGTACACGAGAAATTGGATAATTTGATTAATTGTTTAATTACCTGATAATAATACTCGGCGCATCAGTAAAGATGCACCAAAAAAAACAACTTAAATAGGTGTTATAAACACTTATTTACCAATTTTTATGTTAACCAATTCCAAAAGTTCCCCTCTTGATGAATGCACTTACCATTAAAAGATTGTTTTTATGTCAATTTTTGAAAAGAATCTGTTTCAAAAAGGGATTTCTACAAATATTCAAATAAAAATTATATTGCAATTCAATGAAGCAAACAGAATAAAAGCAAAACTTCCAAAGCAAAATTTAAATGTTGTTACACTGATCTTCACTGAGTTTTATTTTTTATTAAAAAATGAAAAAAAATTTCTACTATAGCAAAATGTTTAATATATTCTTCTAAAGAAACTTAAATCTTTAATTGTTTTAGTAAATCTTCTATAATAAAAAAGTTATTTTACATTCTTCATCAAGATGCACTACATCTACCAGACTACACTTACAATTTTCATAACGTAGCAATAATCCATAATATATCGATTAACTGCATCATACAAAATTTTTTTAATGTTTGTATATCATTTATTGTTTTTACTAACATATTCTACTCCGATTTGTGGGACTGTAGTTTTTGAAATAAATTCCTTTCACAATATTGCATGTCGAAAACTATATCAAATTTTTCACATTACAATTACTTTTATTTTTTTTCCTGTTTGTGTAACCATTGCTGGTTATATGAATTTTTTTATGGGACTAACTATGAAACACATGAGAAGTCATGAATAACGAATATTATTTATAATGGCATTGCTATTTCTAATGAATCCCTCTTTTTGATCTTTCTTGTGTGCTCCCTTTATCTATTGTCTATAGTTTTTTCTGCACACATATATACATAAACTACAAATCAGCCATCTACAATTTACTTAATTCCATTTATTCATCAATTTTTCTTCTTGATAAGGATATATTACAATTACTTTCATTTTTTTCCTCTCTGTATAACCATCGCTGGTTATATGAATTTTTTAATGGGACTAACTATGAAGCACATAAGAAGTCATAAATAACGAATGTTATTTATAATGGCTTTGCTATTTCTAATTAATCTCTCGTTTCGATTTTTCTTGTGTGCTCCCTTTATCTATTGTCTATAATTTTTTCTGCACACATATATACATAAACTATAAATCAGCCATCTGCCATTTACTTAATGTCACTTATTCATCAATTTTTCTTCTTGATAAGGATATATTACAATTACTCTCATTTTTTCCTCTTTGAGTAACCATTGCTGGTTATATGAATTTTTTATGGGACTAATTATGAAGCACATAAGAAGTCATAAATAACGAATGTTATTTATAATGGCTTTGCTATTTCTAATGGATCTCTCTTTTCAATCTTTCTTGTGTGCTCCATTTATCTATTGTCTATAGTTTCTTCTGCACACATATATACATAAACTACAAATCAGCCATCTGCCATTTACTTAATGTCACTTATTCATCAATTTTTCTTCTTGATAAGGATATATTACAATTACTCTTATTTTTTCCTCTTTGTGTAACCGTTGCTGGTTATATGAATTTTTTATGGGACTAACTATAAAGCACATGAGAAGTCATGAATAAAGAATGTTATTTATAATGGCTTTGCTATTTCTAATGAATCCCTCGCTTCGATTTTTCTTGTGTGCTCCCTTTTTCTATTGTTTATTGTTCTTTCTGCACATATATACATAAACTACAAACCAAACTGTCTACAATTTACTTAATATCACTATTTTATCAATGTTTCTTCTTGATAAGGTACATAAAATGGAAGACAAAAATAAGCATGCAGTCAGAAAAAAAACAAAAATAAGTATGCATGAGGAAAGTATGTCTTTGTGTAACCATTACTGGTTATATGAATTTTTTTATGGGACTAACTATGAAGCACATAAGAAGTCATAAAAAACGAATGTTATTCATAATGGCTTTGTTATTTCTAATTTATCCCTCGTTTCGATTTTTCTTGTGTGCTCCCTTTTTCTATTGTTTATAGTTCTTTCTGCACATATATACATAACTACAAACCAAGAGGTCTACAATTTACTTAATATCACTATTTTATCAATGTTTCTTCTTGATAAGGTACATAAAATGGAAGACAAAAGCAAGCCAGCAGTCAGAAAAAAAAACGAAAATAAGTATGCATGAGGAAAGTATGTCTTTGTGTAACCATTACTGGTTATATGAATTTTTTTTATGGGACTAACTATGAAACACATGAGAAGTCACGAATAACGAATATTATTTATAATGGCATTGCTATTTCTAATGAATCTCTCGTTTCGATTTTTCTTGTGTGCTCCCTTTATCTATTGTCTATAATTTTTTCTGCACACATATATACATAAACTATAAATCAGCCATCTGCCATTTACTTAATGTCACTTATTCATCAATTTTTCTTCTTGATAAGGATATATTACAATTACTCTCATTTTTTCCTCTTTGAGTAACCATTGCTGGTTATATGAATTTTTTTATGGGACTAATTATGAAGCACATAAGAAGTCATAAATAACGAATGTTATTTATAATGGCTTTGCTATTTCTAATGGATCTCTCTTTTCAATCTTTCTTGTGTGCTCCATTTATCTATTGTCTATAGTTTCTTCTGCACACATATATACATAAACTACAAATCAGCCATCTGCCATTTACTTAATGTCACTTATTCATCAATTTTTCTTCTTGATAAGGATATATTACAATTACTCTTATTTTTTCCTCTTTGTGTAACCGTTGCTGGTTATATGAATTTTTTATGGGACTAACTATAAAGCACATGAGAAGTCATGAATAAAGAATGTTATTTATAATGGCTTTGCTATTTCTAATGAATCCCTCGTTTCGATTTTTCTTATGTGCTCCCTCTTTCTATTGTTCTTTCTGCACATATATACATAAACTACAAACCAAACCGTCTACAATTTACTTAATATCACTATTTTATCAATGTTTCTTCTTGATAAGGTAAAATGGAAGACAAAAATAAGCATGCAGTCAGAAAAAAAACGAAAATAAGTATGCATGAGGAAAGTATGTCTTTGTGTAACCATTACTGGTTATATGAATTTTTTTTTATGGGACTAACTATAAAGCACATAAGAAGTCATAAATAACGAATGTTATTTATAATGGCTTTGCTATTTTTAATGAATCCCTCGTTTCGATTTTTCTTGTGTGCTCCCTTTTTCTATTGTCTACAGTTTTTTCTGTGTATATATACACTAACTAGAAACCAGTCATCTGCAATTTACTTAATGTCATTTATTCATCAATTTTTCTTCTTGATAAGTAATAAAAAACTAATGGAAGACAAAAGCAAGTATGCCGTCACTTTTGCCTCGGAAAAAAACAACCGAAAAGTAAGCATGCATGTTTTACATATTGTACACAGTTAAAAGCATTGATTAAATTCCGCTTGAAAAAAAAAATTCAGGATCCGCCCTTTGATGAGAGTATGAGCAGATTTGTTACGGGGAAAAACCCTGAGTTGTAAAGCTGACTCAATATCTGAACTTTTCTCAGTGAAAGAATGGCGTAAGTAAAGAACTATATTTTAAATATTGGAAATACTGCACGTCACAAAAAGGGAGACATAATTTTAATTAATTTCAAAAAATTGTTCAAGATTTATTTTTAAGATGGTGAAAAAAAAAATTATATAATAAAAGGAATATTATATAATAAAAATAATTAAATTAAGAAAACAAAATGAAATAGTTAATATTAAAGCTATTATTTAGCCAACTTTATCTGTCAATCTTAATTATTATTATTCTAGTGATAGTTTGTAAATTTCGATATTTTTCCAACTATATAATTTATCCTATTTGTGTAATAATTAGAACAATTTTTGAAATATTTGTAAAATGTGATTTATGAAATCAAAAGTTTGAGAACCCTGTTAAGAAACTAACATTATAGAAATATTAAATACAATAGTTTGAGATTTGGTTTGGTTTGGTTAGTTTTGGTGTGTTGCTCTACGATTATTTTATGCACACTTTAGGCCAATTAGACCATGACCTACAGTTTAACGTGGATTCCGATACACTAACAAACATCCTTGTCAGTGCTAGGATTTGTAATAGTTTGAGAAGTCTCTTGAATTAATCTTATGAAACATCCCCAACAAACATTGATCTCTTTTTTTAACTTAAATAAAAATGTTTTAACAATCAAATTTTATTCGTATATATCTTGTTATACAAATAATGACCATACATTTTAATTCTGAAATGTTTGTCCACATATTCGCTGTTTGGAACAATTTTTTAAATACCTCTAAAATATACAGTGACACACGAAATCAATATTAATAACAGAAACAAACATCAAAATGTATTCATATTTTTAGTAAAATAAACATATTTTAATTTTACAGTGTTTATACACTTGATAAAATCGCTATTTCTAAAATTTCATAAAAGTACTAGAACAAATATTGTGATCCACTCCGTTAAGTTTGATCTTCAGACGTCGAACAACAACTATTAGCCATGGATTTAGAGTATTTTTTGCACACTTTCTTTATATAAAGAACTATCTCTTGAACATTATTTAAGATTTCGGATATACCGATCTGTTGTCGCATATTTTAGCTTAAATTCTCTCAACTTAATCGACGCAAAACAAAAGACTTCCAAACGCCTTCAGTATGTTTGGAAGGAACTCTAATTAAGGAAATGACCAAATCATCATCTTGAGACTATTTGCATAACATTATATCGGATTTGTGTTTGGTTTTCTCCTTAATGGCTTCCCAAGGCTAACCTTTTCTGTAAGTTCTTAAGAATTGAGTCCGTCTTAGCTTAAAAGCCAGTAAACTGAGTAAATAAATAGTTCATGTGACCAAGAATTTTAACGGTGAACTCCCTGAATAAGAATCCTCGTTCTTTACAACACCATTGGCTAGAGATTGAATATTTGATTTTTTCTTGTAATATATGAACTTCCAAACAATTTCTTTAGAATTAGTAAACTGATAAAATTCATTCACCCTTTTACTGATTAAATTTAAATAAAATTTCGATTTATTCATTTACAGAAAAAGCGTCAGCTACATTCTTGCAACTGGAATTACTTCCGTATGTAACATGTGTTTTTTTTTTTTTACCACAAACCTCGATTAATCTTATAGTTGAGATATGGGACATGACAAAGATATAAACAGACTACTGTTAAAACAAAAGTTATTTTGTTATCAATATTTATCATTAAATTATAACTCAAAAGAACTAGTAAATGGCTTAGAAAAAGTAAAAAGGGCACTTCATTAATCTTGTTGTAATTTATTTTTTCATTTATCTCCATGTCATTTCTTTGGTTCGATATTTTATATGCATCAAATAAATAATAAATGAAAAGTTAATTGAATCAAGTAAGTGCTATAACTTTGACGTAATTACAATACAAATATTTATGTAATGTAATAATTGATTGGAGGAATATTTATTTGATCATTGCTGTCACAACAAATTAAAACGAGTCATATTTGTAATAAACAGTTAAATGAACTAACAGTTAATGAACTCTTTAAACTCTTTGAGGAAAAGGGAAAAAAGCACTTTTTTGATATTCTCATATGGAAAGGGCAAAAAAATCGGACACTAATCAACCTGGCATTAAGACTCGTGGCTCAATAGAAACCTGCAGAAACGCTCAAGGTTCGATTCCAGTGGCTTTGCATTCAATGCTTTCAGAAACGAGAAAACTCAATAAAAATTTCGGATGGGCGAAATTTGTAATTTTTTTTTACATCATAAATTTGCAAGCGTATAAACAACTCGCGTCGTTAATGAGATTGCCTGATGGTAATTTTGAGCGTGTTTTTCCCATACGACACACAAATACGGGACAATTACTTTTCAGTGTCTTCTTAGAAGGTAATGTCCTCTCATCCTACCCCCTTCGTTGTTCCTAATATACATACGTGGAACAACAGGTCCACCAATTCATAATAAAAAAAAAAAGCAAGCCTAAGAATAAAAAAAAATATTTGGTGATAAATTAATAGAAATCATGTGATATAGTTCAAGTTTTAAATTTTTAATGACAATGAAGGAATTATTAATTATTTTTATTTTGCAAACAGTAGTTTTAAAACAAAGCGACTAGTATTATCATAATGCTGAATCGAATATCAATTTTATGAACTACACAGGCAATCTTTGAATAATTTTTATTTTATAAGTAATTGTGCAAATGAGTGAATAAAGTTTAAACTTCAATTAGCATAAATATGTATGACCTCAAATAATGATGTAGTAAGTCTAAATATTAGAAGAAAATTTTGCATGTTTATGTTTAAATAATTATTAAAAACTTTGCAAACTTTTTGAAGTAAAGTCCTCAACTTAGCATAGACTTTCGAAGGAGTATGCAAGTATCTCTTCTGCCTATTCATTCGTTATTTAAATAAGATCAGTTTAAGTATTTATATAAGCGGTATAAATAATAAAAGGTAACACCAATGTAACATTGTAATAAGAATTCTAAAAATTCCTGTTATACAAACAAAAGAAATAACTAAATGAAATTTAACCGCCATTTAACACGATTTACCAAAGTTTATTATTATCTTAAGTTCTAACGGAAGGACAGGAGTAGCTTGATGAATCAGCACGTTGGCCTTCGGAACTCAGAGGACAACAACCAAGACCGAACACAAGGCTTCCGTGTCAATGTGAACTCCCAAATCGCTATCCTTTGAGGTGTTGTTTTCCAAATTTTAATTGCAAAATGTGGGTTTAGTATAGCTGGCCCTACCATGATTTACCCTGCATAACGCTGAGACACATTATATAGATACCGTTTTATAAGACAATTTTCTTTTATTACGTAGATGTAATACAGCAGAATTTCCTGTGGTGATGTCACCTGGATGATACTAAATCTTCTAAGCATCTGCCATTTCACTGGCGAATAACCTGGTTATATCTTTCATTTAAAAGGACTCTTGCAATATTGCTTGGGTGAAACCATGTTATGGGAATCTAAATCATATTGAGGTTTCCTAAAAATCGTAGGATTGAAAATTCTCTAGCATTTCCAGCTGAAGATATAACAAGTCTAACAAGAAAACAGTTTTCCAATTATAAAACTAAAACTGTTCTTCAATAACAAATGATACCACTTTATGTAAAATAGAAACCCAATAAAAGGAATAAATGTTATTTGCATAATAAATTTTGCTACGTTCCAAATTATTATACTTACAGATCATTATTTAAAATATAATTTGCTGCAATAAATAACAGGAAATAAACGTGCAAATTTAAACTTTATTGTTAGTTTTCATCAAATGCTATCAAAGAATTTTTTTTTAAAAACACCAAAATAATTTTTTTTTTTCAAAAATAACTATAAATATATTTTTTTTTTTTTTTTTCAAAAAATAACTATAAATAATTTTTTTTTTTTTCAAAAATAACTATAAATATATATTTTTTTTTTTTTTCAAAAATAACTATAAATATATATATTTTTTTTTTTTTTCAAAAATAACTATAAATATATATTTTTTTTTTTTCAAAAATAACTATAAATATATTATTTTTTTCAAAAATAACTATAAATATTTATTTATTTTTTCAAAAATAACTATAAATATTTATTTATTTTTTCAAAAATAACTATAAATATATTTTTTTCAAAAATAACTATAAATATATATATATCTTTTTTTTTTTTTTAAAAATAACTATAAATATTTTTTTTTTTTTCAAAAATAACTATAAATATATTTTTTTTCAAAAATAACTATAAATATAAATATTTTTTCAAAAATAACTATAAATATATTTTTTTCAAAAAATAACTATAAATATATATTTTTTTTCAAAAATAACTATAAATATATATATTTTTTTTTTTTTCAAAAATAACTATAAATATATATATATTTTTTTTTTTTTTAAAAAATAACTATAAATATATAATTTTTTTTTTTTTCAAAAATAACTATAAATATATATTTTTTTTTCAAAATAACTATAGATATATATATTTTTTTTTTCAAAATAACTATAAATATTTTTTTTTTTCAAAAATAACTTTTAAATAATTTCAAAATAACTATAAATATCAATAATTTTTTTTTTCAAAAATAACTATATATATATTTTTTTTTTTCAAAAATAACTATAAATATATATTTTTTTTCAAAAATAACTATAAATATATTTTTTTTTCAAAAATAACTATAAATATATTTTTTTTTTTTCAAAAATAACTATAAATATATATATATTTTTTTTTTAAAAATAACTAAAAATAATTTTCATTATAAATTTTTTTTTCAAAAATAACTATAAATAATATTTTTTTCAAAAATAACAAAAATAACTATAAAAATAATTTTTTTTTTTTTTTCAAAAATAACAGGATAATTTTATGTAACTAGAGTAATTTCAGAAAAGCATCTTAATAAAGATGCATATTTCCAGCAAGCATAATTATACGTATATAAAATCTTGTAACAGTTTAAAAAACATATGCACTTATTCCGAATCTATTCTATAACGAAAATATTCATAAACCCGTCTTTCATATAAAGGTTATACAACAAAAAGAGCAGAAAAATGGCGGTATCTTTCAATTAAAAAAACCACCCTTTAAATCTTCCGAGTATGTGTGAACAGGAAAAACACAAAGAGGAGGGAAATTAGCTGGCTAAACGCAAACATCTATGAGATTTTAGACAAATCTGAATAAACACGCCGATTACTGAAATTTCAAATACCAATAGGAATTGAGCAGTAATGAAGGAAGCCGCAAACAAATACTCAGAACTGTTTGAAACCAGAGTTCTTCAACCTCTCCGAACTATATAAAAAATATATTAAAAAATTGCGAGAAAAATGATTAAAATTACGATGGCACAAGTTGGCAGTTTTTTTTAATGATTGCCTTTCTAAAAAAAATTAACAACTGAGTATACATAGCACACAATTTATTACTTAACTTCTGAGACCAAAGAAAGGAGTTTTATTCGATTTCGTTATTTATTATTAACAAATGGTTGGAACACTTATTGCGAAATCTAAAAAAAGATCAACATGTAAAGTACAAGGAATCTTAGAAAACCTGTATAATGTTTTTTGATTAATTAATTAAGCATATTTGATAGTATCATTACATTTTTAAATGGATATTGCATACAACTTTCTTTCAGTCACTTTGAAAAGAAAAAAATATTTGATTGTGTGAAAAATGATACAAAACTATATTTTAGAAAACGTCATATGATTAGAGAAATGTGACAATTAAAAGCTACATTTTAGTAAATGTTCGCAATGTTTTGAAACGAAACAAAAACAGAAATCTCTATTTTAATAAATATTCTATATGATTAAACGAGCACGTTATTCATTCCGACACTCTATATTGTTGGTAAAGCACAAAATTTAAATTTAACCAGAACAAGAATTCATAAAATTTGTAGACCATCGTATATTTCCGAACATAAGCCGATACGAGTATTTAGTTTGATTTGTCCATCTACGTTAATTGTTTGCACACTTTATGCTAAGTACACCGGGACCTACAGTTTAAAGTGAATTCCGAATCGCTAAGAAACATCTATGCCACCTCCAGGATTAAACCTGAAGCTTGTGGTACCAAAGGCCAGAGTGCTAGCCGATTGGCTATCAGGCTGCCCGATCCCGTTATAAGCCGAGAGTGCCTTTTTTTCTTCAAAACATTTACACAAAATTTAAAACCCGTATATAAGCCGAATGTACAAAAAAGATTTTGGATATAAAGAAGATATAAATTCTAGTACGGAAAGTATTGAAAGTGATGTTGTATGTATCTAGACATTCCAACGAATGAAAGTGAATTTGACAAACTATTCGGAAACTCTAAATGTAACACGGATTTTAATGGATTTATATGATTTTTTACATAACGGTTGCATTCAAAACATATAAAAAGTAAGTTAAAAGATTAATGTAATTTTCTTTTCCATTGTTATTTTCATGTGCTAATTAATTACGGTATTTTATTATTACTTCTGGTATATGTTTTAGTACTTTTCCATAGCGCAAATTTCGCCAATATCAGATTTTTTTAAATCAGCAATACAAACAATTTCAAAAAAGAAACGACAGCTTTATATAAAACAAATAACTCAACTTTTTATATGAAATATTTTTGCATTAACCTAAGAAATATAAACTAAAGTAATAAAAACGTGCTACATTTAGCGATATTTGGTAATTTATCCCTTGCGTCCGTCTAAAGGAAAAGCACCAAAGATTTTTATGAGATTGGCGGATCTGTATATAAGCCGACCCCCGTAGTTTAGCTACAGAAAAAAAATTTAAAATTCTCTGATTATACACAGATATATACGGTATTTAAAATGTTGACTTATGCAACACCATATTAAATATTATTTATCCATTTTTACCTTTACCTAAGGTGATTTTTTTTTTAATATATTCATTTGAATGTTATTGCTATGAAAAACGTTACAATACTCTTCCTGAATTTTACCAAATGGTCTTGGGTTGAAAATTCTGTTTTTAACTCTAAGCAAAGTGTGTCTGCCAAAAAAATGCTTTATGTTTGAAAAAAATACTTAATGAACAGTTTTAACATCCACTGGAAATAAAAAGTTTTGGTACTTTTCTATGTATAGATATAGTAGAAAAAAATGAGAATGTTTTTTAATATATTTAGAATACTTTCATGCAATAAAAAATCATGCATAAATTATTTTGCGAATTTTAAAAATTAAAAATATTTAAATAATTATTACAAATGTAAGTCATTTTTTTTTTTTTTTTTTAATATTGCCAAACAAATCACCAAAGATTTAAATTATTTTCATAATTTTTATTTTTCTAGAATAAATATAATCCCAAAGATAAACATTTCTGAAAAGTCGAACATTTTCAGAAAGATTACGAATTTATCTTTAAGATTACTGATTAATCTTTATATATATATATATATATATATATATATATATATATATATATATATATATATATATATATATATATATATATATATATATATATAAAGATATATAAATATTAAGATATATAAATATTAAGATATATATATATTAAGATATATATATGTTAAGATATATATATATATATAGTGGATATTTTAGAGATAAATTGTGTTGTTCTCCATAAGAATAACATACAAATGTACATAATTATTTGGCCATTTTATTTACGACGATTAGATATCCTTCCTTAATGTACATTTGAAAAATCCATCTCCAAAAATAAAGCAGTTAATTAAGAAATTTTTAAATGATTAAGTTCTGAAATTAACATAAGAATTTGGAATCATAGTTAAACTTAAAGATCTTTGTTTTCATCCCTCAGTTTTAAATAAGTCCCACATTTTTATTTATCATAAAAATTATGACTTATTTCTTAAAAATTTATGACTTATTTATTATTTTATTGGAGAAAATATTGAATTGTTGCGTTTCAATGCAATATACATTAAGCACTCTGTGGCATATGACTTATTTTATAAAAATGCATGACTTATTTATTATTTCGTAGGGAAAACATTGAACTGATGCGTTTCAATGCAATATACATTAAGCATTCTACAAAGAAAAAAATATTTTAATGCATAAAATGTTTTTTTAAAAAAAAACACACAAAGTAAAAAGATAAAAATGATTGATTTCAAAAAGTTAAAAACAGGTTTGGCTTTTGCATGCAGGTGTAGCATACACAATGAAATTGTTACTTATACAAACGAAATAAATTGCACAAATAGTATAGCATTAATAAATAAATTGCACATAAGGTAAATAATTATATAAATCTCATTTGTTATATTTTAAAAAGAACAGACGAACATTCAAATACTGTAAATGGATTCTAAACAGAATCGGGTTATTTTAAAGTAAACACAGATAATCACGAGTTTAGAAACGTATCACCTAAACTTTTCAACAACAAGAAAATATACGTTATCCAAATATATCAATATTTGTTATTCTTAAGTATCTCATGCTACGTTTGTACTCTTAGGCACAGCAATACCTTCAACAACAGTTGTTATCAATCGCGAAATTCTGCACCTTTCTTATCTTTACAGCTAGATGAAAGGATTTAAAGATTTGCTGTGTAAATATATCAGACGTTTTAATATGGATATGTATTTACATTCTCAATTATTTTATTAGAAATTCTTAAAAAATAAATAATTTGCAATAGTTAAAATTAATAAATACCAAATTTGGAAAGCATTTCAAAAATTATTGTATCATATCTATCCGTAAGTTTTAAAAATTAGAGCTAAATCTGATGAGAGTTCATTTGTTCAGAATAATAGTAGAACAGCAGAATCAAGGAATTTCATGTAACAATGACATCGTTTTAGTGTTGATATTGTATAAAAGGGATTTAAAAATAATTGTATAATGATTAATATTTTACTGTGATTTTTCATCTCTTTTCTCGTAAATTAGTTTTAAAACGTGAAGAAATTGTATGTAATATTATTGACTTACATCTCATGTAAGTGGAGAGCTCTATAGAATTTTTCAAAAGTAAATTGCGTGTTTACTATTGCTTCATATATGCTATTCCATTCATAAGTTGAAATAATTATAGTCTTGTTTAAGGATAGTTTTGAAAATGCCGTAATAAAGATATATTTCATCTCTAAGTGTCCATTGACTGTGAATTAGATATTGGAAATTGATTTTTATATAGCAGTGACAACTGTAATTGTTGTAGAAAAACCACAGTGACAATATCACAATTGTGATAGCAATTCGTAGAAGCGGTTCAAAGGAATTAATGTTGCAAAACTGATTTCTATTCAGAAAAAATATAAAATAAGAACTATAGCATCCATCTTCACAGCTCTTCTGAGGGACTGGAATGGGATCATTTAGTTGAAATTTTGGATTAACGACTTTAGCCTCCTACCATTGTGTGTGTGACTAATTTGATTTCTGCATTGTTGTCAAAGGGTATGTGGAGAATCAAATTTTTAAAGAGACCTCTACTCTAAAAAATCTTTTAAAAAATTTGAGACCCACTGTTCTAGACTGTATACCTTGAGCCGGCGGTTCTCAATTTTTTTTATTTTTGAGTCTGCCTTAATAATGAAGAATTCTGTTGCGTCTCTCTAGATACTTTCGTCAATAAATATCATAATAACTTTGTTGATTTATATAGATCTTTAATTGTAGCAAGATATGAAAAGCAGCTTTTCTTTAACTTAAAATTGACGCATAAAAAATATTATTTATAGTTGCGACTAATAAATTTCATTGAAATGTAACAATAATTAGCAACAAATATTTAATTTCTTACAGCAAGAAGAATCTAACATTGGATAGCATATATCAAAGAAATAATTTAATAGTTTTAAGTACAATTTCATCATCTAATGTATACTTAGAAAATTATCTCTGTATTATTGAGAAATATTTGATTTTGACTTTTGATTCGATAGTAGCCAAATAGAAAAGCCATGGGTGTAAAAATGCAATGTTATGTAAGGAATAAGGATGTATATTTTTAAGTTTACCGGAAATTATTTTCCAATCAAAGGCTACTTTAAAGTAACTGAAGTTAATATTAATAAAAGTAATAAAAGTTTATGTTTATCGAAAAGGTTTCGTATTCCTTTATTAATTTGTCATAACCATAGGCCACTCAATTGAAAATTTTAAAAACATTTTTAAAAATAATTTATTAAGCTAATGATAAATATATATGCTTTCTATTTGTAGAATTCCCCTCACACTCAAACTAAATTTTCCGTCATTTTCAAAGTGCCTGGATTTTTTTAAAGATTTATTTCGGTTGGCTCTACAACCAGTTATAACCGCTTGAAGTCCATAATGCCTCCTTGAGAGGTCCAAAAGTATCATAATCATTGGGGCAAGATCTGGTGAGTAATTAGAACCCGACAGGTTCTTCAGCAAAAAGATACCTGTAACCAACAATTTGTTACTTTGTTTTCATTACAGGTCCAATATGATTCTTCAGCAGTTCTGGACGCTCCAGAATTACCACTTTTTGGTCCCAGAATTGAGTAAGAATAACCTTTCTTGTGCTTTGACGCGAACGAGGATTTTTAAATTTTCTATTTTATCCATATGCTTGTATGCGACAAATATGCATCACCATACAGTGCTTTTATTCCATAGTAAATTGCAAAAGATTTTGCGCTTCCCTTAGTCAAAAATCTAACGACAAAACCCTGTTCATGTTTGGCGCATATCACCAGTAGTGTGGCCATTTTTACACTGTTACTGCGACGACATTTTTTTCCTCTTAATATTTTTCTGACACCTACTAAACAATTTTTCACATTACTAGAAGTATTACTTCTAACTTACAAAATGATGGTATTTCATTTCGAAATTTTATTAAATTTTTTAATATTTTTTATTTGACTAACCCTCGTACTTAATACGATTTAATTTTCATTGTATGAATAAGTCTATTGGTGGTCGCGACTACCAATTTAGGAGCCATTGCTTTGTAATGTTTAAGACAACTGTAATTCCATTTTTTAATATAAATAGATTTTTCATTGCCTTGATCCAATGTGACAAAATGTTACTAATTTGTGTCACAGTGAAAATAAAAACACCAAGAAAATCACAGAGCCTTGGGCTTTGACCTTTATGACGTATACACTACTAATAGCCTCACATAAATATAAGTATTAGTTTGTTTAATCAATTCGTCAATTAATTCTCTCAGTATTCATTACCCTAATAAACATAAAATATAATTTTTATACCAGCAAATTATTGATGAATATAATCTTTGAATAATTGAAAACAAATTCGCATGTCCTTTCATTGAATATCGTGAAATTATGTTTTTGTCTGCCTCTCCTTATCCACAACTGATTTTTGTATGACTCAAAAGGCAAAAAATTTTGAAATGGCCAGTCTACTTTTTACATCGTTAGAACGGAAACGTCAAAGATAAAAGACGACTTGTTTGCTCCAGCGCTTATCATCAGAGCTTGCTACAAAGATTATCCCGTTATCGAAAGAACAGATGGAGCAGAAGGGTATATTTTTACTTTTGGTAAACAGAATGCTATCTTGGCATAAAGAGAAAATAAAAATATTGCAAATTTGCATAGCACTTTTGTTACCTCTGTGAGATAAAGTGAAATCAGGTTGACTTTAATAGTCTGGTTAAGGTGTGAATTTGTATCCGTTGCAAAAAACACAAACATGTTAGATAAATGCATCGCAAGTTTGATTCAAAGGTTTGTTTGAATTATTTTTTACCGTTGCACACTGCAGTTGGAATATATTGGCTGCTTTCTAAAAAAAACGACAAATAAAGGTAGAAATAGGGGATCGATTTAAGAAGATAAAAACACGAAAATCCCTTGATGATTTATAATTTTTACTGCTATTGAACCAAAGTACTGCTAGAACAACTTCAAAAAAAATCAATTAAGAAAATCTGATACTAATTACGATTATGTATTTTGCTCTAGTTCTTTAATATACACCATCATAGTAATATGTACAGAAGTAGTTTTTAGATTCCTTTTCTTAATGTTCAGAGATGTGCGAATGTTTTGAGATAGTCATTGACATTTCAATCTTATGTCTTTTGATGTATATAATAAAAGAAAAGGAAAATACAATTACAGCATACAATTATTTTAAAAATAATTATGTTTATTATAATATTATTAATTTTTATAGTTGTAACACTAATTTGTTACGACTAATGGTTCCATGTTTTCATTACTTGATGCCTATTATTTACTCAACAATGGCTGAAGGTCAATTATCGACTGTTTCATAACAACTTTTAAATTACGATGCGTCTTGTTATCCAAACGCAAAGGCAATTCTACAATTAATGAAAAATATTAATGTCTATTTTTTTATATATCAACCACATAATAAATTATCTTTGCTACAAACATCAAATGATTTAATTTCGAATCTGAACATTCCATAATATTTGTTTTAGGAAAATGATGATTCAAAACCAATGAAATTTTCCTTATAAAAAAAATAAATGAATGAAAAAATAAAAACATTTCGCGAAACAATTACACATTATCGCATAAAAGTTAATCATCCTTTATCAAGAAAAATAGATATTTTTAGAAGCTAATTCAATTGGCACCTTTTTTTTTCTTACTTTTGTTTATCGTGGCATTGCAATATTTTAATATGGAGGTTAAGGTAAAAGTTGGAGCTAGCAAATGAATGATCATTTTTCTATTTAACCTATATTTTCACAATGACGATGTTTAAATGCGATAATCCATTAAAACAATTTTTTAATAAAATAAATTTGATTTCTGGTCTTTAAAAATATTTTTCTTGCAAAACATAATAATAATGGATTTCTTACGTTATCTAAATGAATGACTGACTACCAGTATATAATACAAAATCCTCTTAGAATCTAAGCTTGAATGTTCAAAAAGTAAGACCAATTTTTGAATATAAAATTCCCGGGGCTTATGGAATTTTAATTTATTTTTTCCTTTTTTTGGATTACTGGAACTGTCCTTGACATCTGTGTGAAATTTCACGTCAAAATATTCATTAGAGTTTGAGTTACGCTTGGCTTCGTGAGACGCTAAAAGTGATTTCGGCGATTTTTAAAATGTCTGAATTAATTGAGCAAAGAACTTGCATTCAATTTTGTTTGCGGAAACGTATAGAATGTTGCAGAAGACATTCGGTGAGCATTCCTATATCGGAAATAAATGTTTAGAAGTGGTATAAATAGTTCTAAGAAAGCAGAGAACGCGTTTAAAACGAAGAGCCCTCTGGTCGACCATCAGCCTCAACCGACGAACCTCACGTCCAAAAAATTAAAGATTTGTTTCTTGCAAACCGTCAATTTACAATTAGAGACCATGCTGCTGATGTTGAAATTTCAAAAGGATCGGTCAATTTCATTTTGAGCCTCAAACGCGTCAAATCTTGATTGATACCGAAAACACTGAATGATCCAGATCACACTGCATTGATTCTTCGTGACTTTTTCGCCAACAATGAAACCCATATCGTTCCGTATTCACACCGTGCGACTTCTGACTATTAGCTAAACTCAAAAGACCACTCCGGGTACAGCGTTTTGAGTCGACTGAAGAGATTCAACGTGAATCGCCGCTCGCTTTGAAAGCCATCCCTGCCGATGACTTTTTAGCATGCATTTAGGATTGGAAAAAAAGTTGGCATAAGTGCATTGCATCCGGAGGGAATTACTTTGAAGGCGATGAAATAAATTTGGAAGAATAAATAAAAGAGTTTTTGAAAAAAAAAAAAAAATTGGTCTTACTTTTCGGGCACAGTAGTATATAAATCTTTATTTTTGTGAATGAACATGATAATATTGGGGGTGGAAATGACATGGCTAGTGATGGAGGAGGTCCAAAAAGAATGGACGGCAATTTGAAAAGCAAATCACAATGTATGAACATAACCTATCCATTGGCGGCAAGCTTGAATACCTGTTTTACGTTGGCTAATAGCTAGAATTTACATCTCCATATTTCAAAACAGTGGTCATACCCGAAGATGCACTTTGAGATGGAAAGAAAAAAATAAAACATGGTTGTTTTCGAAGATCTCGATGCATCCATCGCGTGTCACCAAATGCGAGAACTTCCATTGTCTAGCGGGGGAACCACTAGGGGATCAAAGCACCGACAAGGATCACCAACAAAGTACAATGTTGCTAAGAAGTGCTCCTGTTATCAGTTAGTGATAAGACAAGAACTTGCTTAATATTTTCCGGTTAGGATCGTGATCGGAAAAAGAAATTCCCTCGCCAGTCAAGCGTTGACAAAATTTCCACCCAGATAACAACGGCGATGATCATTCCTTATAATTGATTCTTTTTTTATTCTTCTTCTTCTTGGATATTAAAATAGGAATCACTGTGTTTCCGTGTTCGGTCAAGGTGTGGTCTTTAAGATGAAAACATCGGGGGATGTGTCTTTTATGGCATTAATCATTGAAGAATTAATGGTGGACGGGTCTGGAGGGTTTGCCCTGGATAATCCCTAAAGGTTTATTTCGAATCCTTAATTTTTTTTTTATAAAAGTTAATTTTAACGGATGCCAATTAGTCAGATTTCTTAAACAGCTTACTGAAAGGGTTTATGTCATTATTGAATTAACTAAGACATTCAAACTAATCAAGGTGATAAATCAATTGTTTCAACTGAACTAACTTTTGCACTATTTCCTTAAAAAATCCCCACGATTAAATAAAATGTCATTATTGAATTAACTAAGACATTCCAATTAATCAAGATGATAAATTAATGGTTTCAACTCAACTTTTGCACTATTAAAATCAAATGACCCTATAAATTTTTAAGTATATTTTCTTTTATTTCTTACATTTATAATTAGCTGTATAACATAGTTTATTTTAAAGAAATTTTAGCTGTGGAAATTTCAATAAAATTTCGATCAGATGAATTCATTATTAAATTAGAAAAATAATATTTTATCAACTGTTTTTTGCAAATATTGTCATGTCTTAATTTTAATGACAACTATTTTGGAATATCTATAATTCGTGTCACAAATTCGTTAATTATTCTTGGCATGTTCTACAAAGTGTTTGAATATATAAATTAGTAGAATAATAATAACATCTAAACATAATAAAATTAACAGAACTAATTAATTTTAAATGGATAGAAATAACGTATTAATAAAAAGTATTTTCTCATAAGTTTTTAAACAAAAAAAAACAAAAAAAATTTGTATTTTTATTAACATATTTTGAAACTATTTTGAATAGTAATAAAAATAATTCTTTGTAGTCTTTTTATAATTGAAAGATTCAAAATTTTCGCAGTTATTATGATTTATGTAATCATAAGACCTATGTTAAAAAATTTAAAAGAA
Organism: Caerostris darwini; assembly: GCA_021605075.1. Taxonomy (NCBI): domain Eukaryota; kingdom Metazoa; phylum Arthropoda; class Arachnida; order Araneae; family Araneidae; genus Caerostris; species Caerostris darwini. The sequence goes on along the minus strand of BPLQ01007882.1, from coordinate 33,960 downwards.
AAGAAATTTCTTAAACCTGCGCAAGTATACAAAATTCTCAATGACTTTGGTCAATATTTCTCAATACTTATGGTACAATACATTTTTCTAAAACATAGATACATAGAATTTTGAAGGGTACGAGCTGCATGCACTGATAGTTAACAGCGGGACGCACAAAAAAAAAATTAAAACTCGAAATTATCCGACATACATATATTTCATGTCTTTATAGACAATAATAAATAAATAATACAGGGTGTGCAAAAATTTTTGCCCAAATTAAGAAAATTTATTGTGTGAAACCTGTTATAATTAGACATATGTCTGTTTGAATATATTGTAAGTAATGTTATAAAGTTAATAAGACCATGTACTTCAGTATATTTCAACGTGTGCCCCTTGGTAATTCGTTAAACATCAAAGCTATTCTCGCAAAGTATTCTTTAACGTGTCGTCCGTAACAGTACCACAGCATCTTTTTCCCTTGCCTTCAGTTTTTCAACTTCAACAGCTGGCGAAGCAAAGACTCTGTTCTTGATATAGGCCCAAAAGAAAAAGTCAAGAGAAGTAATACCAGGTTTGGTTTGTCGCTCTACTGTCATTTTCTACACACTTTGGGTTAATTAGACAGGGACCTACAGTTTAACGTGGATTCCGAACCACTAACAAACATGCATGCATGCCACCGCCAAGATTCGAAACTGAAGTCTGTGGTACCAACGGCCAGAGTAGTAATATTAGGAGATTATGCTGTAAATCCACCCCTTCCATTCCACAGGCCCTGAAAAATTCACGTCTAGGAACTCACGAACTCCAGTAAGGAGATGCTACATCTTGTTGTAAATAATTCTTGGTTGAAATTCTTATAACTGAGGTGTAATAAACAGTTCCAATAAGTAAAAAAAAAAGTTAGTGGTGATGATAACTGCGAGTAGAAAAACGGCATAATAACTTTGCTATGCATGAGGTCGCACCTAACATTAACTTAAGAGCTGTGTGGAAACATGTGGATTCTCTAATACGGCATTATGTTTATTTACCTTTCCTCAGACATGAAAGGTTGATTCATAAGAAAAAAAAGGCGATATAAGTATTCGTTTCCGATATCATTACTGTTCGTATATACAGGACAAAAAAACTGTTAAAAATGAACTGTCCAATGATACCAAAAGCATATTATTAAATTCAAATGTTGTTTTGTAATAAATTCTTATAATCAGAGGAAGACTTTGTGTTCATTCTGTGTGACATTATAAAAAAAATCAAATAATGAATTTGAATCGTAGTTTTACATTAATTTAATGAGTGATTAAGTATTTCGTTAAATTTTTGTATAACTCTTCGCAAAAGACACGAGTCAAATAGTTTTTATTTATCAACTTTTTGATAATTATGCTTAAAAATATTTGTTTGCAAATATGTAGGTTTACATTTTTTAATGTGGAATCAAACAATATCCACACCTACTTTGTTGAGCGCAATTTTAAAATGTAACGTGTTTTTGGAAATAAATATCTCGGCGATAAAAAAAAAATACGTAAATAGGGAACCCGCATTCATGTTAATACGTTACTGACAATGGATCTAATATAATATTTTATAATATTTAAATGTAGATAATTATTAAACGAAAATTCTACGATGTTCTGTGTTTTAATCTTTTATCAAAATCAGAAAATCTTTCCAAAAAGTTATCAATTATATTTTTTGAATAAAATAAGAATGAGGCCAACCAGAGTATCCCTGATCTAAGTTAGCTTTAATGCATCATTTCCCATTAAAGTATTTCTTTCTAAAGTAAATTACTGCCTACAATTATAAATATGCATTGGCTTTCACTAAATAACTCCATTGAAGACAATACAGTATAGAAAAATGAGTGCGATTTATTTATTTTCCTCGTCCTCAGATTTATAACTTTTTCTCCAATTCAAAGTAACTTCCATATCAATTTCTGCTACTTTCATTTTTATGATATGCGATTCCAAAAAGAAGAATACATTTTCCTTTTTTTCGTTGTTGACATTTCGAGCTTCGACCATGTAAACGCTCATGTGGTCATCCGCAATCTTTTGGAAAAAGCATAAAAGTCAATGGATTTTCCTATGAAATAGTTAAACTTAAACAATCCATTACACATAATCGATTTTTGATTATTCTGTATCATTGACAGTGCAAACAAAGCTTACGTGTTTTTTTTTATTTCACTTTAAATAAATATGTAATCATTTGCTTATAATTTATATATAAAAAAAACTTTATCTAAAATTGTGTCATTTATTTTGCTTCAATGGATGGAAAACAGAGTAATAAAAATACATGTATCCTGAATAAGTTTCATAAAAGATATACTTAAATTTTTATAAAACTCAAAACTTTTTATTTAAAGTAATAAAATTTAAACAATATTAGTCACTTCATTATTTTTTCCAATAAAAAATTAATTTTTCGGATAATAGATTAACTGATAATCTTATATCCATAAGATGTTAAAAATTAGCATGCATGGATAAGGATGACATGTATACATGCATGAAATGTTAAATATGTCAGAATTGATTTATACAAAATTAGCAATTAGAAATATAAACTGCTTATTGCATTTGTTTAAACAATATAATAAACATAAAATGATCTTTCTTTAGATATAATATTCCTTAAAAAAACATGCATGCTACCATTCTTGAATTTCAAAAGGTATTTAAAAATTAAACGCTGGGAGCGTATAGAAAATTTAGAAATATTTCTGTACTTCAAATTTACAATAATTTATTTAATATTAATTATTTCATAAATTATAAATAATAAAATAAGTTAAACATCACCACGTTCGCTTTTAGGAAGAAACTATTTCTATATTTACGACTGTAACTAACTTAATGACAAATATGTAATAGCACAAATATTAATAAATACTGAAACAAAAAAAAATAGCTAACTAGTTTTTCTTTTAATACACCTAACAAGAAAGAAGCCTTATTTTAATTGTCTTTTCACACTTTTAAAAGTTTTATTTGCTCATACTTGAAAGTACTAATCAATTTTCGAAACAATTGGGAAAGCTGAAGTTTTAAAAATAAATATTTATTTAATAGCATATGTACTTCATTAATTGTAATATGTTTACAAAGTAAATTCCTGGATTATTTTATGTTGATGCACTTGAATATCACATGAGGAGCCTCCTTTAATCTTTACATTAACTGAAATGGGAATATAGCGTTATAACAAAAAGTGTGAATTTAATATTAAATTTAAGTTTTAAAATAAAATAACCTTACTAGTTAATGACTTGAAAAATAAAAATCTATTCGTTTTCATTGGATTAATTCATTTTCATTTAGTTTATTACTTTTTAAATCATGTATTAAAGCATTACTTCCAAATTCATTTATATGTATTAATACATTAGTACAGTAAATTTAATTACTTTATTATTTAATTAATTAATTTGTCCTTGAAATTTCTATTAAATGACACTTTAAAATGTTTTATTAGACAGCTTTTAATTCATAAAATTTCAGCGAATAAATTCGACATTTTGTAGACCTTTCACACTTTTAATATAGTTAAAATTTAGTCAGAAATCTTCACTAGTAACTAAGAAATTGTATTGTATCTATTAAATTGAACATATCATAAGTATTTTGTCAGGAAGAAAGTATATTAATGTCATGGAAATTAATAAAAAGAATTTTCGTTTACATGTGGTAAGGATATATTATTACATATAAGAAAAACGTAATAACTAAATAATTCGAATTAAAAAATGCAATTGAATGTTTATTAGTGCATTGATAGACAATAAAACAGAGACTATGTTCTTCTATGTTCATGCATGAATTCTTATCAGTCTATCACTAGCGAAAACTATGTTTTGCACTAAGTGATAGACTTTCAATAAGCAAAACAGTAAAATATAAATATTATTCTATATTTAGAAGTAGAAAAGATAATATGAAACTCTAAATATTACAAATTGTAGACTTGGCAATGACGGTAATTATTTCGATGTAAAAAGTAAAGATGAAGTTTTAATTCAAGCCATATCACGTAATCGTATATCATGTTTATACAATTAAAAATTCATTACTTATCTAACCCAGACTCGTTAATCTAACTTAAATATAATGAGCATCGAATTTAAAAATATTAATGATATATTGATTAACAAATTTTAAATAAGTTATTATCTACCTTTACATCTACCTAAAACATCCTGCAATTTAAAAGATTGTAAATAGTCATCAAAATCATAAATGTGGTAAGAATTAGAAAATTCAAACATTATTTACCAAATATTCTCAAGACATTAAAAACTCCAGATTTGATGACATTAAACGTAATTTATTTAAACACTTAAAAAACCTCTTCAAAATAATGAGTGTCCACTGCAACATTTTTAAAAAAAAGCGTTTGACTTTAAATACAGTTTCTAAATTCCCAATACTAATTTCAGAAATCCTAGACTCCACTACGTTTTGATAAGAAAAGCACCATCAATATTCTCCATTCCATCTAGAAGACAGGTTTAAAAAATCAACAAGAGTTACGATACCAATTAAGACACGCTTGCGAGATTAAAGATACGCAGAAATTTGTTGAGAGTCAACTAAAAGAGTGATATTAAAAAATCACGACCGCGTTCCAAGACACTTAAGTGACGTATCGTGGGCAACTGCTCATTAAGGTGCAGAAGGTAAATTAAGCGGTACCTACATAATATCTATGTATTTATCCGAAGCGGTTACGTGTGCTTGGTATATGGACAGTAAACACCGAGGGTAGGGAAGGTTTCTGATTATTTGCATATGCTTATTTACTGGGGAGTACATACAAATAACGGAAGCAGCTCACTGATAGGGTTTTGTCATTATTTGCTTATGTAGTTGAGTACATTTTTTTCCAGAGATTAAAGATTTACGCCAAGCTAAAAAGTAAAGGTACTCGGTGATTTGTTGATCCTACACTATTGCAAAACTTGTTAATTTAGTGGTTACCACAGGGAAAGATCACAGTACAATTTATTTGTAAATGTATTCAATGCAATTTAATTACTTTTTAACGATTTATTTACTCTCATTTTCTTTCTTGTACAATTTTTTAAAGCACTCATTTTCACGAGAATCTTTCGAATACTTTTGATTTTTAGATGCAATATTTGTATACTTAGATGCAAGTTGTAGAAACTTACAAATTTGGTAAAAAGAAAAGAAATTGAAGGTGCATTTCGACAAAGTGTTGTCAGTTTATTTATAAAGCTCATCAATGCTAATTTAATTTAAATACGGAATTAATTAAACACAAAATCTGATATCTCTCGAAAAAATTAATTTAAGCCTTTAAATGTAGAACTCTTGCAAATAAGGCAGAGTATGTGAATGAAAAGAAAAATGAAAAAGTTCGTCATTAAAATATAATGAATTACAATTTAAGTATCTTTTTATAAGAAGAAAAATTCTAATACATTTAAAATGAATGATTGAGAATCTAATTCAATCATATATTTCTTTTGAACAATTAAACTTTATTTAAAACATTTTGTAAGACAAGAAAATTTTTATTAAACATATTATTAGCAGCGTCTTATATCATTCAATTGTATTTCCTTATTAAATGTATGGCAAATATTTAATTTGAAATTTATAACAAATTATCTATCCTGTATACAAACTGTCAATTATAAAGAAAAATGAAAGAGCTCCATTTTCCTAATTTATCTTTAACCCTTTCTCTCTGTTTTGTTCCTTGCCAAAAATCTCGTTTAGAAACAGCAAGAAAATTTTTAATAACAATTTGCACCAGCAAAATGTTTTAAATGAAACGTTAATAGATAACGTATATTTTTCGTATCACTCTTGATCAAATAATATGTGCAATTTATTTTTTTCGTTTTTATTTATAAGTGCAAAGAGCAATCAAAATAAAAGCTCTTTATCAAACCTGAAATTAGGACATACAAGATAATTATTTATAATCAAAAATTATTGTAATACAAATAAGAAAGATGATGGTAGGTACTTGGTAGTTTCACTCAGATTTAGTTATCTGTTCTTTTTCAATTCCTTCTACTAGCTCACACTCTCCCTATATACACTGAAGTGACAAAAGTCACGGGATAGCAATATGCAAATTTTCATATGGCAGTAGCATCGCGTAGAACAGGTATAAATGCTCAGTGCTTTCGCAGAGCTTTCATTTCTGTTCAAGTTATTCATGTGAAGAGGTTTTGACATCATGATGACCGCACGACGAGAATTAATAGACTTTGAACGCGGAATGTTAGTTGGAGCTAGACGCATGGGTCATGCCATTTCGGAAATCGTTAGGAAATTCAACATTCCCAGATCCACTGTGTCAAGAGTGTGCCGAGAATATGAAATTTCAGGCATAACATCCCACCATGGACAGCGTAGTGGTCGACCGCCTGCACTTAACGACCGAGACCGGCGACGTCTGCAAAGAGTCGTAAATTCTAACAGACAAGCAACACTGCGTCAAATAACCGCAGAAATCAATGTGGGACGTACAAGGGACTTGTCTGTTAGAACTGTGCGGAGAAATTTGGCTTTCTTGGGCTATTCCAGCAGAAGACCGACTCGAGTGCCTTTACTGACAGAACGACATCGCTTGCAGCGACTCTCGTGGGCACGTGAGCATATCGGTTGGTCCCTAGATGAATGGAAAACCGTGGCCTGGTCCGATGAGTCACGATTTCAGTTGGTAACAGCTGATGGTAGGGTTCGAGTGTGGCGCAGACCCCACGAAGCCATGGACCCAAACTGTCAGCAAGGCACTGTTCAAGCTGGTGGTGGCTCCGTAATGGTGTGGGCTGTTTTTCATGGCATGGATTTGGTCCTCTGGTGCGACTGGACCGAACATTGACTGTAAATGCTTATGTTCAGCTACTTGGAGATCACTTGCAGCCATTCATGGACTTCATGTACCCAAACAACGATGGGATTTTTATGGATGACAATGCGCCATGTTACCGGGCCACAACTGTTCGCGATTGGTTTGAAGAACATTCTGGACAATTCCAACGAATGATCTGGCCACCTAGATCGCCCGACATGAATCCCATCAAGCATTTATGGGACATCATCGAGAGGTCTGTTCGTGCCCAAAATCCTGCACCATCAACGCTTTCACAATTATGGACGTCTATCGAGACAGCATGGCTCAATATTCCTGCAGAAGACTTCCAACGACTTGTTGAGTCCATGCCACGTCGAGTTGCTGCACTTCGCCGGGCGAAAGGAGGGCACACACGATATTAAGAGGTATCCCATGACTTTTGTCACTTCAGTGTATATATCTTGTTCAAATTTTCAATCGTCCGTAAAATACTTTTTATTCATCCACTCAAGTTCAAATACATTTTTTTAACTTGTAGTGGATGACACTTGATGTTAATACAGTTTTTTCAAATATTAATTCAGTAATTAAATTTAATTAATTAATTTTAGTATTTTTTAGATTTAAGTTGCATATATCTACCAATAGATGGCACCAGATAAACTTAAAAAAACGAATGAAAATTATTTGTAAAGGACTTTCTGCAATATAGAGAAAAAAAAGTGGGAATTGACTTAAAAAAAAATTTATTATATTACTTGTTCTACTGTAGAACACATTACTAAAATTGCTTCTCGTGTTTACATAAGAGAATGTGCAAGTTAGACGAAATGGAAAAAAATGTGCATTTTTAATTAAAAAAAAAGCAAACAATTTTGTTTTTGTAATTACAACACGACGTAACTATTAACTGAAACATTTTAGTAAAATAATATTATTCTATTTTTGTGTCTATAAACATGTTATATCCTTGAAGATTATTGCTGTACCATTTTCTTCGCTGGTCTCTATACTAGTTGCAAAAAAAAAGTTAATACTTCAATTTCAATTAACTTATTTAAGTAACAACTTACTGAAACATTTTAGTAAAAAGATATTCTATTTTTGTGTCTATAAACAATAAAATGATATATAATTGAAGATTATTGCTGCACCATTTTCACTGGTTTGTACACCAATTGCATAAAAAAGGTAATATTTCAATTTCAATTATAAACTCTATGACCACCAGATTGCAAAAGATCGTATTGGAATATAGGATCGCAAGTATCGAATTCTTAATATTAGATCTTTAGATTAATATGTTATTTAGATTACATACATATGAATTACATTTACTTACTATAATAAGTACATCATCATTACTGAAAAAGAGTATAATCTAAACCAAATGATTTCTAAAAAATATAACAAAGCTTATTCTAAACCTCAGATGATAAAAATGAGATTTAAGTATTACAAATAGGGAAGGGGGGGGAGATTCCATTCATGACTTTCAAAGGAGGTAGAAAAAAAATTCAATTTATTGTTATATCATTGAAGATTACTGCTGTACCATTTTCTTCGTTGGTCTCTATACCAGTTGCATGAAAAAGGTAATAATTTAATTTCAATTAACTTATTTAAGTAAGTACTTATTAAGTAGACATTTTAGTGAAAAAATATTTTATTTTTGTGTCTATGAACAATAAAATGTTATATAATTGAAGATTATTGCTGCACCATTTTCATTGGTCTGTACACCAATTGCATAAAAAATGTAATATTTCAATTATAAACTCTACGATCTCCGGATTGTAAAAGATCGTATTGGATTATAGGATCATATATATCGAATTCTTAATATTAGATCTTTAGATTAAAATGTTATTTAGATTACATACATATGAATTACATTTACTTACTACAAGAAGTACATTGTCATTACTGAAAAAGAGTACAATCTAAACCAAATGATTTTTAAAAAATGTAACAAGCTTATTTTAAACCTCAGATGATAAAAATAAGATTTAAGTATTACAAATAGGAGGGGGGTTCCATTCATGGCTTTCAAAAGAGGTAGAAAAGAAAAAATTCAATTTATTGTTGAAGAATATTTTTGTGGTAGCTGGCCGTTTCTGTTTGTTAACCCCACTTTCCATGACTATTAAACTTATTCAAGCATGGCCTTCATTGGTGGATGTGTTTAATGTACTTACAATAGTGTACACTTGTTCACCAGAGGAAAACATGAAATCGAGTATGTTTTATTTAGAAAATTTCTAGTTTGGTGACTTCGAAGATATTTCTGCCAACAATCTTAGTTTGCATGCAAAACAAATGTATTTGTATTCTTGACGTAATTCGTCAAACACTAGATGAAAAGTTCAAATCAAACGAGAGACATTTTTTTTTCGATCGTTAAAGCTCAACCTGAAACGAAATAAATGAGTTTCTTTTTCCCAGAATTTTGCAGGAAGTTTACAAAGCTGCAAAAAACATCCTACGAAAACATCATTTATTCGAAAAAGAAAACCTCGAAGATTCCAAATATTTGCAATACAAATGTTAAGGCTCAAAAAAAATTAAAAGAAATATTAATACAAAGTATGTCGATCTTCATATTTTTATATAACCGTGGTAGCTTTGTTCTCTTAAAAAAATAGGCCATTAAATGCGAACAATTATTTAAGTAATTAAAAATATTTGGAACACTTACATTATTCATGTATTATTTAATTACATATCAGTAATTATGATGTACAGTTATTAATTTATTTACTTAATCTTCAAATGCATAAATTTATAAACAAAAATAAATTAAATAGCACGCTTTCATAGTACTTTCAAAAAATAATTAAAAATACTTGTAACAAATTTGATATCTACCGAACCAACAAAGAGAATTATTTTTAACAAATTTGTTTTTTTTATCAAAGATTGTATTGATCTTATAATCAATATTTAAATGATTACCAGAATATTAAGGTACCCGACCACATTCAGAAAAAAAAATTTTTAAATACTGTTTTTATAAAAAAAAAAATGGATATTATTGTTAAACTAGGTTATAAAATATTGGCACCACAAAAATTAAAATTATACACATGTATTTTTGTTGTTGTTGTTGTTATTATTAAAATTTTGAAAAAATTGATAAAAATAAGTAACTTTTTACTTTACGGAAACACTCCTAACAAAAAAACTATTTAAAACTTATTATATTTACTTGTATAAATGTAGACGTATATCCATTATGAATGCATTGAACCAAAATAATGACAATCTTATATATATCTGAGTTACTGGCAATCGAGTCCTTTAAAGCAAAAAATACAAGAAAGAAAATTTTTTAACAAAAATTCCAATAATCCATTTATAAATTAATGTATTTGAAACTTTTTGGTTCAATGTATTTATAACATCATTAAAAAATACAGTTAAAATTTCATTAAATTCTGAAAAATTTACAAGAGTTATAATTGTTTTTCGGATGGCGGTGTAGCAAAAAATACATCTTTTCAGGAATTCAATTTAAAGTTTTTAATACATAGATGCAGTATCTTAATAGTTCATGATTAAAAAACTATATCTCGATTTCTAATTACTATTTCGAAAGCTAAAAGTTTGATCTTTAACAAAACGATAATAAAAAAAATTTCGATTTTTTTTTTTCTCACAAAAATCGTGATTTGAAAGTTGTCTGTTACCTTAATATGATCCTCCATATTCATATCAAATACCGATTACCAAAATAAATAATATTGATATTGAACGCATTGCTGATTAAGTCAGTTAGACATGCTTTAGCGATATTGACTTGAACTCTTAAAATTCAAAAAGTCCCTGTCAATGAATGAGTATAGTTTCCTATCAAAATATAGAAGAATGCCAAACAATTTCTACTAAGATGTCCAGCTTATATTTAATGAAAGAAATGAAAAGCTTATAGTGAATTAAAGAAATAACATGATCATCTATTTATATGAAATACAAATTGCCAAAATAAATAATACTAATATTGAAAGAACTGCTGATTAAGTCAGCCAAACACGCTTTAGCAATATTGACTTCAACACTCAAGATTCAAGGAGATCCCTGGCAATGAATCAGCATCGTTTTCCATCCAAGTATAGAATGCCAAACAGTTTCTACTAAGATGGCTAGTTTATATTTAATAAAAGGTAGTTTAAAAGCATTAAAAGTTTCTGAAAAATTAAAAAGAATATGCTGCAAAAAGTGAGCTCAGTTACTCAATTCCAGTGTCACTGAACAACGAAATTTTTAATTTAATACTTTCAAAAACAGGTGTCCGCACACGAAATATGGATTACAAACAACGGGTAATTTAATCTCTATTTAAATAAAGTTTTGCAATTCTTAATTTTAAAGTGCTATAAATAAATTCATTGATTCCCTCACAAACTTAAGGCAATGACGCACCATTAATATAAATTATTAAATAAAAAATTATTAAAGAAAATAATGAAAACTTACTACTGCAAAATAACTAACTTGAATACATATTGCATTTCCTTTATATTTTTGGCAATTATTAAGAGGAAAATTAATTAAGCAATAATAGATAATGAAAGTACGAATTTTACCCACAAAAGTTTTCACATATGGACAATCAAGCTCAATAAAAGCCTTAGTATTACTTATTAAACAATTTTTACTACTTGGTTGGATATCCTGGAACTTCATGAACATTTTTTAATCATTTTGATGTAGGTTTAGCATTCTTAGTATATTCGAGACTTAATTTTTTCCATTTTCTTATATTACAGAGTTTAGTTGCTGCTTTCACATTTGGTAAAACAAATCCTAGAAGGGTCAAATCTGGTTTCTGAAGTGGCATTATAATGATTTCTTTACTGTTACAAGCCAACCTAAATTGAAATTTCAAGGCAGGATCGTTATCCTGATAGACCTTCAATAAATTCTGTAGACCAAGATTTCGGGCCAAGCATTTAAACTTTTTCCTTAAGATACGAATATAATTCTATTGATTCATGATTTCATTAATAATTCGAGCTTACCAATTCCAGCAAGCGATATCATTCCCACATTGTAACTCCTCCATCTCCATGTTTAACGGCCATGTTAATCGACAGAATTTATAACTTCTCTTTCATAAATTCTTTCGATTTTCTACAAATCATTATGCGCCCACTAGTTCCAAATGCAATTAATTTGCCTTCATTATCAAATATAAAAATTTTCTAATATTCTAAAGATAACTTTTTCATGTTTTTTGATCAATGATATTCGAAATTTTACTTATGAGGAAATTCTTCCTTGTCTCCAGTCCATAATATCAGGCAGATCGAATTATGCTTCGAAGTGTTTTTGGATTTACTCCTACTTCACAATATTCTTGCATTTCTATTAGTTTTATAGCCTATAATCTTTGATTTTGTTTCATTTTTATAAAGAGGGTACACTTAATTTCATGATAGTTTTGTTGGCTTCCCATATCTCGTTATACTATTTATTCTATAATTTTTTTTTTATTCGTAAAAAAACAATTTAAAAAGTAAACATAGTTAAACTACTTAAACTATTTTTTATATTTTTAATGGTATAACCTTTTTCTATATATAAATTTATAATTAATTTGTATCTAGATATCTATTCCGATCTAGTCAGTGATATTCTAATAATATAAATGAATACTAGATCAAGTGAATATTCTAAGCAAACGATTATATTTAATGTGACAAGTATGAAATAAAAAAAATATTAGCATTGATCTAAAATTAGTGTTAGCAGACAATTTTGAAGCATGTCTAAATTTTTTTGTAAAATGTATTTATAGTTTTAAAGAATTTCTTTAATTTTTCAAAATTTGGAAGTTTTCAATTTCAAGCTGATCTAAATAAACTATACTGAATTATTTGGAAGATCTTTCCCAACTTCTGTTACTTGAAATATTTAATTATTTCTAGTTTTTTTCTTGAAGTTACACATGTACGAAAAATTCTGTGATGCTCTGTGTATCTTTATGTACAAAAGTAAAAAAAAAATAAGCTCTTGAATTTTTTTGGAAATAAGAAGACTACAAATTTTTAAGATAATTGAAAGTATTGCTTGCATCTCAACACAAAATTAAATGTAAAACAATTTATGAGTTCAACATTCAAATAAAAATCAATTGTGCTATAAATAATTAAATTTTTTATAGATGTGGTCATGAAGCTTGAAACGCTTGTCATTGCAGTCATATTATCGAAATTTATGTAGTTATGTTACATTGAATTAACTATACTACTTTTGAAAGTAGCCTTGCCTTTCAACACAAAATTAAATGTACAATAGTTTATGAGTTGAATATTGAAAAATATAGAAGTGCTTATTATAAATAATTAGGTCCTTTACATATATGGTCATGAAGCTTCAAAAGCTTGTCAATGCAGTGATATTATCGAAATTTCTGTAGTTATGTCACAATGAATTATCTACAATACTTGAAAGTATTGCTTGCATTTCAACACAAAATTAAATGTAAAACAATTTATGAGTTCAACATTCAAATAAAAATCAATTGTGCTATAAATAATTAAATTTTTTTATAGATGTGGTCATGAAGCTTGAAACGCTTGTCATTGCAGTCATATTATCGAAATTTATGTAGTTATGTCACATTGAATTAACTATACTACTTTTGAAAGTAGCCTTGCCTTTCAACACAAAATTAAATGTACAATAGTTTATGAGTTGAATATTGAAAAATATAGAAGTGCTTATTATAAATAATTAGGTCCTTTACATATATGGTCATGAAGCTTCAAAAGCTTGTCAATGCAGTGATATTATCGAAATTTCTGTAGTTATGTCACAATGAATTATCTACAATACTTGAAAGTATTGCTTGCATTTCAACACAAAATTAAATGTAAAACAATTTATGAGTTCAACATTCAAATAAAAATCAATTGTGCTATAAATAATTAAATTTTTTATAGATGTGGTCATGAAGCTTGAAACGCTTGTCATTGCAGTCATATTATCGAAATTTATGTAGTTATGTCACATTGAATTAACTATACTACTTTTGAAAGTAGCCTTGCCTTTCAACACAAAATTAAATGTACAATAGTTTATGAGTTGAATATTGAAAAATATAGAAGTGCTTATTATAAATAATTAGGTCTTTTACATATATGGTCATGAAGCTTCAAAAGCTTGTCAATGCAGTGATATTATCGAAATTTCTGTAGTTATGCTCGCAATGAATTAACTACACTTCAACCATTTCAATTACAGACCACTAATTAACAATAATTAGCTACATATCCTGCAAAATAATACAAAAAGTTATTTATGAGTTACAATTAAAAATTATTTAACTCTCCTAAGCAATAAATTGCACATTAATAAAAAAAAATAACTTTCGAAAGTTTTCTAATTCATATAGTTTTCTAAACCTTGAAACGAAATACTTCAAGAACAGCAAAACAGACTTTTGAATAAACTTTATAATGCAGGATCCTCTTGGTGTAAAATAATCATCTTATTCAGGCTGAGTTACATGTAAAAGAAAAAGTAAATTGCATAAAGCTCTACTTAGATATAAGTAAATAAGATTTTCTTAATGTCTCAAGGCAAAGATTGAGTAATTCTAACTTGAAAAGTTTGATGCGCAACTAGAGATAAATATTTTATAATCCCTTACGACTTGACACCGATTCATAATTATAAGCAATTTTCAAAAAAAAGTTAGCGATTTTACAATTTCATTTAAAAATTTCACGCAGCTATTTAATATAAAATATTCGACTTTTATTTTAAATTTTTAAATCTAGAATTTTGTATCGTGTTTTGTGTCGGCGTATTTCATGTAAGTCAACTTTTAAGACAAAAAACGATTTTATAAACGTATTTAATTTTTAAAAACAAAAAAAAAAAAGTTTATAGATCTCGGAAATTTCTTCGAAAAAGTTTTGAAGGGAATTGCTTTCACATTTTTAGGAAACCACTAACAAAATTAGAAATCTAAAATAAAATTCTTAATGTGTTTCATTTTACTTTCTATATTATGTAGCAAATCTAGAAGATTACATACTTGACTAACTCATATATATACACTTTTTTTAAATTATTTTATACTAACAATAAACCAGACATATCTAAATAATTGTAATAATTTAGGTTAGTTAAAAGTCTCGAACAATAATCTGAAATTTAAAATTTAATACAGATTCAGAAAAATATTTTTTAATAATCCTTAAATTCAAAGATAAGCTCCAAATAAATTTTTTTACAAAATAATGTCTAAATTGAAATTAATTTTTAAAAACAAATTTTTACATAAATAAATGTTGCATAAATAAATTCCCATTTTTTCATGAATTTAATGTCAGAAACTACGTATTTCATATTCTATTTGAATTAGTTGAATTTAATCTCTTAAAATTAGTGAAAATTGCAATCTTTGTAAGAATAAATGAAATAAAATGTGTAGTAAAAACAATAAAAATGGAAATCTGACAACTTAATGTATGCAAGAAATATAGTGCCATAGATTTCCATATTTTAAAATTATGAATAACAACAATTGAAATTCTTTAAAAGAAATCTGCTAATGGATAACGTTCAAAATTCATATTTAAATTCACTGCATTAAAGACTTAAAGCATAATGCAACCAGCACATTACATATCTGAGGATTTTAGAAGAAATAAGGATAAACACTTAAGCTTAAAATTTCAATGTGCACATTACGAAGATCAAGTCTAGACAGTTTTGTAAGAGTCTTAAGAAAACAAATGCTTGTTTACAATACTTAACCGTCTAGTAACTACACATTAACCAACAAAATTAAAAACTATAGCGATAAAACTATGTGCATTTACACTTCTAATCTTTCACAGATGGCTTTGACTGATAGCCATAAGCCTTTATTGGCCTATAAATCAAATCCGCCGTCATTTCAACTGCGCTCGAAATTCTATTCATCTTTCAGGAATTAAAGGCATAACTATTCGTTCTGATTAGCCGAATTTATACAGTGGTTAAAAATCGATATCATTGGATCGAAGAATCCGTAGCCACAGTAATCGATAAAGGCTACGTACTAATTGTATCTAAAATTGATTCAAAGTGGCTGACAGTTATTATTTTTACTAATATGCATCTATTTTCATAAAAAAAAAAGTTATGTTCTACTTCAAACATCTTTCGATACAGTGCCTAAATTCGAAAAGAAAACTCGACAAGTTTGTTGAAAATTCAGTACATTGCCAACAAATAGAATAATTGAAATAAACTAATTAGCATGCTGGGAATTTTTATTGAATTTTTTTTCTCTAAATATTAATGAGCGATTTTAAAGTATCAGCATTTGCTAATTAACTCACCTAAACATTCAATTAACTTGCTCTGATTTAATAACTTATTTCGTTATTTAGTTTTTAAAAATACTTATTTATAATTTATTCAATTCATGAATATATCAAAAGCAATAAAACCACAAAATTTTTAATTTCTAATTTAATTTATTTTTCTGAAAATTAACTTGAATGAATTTACCATTATCATACAATCTTATTATGCAACATATTGCCTTCATATAAAAATTGCGCATTTTATTGAAAATGTTAGGATACGGTATATATCTGGTTTACATAAAAGTGAATCATCAAACACATTTGCATTAAAGGTATGATTTCTTCTTTAATTCATTTAAAATAACTGTAAGTAATAAATTATACCTGAATTTTTAATGATTAAAATAAGCTTAAAACGTTTAAGGTTTTCACTGTATTATAATGAATTCTAAAGATAATAAGAGCTTAGAGTAATTCTAAAGAAAATTATAAAAAAACAAAAAATTATAATCATAACAAATAAGAACTTAAAGTGTAATAAATTTTTAAAAATTTATTACACTAAGTTTTTATTCTCTACTGTGAACTGCAAAGTACTTAAAAAAAGTATAGTATTTCAAATAGGGATATAAAATTGTAAATAGTGAGAAGCCACAAACCACAACATAAAAAGGGGCATGAGAAATGATTCATGAAAAATTAAAAACAAAAACAGTTTTCACTACAGCTTCTGAACAGTTTTCACTACAGCTTTAGAATTACTCTAAGCTCCAATACGGGGAAAAGCCGAATGATCCCCTAACTACTGTTAAAAACATGACGACAGGTAGGTATTAGCAGTATATTCAATAAATGATCAATTAATTGAAAATAATGTCTGACCCCTTCACACAGGAATGAATTCTGTTGTAAAATCTCATGTAATGCATACAAAAATTTTCAAAAGTGCATAATTCTACCTTATTCACCAAGCCCTGCTGGCTTATTTACATGAACATACCATTAAACATTTATATGCCACATTAAATTAGAAAATCTTCCTCAATGAAATAAAAAAAACGAAGCTTTAATTAAATCTAAACAATATAATTTTGATAAATATTATTAAAATAATATTATTATTATTAAAAATAATTAGTGAAAACTATTATTTGCTTACATTATTAAATGTTGGGAGAAAAGATTCATCAAAATATTTAAAATACGATTCCTCTGACGATAGAAATATAATAAAGGAGCAAAAAATACTTTTGATTAAAAAAAAAGTTTAAATTTTTAAAATTTAAATTTAATAAATGTAATTTAAAATTTTTAAATTTTAATTAAATTAATTTTAAATTAAATTAAGTTAAGCATTTAATTCAATAACTTTTTTAATTTTATAAATTAAATTAAATTAATTAAATTTTAAACATTTTATTTTAAACAAAAAAAAAATTTTGAAACTTAAAACATAAAAATTATAAAATACGGTATTTCATAGACATAAGCCTAACATAATCATGCTAAAAACATCTATAAATAATCAAATTATAAGCATAATATATTTCAAACGTTACGACAAAAAAAATGGTAATAGAGAGGTTTCTTTCGTAATTTTTTAGAATGAATATTTTATACGTATGGAAATCTTGGTTCTATTAACATAATCGTGTGCATTTCTCATATTAGTATATAATAGTGATTTGTCAGCCATTGTTTTAAAAATGGCTGACAAATCACTAATTTAAATTTTAAGAATTGATACTAATTATTAAAAAGAAAGCTTTGCATAAATTATGAGTTTAAAACAAAATTGTGGTATGTGTATATAAATGCAGCTAATGGAGATACAAGTTAAAACATATGGAATATAAGTTTAAAATTGAAGTCAATTCTTACAGAAAACAATATCATAAAGTACGTCAGAAAGTACTATAGCAACAGAAATCAAACAGCGATTAATCTGAATAATGATGTACGAAACTGACACATTCTCAATTCTTTATTCACATTTGTCACTCAGCAAGACAGGCTTCGAAAGGGAAATCAGTAAAAAGACTGTCTAACATCTCTTAATTGATACCGGAAATACTTGCTAAATGCAATTTCTTTTCAACCAAGATCAAGGATAAATGGTAGTTAGAAAAGAAAAAAGACTGAAGAAATTAAGAATCTCTCGAAAAGATGATTCAAGTTACAAACTTGGTTTACAATCTTGATCAATGCATTTTTGGGAAGAAGATTGGAAAATTGTAGGTAAAATATGACGGCGAATGCAATGCTTTTGCCATCATCTTTATTATTGATATATTTGTGCAGTTATACTGCTGAAGAGATGAAAAATGTGGAATATATCATTTTAAGTGAAAATAGGAAGATTCTTAAGCAAAATTTTCTAATTCTAAAGTAATATTGGCCTGTAAACGCTTATGTCATTTGTAAAATTAAAACCCTTTTTTCTAAGATTTGTTAAATTCCTGTCAATATGATTGCATACCTCTATACTTGCTTTCTTTGCACATTGTGACGTAGTAGTGTATTTTCTTTCTTTGGATTAATATTTTTTCCAATCTAAATTTTTTTATGTTAGCTTTATAAGTTACTTTCATTATATTTTTTCTTCTTATTTCATTTCATTTCTTCTTTTTTTTATATTTATCTTATTTTATTATATTTTTCTCATTTCACCTTAAGTCTCCCATGTATTATATTGTAAACAAAAATTTTGTGAATATTACTTACTCTTGCGAGCTTCGTTTTATACTTGATTGTGTTTTATGTAATTAAATAAAAAAAAACAATGCTTTCTAATATAATAGGAAGATACTTAAGCAAAATCTTCAAATTCTAAAGGAATATTGGTCAATTGCGCTTATGGCATTTATAAAAATAAAACTTTCTAGAATTTCTTAAATTCGTGAATACTTGGCAATATAATTGTGTACTTCTATAATTGCTTTCTTTGTACATTGTGACATAGCCGTGTATTTTCTTTCTTTAGATTAATGTTTTATTGTTTTCTCCAATCTAAATTTTTTTTATATGTTAGCTTTCTAAGTTACTTTCATTATATTTTTTATTATTATTTCATTTTATTTTATTCATTCTTTTTATATTTATTTTACTTTATTAATTTTTTCTCATTTTATTTTATTTATTAATTTTTTATATTTATCTTACTTTATTATTTTTTTCTCATTTCATCTTATGTCTAATGTGTATTATATTGTAAGCAAAAATTTTGTGAATGTTGCTTATTTTTGTAAGCCTCGTTTTATACTTGATTGCGATTTATGTAGTTAAATAAAGAAACAATGCTTTCTAATATAATAGGAAGATTCTTAAGCAAAATCTTCAAATTCTAAATAAATATTGGCCTGCAGCACTTATATCATTTGTAAAAATAAATTAATTATTTTTTTCCGATCTAAATTTTTTGTATGTTTGATTTATAAGTTACTTTCATTATATTTTTTCATTTTTTCTTATTCCATTTTATTTTATTTATTATTTTTTATTTTACTTTATTATTTTTTTTCTCATTCTATATTATATTTCCCATGTATTATAATGTAAGCAAAAATTTGGGATTATTACTTACTCTTGTAAGCCTCGTATTATACTTGTGATTTTTGTAGTTAAATAAAAAAAACAATGCCTCCTAATATATCTAATATGAATTTTAACCGCAGAAATTTACGCAGTCTAAACTATAGAATTAAATTTAATGACGTCATAAAAAGTATTAAATTAATTTGTAAAATAAAGTTAGTTTTACGAAAAATTATTAAATGCAAATGTTACTGTGGTCAATAAATCATCTCGCAGAGAATTGGCAAAAAGGTTATGGAATTACAACAATTCTTAAACAATTATTTTTGAGAAAAATAATGCTTCTGTCAGAGAAATTATTAGAAGCAATTACGGAAGGCTAAAATATAAAAAATTAGGAAGTATTTTTATTGACATAATCAAGTTCTTGTACAATTTCTTTTTCATTTCTTTTATTTAAGAATTGAACTGTCGGTTTTAAAATCATTATTTTTAAAAACAACAGATTAAGCATTTTTAGAAATGTTTTTCATTTAGCAAAATGATTTCGACTAAGACAAAAAATTTTACAATACATAGAAACAGTAATGTCAATTTTTATCTTTATATTTAAAATTAATTATGATTCATTAAAATGTTTATGTTGCATATTTATGAAATAAAATTAAAGATGAATCTTAATCAAATCATTAGAAAACAACAAAAGTAATAAAAATTAAAAACTCTAAGAAATCTTTAAAATATTCTCTACGTGTAATGCATGAGTAAATATTTTATTACGAAAACTAAACTATGTAGTTCCCTTAGTTAAACATAACAATGTTAAACAATTTGATCTTAATTCATATTCTATCAAAACCACATTGTTCAGAAGACTTAACTTAGTCGAATAAGATTAATCATCAAATAAGTTAATGTAGACTACGACCCAACTTTAAGAAGCTTATCATTTGGAAACTGAAAAATATGTTTAAAAAAATTAAATAATATGAAATAATAAATAGAATTGTATTAAATGAATGTAATCAATTAAGTAATTGGTTCTATAAGAATAAATAAAATTGTATTATTTTATGCATGAGTTCTTAACTAAGATATCAAAGAAAAGATGTTTCCATGTTAATTTTCCTCCAATGATGAATATTATTGCGAGTAAAATTCAATTCCAACTATGTTAAAAATCTTACACTTCAAAATCAAGCTCGGCTCACATTTCGTATGACCACAACAAAAAACTTTCACCTTAAGAAACAATCATGTTGAATTGTTTATTAATTCATTGTTTTTAATTTTTATTAATACAAATAAGTTTATTATTTTAATAATTTACTCTTTTATCACGTTATATATACGCTAAAAACAATTTATTGATAAGTTTTATATCAACATTTGTATGGAAACATAATTCGAGAGTATTATTATTATTATTGCTATCTTTGTCTAAACTGAAGTCATTGATTAAGGTTAAAAACATTAACTTAATCGATTCTTGTAATAATGATTATGTTATTGTTTTTGCAGAGTAGTAAGTTAATGGCAACCTATGTTTTTCTTCCAAGTTAGTTACATACATCATCTCCTTCACAATGCATTTAGAGATAATGAAACTTTTTTTTCAAAAATATATCAAAAAATATCTTTTCCTTGGCAAGAGAAAATATTAGTTAATTTAATTTTCTTTATTTTAGTTCAAAGCAACATTTAACTGGCGTATAAAATAATGTATTTTAAAATATATTTATTACAATAACGACTTGACATTTTAAATGTTTTTTTATTGAAAATGTTTTTCAAAAACTTCTTGCTATAACATATTAATTAATAAAAAAAATTTCATGATATTTATTTTTCCACTGGTTTCCATATTTTAAAAATCTCATATTGTAAAACAAAGTAAATAATTTTTATAAACTTATATGTAGATAAAATTTTTGTCTGTGCGTTTTTGTAAATACTTATAAGTCAGCTGAATTTTGTTTGGATGTACATATTTAGAGATATTATTACAGACGTTTATGATAAAAAAAACTAAAAAAAGTATTCCAATAGTTATCATTTAAATTCATTATCATTTTAAGTTATCATTCCTTATCATTTAAGTTATCCTTCATGTTATTTGGTATATATTATTAAACATAGTATGAAAATTATTTATTGATTTACTCTTATAATATAAGAAAGAATATAGTTCATAGCGATAATAGTTAACTTGTATGAAGAATGTAATCTTAAATTGCACGTCAATTATTTTGTACTTAAGAGGTAAGTGGATGTTGAAGTCATAAAATTTTCACTTAAAGCTTTTTAGTATATCATGCATTTTTCTTTACTATAAACAGCTTTTTCTTTTATAAGCATATTAAAAGTAATTTTCCATAATTATATAATTGCAGGGGTCAACTCTGTTTTATTTACACATTACCGTTAAAATACTCCTTGTGTCACAATTTAAATTAAATAAGTATATTTCTTTGAGATATCAATTACTGTTGTACAAAACAACTTCTAGCACTAAATTTAAATCGAGTTTATAATAATTTCAATTTCGTTTATAATAATCGAGTTTATAATATTTTCAATTTCGTTCTTCGAGTTAATAAAATTATTTTCTGCTTTTTAGCTAATTATCCGTTCAATTTTTCATAAAATAATGATTTCTAATGCTTGTATAGTTTTACAGTATGATGTTTAAAGCTATTATATTTTTTAATATTATACTTAAAATTCTATGCTACAATTTTTTCTTGTAACAGTAATTGATAATTCTAGCATAATATTTGGGTTAAAAAATTTAAATTGTGATACAAGGAGCATTTTAACTTTTTTAAGAAAACCATTCATAAAACAGAAAGTTTATCTTAACAATTAAATCAATTATGGAAACATCATTATAATAGGTTCAAGTAAGAAAAAGTTTTGTATTAAAAAAAATAACTAATAAACTAAAATGTCTGTAATTAAAATACGATTTCGACTTCTCGCGTTTCCGTAAACAAAAATGCTTTTAACATATTTTTACTATAATGCTCTTCAAGTAGTAAAATTCTAACACAGTTTTTGTTATGATAATGATTAATTGTTGGAATTTAAATGAGACTTTTGGTGAGAAAAGGATGCACAGATAATTTTTTACAGTCATTAAAAGGAATATTGGTATATGAATTTCAATAATTCGTTTTACATAGGTTTCAAGAATTTTTTTTCAGAGATATAAATCTAACCTACAATTATGGAGGTTTTCAGAATAATAGTTTTATAGATTTGCAGATGTCTTCAAAAAGTTCCATTTTTTCGAGTTCATTGAACTTGAAAAAATTAACAGCTTTTAAAATTTAGTTTTAAACTATTTTATTTAAATTTAAACTATTTTTTTAATTTAAACTATCTTTTTAATTTTAAACTATTTTATTTGTTAAAGTCACAATTACAGAAATACGATATATTTAACTGGCTGTGTTGAATGCCGTATTGAAAGAATAGTTAATTTCCTAATCCCTAAAACAAAAAAGAATGATTTTGTACTCTAAATCTAGTTAAGATAATAAAGCAATATGATAAAATACATGATAAAAACAAATCATCGAGCTATAAAACTTTTATATAAGACATTTCAAATTTAATTCTTAAATTTTTTTTAAATTTTAAAAACAATTTGAAGCATTAAAATGATGACGTTAAGTAGCATCAAAATTTGTATCTAATTTTTGAATATGATATTTAGAAGTATCGTAAAAATGAATTTAAAAATTATTTATTAACAACAGTTTAATTAACAATAAGTTTACTTAAGTTACATAACAAACAGTTAACATCATTGCTTATTATATTGGCAGTCTCTATAAATATCTTTTTTAAAATAGGATTTTTCAGAAATTTTTATACGCTAAATATAAAATGAAAAAAGTTTATAAATTTTTATTTATAAATAAAGTGAAGGAAAATTTGCAGTCAATTATAACTTAATATTTTCCGAAAATAATCTTTTATGAATCGAAAATGTTATAGAAAAAATAAAATTATTCTTGCATTCTACTAATATAGAAAAGTATTAAACCGATAAATGATTAATAAGTTAAAATTTAATTAAAATGAAGATACTAACAATTTAAATTTAAAAGCGTTCTACACAATTTTGAAGAATGTCTTTTTTAGAATCAATATTAAAAAAATTACAAAACTTTTCATGTTGCAATAAAATATGTAATATTTCAAAAAAAAGTTTTGGATTCAATGATTTTTTTTTTTTTTTTTTTGGTGTTTATATACCTTTTTTGATACAAGCATCCTGTAATAAATCGAAGCTTACTTAATATTTAAGTAAATAAAAACACTCAAACTACAACTAAATCAAATTTAATCTACAAAATGCTTTATTAATTTTAATACAGTCTTAAAAAGCTTTACAAAACGTTTCAGAATTCGGAGTCCACGGTAAGCTTCAAACACTTGTTATTAGTTTTTACGTAATGCCCTAATACTGTTAAATGCCTATCATTATAGATATATTCTTAAGATTTCAACTTCATCAATTTTAATGTTTCTTCAATCAAAATATCTTATAGCTTCAGAAACACAAAAAATAAAAAACGTATAAGTAAAACATTTTAAAAGAGAGAATCATAAGCAGACTGCATTCATTTATGTGATACATACAGTTGAAAAAAGTAGTGGAAATTAATGGAATCCATGTTTAAAGACAGATTTGAGACCATTACAAGATCACATAATGCTAATATTTAACATTATAAAATAAAAAATAATAGGTTGTAAATTTCTACAACTAAACGTCTATTTGTATGTATAATCTAATGCATTCCCTATATGATGTACAAGAAATTATATAACTAATAATGCTTTGTTGTATACTAGAACACTTCAAAAGTTTCTAATTATCAATTAATTAAATTTAATGAAATTTCATTTTAATAAAAATGAAGAAACAAAAATTAAGGTAAAATATAACATTTTCATCTATTATAATGTTCATTCATAGTAATATATCTGCTTCTAAGTATGTATTAAATTATATTTTAAATATTACAATTGTAATGTATGGTAAAATAAAGGACTAAACAAAAAAGCTTAAACTTGAAATACTGTTATCTTAACATTTCAATTAAACCTATTATTATTTAATTAATTTAATATATCTTAAATTAAATTAATTAAATGAAGAAATATGATTTCATAACAAAACTTCCAATAATTGCCTGTACTGATGAAACACTAATATTCAAAATAAATTTGCGATCATCTAATTATTATATTAGTTTTTTTAGTTTAATTCTTTTTCTTCTTATACTCAACAACCATTTCATCGTTGTGAAACACTAATACTCAATAAAATTTTTATTTATACGTATGTGTTTTATTTTATTCACTGTCTACATATTTTATACTTTTGACTATCACTAAACAGTAATTAAATTGCTGAGTATATGTTTAATTGAACTAATTTTAAAATATTAATAACTTAATATTTAAAAAAACTCTAATTAAAAAATTAATTAAAAATATATTGTGTTTTTGGTATGCATTAATATATCATTAAAATATAATACTACATACTTCTCTTTTTTTTAACTTTAAGAAATATTCAATTATATTTTCTTTTTATTATAATATAATCCTTTCAATATAAAATTTGAATAAATAAAAATTGATAGTTTCGGATTATTGTAATAGGATACAGAAAATTTTAACGAGAATATTACATCAATAATTTATTTAATATCTTTCATACAGTTAGACTGAACACAAAAATCAAATTTTTGATGTATTTTGTAATAAAACCTCTTTACCTCTTATGATAGTAACATGATATTTGTCCTAACCCCACTAAGACAATTCATCTACTAAGATAATTCATCTACTATTACTTATTTAATATTATCTATTATTTTTGTAAAAAAAAATGCCTTACAGCAGAATCTATTCATTTCAAAAAAGTCGTTTTAACTTGATCTATCTGTTTTGAAATAAAGTCTTCAAGTCATAAGAGTAGGAAATTTTTATTTTTAAGATAAAATTTACAAAAATCGATTTTAAAACTATTCTAATATAAAAAGTATCACTAAATCGTTTATAAATATTTTGTTTTATATATTTTCAATTTATAGATGAAAAAATCTTTTTAAGATAAAAGACAAAAGAAAATTTTTTTGAAAACAACCTTACCAATATTCTATTAAAAAATATTTTATATCGTATATTAATTAAATTTTATAACTTATCATATTAGTTAAAATTTATGACAGTATATTTAAAATAAAAATTATTTTACGTGGGAAAATAAGTAACATTTTTACAAGAAATTCCAAAAGGTAAAACTAATTTTATTTTATTTCGGAATTTTTTTTTTTTTTTTTTTTTTTTTTTTTTTTTTTGGCAAAACTTGATAATCTATTCAAAAATTGTTTTGCATTAAAATAAGAAAAAAAATTAAACTAAATCGCACAATAATTGAAGCATTTTTATGTAATGACTCAAGGTTTTAAATAGAAAAGAAACTGGTTGTTACGGAAATTCTCTTTAAAGTCTTTGAAAATAGCTCAACCCAATGGCAATGATAATAGTACATTTGTTTCCTACAAGGAGTATTTAATTTTTGTTACCCGTATTTAGTGCGATTCTAACTATAAAAACGGAAAATTTTTAATGTTTTTTAAAGATAAGGCATTAATTAAAAGATAATCATAGAGGAAATAAGAAATTATAGTAAAAAATTACATTTGTGTGTATAACCCAGAATTAAACACATATACATAAAAATCATTCTCTTTTTATTTTTATAAGTAAAAAGTGTGAAACAAATTCATTCAGAACTAAAATTTTCATATAATGTAATGATAATTTTTATAACATTTGCATTTAAGATCATTAATTTTGAATCTTATTCCAAAAGAATAAATAGTAGTAATAATTATCTCTGCAGTATCGCAATCTTCTTGTTTCCTACTACTTAATAATGAAATTTCTTTAATCGGTATTTGAATCTCCAAGATTATTCCATTTAAAAATAAATTTATTTTTTTAAAAATATTAAATTACTCAGACAAATTACATCTACCATTTATAATAAAATATAAAACCTGTTTTTAGAAACTAAATTATACTTAAATAACTATATGTTATAAAATAAAATAAATAAAAAGTTAATTAATAAGTGTGATATGAGCAGAGAATATCGTTATTTAATACTTTAGTACTTTGAAAATAAAACAGGAATAATTTTTACATTTATCTGTTTAGTTTTAAATTATACACAAGAATAAAATTTGCTAAATATTTCATTGTAATTTCTTGTTATATTTTTAATTATTTTTTAAATGTAAACTAATGCCTGTCTTAACATTTAATTAATACATAATACTAAAAATTAAAATTAAAATATTTATTAAAATATTTTTTTTAATTTTTTTCAATAGGAAAGAACAATCGTATAGTTGATAAAATACATAATTTTCAATTTAAAACGTACTATTTTTATATGTAATATAGATGTGCTATAAATTTTATATGTAGAATTTTAATTTCATACATTATAACTGTACTCATAAAAGAATATTGTTTGAACACTATTCAGTGGTTGTTGAACTATTTAGTTGTTATATAAAAAATATTTGATTGTTTATATTTATTAGCAATTTATTGCTGCGTTATATTTTTAGACTATGAAACTATGTTGTATTGCTGATAAACTACAACTCATGTTAAGAATGAAGACTTATAGTTAATAAGTTTCATACTAAAATATAAAATTGAAATTACATTGACAGAAATCCCAACTCTTTAGTATGTGTTAATAAATTTAAAATAATTCATTAGTAATTTTAAATTTATCTTTTCAATTGAAAGTAGATTTGCTAATTTAAAAAAAAAATTATTTGCTCATGAATTTTTAATCGACATAAAATATCTTCCATCAACGTCGTCGATAATTAAATAGATATACATATTATTAAAAAATTAAATTTTAATTCATTTTACATTTTAAATCATAAAGCTTTCTAAAATAACCAATTAGATATTATATAAATTTTAACAAATTTGATATGCTTATTCAAATTTTAACAAATTTGATTTTTCAAATTTTAACAAATTTTATATGCTTATTCAAATTTTAACAAATTTGATATGCTTATTCAAATTTTAACAAATTTGATATGCTTATTCAAATTTTAACAAATTTGATATGCTTATTCAAATTTTAACAAATTTGATATGCTTATTCAAATTTTAACAAATTTTATATGCTTATTCAAATTTTATATGCTTATTCAAATTTTAACAAATTTTATATGCTTATTCAAATTTTAACAAATTTTATATGCTTATTCAAATTTTAACAACACAAAGAAATATTCACTTAAAATGGAAGCAAAAAATAGTATGGATTTCAATTTAAAAAATTTAATTATTGATTTCAATCAAATATATTTAATTTAATGCATTTAGGAAAACTATTTCAAATCGATATTAATATCTCAATGATTTAAAAAAAATATATTAAAATAAATAATTTGTTAAAAAACCGGGGTTTTTTTTAACTTTGACAAAGTGTTTGAATTCCACTTTTCCAATGATATCTCTTAACACCCAAATAATTTCAGTATTAAAAGATTTTACAACCTAAATACTGACTTTTATTTTTTAGAACTCATTAAAAAGATAGCAATGTGATAATGAATATTTAGTCTGTGTTTTCTAGAAGATTAAAATTTCTCAATACAGTCGTATTTCAAAGTTATATGAGAAAACAATAGCGTTAAAAAAAAAAAAAACTTTATTTACTTATCAATTTAATCATATACTTATGTGCTCTTAGACAAAGCATTTTATTTTGATAATGATAATGACTTTTAAAAAAACATTCAGTGTTAGATTTCAGTTGCGAAAATCCTAGTAAATAAATTGTACCAAATATAATTTACCAAAATTAAAATAACTAAGCTCAACTGCTCTGACATTAGAAGGAAAAAAAAATTAAAATCCATGCTATTCAAATTCATCTATAATGAGAAAGTTTATGAATTAACTTTTTTGAAGATTTTAGTTTTCAAATTAATTAGTAACAATACAAATTTAAATTAATTTGTCAAATGAAATTATTATTAACTTTTTAACATTTTTTTAACTCTTTACCATTGATCATTACCATTAGAGTTAAAATTAAAAATGCAACTTTTGAAGTGTAATAAACCTAATGTAATAAACCCCTTAAAAACATAAGAAATATTTTAAGTTTTGCACGTCTTTTAAAAGTAGTATAAAACTTATATTAATGTTGAAACTAAATTCCACTGTATCTTAAATTTTGATTTATTTTTCTAAAACTAAATCAAAAAAATTTTTTGATTGATAAAATTAAATAATTTTACTACTTTAATGTAATAATAGCTTTAGTAAAATTGCTAATAAAATTTTTATAAATTTAATAAAAAAAAATTTCAGAATCTAATACTTAAGTATGTAAATTTACTCATATTTAATTTGGCAAGTATCAATCATTTTCGAATTTCTTTAAGGTTATACGAAACACTTAAATATGAAATTTTAACTTAATAATATATATAATACATATTATTAGTAATAAGTTAAGTGAATAATAATTTTATTACATTTAATTATTATTAATAAGTATATAATATATATAGTACCAAGAGAAGTTATAACCAAATTTAATTATAATCGACTACTTGTCAATACTTTTTAACAAAATATTTGAGTTTTTAAAACTTTTCCTATATTTTAATTAAAAATATTTACTTAAATCACAATTTGTTTTCTTTTTAGAAACAATCAAATATTCACCATTGAAAAAATAAGTACGAAAAATGTAAGTCTAAACACACTTTCATTTTCGTAACAATTAAAAACTCTCCCTCAAAAAAAAAAAAAAAAAGTTTTATAAACTCTTCAAAGTTTCCATAAAACTACGACATTTTCAAAAACTGAAATTTTTTCAAAAAGTGATACATCACACTTTTTAAAAACTGACTAACCAAATTTTAAAAAAAAAAATCTTCTAAAAGTTTTCCCATCATTTCGGTTCGAACTCAATCGCAAACAATCAAATGTCCAACTATGAAAAAAATAAGTACGTAAAATGTAAGTCTAAACACAGTTTCGTTTTCGTAACAATTAAAAACTCTCTCTCTCAAAAAAAAAAAAAAAAAAAA
This sequence comes from Caerostris darwini, assembly GCA_021605075.1. Lineage (NCBI taxonomy): Eukaryota > Metazoa > Arthropoda > Arachnida > Araneae > Araneidae > Caerostris > Caerostris darwini. The sequence goes on along the minus strand of BPLQ01007882.1, from coordinate 4,094 downwards.
AGTTTTTAGAAACTCTTCAAAGTTACCATGAATCTACAAAATTCTCAATAACTGAAATCTTTTCAAAAAGAGATACAACTCACATTTTAAAAGTGGACTAATTCCATAAATCTACAAAATTCTCAATCACTAAATTAATTTCAAAAAGAGATACATCTCACTTTTTCAAAAACTGACCAACCAAAAACTTCTAAAAGTTTTCCCATCACTTCGACTCAAACTCAATCGCTACTGCAAATCTCCTCTCAAAACAAACCCACCTTTTCGAAGTTCCCCCAAACTCCTACAAACTTTCCCCAAGTTTCAAAAACAATTAAACATCCCCACTGGCAAACCCAAGTACTAAATGGGTAGCAGGAAAACGCGGAAGAAAGCTGGTTTGAAAAGCGGCGCTTTCGGAAAGCCACATGGCAGAGAGGCACTTACCGTGGACACAGAGTTAGGAGAGGAGGCTACGGTGTCGACGTCCACCATCTCTGCTCTCGAACGGCGAAGGGAAGAACTCTTTCAACCAAGTCTGCGCAGATCAGAGAAGGAGTTTTCTACGCTCGCGCCAAAACCTGCCTATCGCGGACCACTCACGTGACCCCACCCTTGGTCGCGTGCCAACTGCTGCGCAGCTTTTCGCCGGACTCTTCGGAGTCTCGAGCGGCGGGACGTTTCTTGGATGCGGCAACAACTCTCGCCGTTTCTTCACCTGCGCTAGCGGACGAAAAGTTTGCAAATGACTCGCACTGCGAGAGGTTGTTCATCAAAATGAGAGTTTATCTTGAAATATGACCAGTTTTAAAGCAAATTTTTACTATGAGATTTATTAGTTGAAATTAGTTATTTTTACTATGAATCTATAAATATATTTAGCTGGCAAGATAAAAAAAATTCAGCATTTGCAATATGGGAGATGGGACAAACCTGGTGAAACCTCATTTTAAAGTGAACATCTATTGACTTATTTTAATTACTCCTTTAACTTAGGAGCGGCCGCTAACTGGAAACTTATGAAGGCAACTGACCGCATGTACTCACTGTAACTTAAGTGCGGTCTGTTGTTTATTTGATGTGGTTTAAAGGACACCAGGGTCAATTTAGGCCACACGCACCAAACAAATTGATTATCATTAATTAAGCCTACTTTAAATGCCAAGTTAATACTCAACGTAAAAGAGAGACAAAAATACAATCACAAATTTAAAATTATACAATGTAAATTTAAATTACTTTTCAACCAGGACATTTAAGATATATGTCTATATATCTTAAATGTTTATGTTTATATATGTTTTATATCCTTGAAAAATTTAGCTGTTGAAATCAGTTCAATACCATTTATGGCAAATTTTCCCAATACCAAGTTTGATATCACAAAAACATCAACAACTCTCGCCGGCGCTCGTTTCTTCACCTGCGCTGGCGGAGGAAAAGTTTGAAAATTACTCGCATTGCGAGAGGTTGTTTATCAAAATAAAAGTTTGTTTTGAAATATGTACAATTCTAAAGCAAATTTTTACAATGAGTTTTATCAATTCATTGGAAGGCAATACACTAAATTAAACTGGCAAGAAAAAAAATCAGCATTTGCAATATGGGAGTGGGGATAAACATGGGCATTTTAAACTGAATATCTATTGACTTATTTTAATTATTCCTTGGATGCGGCAACAACTCTCGCCGGCGCTCGTTTCTTCACCTGCACTGGTGGAGGAAAAGTTTGCAAATAACTCGCGATGCGAGAGGTTGTTTATCAAAATAAAAGTTTGTTTTGAAATATGTATAATTCTATAGCAAATTTTTACAATGAGTTTTATTAATTTTTTAGAAGATTGTAAACTAAGTATAGCTTGCAAGAAAAAAACTTACTCACTTTAACTTAACTGCGGCAGATTGGTTGTTTGGTGTGGTTTAAGGACACCAGCGTTAATTTAGGCCACATGCACCACAAAATTTGATTATCTTTAAACAAGCCTACCTGAAATTCCAAGTTAGTACTCATAGTAAAAGAGAGACAAAAACACAATCACAAATTTAAAATTATGCAAAGTAAATTTAAAATACATTTCAACGAGAACATTGAAGGTATATTTTTTATGCTTAAAATATTTTAGCTGTTGAAATCGCATCAATACCATTTATGGAAAATTTTCCCAATACCAAGTTTGATATCTCAAAAACATCAACAACTCTCGCCGGCGCTCATTTCTTCACCTGCTCTGGCGGAGGAAAAGTTTGAAAATTACTCGCATTGCGAGAGGTTGTTTCTCAAAATAAAAGTTTGTTTTGAAATATGTACAATTCTAAAGCAAATTTTTACAATGAGTTTTATCAATTCATTAGAAGGCAATACACTAAATTAAACTGGCAAGAAAAAAAATCAGCATTTGCAATATGGGAGTGGGGATAAACATGGGTATTTTAAACTGAATATCTATTGACTTATTTTAATTATTCCTTTAACTTTTAGGTGGTTGAACCGGAGACTTATGACAGTATGTACTCACTACAATTTAACTCCGGGCGGTTGTTTACTTGTTTGTTTGGTGTGGTTAAAGAACAACAGAGTCAATTTTAATCCTTAAAAAATTAAGCTGTTGAAATCGCATCAATACCATTTATGGAAAATTTTCCCAATACCTAATTTGATACCTCAAAAACATCAACAACTCTCGCCGGCGCTCGTTTCTTCACCTGCGCTGGCGGAGGAAAAGTTTGAAAATTACTCGCATTGCGAGAGGTTGTTTATAAAAATAAGAGTTCGTCTTGAAATATGACCAGTTTTAAAGCAAATTTTTACAATGAGAGAGATTCTATGTATTCTATTTTATATGAGATTTACATTCATTAGAAGACAGTAAACTAAATTTATCTGGCAAAAAAAATCAGCATTTGCAATATGGGAGATGGGATAAACATGGTCATTTTAAAGTGAATATCTATTGACTTATTTTAATTATTCCTTTAACTTGGTGGTGGTTGAACCGGAGACTTAGGAAGGCCGCTGACCACATGTACTCACTGCAATTTAACTGCGGTAGATTGGTTGCTTGGTGTGGTTTTAGGCCACATGCACCAAACAATTTGCCTATCAATAAACAAGCGTACCTTAAATACCAAGTTAATACTCAAAGTAAAAGAGACACAAAAACACAATCATAATTTTAAAATTATACAATGTAAATTAAAATTATATTCTAACCAGGACATTTAAGATATATGTGTTATCCTTAAAAAATTTAGCTGTTGAAATCACATCACTTCCATTTACGGAAAAATTTTCAAATATCTAGTTTGATATCTCAAAAACATCACTCAATAACATCAACAGCTCTCGCCGGCGCTCGTTTCTTTACAGGTAGAACTTAACTGACGGAAGAAAAAGTTTACGAATTACTCGCAATGCGAGAGGTTGACTTGAAATATGACCAGTTCTAAATCAAATTTTTACTGTGAGATTTATTAGTCAAAGTTAGTTAATTATTTTTAACTATGAGATTATTATTACTATGACTCTATAAATAGATTCAGCTGGCAAGATAAAAAAAAATTCAGCATTTGCAATATGGGATATGAGATAAACATGCTCATTTTAAAGTGAATATCTATTGACTTATTTTAATTATTCCTTTAACTTGGAGGTGGTTGAACCGGAGACTTATGACGGCATGTACTCACTACAATTTAACTCCGGTCGGTTGTTTACTTGTTTGTTTGGTGTGGTTAAAGAACAACAGAGTCAATTTTAATCATAAAAAAATTAAGCTGTTGAAATCGCATCAATACCATTTATGGAAAATTTTCCCAATACCTAATGATACCTCAAAAGAAACATCAACAACTCTCGCCGGCGCTCGTTTCTTCACAGGTAGAACTGCGCTGGCGGAGGAAAAAAAGTTACAAAATTACTCGCAGTGCAGAGGTTGTTTATAAAATGAGAATCCGTCTTGAAATATGACCAATTTTACAGCAAATTTTACAATGAGTTTATTAATTTTTTTAGAAGACAGTAAACTAAGTTCAGCAGCCAAAGATAAAAAAATGCAGCATTTGCAATAGGGAAGATAAAGGATAAACATGGTCATTTTTAAAGCGCATATCTATTA